>JAYESA010000013.1:12597379-13292145 GCA_036927795.1 Iris macrosiphon
CATGCGACTTGTTGTCAAATTTGCGACGGACTAGTTTGACGCCGGCTTAGCGACGCGCTAACGACCAACTCTCCACTGAATTAAATGACTAATCAGCGACGGACAAGCGGTATATATGACGTCTAGTTGGCGACGTATATATAGACGAAAGATATTGGAGTACTTTGGATAGTAAAACTAGTTTCTGATACTCACTTGACAATATCTGGACGACTTCTTAATGTGTCGCCTATGTATCGAAATAAATTTATGGAAATAAATTTATTTCAACTATTATGGAAATCAATTTATATTTTATGTCCATTTGTAAACAATTATAAAAAAAAAAATTAAAATTAAAATTAAAATTAAAATTAAAATTACTGGTATGAATAATAATAATAATAATAATAATAATTATTATTATTATTATAAAATAATAATAATAATAATAATAATAATAATAATAATAATAACAGCTTTAGTTGGGTATAACCTCACCATATTCAAAAGTGGAAAACCATATCACTTCTTAACTCCACTTCCACAGCCATCCAAACGAAGGAACTTCAAAAAGTTAACATTTCAATTCTCTTCCAACAACCATCCAAACGAAGGAACTCATAAAATATGCGTACGCATGACGCGCTTAAGCAATGCGCATACAAACTCTTTACTTCCAAAATTTTCACTTCGTTCTACTTCCGCGAACCAAACAGCCCGTTAGTTAGAATGAGAATGTTAAAACTAGGATTTTAGTAGGACACTAATTTTTTACTTTGAGGCTATCAAATTATTTTGGCAAGACTATCAAATTTTTTGACAGTCATTTTTATTGGAAGGACTGTTAATATTTTTGACTGTCCTAAAATAGACAATTTTGACAGTTCTCCCAATAGGAAGGACTGACAATGTTTGACAGTATGTAGATAATAGTCTTTGGACTGTCAATTTTTTTGACAGTATTGATAGTCTCGAATAAATTTTGTAGTGCCTTTAAAAAAAATCCAGAAATATATGATAAAAGATGAGGGTATTCAAGTTGAAGGTTGCGCAAGTTGAGATGAAACAGAAAAATTCTCTTTGTACATAGAATGAATGGAAGTATTAGTGCTCTAAAGAACTTTTTGCAAATCTTTCACTTAAAAGGTTTGAACCATCATGGTGGGCCAAAAGAAAAAAAAAACGCAAATTTTTTGTACATTTTTCATTAAAAATGTAATTTGATATCAATACAAATAAATTGTCTAGGGTTTACTCTTCAGTGTGATCTCCTGAAATTTCCAGTACATCAAAGTTTGGCACATACATATGAAGGGTCTAAAATTCTATTTTATTTTTCTTTAGAAGGTCAAAGTCTAAACTTAAGATCAGTGTTTTAAAAATCGGATATGAGATCGATCCGGCCAAGACGGTTGGGTCAAACCGGTTCAATCAGTGGTTCAACTACTGGATTAATTTAGGTGACCAAAGTTTAATTTCTTATGTACACTGATTTTTATAAAAATATTCATTTATAGTAGAGTTTTGAAAATTTAGTGGGTCAACATTGAAACAGGTCGAAAAAGTGACTGATTTATGGATCAACCGGTTGAGCCGTCCGGTCCAGTCTGATTTTGAGAACACTGCTTAAGGCCATCAGGAAATGGGGTCATCAATTTAGGAAAGGTATAGCCATTGATATCAATATTTAAGCGCACTCTCTCTCTCTCTCTCTCTCTCTCTCTCTCTCTGTGACACTCTTACCTAATGATTTATTACAGCATCATGCATTTATTCAAAAATATGTCAAAATGGTATTTATGTTTACACAGTGAAGGCCCAATAGCCCATGTTCTGTCCATTTTCGAAATGGGTTCTCAGCGAAATTGTCCTTTCTCTCACGGACTTCATAAAGTGCTCCTTCCGCATGCATATATATATATATATATATATATATATATATATATATAGAGAGAGAGAGAGAGAGAGTAATACTATAGAACTATTCGGATGGTTTTATATTATACAATCATCCTATGTTACAAGAGTTGGATTAAATTGAGTGGTTGAGATTAAAATGTGTGGACCCTACCACCTTTTAATCTCAACCATCTAATCTAAATTCAATCCATATAACATTGGATAATTTTAGACCATTTATATATATATATATATATATATATATATATATATATATATATATATATATAGAGAGAGAGAGAGAGAGAGAGAGAGAGAGAGAGAAGGGGGGGGGGGGGGGGGGGGGGGGGGCGTGGACAGCCGTTTGACTTTTTTGAAGATTCGTAGATTCGATCCTAGTACAACTTGAACTTACCCGAGTAAATTTAAAAGCGACATTGGGCTGATAGTGTTCACTCTTGGCTACAATTTGGATGTCAAATGAAAGTAACATGAAACAAAAATAGTTCTCAAAGGAAGACAAAAAAATAAGGAGGAAAAGTTGTAGCCGTTTGACTTTTTTGAAGATTCGTAGATTCGATCATAGTACAACTTGAACTTACCCGAGTAAATTTAAAAGCGACAATGGGCTGATAGTGTCCACTCTTGGCTACAATTTGGATGTCAAATGAAAGTAACATGAACTAAAAATAGTTCTCAAAAGAAGACAAAAAAATAAGGAGGAAAATGTTTTTCCCACCCACCTCAATGATCCACTTTTCCTACTAATTTTTTTTATATTTATTACAAAAAATTAGGACCAAACTATTCTTACTCAAAGATATATTCTGACAATATTCATGATTTTTCTAAATGCAAGAAAGAAAAATTGAGGGAAATTAGTGTTTTAAAAATCGGACCGGACCGACCGGATCAACCGGTTGTCTCGTGAACCGGCCATTTTTTCGGTTTGGTTCAATATTGATCCACTATTTTTACAAAAATTCTATTGTAAATAAATACTTTTGTAAAAGTTAGTGTACATAAGGGATTAAACTTGTGCCACTTAGGTTAACCCAGTGGTTGAACCAACTGGTTGAACCGGTTTGATCCAACTTAGTGTCTGGGTCGAGTCGATCTTCTATCCGATTTTTAAAACACTGATAAAAATTATAATTTAACAAAAGAAAGAAAAGAGGAAAATATTTTAAAAAAAAAATTGCGAAGCAAAGGAGAGCTTTAAAATATTAGTATATTGTGTATAGATTTTAGTGACATACACGGATATGACCCCAAAGCTTATTGATAACTGGATCCGTTTTACTAACTGTTGGTCCAAAGATAACATTTGATAACATCTAATTATTTATGCATATAATTTTATATCTTTACAATCCTTAATTTCGTTTGATGAAAAGTGAAGGAAAGAAAAAAATGAAAGTTTTTCGTGTAAAAGCTTCATGTCGTTTACAAAGGATCAAGTTTCATTTTCTTTTAATTTTTCTTACTTACTTAACAGCCAACCTAAAAAAATATCAAATAATAACCTAAATCCTCATTTCTTTCACTTTTCTTCGACTAAAATAACATTTAAGGTGCCTATGGTAAAGTGTTTTTCTTCTCCTTCCATACTCCTAGGAAACTAATTAAGTAGGAAAAATAATTATTATGTTTGTTTCATATTTTAGATTTATTTACTTGAGCATATTTTATTCGAATGAATACAATTTTTCCATAATCATTTGAAGCATGTTCCCTTCGAAACATATGATTTTTTTTCACAATGAAATTACTGTCTTGTGCGTGCACAAGTCCCGTGTGCTACGTCGGGCATCGCCAAAATAAAACAAAATTACTGTCTTGTCGGATTCGATTTTGGATTTGTTGCATCCAAAGTGGAGTTAGAATCAATCGGATTCGGGTCTAGGTCCAGGTTAGACAATTCAGGTTCAAATAGTCGGATATAGGCAAACTTAATGTCAACTGCGTTCAGCTCATAGTCGGTTTTGGGTTGGTTCAGGGTGGGAATAGATCCGGGTTGGTTCAAGTTCCGATAAATTAACCAGATAATAAGCTTGTATCATAACCAATTAAACTATAATAAGCTTTAGATTTGAAGGCAAAGCCACAAAGTATAAATTACTTCTATTTTGTACATGAATTCTATATTTCTGATAACATGATAATACAAATTTATGATGAATTTGATGATCGAAGAGAGATGTGAATTTTTTTGATAATATTATAGTCCGCTTACCGAACACAGCCTTAAAAATAAAAGAGGGGGGGGGGGGGGGGGGGTTAGTATGCATCACACTATATAGATGGGAATCATATATTCCTAGATATCGAATTCTTCGGAATCAAATTCATGAAATATTTATATTCTCATGTTTGGTGTAACAAATAATATTTTCGGGAGTATATAAATTATGAAAAAAAAATTTGACATTCGTGTAGTCGGTGATTAATGCCATTGGCACCATGACCATGCTCTCGAAACTTTCTCGAATCTTTTATTTTACTCAATAAATAATAATAAATAAAATATTAAAGTAAAGTACATTCTAAATAAATTAAATCTATGAATGATAATAAGCAAAATGAGCATATATAATAAAATATATTTAAGATTTAATTAGAATTTAGTAAGGTTTCGATATGATTTAAAGTTTTAAGATTAGAAAGTAAAAAAATAGGGAATCAATCAATTAATCATCTTAAACATAGATTTATCTACAAAATTGTGTGATCAACTGTTAATTAATTGCCATAATAATTAAACAGGGAGGAGGAGATAATTAATTAAATAGAGAGGGTGGGACTAACCATTAGTAATTGGTAGAATAATTAAACAAAGAGGAAAAAATAAAGTTAATTAAGTAAAGAGACACAAAGAGTTCTTAACTATTGGATATGTTTACGTCTTTTAATCATGACCATCCGTTGTCTTTATCTTTTTAACGGAAGATGATATTCTTCTTTATTCTATAGATTATATTTATTAACCTTGTACATGATTATTTATGAACAAGAGTTGAGGTGTTCACTACTAAACAAGGAGAACAAAAGAAACTTTAAAAAAAGATATAAATATGAATGTGAATACAAGCAAAAAACATGTTGTAATGTATATAAAGACATGGGTGACCGATATAAATCATGTTTCAACTCACGTCCTTGTATCACCATATACACGTTTGACTGTGGCTCCATTTGGTTCCAGTCAGGTTAAGTTTTTCTTGTTTGCTTGCTTGCTTCTTTTCTTTTTTAAACCAAAAATTGCTTTAATTTATTCTATTTTACCATGAATTTTCTCCTCCAACTTTTCTTCTTCTTTGTTTATTTTATGTACCTCAAGCTTCTTGACTTTGTTTTGTAATAATGTAGATTAGTTGATATAGTATTTTGCAGTAATCGTATTAATCTTAGAACAAGTTGCAGTCTTAATTTTCTTGGTCCTTAATCAAGTATAAGATATTTATTGTTCAAGAAAAACTGCAATATATATATATATATATATATATATATATATATATATATATATAGCTTCTAATAGATAATGCTACTTATAGAAAATGAAAGGATGCAGATTGAAGGTTATGTATATTTACTAACCGGAAACAAATTTGAAAAATGGCAGTAAATTTGGAAGCATTCATGATTCAACTTTGAATCACCCTAAAAGGAAAGATGAACCAAAAGGAAAATGGAAATGTTAATAGAATTTAGTCTTTAGAATGGTATGGATAGTATACCTACATCCGTTGCACTCGAGGATGCATGTGGCGCGTGTCAATAAATTAGTACGGTTAGTAGTGTAAGAAACTAAATAGTAAAAAAAATACAAACAATGGATGGATAGAGAGGAGAAGCACATTATATTCGTAAGAATGTGGCATGCAAACTTCCTTCATCTCGCTTCTCCCATTTTTCTTGCTTGAGAGAGAGAGAGAGAGAGAGAGAGAGAGAGAGAGAGGGGGGGGGGGGGGGGGGGGGGGGGGGGGGGGGGTTGATAGCATAAGAACTTTGTTTGTTAATTGGTATGTCTCTATTTCACTTTCCTGAGTTTTTGCCAAATTTTATTCTTGTATTATTTGTTTATAGATCTAATGATAATATTAGTCTTTGTGAATTTGAACATATATTTCTAATTTTGATACAAAGCAAAATACTCAATATTATGTAAGAAATCGGACTAGATGATAGGTTTAATTAACTCATTTTCAAACTGATTGGTGATCGGATCAAGTTGTTTGGCTATTTCCTGTGGGGATGGATTGTTCTTGACAAAATGTACATAATATATGAGATCACACACACGTTTGTATGTTTTATTTTAAATTGATTTTAGATGGATTACCTAAAATATTTCTTCTTTTTTAATCTTTTCAGATTGAAAAATCTTTGCCTCTTTGAGATCAATGGAGGTTGGACAACTTTTGAACTCTTAAAAAAGACATAAAGAAAACTAAGGTATTTTTTATGCTTAGTCTCATTGTTAAGAAAAATGATATAAAACTATAATATATGTAAAATAATTACTATTTTGTGAATTATAGTCAATCTTTCACAAAGAAAGAGTTTCATTAGCTAACAATTCTCGTGTTACGTGATATTATGGGAAGAAAACTGCCATGCATAGATTGTTCTGGAGAGTTACGTAGCGTTCTTTTAGCTGAAAATGACAAAGTTAACTTTCTAAACGAATTATCTGGATTTTTTTTCATAATCATAAATCTTTTTTGGTTTCTCTATTTTCTTTTTATTTATATAGTAATTGAACATGAAAAGAAATTATTTACTTATTGCACTTTCCTTTAGTTATAGCAATCTACATTTACTTTGTCAACTATTATCGTAAGTACCATATTTGGTTGTCTATAGCTCAAATTGTAATAGTTAGTATGTGTATGAACTTGCATCAAAAAAGAATTAACAAAAGTACATATTTATCACATGCAATCCCTTCATAAGGCAAATCATATAAAACAATACATATATATAAAATATTATTATTGCACATCTATAATATTCATGATGCATGTATGTCATGCCCCGATTCCGTAGAATCGATAGTCGTCCCCCGGACGTGATGTCGTGCGTGTCTAGGTTGCGCAACGCACAAGGCCAAGATATTTTATATAACGAGCACATATTTAAAGTACGCAGATAATTGAACACAATATTAAAACATGAAAAAGTTCTCTTTATTGATAATGAACATCTTTTATAAACTCTTGAACGAGTCCGATAGTTGCCGCACGGGCTTACAAAAGTGGATGCAAAATGAGATAATCGTCTGGTACATTACATCCTTTTACTAAAACTTCAAAGCTATAGACACATTCGGGCGAAGCTATCGCCTTTCTATATAAGGTATATGCACGGGCTCTTGGAAACTTCAAAATACGCTTCAAAAGAACGAACTGGACGTGCTGGTAGGTGGACTGAATTGGGAAGTCGTTCTAGCTTCTTGCAGGATCTCCTTGGTGTGGGGAACCTGTTGCAACGAGAGTCAGTACATCGAAATACACTGGTGAAGGCGAGCTAACCCAACTATACCAATCAACACATTGTTTATGTGGAGCATGCAAGTTATTATGTGGTCTTTCTATCTTTCTTTAGTTCAATTTACAAGCAAGAAATAGATATGGAAATTCACTGAAATAAATATACCACCGTTCTGTAACTTTTACCTGCCCGTCTAAAGTACCTGCACAATACTTACCATGATCTTCCCTGCCACAAAGACATAGTTAGCTTGAACAGTTTATATATATGAGGGGATCACTGGCATGATACCATAATGGACAAGTTATAGTCTTGGACGAGAATGGTATACAACGAAGGCTCATGAGGTGCTACAAACTATCCCGTCTAGCACATGAGACTATTGTGAAGTTTTGTCCAGATCAGATCGGTGCCAGTGCCCAGCGACTGTCCGCAAGAAATAATACCTTGTGACAAGTTGTTCGTGATCAAACGACGTCTATACTAAGTTATCAAATAATGCAGTTCAAGCCAACACGAGCACAAGACAAGTAACATGGCATGATCAGTTTTGCATAGTCTCCCTGATCAGTTTATTGCATAGCAAGGTATTTTCTATACATAGCACAATTATAAAAGAAGTATACATTCTAACTAGAATTGAAACATGATGAAAGAATATTCTAAGTGAACTAGCATGCAACAAGGTAACCGTTCACAAGTTGGTTGACAAGCACAAGTAATCCAAGTCTATTCTTTTTTATCTTGACATCTTTTAGTTATTATGGTATCGTTTGATCGAAATAATCAAGAAGGCAAGATTTTAGATTTTAGATGTAAAGACTTGGAAGAAGGGTCAACTAAGTCAAATTATAGCCACTCACAAGTTGGCTAGAGAGAGAAAAGGAAAGGGGTGCTTCAAGACTCCGCTCGCGTGACGTCTATTGTACGATCACCTGCATTGGCACAAACATATGATCAATACCTCTTCTACTCTTTCCAAGCTCGGAATAAAAATGTAGTTCAACGAATGAAGCAATAAAATTTATCAAAACCATTCAACAAAATAAAATTCGAAAACCAACTCAAAAGTACGAAAGCAACAAGGCGACATCAAAAACTAGGCAAGAAAACTTGCAGCGGAGAGGTCCCTCTTGACTCTGCCACTAAGTCCATCATTGGGCACAGTACACTGAATATGAGAATCGATTTCGAAGAAGCAAATCCATAACGAGAAAAATATCTTGATTCAATCTATCCCGATCGAACGATACCAAAAGTATTTCTTAGCCGCGCTCCCCGAAAAAGGGTAACGAGGCACCACAATGTAAATACTTTTATTATATTTTTGTTGGGAGAGTTATTTTTATTGTTAATTTACCTCATGGAATTAAGAGTATATTATTTTACCTCCCTAACGACTGGGATCTCTGACATCAATAACTCTACCATGACCAAAGTTTCTGACCATTAGCCTTACCGTAAGTCTTGGCTGCTTGTCCTCGACTTACGTCTTTTACCGGAACGTGCTCCCGTTCTGTCAAGTTTACTCATCATTGGCTGGCCCAACCAATCGGACGGTGTGGTTTCCTAGAGATTCAAGATCCTGAATCTACCTACCTTCGTGTCTGATAAAAAAGCTCCCTCGTATACTTATATCCGTGTACATACATGGATTCAAGATCCTGAATGTACCATGCATGTCGTCAATGACGCACAACTCCTCACGAACTGTAAAAATAGATATATACCTGTCTTAGCTTGAGTTTGCTTCACTCCTTGATCTCATACATGGCTTTGAACTGTTAAAACCGATATCGTTCTGTTAAGATTTGGTAAACCACTCATCACCAAAATCGAATATGTGGAATAACCCCACCCGGAGACCGATCAGCTGTCATGGAATAGAAACATTGTCCCTCAATCTTTCACTCACCTATATTTGTCTCTTTGGTTCGACGAATAAAATCCTCCTGATACCTTATGTCATCTTGAAGACTCCCATTGGCAAGTTTTCGACGATCTATAAACTCATGTCGAATATCCCTCGAGCCTCCACCTGATGCATGTGGCATGTATGTACGCCCTAACAGCTTGAGACCGTACATACCACAACATATATCTCATTGATCCAGTAGTTAGGAAACCTTCATAGCTTCAAATCTGTCCCCAAATATACTGTGACAACCATCATCTAACACCTTTCTAAATGATACCAAGTTGTAGCATAGACTTGGTATATGACGAACCCCCTTGAGAACGATTTTCTCGCCAAATTTTATAATCACGTATACATTACTGATGCCCACAACTGTAGTCGTCCTTTTGTTGTCCATATTCATACATTCAAACCTGTCTAGTCCAGTCTGAGAAACCGTACCCCGCCGGATGTAGAGGCGTCAGTCGCCCGCTCCCTGCCCAGTCATCAAAGGCAACTGCCAACTCACCGTACCCGACCTCTAATCGAATGAACCATTCGTCCATCCCCTCTATGAAGGAGGCGACACCATGAATGAGAAACATAGTTGTTGTCATGCCCTAGAACCAGAATACTGGAGAGCAGAGACGGACAGAGCCAACTACATACACCAGAGTACTTAATACTCTGAGATACGGTCACGGATGTCTAGACATGTGAGGGTTTACTCAACAATCCAACAGTTATTCCTGGGTCAAGAGTCCTTGGTATCTCAATCTCAAGAAGCAACAAGTTATAAGATGTATGATCACCAAACATATAATAGTAAGGCATCCTAAACTATACATACACAGATGATCATGAAGCTAGTAACAATATAAAGAAGTAGCAAGAGTACAATATTACATGATCAACTCTAGGTATAGTCTAGAATATGCTTTACATGTAAGCCCGCAAACTAGAATGTCAAGTTCAAAAATATGAGCTAAACACGTGCTCGGTGGCTAAATGCCTCAAAAGTATAAGTACAAGATCGAGTGGGTGATGTAGAAGAAATTCACTCATGTCCTCGGGTGCTCTTGGTGTTCACCATCTTGAGGCAAAAAGTATGGGAGATCCTGTGGTCCTGCTCCAAAATCTGGCCATACAAAACCTGTGGGATCAGACCCTAAAACAACAAGTACCACAAGGGAGCCAACTTAGGAACTAAAACCAACATACATACAAATCAGTAAAAAATAGTACAAGGAACAGTTAAATAAGTACAGCAAGTAAAATAACAGTTAAATAGTTCTGGAGTATTTAAATAAGGATATCTGAATCAGTACTCAGGTTACAGTTTTTGGATCAGTTATGAAATAAATCAGGACATGACTAGACTGAAAATTAAGCAATCACGACCAATCATGCCCTACAGCTTGCTATCATTAACTAACTAGGGTTATCACAGTCCTAGTTACTAACACATGCAGTTTGAGATTCTATACAGCCACATGCCCTGCAGACTATCCAGGTTATCAAGACGTAAGGATACATAGAATAGATTATATCAGGTATAGTAATTTACAGGTAAATGCAACACTCGACGGCGTATTGGAAGTGTGCCACTCACGACAGAGATCTCCAAATCTTTCAGGTGTCGCTAGGATACCGGGATTGCATGTAGCCAGGAAATCTTTCTAGATGCTTCTAATACATTATTCTAGTTGTTATCCTGGACAAGTTATTATGAATTCATGACCGTGGTGCTCAAGAATTTGCCTTAGACATGATGCAGGACATGACATGATAGTAGATTGACAAGAATATTCATGATAAGAGCAAGCAAATCAACCATAGGAATTTATCTTATTAGTTCAAGCATTTCAGTTCAGGAAATTCTAGCATATCAGGAGTGTGCTTCGTCGAGCCACTATCAGGAGTATCGGTACATGTCAGGTTAACTCGATACGACGAGTTATTATCAGGAATATCAGTACAAGTCTGATATCGGGAGTTCAAGATTAACAGTGTTAATACAATTCTATGTTCAATTCTAGCATGTCAGGAGTGCGCTTCGTCAAGCCACTATCAGAAATATCAGTACAGGTCAGGTATCAGGAGTTCAAGATTAATAGTGTCAATACAATCCATGATTCAAGAAATTCCATGTTCTGGCAGGTTGTCACAAATTGGGTTATAAACAATTTAGAAAAAGCTTGCATTCATAACAATTAAACTGAATAGACTAAACAATGAAAACAGTTAAAGCATAAGAGAACAAATCATAAGAAGCTAAGCTACTACAAGTATCATAGGCACATGGGGTAAGCTGGTCGCATGCAACAAGTTGGCCGCATGCAAGTGATGGCCGCATGTAGCACACTGGATGCATGGGAGAGATGGCAGCATGCAAGATGCAAAGTCCACTCCTCGGAACAAGGTGAGTGACATGCAATAAATGTAAATTCAGGAAAGTGGCCGATATGACTAGCCGTGTCAGAGAAGTGACCGATGTGACTGGTCAAGAAAGGGAGTCAGAAGGAAAAGACAAAATTATACAAACTTATGCCAAGGTGGTGCTGAGTCAAACGTTCGAAGGAAAGAGGAACGCATAGATCCGGGCCGTATGTACGACTCTCCTCTTGGCAGCATAAACATTTGGCCGCGTAAAATCTTTTGAACTTAGGGAACTTTCATTCATTCAATTTTCATGCATTTGGCCAAGGGACGGATGTGCAGTTTCAGGCATGCGTCTAACAAGATGGTCACATGCTAACTTGGAGCGAGAAGTCCAAACCTCATACCAAGCGGGGAGCATGGAACTTCTTTGTCCCAGAACAGCAAGTTTCAGCCATAAAAATGCTCCAAGTCTAAAAACTTATTTTCTCCATGAAATTCTTATTTTAAGTCCGAATCCAACAAAGTAAAGTTCAAAATCGCAGAAAAACAAGTGTTCATCAACATGGAACTACTAGTTTTTTGAAAACATCAAGTTTTAAGAGATCAAAATCAAGTAAACTCATGAAAGCTATAAACTAAAAACTTAGATCTACTCCAACCAAGGCATAAAAATCGAAAATACCAATAATTAAACATGTAGAGAAACTCATAGAGAATAATATAGAGCAATAAAATGCAATGAAGCTAAATAATTATAATATAGCAAGTTCTTCCTCATTAGCAATATGTACTTGCCTAAATCTACTACTAAACTACTACCACTACTACCCAGGGCAAGCTGACGGCTGGGGCTATAGTTCAGCCAGGGAGAGGAGAGGGAGAATAAAATGAATAAAGAGAAGAAAATGAAGAAGAATGAGGAGGAGATAGAAAGAAAAGGCTATATATAGTAAGGGAGAGTCATTAAGCACAAATCTAAAAATTACATGAAAGAAGCTAAAAAATCCATAAATTACACGTGAAGCAATTATACAGGTATAACACACATATACCAGATAAAATATAATAATACTAAAATAGTGAGACGGGCCTCACAACTCTCACCTCCTTAGAAAATTTTGTCCTCGAAATTTCAACAAGGCACCGGGTCATTCAAGGTATCTCTAGAGATCAGGCAGGTAATAAAATAAGCAAGACCATACGATTATCAATGATACGAACTACCTAGAATAAGACAAGCATGAACAAGACAAGATCAGGGTACGAGATATACAAACATATATACCTCACGAGTCAAACAAATACGGGTATCTAGCTCGGATATCATCCTTGCGTTCCCAAGTTGACTCGTCCGGTGAGTGATGCCCCCAATCAACTCGGACTAAATGAATGGCCCGTTTCTTAAGAATCTTTTCTCTTTGGTCCAAAATGGATACATGTCTTTCCTCATACGAAAGGTCGGTACCAAATACCAATTCTGAATGATCTAGGACATGACTCGTATTTAATATATACCGTCGTAACTGGGATACATGAAAAATATTATGTATCTCACTAAGCGACGGCGGAAGTGAAAGACGATAGGAAATATCTCCTACTCACTCGAGAATATCGAACAAACCTATATACCGAGGACTAAGCTTTTCTCACACACTGAATCTGATGACTCCTCGGGTAGGCAAAATTTATAGGAATACACGATCGCCGACAGAAAACTCAAGAGGTCGCCAATGCGAATCGGCCCAATGACTCTGACGATCTTGGGCTACCTTGATTTTCTTTCGGACTTGCTTGACTAATTCAACTGTCTGAGCTATTATTTTGGGACCAAGCAATTGCCTCTCGCCAATATCATCCTAAGCTATAGAAAATCTGCACTTTCGGCCATATAGTGCCTTGAACGGTTCCATCTGGATACTTGCTTGGAAACTGTTAATGTAGGAGAATTCAAACAAGTGCAAATGATCCTCCCATGAACCACCAAAGTCAAGGGTACATGAACGAAGTATATCTTCTAGAGTCTGGATGGTACGCTCTGACTGACCATTTGTTTGCAGGTGGTAGGTTGTACTGAACTTTAGACTGGAACCTAAGCTCTCCTAAAAACTTTGCCAAAAATAAGAAGTAAACCTGGAATCTCTATCCGAAACTATGCTAACTGGCACACCATGTAGTCTGATAATCTGTCTCATGTACATCTCAGCTAACTGTTCTGTAGACTGGTTAATTCTAAAAGGAAGAAAGTACAACTTTCGTGAGACGATCCACTGTTACCCAAATAGCATCACTGTCGGCTGGGGATCTGGGAAGTCCTGATACGAAATTCATGGTGATATGCTCCAATTTCCACTCCAAAATTAATAAAGGTTGAAGAAGTCCTGCGGATCTATGATGCTCAGCTTTAACTTGTTGACAGACCAAATATCGAGAGACAAACCAAGCTATTTTTCTCTTTATTTTTTCCACCAGAAATGCTGACGAATGTCTCTGTACATCTTTGTTCATCCGGGATGCACTGAATACTGCGATCTATGAGCTTCTACCATAATCTCGTGACGAAGGTCTCTACTTGGTACACAAAGTCGATTTCTCAAACAGAGAGTTTTGTCACTGTGAATGCTTAGTTCTGGTCTATGTCCTGCCTCACACTCTGCTCTGAGACGCTGAAGCTTGACATCTGTTGGTTGTGCTACCTTGATTCTTTCTACTATACTGGACTAAACTTGCAGACCAGCCATCAATGTTGTGTTGCCAGGCAATACATCTTCTATGCCTATATCCTGAAGATCTTCTAGTATTCTTTATTGTGTTGTCAATAAATAGGCTCATGCTCTCCTGATCAAGGCATCTGCTATGATATTGGCCTTCCCAGGGTGATACTGAAGGTCAAGGTCATAGTTTTCATCAACTCTAGCTATCTTCTCTGTCTCATGTTGAGATCCTTCTGAGTAAAGACATACTTCAAACTCTTATGATCAGTATAAATCTCTACTTGATCTCCATAGAGGTAATGTATCCGAGTTTGAGTGCAAAAACAACTGTTGCTAACTCCAAGTCGTGCATCGGATAATTTTTCTTATGGTCTCGAAGCTGCCGAGATGCATAAGCTATAAACTTTATATGTTGCATAAGAACATACCCTAATCCTCTGCCTAACGTATCACAATATACGATAAAACTACCTGTTTTGTCTGGAAGCACCAAAATAGGTGCCGTGATCAACTTCTGTTTGAGCTTTTCGAAAGAGGTTTGGCATTCATCTATCCAATCAAAGCGCACATCTTTTTGTGTTAGCTGCGTTAAGGGTGCACAAATTCTAGCAAAGTCTGACATGAAGCGTCGATAATATCCTGCTAATCCCAGGAAACTACGAACTTCTGCAACTGTTCGAAGAAATGGCTACATCTCAACGGCTTCTATCTTTTTGGGATCCACTTTAACTCCTCCTTTAGCAATAATACGCCCTAAGTATAAAATACGATCAAGCCAGAAATTGCACTTACTAAACTTGGCTTATAGCTTGTGCTATATGAGAGTTTGAAGAACTGTGCAAAGATGTTGCTCGTGCTCTGCTTCACTTCGACTGTATACCAAGATATCGTCAATGAACACTATCACGAACTTGTCCAAGTATGGAATAAAAATATGATTCATGAGATCCATAAACACTGCTGGCGCATTGGTTGCTTCAAAGGGCATTACTAGAAACTTCCAATGTCCATATCTCGATCTGAACGTCGTCTTGGGTATATCCTGCTCCCTGACTCTGATCTGATGATATCCCGACCGTAAATTAATCTTGAAAAATATTGCTGCTTCACTAAGCTGATCGAACAAGTCTCCGATCCTTGGCAAGGGATACTTGTTCTTGATGGTTACCGTATTGAGGGTACGATAATTAACACATAATCGTGACATTTTATCCTTCTTCTTTACAAGTAGCATTAGGGCTCCCCAAGGTGATCCACTATGAATGAATCCCTTGGCTCTTAATTTTTTTATCATCCGGTACAAGATTTCTAACTCTGAAGGTGCCATCCTGTAGACTCTGTATGACACTGGTGCTGTTCCTGGAAGTAAATCAATGGTAAACTTGATCTCTCTTTCTGGTGGCATTTCTTGAAGTTCTTCTGAAAATACATCTGGAAATTCATTAACAACTCTAGGGAATTTTACTTCCTCTGTTACTTCCATTCTCATGATTGTTGTTGAAGACTCAGTCTCGCCTCTAGAAAATGAGAATTCCTTCTCACCAGGGATATGAAAGATAACCTTGCCATTATGGCAATCTATTGTCGCGTACCGGGCACTCAACCAATCTATGCCTACGACGACGTCATAATCTACCATAAAAAATTCTATCAATCTAGCAAAAAACTCACGCCCTCACACTACGACTCAACATGAGGCATAAACTCTATCGGCTCCTACAATATCGTTACCAGTAAGTATATTAAGTCTTACTGATAATGATTTGGGTTCTAATCCAACTCGTATCGCAAATCGTACAGACATAAAAGAATGTGATACACCAGAATCAAATAATACTGAAGCTGAATGAGAGTTGACGAAAATGATACCTGCCACCACTTCTTTCGAAGCTAACTGCTCTTACATAGTGAGTGTCATCGCCTAACCTCGTCCTCTCGGTACTGGTCCTCTCTGCTACGGACCTCCTTGTCTAGCCTTTAGTTGAGCTTGTGCCTGCGCATACTGTTGTGGCCTCTATTGCTGGAATACTTGAGATTGGGTCGGCAAAGGCCTCTGACTCTGGTGTTGCTGAACTGGTACTAGAGCCCTATATTATGGTCCTATCGGGGAAGATGATGATGAACTGGCTCTATGTGGGCAAGATCCCACTATGTGGCCTGGATCTCCACATTCTAAGCATAACCCTTATGCTCTACAACATTCAGAAACTATGTATCCAGGCTTCCCACAATAAGAATACCCTGCTGAAGAAGATGTCCATTATTGTTGAGTTCGGGTTGGGACTGTTTGCTGAACTGAGGCTGCCAAAACTGGCCTCCTCAGAGATCCGATGGTTAAAGCCCTAACTGCCGGGGCTGGTACTGAAGAATGTGTGTAAGAACCTCCTGATGTGTGGGTCCTCTTTCGTCCCCCAGTCCTGTCCATAATTCTCTGGGAGGTATACTCATGCCTCCTTGCTGCTCTTAACACAGCATCAAAAGTCTGGAACTCATGCTGTTCTACTACCAAAATATTCTCTAGGTAAAGTTTCTGCTGGAACATTCTTGCTCGATCTTATTCGATTGCCACCAAGGTGGGAGTAAACCGACTAAGTCTGCAGAATTCTGCCCCATAGCCGTCGACAGTCCAACCCATCTGCTTCAGGTTGTTAAACCTTTGCTGTAGATCATAACGTGGTATTGCGTCAAAATATCTGGTCTAAAATCTTTCACTGAAGACAGCCCAAGGGACGTGTACTGTTAGTGAAATTATCTGTGCTGCCCCCCAGTCTCGGGCCAAGTTTAGCAACTTTAGTCATACCACTAACACTTTCTCGCTAGCCGGTGCTCCAGCTGCCTCTAAGATAGCTTCTTTGTGCTGAAGCCACACATCCGATGTAATCGCGTCCTCGGTGCCATAGAAATACGAGGCTTGAAGTTGCTTGCTGAGTTATGGGCATGATGTCCGCCTCTTTCCAAAGTCGCTTGTACTGACTGAGTAAATTATGTCCTCTTGACGTCCTTGAGATGCCAAAAATTCTAGAATGATACCAATCAACACACTGTTGCCCCTCATGCCTCAGGTATTGGTTGAAAGGGAGGCACTGGCTGGATCCGAGGTTCCTCATTTTGAGCTGTTCTGGATCAAGCCCCGGAATGCTAAGGCTGAACTTTAAGGGTTTGCTGGGCATCGGGATGTTGTCCTGCTACTGGAGGAACTTGGGCGGGATGATCAGAAGGAACATGAATAATGTCCTTGAAAGATAAATGACACAAGGATCAACGAAGGGACGGACATGATTGATCGAGGATCAAGGTAGATGTTGAATCAAGATTTCAAGGATATAAATTCGACACTGGAGGAGATCAAGGAGTAACATGATTGAGACATCTAAAATATCTAGTAAACCCTCCACACTTCTGAATTTTAAGACCTGTATGGGCCACCACTTAAACAGTGACACGCCCCAGAACCAGAATAATGGAGAGCGGAGGCGGATAGAGCTAGCTACGTATACCAAAGTACTTAATACTCCTAGATACGGTCAAGGCTGTCTAGACATGTAAGGGTTTAGTCTATAATCTAGCAGTCATTCCT
The DNA here is from genome assembly GCA_036927795.1 of Iris macrosiphon. Classification (NCBI taxonomy): domain Eukaryota; kingdom Viridiplantae; phylum Streptophyta; class Magnoliopsida; order Asparagales; family Iridaceae; genus Iris; species Iris macrosiphon. The sequence goes on from JAYESA010000013.1 coordinate 12,615,321, forward strand.
GGGTCAAGAGTCCTAGGTGTCTCAATCTCAAGTAAGCAACAAGTTACAAGATGTATGATCACCAAACATATAATAGTAAGGCATCCCTAAATATACATACACAGATGATCATGAAGCTAGTTACAAAATAAAGAACTAGCAAGAGTACAATATTACATGATCCGCTCTAACTTTGGTCTAGAATATGCTTTATATGTAAGCCTGCATGCTAGAATATCAAGTTCTAAAAATGAGCTAAACATGTGCTCGGTGGCTAAACGCTTCAAAAATATAAGTACAAGATCAATTGGGTGATGGCGAAGAAACCCACTCATGTCCTTGGGTGCTCCTAGTGTTCACCATATTGAGACAAAAAGTACGGGAAATCCTGTAGTCCTGTTCCAAAATCTGACCACACAAAACCAGTGGGGTTAGACCCCAAAACAATAAGTACCACAAGGGAGCCAACTTAGGAACTAAAACCAACATGCAGAAAAATTAGAAAAAATAACATAAGGAACAATTAAATAAGTACAGCAAGTAAAATAATAGTTAAACAGTTCTGGAGTATTTAAACAAGGATATCTGAAATAAGTACTCAAGTTACAGTTTCTGGATCAGTTGTGAAATAAATCAGAACATGACTAGACTAGACTAAAAATCAAGCAATCACGGCCAATCATGCACTACAGCTTCCTATCATTAGCTAACTAGGGTTATCACAGTCCTAGTTACTAACACATGCAGTTTGAGATTCTATACAACTACATGCCCTGCAGACTATCCGGGTTATCCAGGCGTAAGGATACATATAATATATTATATCAGGTATAGTAATTTACAGGTAAATGCAACACTCGACGGTGTGCTGGAAGTGTGCCCCTCACGACAGAGAGCTCCAAATCCATCATGTGTCGCTAGGATACCGGGATTGTATGTAGCTAGGAAATCTCTCTAGATGCTTCTAATATATTATTCTAGTTGTTATTATGGGCAAGTTATTAAGAATTTTTGACCGTGGTACTCAGGAATTTGCCTTACACATGATGAAGGACATGACATGACAGTAGCTTGACAAGAACATTCAGGATAGGAGCAAGCAAATCAACCACGAGAATATATCTTATTAGTTCAAGCATTTCAATTCAGAAAATTCTAGCATATCAGGAGTGTTCTTCGTCAAGCCACTATCAGGAGTATCGGTACATGTCAGGTTAACTCGATACGACGAGCTATTATCAAGAATAATAGTGCAAGTCTGGTATCTGGAGTTCAAGATTAACAGTGTCAATACAATCCTATGTTCAATTCTAACATGTCAGAAGTGCGCTTCGTCAAGCCACTATCAGAAATATCAGTACAGGTCAGTTGTCGGGAGTTCAAGATTAACATTGTCAATACAATCCATGATTCAGAAAATTTCAGGTTCTGGCAGGTTGTCACAAATCGGGTTATAAGCAATTTAGAGAAAACTTGCATTCATAACAATTAAACAGAATATGCTAAACAATAAAAATAGTTAAAGCATAAGAGAACAAATCACAAGAAGCTAAGCTACTACAAGTATCATAGGCACATGGGGTAAGCTGGTCGCATGCAAGAGGTGGCCGCATTCAGCATACTGGCCGCATGGAAGAGTTGGCCGCATGCAAGATGCAAAGTCCACTCCTCGGGACAAGGTGAGTGACAAACAATAAATACAAAGTCCGAGAATTGACCGATGTGACTGGCCATGTTAGAGAATTGACCGATGTGACTGGTAAAGAAAGGGAGTCAGAAGGAAAAGACAAAATTATGGACAGTCGTGCCAAGACGGTGCTGAGTCAAACGTTCGAAGGAAAGACGAACGCATAGCTCCAGGCCGCATGGACGACTCAGCCGCATGCTCCTCTTGGCCGCATACACATTTGGCCGCATAAAATCTTTTGAACTTAGAAAACTTCCATTCATTCAAGTTTTATGTATTTGGCTAAGGAACGCATGTGCAATTTCAGTCATGCGTCCAAAAAATGGCCGCATGCTGAGTTGGAGCGAGAATTCTAAGCCTCATACCAAACGGGGCGGATAGAATTTCTTCGTCCCAAAATAGTAAGTTTTAGCCATGGAAAAGCTCCAATTATGCTGAGTTATTTTCTCCATAAAATTCTTATTTCAAGTCCGAATCCAGCAAAGTAAAGTTCAAAATCGCAGAAAAACTAGTGCTCATCAACATGGAACTACTAGTTTTTGAAAATATCAAGTTTTAAGAGATCAAAACCAAGTAAACTCATGGAAGCTATAAATTAAAAACTTAGATCTACTCCAACCAAGACATTAAAATCGAAAATACCAAGAATTAAACATGTAGAGAAACTCATAGAGAACAATATAAAGCAATAAAATACAAGGAAGCTAAATAAGTACAATATAGCAAGTTCTTCCTCATTGACAAGATGTACTTACCTAAACCCACTACTAAACTACTACCACTACTACCCAAGGCAAGCTCACGACTGGGGCTAGGGCTCGGCCAAGGAGAGGAGAGGGAGAAGAAAATGAAGAAAGAGAAGGTAATGAAGAAGAATGAGGAGGAGAGAGAAAGGGAAGGCTATATATAGTAAGGGAGAGTCACTAAGCACAAATCTAAAAATTATATGAAATCAGCTAGAAAAATCCATAAATTACACGGGAAGCAATTATACAGCTAAACCACACATATACCAGATAAAATACAGTAATTTAAAATAGTGAGACATGTCTCACAGTTGTTAGCAAAGGCATACGTTGGATGAATATATGGAAAGTACTTTGCCTACATGTGCGTGATTCAAAGGGTGACCTGAGTTATCAAATTCCACCATAGCTTTATAGAGAGTGCATTTAAAATGTCCGCAAGCCGCCTAACCCCCAAACCTCCTTCTGTCGTGGGCCTAGCGATCAGATGCCAACTCACCCAAACCCTACGAAGGATACCAATCTGCTTCCCCTGAAAGAAGCCGTTAAAGAGCTTCTCAATGATGATAATAACTTTCTACGGAGGGTCGCATGCTGCCAAAGTATAGATGGAAACATAACACTTTACATGCTTTATAAGGATAAGCTTACCCCAAGAGAGAGAGAGAAGATTACTATGCCACCCATCAATTAGTTTCGGATTTTGCTTATGAGTGGATCAAACATCATTACATTCCATCTCTCGTATCCCAAAGGACAACCAAGTAAGTAAAGGGGGGGGGGAGACTTCATCCCGAAACCAGTGGAAGCTGCCAGCTCCAGCTTACGTGCCGAAGAGAAAGACTTATGGACGTAGAAGCAACTCTTCTCCTTGCTGATTTTCTTCCCAGAGTAAAACTAGTAATGACTAAGAATAGCCTCAAGCCTTCTTACCGCCCTCTTGTGGCCAGATATGAAAATGAGAATATCGTCCATGTAGGAAAGATGTGTAACGAGAGAGCACCCAATAGTTGTTCTGAAGCACTTCATGGGATGCCTCGCTCCCGCCATAATAATATTTTAACTAAGGACTTCCGCAATAATAATGAACAGGGTAGGAGAGAGCGGGTCTCCCTGGAGAACACCCCGTTGTGATTTGAAGAAGGCAGAAGATAAGCCATTGATAATGGGGGAGAATCAAACATTCCCAACTGAACGCCAGATAATGTCAATCCACGCTTTTGAGAACCCAAATCTTCTGAGGACCCAAATCAACATTTGCCAATCAAATATATATATATATATATATATATATATATATATATATATATATATATAATAATAATAATAATAATAATAATAATAATAATAATAATAATAATAATATTTTGTGAATTATTATCGATTTTTTGTGAGGAAAGAGTTTCATTACCTATAAATTCTCGTGTTATGTGATATTATGAGAAGGAAATTAGTTATCATGCATAGATTGGACTTGCATAACATTCTTTTCGATTTAACGACAAAGTTAACTTTCTAAGAGAAATATTGAAAAATGAATTTTTTAATCATATATTTTTTTGGATTTTGATATTTTTCAGTAATTGGACGTGGAAGGAAATTACTTACTTAACTAGACTTATTAATCATTTACCTACTCCATTTGTGGTAATATACAATTTTTGGAAATTAGGTATGCCCTCTAATTAGGTACCTACTTTAACATTCCAAAAAAAGAAGAAGTAATCTTTTGAAAGTGATTCGGAGTGAAGCCTTGTACATGATTATTAGTTAACATGGAGAGCAAAAGAAACAAAAAAAAAGTATGAATATGAATATAAGCAACAAACATGTTGTAATGTATATAAAAACATGGGTGACCGCTATATAAATCATATTTCAACTCATGTGTATCGCCATGTGTTTGACTGTGGCTCAATTTGGTTCAAGTCAGGTTAAGTTTCTCTTGTTTGCTTTCTTCTTGCTTTTCTTACCGAAAACCGCTTTACTTTGTTTTGTTTTGTTTCGTTTCGTTATGAAATTTCTCTCTGCATTTTTCTTTCATTTTCTTTTTTCTATTTCTGTACCTCAAGCTTCTTGAATTTGTTCTGCAATTAATGTGGGTTAGTTACTATCTGACCGTAGTAATTGTAATAATCATATTAATCTTAAAACAAATTATAGTCTTATTTGCTTGGTCCTTAATCAAGTAAGACACTTATTTTTCAAGTAAATAGAACTTCAATTTAATAATGTTACTTATAGAAAATGAAAGGATGTGGATTGAAGATAACCAACTTGTATGTAGATTTACTAGCTTACAACAAATTTTAAAAAATGATAGTAAATTAGAAACTGATAATTAATTGCATTCATGATTCAACTTTGAATCACCCAAAAGGAAAGAAGAACCAAAAAGAAAATGGAAAAGTTAATGGGATTTAGTCATTAGAACGGTATGGATAGAGTGCATGCATCTGATGCACTCGAGGTTGCATGTGGCGCATGTCAATAAATGAGTACGGTTAGTAGTGTAAGAAACCAAATAGTAAGAAAAGACAAACAATGGATAGATAGAGAGGAGAAGGACTTTATATTAGTAAGAATGTGGCATCTAAACTTCCTTCAAGTCTCACTTCTTTCATTTTTCTTGTCAGGAAGAGAGGGAGAGAGGTGGAGAAAGTGAGAGCATAAAAACTTTGTTTGTCGATTGGTAAGTCTCTAGTTTCTTTTTCCCGAATTGTTGCCAAATTTTATTGTTGTATCATTTGTTTACAGATCTAATGATACTATTAGACAATCTTTGTGAATTTGAAGATATATTTTTAATCTTGATATATACAAAGAAAAAATCTTAATATTAAATAAACTAGATGATAGGTTTGATTAACTCTTTTTGAAATCGATTGGCGAGATCAATTTGTTAGTCATGTATTTTTATGTTTATTAGCTATATCCTATGGGGGGATGGATTGTTGTTGACCAAATTATGTACGTGAATTCACACACATTTATATCTTTTAATTTAAATTATTTTTACGTGGATTACTTAAAAAAATTCTTCTTTTTTAATACTTTCAAATTGAAAAATTGTTACCTCTTTCAGATCAATGGATCAGGTTGGACAACTTTTGAACTCTTAGCTAGAAAAGGCAATACAGAAAACTAAGTGTTTTTTCTGCTTAATCTAAAAATGATGTAGAACACTATCATATATGAAAAATAATTACTTTGTTGTGAATTAACGTCAATCAATCTCAAGGAAAGAGTTTGATAATTATCTACAATTCTTATGTTATGTGATATTATGGGAAGGAAACTGCCATGCATATATTGTTCTGGAGAGTTACGTAGCCTTCTTTTAGTTGAAAATGACAAAGTTAACTTTTTAAGCGAACTATCTGAAAAACTATATATTTTCATAATCATTAATCTTTTTTGGGTTTCTATATTTTCTTTTCATTTAGTAATTGAACATGAAAATAAATTATTTACTTGTTGCAATTTCCTTTAGTTATAACAATCTACATTTAATTTGTCAACTATTATTGTAAGTACCATATTTGGTTATCTACATGTTGTTATAGTTATTATGTGTATGAACTTGCATCAGAAATTAAATAATTAAGAAAAGTATATATTTATCACATGCAAATTCCTTCCCAAGGCAAATCATTTAAAACAATACATATATATATTCGAAACTACTACATATATTCGATGTCACCTAATTGATTTGTCCTCTCCGAACTTTTTTTCCTTCATATAATCGAAGCTACTACAAATGGTGTGGCGAGGAGGAACCCACTCGTACTCCACAACTAGAATTATGAGTTTTCCACTTGTAGCCAAACTTTGATCGCGAAAGACAGATCCTCGCAAGCCTCTGCCTCTAAGAACACCAGAGTTAATGCCAGTCTTTGTCGCTACGTCGTAGACATGTTTGTGGGAAAGGGGTCCCTATCATGCTTGCGATCTTCATAATGGTCGAAGGATTCTAGAGTTGGGGACATAATCATGTCATCCGATCCGTATAGGAATCGTCGGTCGCTCTCAAAATTCGAAGTGCAAGACTGTAAGATAAGAGGAGTATTTGATTCTTGGAATGAATAATTTGTGTTATGTTCAAAATCAACTTGACCTTTAAATAGCCATTTACAACTCTAACAGAATGCATAAAAGTAGCACCCTTTAACCATATTCTAACTAACAAATCAAAACAAATTAACGACATAGAACAAATAACAAAATTCCTAAAGACTAGGGATTTATTAAAATCCAAATAACAACCACTTCAACCTCCTCAACAGGATTAACTCTAACAAATCACCCCCTATGCCTGTTGGATGAGATTCACCTCTATGATGCTGAGCTTCTGTCTCATCTCAATGAACTTGACTCGCCCGAGCGCCTTGGTAAGAATGTCTGCGAGCTGCTCTTCAGTGTTGATGTACTCGACCTCAACCTTCCCTTTCTCGACACACTCCCGAATGAAATGATACCTTGTATCAATATGTTTGCTTCGGTCATGGAAGACGGGATTCTTGCTGAGGGAGATGTCGGACTTGTTTTCTATCTTAAGCATGACGCTGCCGGCCTCCTTGTTCTTTAAGTCACCAAGGAGTTTTGCAAGCCAAATGCCTTGGCATTCCGCCGTTGTTGTGGCAATGTACTCAGCCTCGCAGGATGACAATGCCATGACCTTCTGCTTCTGATATTGCCAGCTAATGAGGCTACGACCAAGGAAAAAAAACACGCCAGTGGTGCTCTTGCGGGTATCGATGTCACCTGCCATGTCACTGTCGCTGTAGCCGATCAGCCGTGGTTCCTCCACCTTCTTTGCGTAGAGACAACCAAAGTGACATGTGCCGGCGACATAGCGAAGGATGCGCTTGACGGCAGCAAGGTGTTCGGTGGTCGGGTTCTCCATGAACCGACTCACGTAGCCCACCGCGTACGAGATGTCTGGGCGCGTGTGCACCAAGTACTGGAGGCTCCCGATGATGCTCCTCTAGGATGTGGCATCAGTCGGAGGGGCTAAGCTTACCTTGCTTAGCTTGAACCTCGGTTCCATAGGGACGTGGCACGGGTTGCAATCCACTATGCCACTCTTCTCCAAGATTTTGAACGCATATGCCTCCTGACTGAGGGTGATGAAGCCATTGGACCGCTGCACCTTGATGCCGAGGTAGAAATTGAGCAATCCCAAGTTACTCATTTTGAACAAGGCCTTCATCTCCTCCTTGAACTTGGCACTATCTCGTGGGTCCGTTCCGGTGATGATGATATCGTCGACGTATACACCCACAAGTAGGCGAGCTGGACCTTTGCCGCGTGTATACACAACGTGCTACTGTGCACTCCGGTGGAAACTAAGTGACAGTAGGCAACTGTCAAGCTTGGTGTTCCAAGCCCTCGATGCTTGTCGCAGCCCGTACAGTGCCTTGTCAAGTTTCAACACTTTGTGCTCCTATCCTTCGATAACAAAGCCTGGAGGTTGGGCGACGTACACCTCCTCCTTGAGCTCGCCGTTGAGGAACGCTGTCTTCACGTCTATGTGGTGCACCGCCCACCCCTTATGCGCGGTGAGTGCGATCAACAAACAGACAAACTCGAGGCAAGCAACCGGCGTGAACACTTCCTCGAAGTCCACACCTTGCCTTTGCACATAGCCTTTTGCCACGAGCCGCGCCTTGTGCTTGAAGACGGTGCCGTGCTCGTCCTTCTTGAGCTTGTAGACCCACCTCAAGCCGATCGGACGGTGGCCGGGTGGGAGGTCTATAAGGTGCCATGTACGGTTCTCCTCAATGGAGCTTATCTCCTCGAGCATCGCTTGGCGCCAACATCGGTATTTCTCAGCTTCAAAGAAAGTGGTAGTTTCCTCGTCAACCATGAGGAATAACTCGTCGACATCAAGCTCGCGGACGGTGGTTGTGTCAAGCAAGCTTGCCAAGGTCCTGTACCAGCGCGACCCGTCGTCATCGATGTCGAGCATGGTCGAGGCGTTGGTGGGTGGCGAGACAAATTCTACTCCATGTTGTACTACCGAGTCGGATGTTTCTGCCCCAGATGCCGGCGTCAACGGTCTTGGACTGGGTGCTATTGGTGTTGATGGATCGCCACCCCCGTGCACTGGCGTACCTGCGTGTTCAACATGTGGTATAGTATACTCAACAGTAAATGTCTCACCTACGTTGTCTTGCACGCCCCAGTCCCACTTGGCTTTCTCGTCGAAGACAATGTCACGTGTGACGTGCACGCGCTCGTCGGCGGGGTCGTATACCCAGTACACCTTGGTGCCGGGCTCGTAGCCGATGAAGACCATGTGCTTGCTGCGATCTTCTAGCTTCTGTAAGTTCATCTTGACCACCTTGACGTATGCGACACAGCTGAAGGTGCGGAGGAAGTGCACGCTTGGCTTGTGTCCGTGCCATGCCTCGTATGTCGTCTTGCCGTCGGCGATCCGTGTCGGCAAGCGATTAAGGATGTAGACATCCATCGTGACCACCTCGCCCCAGAACTTCCCGGGCATATCATTTGCCTTCAGAAGGCTGCACGCCATTGCGACTACCGTCTGGTTTTGGCATTCGATGACGCCGTTCTTCTTTGGTGAGTACGATGCAGTGAGTTGTCGTTTGATGCCGAGGCCCGCGCAATACTCGCCAAATGCTACAGATGTAAAAGCCCTACGATCAGTACGGAGCATGCATATTTTGCACCCTGTCTCCACCTCGACATGGGCTTGAAAGTGTTTAATGGATGTTGGCGCTTCATCCTTCAAACCCAGTAGCATCAACCACATGTAGCGGCTAAAATCGTCGACGAGGAGCCAGAAGTAGCGCTTACCACCAGGTGTCACCGGTGTGATCGGCCCGCAGATATCACCGTGAACGACATCTAGCAGGTTGTCAGCACGGTACTTGGTCTCCTGCGGAAATGGCGTACGGCGCTGCTTCCCGGCAAGACAACTATCGCATATTTGATTGACGTGTTCGATCTGTGGTAGCCCGTGCACCATGTTACGACGAGCTAACTTTCTGAGTGCTTCGAAGTTGAGGTGGCCAAACCGTGCATGCCACCGCCATGCATCGTCATTGAGTCGTGCTGCTAAACACACTGGTTGTACAATATCAAGAGATAGAATGTACAGTCAGTTTTAGGAACGTTTTACCTTGGCGAGGAGGCATTGTTGACAATCTCGAATCGAGAGCACGCTGCCTTCGATCAAGACTTGGGAGCAGTTCTCATCGAGCTGCCCAAGGCTGATGATATTGCTTTGTAGCTTCGGGATGAAGTAGACGGCGGTGAGGGCGCGGTGCTCGCCGTTCTGGCACATAAACATCACCGTGCCACGCCCTCGGATGTCGACGATGGATTCGTCCCCAAACTTGATGGAGCCCGTGACTCCAGTGTCCAGCTCAACGAAGACCTCCTTGCAGCCCGTCATGTGGTTGCTGGCGCCGGTGTTGAGGTAACATGCTTCGCTGTGGTGGTCGTCCTCACGGCCCAGATGCACCTGACCTTGCACCTCGTCGAGTACGAAGATGTTGGTCGTGCCCACAGTGGTCTCGGCGAGCGTGTACTCCTACGCCATCAGCAGTGCGGGCTCATCGTCGTCGACTTGCGTCAGATTGGCGCTCTCATCGCGCTTCGGCTTGCGGTATTCCTTCGCCCAATGGCCGTAGATGCCACAATTATGGCACTTACCCTTCTTGTCGTGCGTGCCACTGGACGCGTTGTTGTTGCCGTAGTTCGTGTTGCCGCGGCCACGACCTCTTGGCTTGCCGTGCCCTCGACCATAACTTTTGCCACCATTGGAGTAGGCCTCGCCTTCCTTCCTCTGCTTCGTGTGAGCGAGCCACTCCTCTTCGGAGAGGAGAAGGCGGCTACTTGTGTCGCCGGAGTTGCTGCCAAGATCGTACCGCTCCTCGACGGCTAAAAGACGACCGGTAAGCTCTTCAATTGATAACGTCTTGAGATCCACTAAAGTCTCAATGGCGATGGCGACTTGCGTGTACTTGGATGGAATGAATCGAAGGAATTTTTTAACTACCTTCTCGTCTTCCATTTCGTTGCCGAGTAGTTGCAGGTCGCTGACGAGTCCCGTGAGCCGCATTGCGAAGTCCTCGACGGACTCGCCGTCCTTGAATTTCATTGATTCGAAGTCAGCGTATAATTTCTGCGCCTTGGCCTCGCACATGCGCTCGACCCCCATCCGCATCATCTTCCCAGCGTCCCAAGCTTTCTTGACAGTGTCTTTCACTGCCAGTGTCCGTAACATCTCTGGCGATACGGCACGGAGTATGACGGACATGGCCATCATGTCGTCACGGTAGTCAGCTTTTCCGGGTTCGATCGCCCCCCACAGGCCTTGCGCCTGCATGTTGACTCTCATTAAGAGAGACCAATCTGCGTAGTTGGTCCGTGTCAGCATAGGGTACTTGAAGGTGAATGAGGTCTCCTTCATAGATGTCGGCGTCGTGGGGCTTTGCTCCTCCGATGAGAATTCTAACACAACTAGATAAAGGTGTAGAGGCAATATTGTGTTTGGCAATAAAACTTGATGATATGAATGAGTGAGTGGCTCCCGTATCAAACAATGTCACAGCAGGAAAAGTAAAAGCAAGAGTAATACTTGCTATGACATCAACCTCCTGATCCATGTCATCTATTTCTAATGCAAAAGCGTGCCCATTCCTTTGTGGCTGTCCATGTCCGGCCCTCATATACTGATCCTCCTGGGTAGGTAGCGGTGGTCCTCGCTAAAATCCTGCTGCTGCTGGGGGTTGAGGTTCTCCTGGTCTAGCCATCTGTTGAGCTGGCTTCGGTGCTGGAAGCGCTAGTCTCTGTACTGGCGGTGGAAGTGTCTGCTGCATTGGGCAGTGTCTCGCCAGGTGCTGTCCGGAGACACATCTCATACACTAGCCCAAGCGGGTCCGACAATCTCTCGAAATGTGTCCGTGTCTCCCACAATAATTGTAGTGGGGTTTCTCCGTATTCTGGTACAGTCCTGCTCTGTGTTGGTACTGCTGTTGCTGAGCTAAAGGACGTCTGATAGGTCCTTCTTGTTGTGTCCTTGTCGGTTCCTGTTGTGTCCTTGCTGATCCTTATTGTGTCCTCAGCTGACCTCCTTTTCCTCTGCTGATGGTTTCTTACAATCTGGCTTCTGTCAGTAACTCGGCATAAGAGATCCGGGACTGTGAGCTAGTGTAGTGTTAGAGCTCCTGAGTCAGTCCGCGATGAAACCTCTTAGCCTTAGCCAAGTCATCTGGTATCATGGCAGCGCCATATTTACTAAGGCGACTAAACTCGGCATCATACTCGTCCACTGTTCTGTTCTCCTGCTCTAGGTGAAGAAACTGATTGTACAATGCATCTCTTACAGTGTCCGAAAAGTACTTCCTCTCAAAGCTCTTCAAGAATTGCTCCCAAGTCTGGTATGTACCCAATTGGCGCTCCATGGATTCCCACCAGTGATGGGCATTACCATCTAGTAGCGTCCTTACACCTGTCATCCATAGGTCCGTAGGTAACTGCGATGCTTCCAATAGCTTCTGCGTGTGGGTGATCCAGTTGGTAGTCTCCTCTGGGCTCTCAGTGCCTTTGTACGGCTTTGAACCCATCTGTATAAAGTCCTTTACTGAACCAACTCTATCTCGAGGTACTGGAACTAGTGCTTGAGCTGGTACAGTAGCCTGTGCAGCCATCCTCTCAAGTGTTGCCAAAAATTTTTGCCTCTGCTCTGCTGCTTGCTGCCTCTGCTTTGCAGCTAGTGTGGCGGCCTATTGTCGCTGTTCTTGTATTATCATCTGGAAGAATTGGAACAGCTGTGTCTGGCCATCCTGCGGTGTCGATGAAGCTGGAAGGTTCCCATTGGGTGAAGCGGAAAGATCAGATGGAATTGGATTGTGAGTCTGGCCATCTGGTCTCGGAAGTCTAGGAATCGTTGAGGTCGTTCCTTGAGTTTGACCATTGACTCCTGAAGGTGTGTCACCATCGGCGGCAGTACATCCATTTTGCGCATCCATCTCTCTGTAGGGGATGTACGAACGATTAGAAGAAGTACATGAATCAAACATGATGCAAGCATTTAAATAGGAATGATGAGTTTTAGTCAAGCGTGGATGAGATCCTATGCTCTACTCCTATACGCAGGCTTGTTCAGTACAGTTACGTAACCGAGACAATATATTCTAGACCTGTATGGGCCACCACTAAAATATGTCATGCCCCAGTCCCAAAATACGTAGGACTAGAAATACGTAACACGCCAGCCGTATGTATACGAACTCCAATATATGGAAACCATATACACACGTACGCTGTACATGAATATCCAATCCACCAGTGGTAATATACTGTCACAACAAGTCACACACAATCTATATCTCATCCACAACACAAATAAAGAGATAAAGGAAATAAATAACTGAATATCAACGATGAGTATCAAAGTATGATAGTCGGATGGAAACAAATCCACTGCAAATCGACTATACTAAAACTACTAAAGAGAGAAGAGAATAAACTCTAATATAAGAATAAATGTCTCTAAAGAATAGCAACTAGAATCTTCAAACAGCTGCAATGAATCACATATAATCCGAAGGTAAGACCTCCTTAGTCTGATAAGTAGCGTCAGGTCCAGGTCCGTACTCCTGCGGATACTCCTGCTCATCTATATCTGGAAAGGTACCAGGTCCTCAGAGGGACGTAACAAGATACATATAAATATGCCAATAAAGTACTGAAAAGTAAACATCCAATGGGGTCGCCTAAACGTCTAAGTGAATGCAGTTTGAGAACAATTTTCCACCAAGTGGGCTATCTGGCTAAAAATGGGATTGGCGTGACTCTCTCGGAGAATCAGGGGCCTACAAAGCATGTCGTCTTTTGAACGGTAGAGGCTGCCTGATAATATATAATATATAGTGGTCATCACCACCCGTCGCTCCGGCGGAGCATCCGGGCGCACAAGGAAAAAAGTGCAAAGGAGCCCAAATACCTTACTTGTTGTTCCCCACCCCATGCTCTAAGCATGTCACATCCATGACACGATGATACCTCTAATAACTGTCAGGTCTACTAGCATGCAAAGTTTCTACCGGTAGTTATCCCTATCCGTCGCACGACCTATACGTACCAGTGGCCAGCCGAGTACGCAAGTCTGTGTCCTACATGTGACTCACACTCGTGTAAGAATAGTGTCATGGCCAATAAAACATAAGATACCTCATGATAATGGGGTGGTCTCATAAAGTAGGTCCAATGCATATACATAAATAAAAACATAATATGACGACACCGTCGTTGCACCCAAGTTTTCTTGGACGCGCAATTTATATAACAGTTAAAATAAATGAACTAAAATAAGCAGAAATAAAACATGCATGCTTTATATGGAATGTAAATACAGTATAATGGCAAGGTATACTTGCCTGGCAAGAAATTTGTATGGTGTAGGCGTCCAAATATCAAGGACACAGAATCTGGAACTAAGGTCTCCGAACAAACGTCTCCGGATGCTGAAATAGACATCACCAATGTTTCCGGAATCAGCGAGATAGCTAGAAATTACTACCCTTTCATTCAATTTGGACACAGAGGCAAAACAGTAATTTTGGGTCAAAGTGGGGTCAATGTGTGGCCCACTTTGTACCGAAAAGCGTGCCAGGGATAACGGTCTCTAAAAGGGACAAATTATAAGTCAAACAAACTCTAAAAGTTAGTGTGAACTCAACGGTATGTCCAAATGTGAATTCCGGTGAGCCGAACACAATTTTGCCCAAAAAATCAACCGTAGGGCCCGCCAATTGGCGACTTGGTCAACTGCCTCAGAATTGTGTGAAAATTGGGTCACAGGACTAGCGCAATACCACGAGTCCAGTGGCGTAAGTTTCGTTGTATTCTAACAAGCGTGCACTAAATGCGTAGGGCTTTTACAAATGTTGCGATAATGGAGACTTTCTGCGGATACGGACTGGTTCCGGCGCGCACACGCGTCCAAATCAGTTTTTGCGAAAACTCACACGTTCGGATATACTGTGCGCACCTTTTGGTAGACTTGTTACACGACGGGGCGGTCCCGTTTGGCGGGGCGCGCTTCGTATCGCAATTTTTGGAATTTGGAAAAAAAAGTTTTTCGGGGTTTTCTAACTAATTTAATTCTACACACAGCAATTAATAAATTATTTTATTTGACAAAAAATAAACTAGGTCAAGTGGTCTTCGCATACCAAAAAGAAAAATCGAATTCGGATCTCTGTGGTGGAAGATACGAATCCGTGAACATAGGTAGTTACCACAGTTTTCTACGATACCAAAAAGTTATCGTTTTTCGCCAACTTGGTCGCTGTTTTCGCCAAGGTTTACTTGCTGTTCGAGGTCAACTAACATACAGATATGGAAGGGGGTTAAGTCGTGAACGTACCGGTGAAGACGGGGTCGAGTTTGGTCGAGCGAGGAGACGGAAAATATAGCGTGAACACAGGTACGCTGCTGTTCAAAACTGTCGCGGTCGGGGTCGCAGTTGATCGCGGTCACGACGGCGCGGGTGGCTGAGGCTCGGCGGGGTGTCTGCGACGGACGTCCAGGCTGGGCGGCACGGCTCAGCAGGAAGAAGAAGATTAGGGTTAGGGTTTAGGGTTTTATGAGGTGAGTAATATATATATATATATATATAGGCCGGGGGGGGGAAGACTTTCGCGCGCGGGGTGTTTGCTTTCAGCCGCTTCTGCTTGTATCAAGCGGGCCGGGTTGGTTTAGTAGTGGGTTAGGGTTTAGTAGATAATGGGTTTTGGGTTTTAAGCCCAATAAGATTTTAAATCTATTTTCTTTTCTTTTTCTTTTTTTCTTTTTCTAATTCTTTATATATATATATATATATATATATATATAATTCTAGAAATTATATTAGTGCATACCATTAAGCTAGCAACTGTCCAAATGGTCTCCTACATGGAATAAATTAGAAAAAAATTATAATTGCTCCATAAATCTCCTAAATGCACAAACACCTAAAATAAAAAATTAAATAAATTCTATTTTCTCTAATTAGCTTATAATTACTATAATTTAATTAAATAATTAATTAAAAATGTTAATACAGTTTTTAGAATTATGAGTTTTACACTTGCAATCCAAATCCAACAGTATAACATAGTTGGTTCCATAATATGAAATCATCCGGCTAATTTTTGAGCATATATATATATATATATATATGAGGAGGGATATTGCACCAAGACTTATTGCACCATTATTACACCATTTAATCTTAACCGTATAAAGCCATGTGATTATAAAACATGATGACATCATGATGAAATATATCCCAAAAGTTGCTGTCATGTCATCATGCTTTATAACCACATGATCATATGGCTTATACGGTTGAGATTAAATGATACAATAAACCTTGGTACAATATCCCTCCTCTCTCTCTCTCTCTCTCTCTATATATATATATATATATATATATATATATATATATAAGGGAGCCTAGTCAACGACCCTCTAGTCTAGTGGTTGGTGAGACATGCAGTCCGGATGGTCGACTGTTTGAGCCTCCAGTTGGAGAGTGAAATTGGAAGAGATTAATTATCAAGGGCCAATGTGTTACTTTAAAATAAAATAAAATAAAATATAGGAAGACTATTAAACACACTACATAGAGAAAATTAGGTTTTTTTTTTTGCAATGCTTGTTGGTTGTTGCAGTTACAGACAGCTAGCAAATACATAGAATTCCCAGTTACGAAACCCCCAAACTCTTTATACTCATCATACTGTACGAATTTAGTGTATAGAAAACAAAAGACTGGATTCTTTGTCGGATTATTATTCCTAGTATTCATAGAAAGGGGAGTTTTACTGTATTTTGCTGAGTTCAATCCACCTAGGGGAGGCTGCTTCTGTTGACATATTGGTATCCTGGCACAGTCCATCTCATTTTACCAGCTGTTCTTTGTGTGTTGAAAACTTTTCTTTCTTTATCAAGCTATAATATAGTTTCATACTAGTTTAGCTTTCTAAAGAGAGAAAAGTTAACATTGTACATGCTCTAAAGAGAGAAAAGTTACAAGCAATCATATATATATATTATGTCTCAACATGGAGTTTCATACTAGTTTAGCTTTCTCAGCTGAGTCATGCATGGATTGGTTCACAGCCCAATGTTGTCGAAACTACAACGTGTCGGTGAACCCTTCCCTTTGTACGTTGAATTCTGAATCCGTACACTTTTCTCTTTCTTCGTTCTTCTTTCTCATGAACCGAGTTAGCAAGAGAAAAATGGACGATGGAAAACTTCCTAGGTGCATGCTTGAACAATGAATCTTTTTAAGAGTCGACAGAGGATTGAATAAGGTTCGTTCAGATAGAACCATCCGCTTGGGACGAGATTATTAGAAAACTGCTATTAGAATAGCGGTCTAGTATCTTGTACCTGAACCGATGGCTCACTTTTTCTAAGTAATAGGGAAGATGACCGAAACATGCCACTGAGACAAAAAGATGGGCTATCAAGAACGTAGAGGATGTTGGATGGACAGTTGGTCAGATCTAGTATGGATCGTACATGGACGATAGTTGGAGTCGACAGCCCTCCTAGGGTTTCTTTTCTAGATTCATCAATGAAATATATATATCGACAAGAGGAAATGATGATGTAATCTTCAACGAAAAAGTTGGATATGCGCTCTTGGAAGAACTCAGTCTGGCTGGACAGATCGAGTCTATTGGACCATCAGTTGATGATGGCCTTCCGTGTCTTTATAGAAAAATGGTCTTTTTGGATTTGGACTCTGATCGTAATGTAAACGTGTGCGACGTCCTGACCAAACTAATCTATCTCTCGGTGATTCCTTTCTCTGCTAATCACCCCTTCCCAACCAGCCAGCCCGATCGATCGTCGGTTGATTGGCGAATGAATAGGGGTTGAGTTGGTTCAAAGTTGTCGTTCCTCTTCCTTTCAAGAAAATTACATGCTCTTCACTCTTCAGTTTGGGGAGGTATATGCTCCTCATGTAGTAGCTTTTATGAACTCACTCCTAGATGTTTCTATGATTGGATCCTGATACTCAAAAAATCCGAAATCATCCTTCGAGAACTTCTTATAGATTCTTGTTATTTTTGCCTTCTCTCAAACTACTTTATTTGTTACATACATTTGTATAAGTATGTCATGGTCTTATTTGTCTCTCTAAACAATTTCCCTAATTTGCAGCATACCGGCTGCTTCTGCTGAGGATCGTACGTGCTTGCTTTCGATCCTCACTTTCGTCATGGAAAACAAACCCAACCCACAGATGGCGCTGGACATAGTTCGCTCCGAGGAGGAAAGTGAGGTTTCTCCCATCGAAGTACCGAAAACTAGTGTCAAAGCCAGCATAGAAGATGATAGTCTGTCGATGCAACTGGCACTAGTGATCGTACCGGAGGTGAAGACCAGCATGATCAGTGACGGTACCATGGAGCAGCTGGACAACGCAGAAGATGGCGAGGATGCCGAGCCACTGGCGGCGACAGAGGTGCCGAGGGGCAGGACCGGCCTTCCCCTTTTCTTCTTGAACATCAGGTACAAATTATTTTTTGCTTTATTTCCTTATCAAACTCTTTAGGTAGTTAACTCATGCGGTATGCATGGCTTCTTACTTTGTATACTCATCTAGTGATTGATATCGATCCCTTGTGAATAACCTGCAGGAGTGTCTTTAAGCTGGATAGCCTGGGATCGGAGATTGCACGCATAGCGATTCCTGCTGCGCTCGCTCTGGCAGCTGACCCGCTTGCTTCGCTAGTCGACACGGCATTCATTGGCCAAATTGGTAACTTAGCCTGATCGATCTCATCCATTTTATGTCACGTCTCGATAATCGTTACTGGACGTGATGTCGTACAAATCTAGATTGCACTCATACTAGGCAAGAATGTGCACAATCAATAACCTTTTGAATTAAACACGGCAACACAACAGCAAAAACATTGAATTCACAGTATAAGAAGAAAATAGCGATATTTTATTGATTCCATTGTAAAGAAGTACAACTTTCTCGGTATGTATAGCAATAGAAATGTCTGTCCGGCTTACATAATTTCGCGGCTGATAGACTGAGATGAAATAATGAATGTTCCATTCCATGAATCTAGGAATAAGCTTGAAAACTGCAACGAAAGTTTTATCTCCCTCAAGCGCCCGCAGTTACTTCTCTACGAACATCCTAATTGACAGTGGTACATGAAATTTTCTTCTGTTCTGATTGTAATCAAATTGTAGGTTCTGTGGAGCTTGCTGCTGTGGGGGTCTCCATTGCCATATTCAACCAAATCTCCAAAGTCGCTATCTATCCGCTTGTTAGCGTCACGACATCGTTCGTGGCAGAGGAGGACGCTATCTGCAGCCGAATTATCGAAGAACAAGAGAGCGAAGATCTTGAAAAGGTTTCTGCCGTAGTGATTGGTGAAGTTGATGAGTTGTGCCCCCGCAATGGTATATACATGCCTAGCTAGATTAGTCACAACATACAATTCACTTATATTGATATTAATATGGAAGAAATTAGTTGAACGCACTCTAAAATTTGGTTACAAATTCTCTTATGTTTCTTCCAGATGCCGAGAAGTCAAAATGCAGCCTGTCATATATTGCAAGCGTATTCACAAATCAATCCAGTGCTCAAAGGAAGAAACGGAAATATATTTCCTCGGTATCGTCTGCTCTGGTTGTCGGTGCGACGCTAGGCCTCTTGCAAGCTATTTTCCTCGTCTTCGCAGCAAAGTTCTTCTTACACATCATGGGCGTGAAATCAGTGAGCACATGATCACAGTTCTTGATTTGGACTGACAATTCTGATCCATACCTTAGTTATTTTCTCTGTCAACTTCTTCACTACTAAGTGGTCGCTCTTTCAATAGGGTTCCCCAATGCTGGCGCCGGCATATCGCTACTTGACACTGAGGTCTCTCGGCGCTCCCGCTGTTCTGCTGTCCTTGGCAATGCAAGGGGTTTTCAGGGGATTCAAGGACACAAAGACTCCTTTGTATGCTACGGGTACGTAATTAAGTAGACGTACGCTAATTTGTTACATTATTTGATACTACAATTTGTGACCAATTTGATTGCAAATTGTTCCTATTTCTTGCAATGCAGTGGCCGGAGACGTAACCAACATCATTCTGGATCCAATTCTGATATATGTCATGCATATGGGTGTTAGTGGTGCTGCTATCGCCCATGTCACCTCTCAGTAAGCTCTAGCTCATGTTGTTTACATTGCATATGTACTTTGTTTTCCTAGTGTGCCACTTCCGTTTCTCATGGGGTTTGCTATTTATATATAGGTACCTCATTACGTTGATCCTGCTGTCTAGATTGATCAAACAAGTCGATATCGTGCCACCTAGCCTCAAAGCTCTCCAGTTCAGCCGCTTCCTCAAATGTGGTATATACTTACTCCATGATCATCTTGATAATTTTTCGCTTTTATATTACGTCTATTAAACGTTGTAAATGTCCATTTACAGCATTTTTTTTTTTTATCGTTGTAAAAGAATTCTTTTTGGAAGTAATATTACTTCTTTTTTGGACAGTATTTCAATATAGCCAAGTGATAACTTCTGCTAACATGATCCGTACTTACTATCTTCTTCTTGCAATCTAGGATTTCTGCTTCTGGCAAGGGTGATAGCCGTGACATTCTGCGTGACGTTAGCCGCGTCGTTGGCCGCACACCACGGACCGACCTCTATGGCGGCGTTCCAGATCTGCTTGCAGGTTTGGCTGGCCACGTCTCTTCTTGCTGATGGGCTGGCTGTTGCTGGACAGGTATTCTAGTCCTTCAATTCTTATCCCATCATGGTATGTGAAGGGAAATTGCCGGACAAAAACATGTCTATGAGTATTTTTCACTTGGAGCACATATATGATTAGATTGGAACAAAGTCTTACTCCTACCATGTCAAGTGTCCTATTTCTTGGATTTATTTACGCTGTGACCCAACAGTATCTTTACTTCTTAACCAATGATCATTTAATACTTCGTATAGGCGATACTAGCTAGTGCATTTGCCAGAGGCGATCATCGCAAAGCTGTGGCAGCTACGTCTCGTGTACTTCAGGTTATATCCCCGCCAACAAATTTGTATCACATCATTTGTGTTTCTTCTCTGAGCACATTGTGATTAATCTTGACATCCGCACGCAGCTGAGCATAGTTCTTGGGGTGACACTTTCTGTTCTTCTTGGATTTGGGATGGAGTTTGGGTCGCGCATATTCACAAAGGATGTCAATGTGCTGAAAATAGTTCATAAAGCCATACCGGTATATATATGTATTAGCCATCTTTTTTGAAGAAAATTATAGCCTCTGATAATCCTCAAGATTGCTAAGTTTTCTTTTCCTCTGAACTCAGTTTATAGCTGCTACTCAACCAATCAACTCTCTGGCGTTTGTTTTCGATGGCGTGAACTTCGGAGCTTCTGATTACACATTTTCTGCATATTCCATGGCAAGTGCAGGCTTGTAACCTCTTTCATCAAATTGTACAAAATATGTTCTTTGAATTATGCTTACATATTTTTTTCCCGCCTTCAGGTTGTCGTGGCTGCCATCAGCATTCCGAGCTTGATATTTCTCTCTTCGAGTCATGGATTTATCGGAATATGGATCGCATTGACAATCTACATGACTCTCCGAACCTTAGCTAGTATATGGAGGTCCCTCTCTCTCTCTCTCTCTCTTCTCTCTCTCTCTCTCAGTTTTTGTTGTATGGACACATGATAATATTTTTTTCTATTTCATGCAAGTCTAAATTAAAAAAATAAAAAATAAACCATATTTCATTATATTATTGGATTACGAATCAAGATTCACCCTGAACTCGGACCACTGATTAATTTCTAGACGTATGGGTTTCTGTTTTCTCATTGTTGCATGTCTCGATTGCAGGATGGCGGCAGCACGAGGACCGTGGACCTTCCTTCGGAAGTGATATGCAAATATAATAAATAGGAAACTTCATCTGCCTATAGTGTAATAGAAGTCAGTACCTTGTTCTTAAGCACATAAATGTATTAGGAGTCACTATTGCATAAACTTGGGGTTGTTGAACTTAGTCACCGCAGTCTTATATTATGATAAATACAGTACTAGTTTGGAGATGTTTGTGTTTCCGCGTATGGATATGGTTCTTGCGGCTTTCTCATATATGCCTAGTAAACAACTATGCATCGTCCGCTCTGAGATTGAGTTGTCATATCCGTAACTAATTTTGGTTGTCCCTTAATAATTATTGTGGATCGATCCTGGGATCATTCGTGGCCCCAATCTCTTGGGAGGCCATGCTGAGTCTGGAGGGCAGAAGGAGTGTTAGTCCCGAAGTCAGATCAAAGAAGAAGAGGTAACCACAAAGTAGAGACTCACACAAGAGTTTGTCTCTACAAATTCCAGAAGAGAAGTTGCTGCACTGAGATTCACACAAGAGTTCCTCTTAAGTGACACACAACCCAACATAAGCACTAAACAAGGAACATGTTACAAACTGACAACCCAAAAAATATAAATACAACAAGAATTAGAAAACCGTCATTCTCTTTATGTTCGCAGACGCTACACCGAGAAGAACGGTAACAAAAACAGAAATACTGAGAAGGAAACTCTTGCTGGGGTGATCAAAACCACCAGAGCTCAAGGCAATATTCGTGCTATACAACGATCTGCCCCCAGGATCCAGCAAGTTCACACGAGAACTTCTGGAACGCTCTTGGTCACCTTCGGATCACTCGAAAGATTCCTTTGGAAGGATGCTAAAAACTGCCGCAGGTGCTGCTGGTGCTCTCGGTTTTGTTTCTCCCTCTCTCTATTTCTTTCCAACCACTAAATGAAAGAGGAGAGCCTCTATATAAAGAGGATTTCAGCTTCCATGTGGCTTGAGAAAAAAATCAGGCCGCATGAGCCGCCTGCACCGCTGTACTGCACAGAGCAGACAACGTTATCAGGCTCCGAAAGCTGCAACCGCTACAGCCGCGTGGCACAGAGCAGACGACGCCATCAGGCGTCGAAAGCTGCAGCCGCTACGCCCGTGCCACCCGTGCCGCCTCCGCCGCCTGCGTTGTATTGCACAGAGCAGACAACGCCACACCGAGCCGCCAACAGCAGTCCCTGTCCCCTCCAGACTTGACTCTCTCAAGCTAACTAGCTGGCCGCATAGTGCCTGGCCGCATAGCTCTACGCCATATGTGCCCCTGGCCACATGGCCCCTGGCCACATGGGCACCTGACGGCATGGCCCCTGGCCGCATGGACACCTGTCCGCATGGCCCCTGGCAGCATGAGCTCCAGGCCGCATGGCTCCACGAAGCATGCGTCCGAGCAAGCAACCATGCATGGAACTCACGCATAAAAAGAGCGCACGAGCGCCACGCGACGATGCTAACATGCTAAGTATAAAGTGCGCCAATAAAGCACCACTTTGCAACCTTGAGCCCGAGTCCGAGTCCGAGTCGCTAAGCCCCTTTGGGACTTAGCTCCTAAGGGAAACTTCCCAAAGGAAGTGACAAAATAAAGATTGTCATAATGGGGTTCACACTTAATCCCTCTAGGAAAGTCAACCCACATGGGCCACCATCCCATGTGCATATACTAATACTAAGAAAAGCTATATATTGAGATATACACATTGGTGGTTTTTCAATGTGGGACTAAAACTCCCAAAGTAAAGTGAAAAACACCAACAATCCTCCACATATATCACAATATATGGTTGAACGTTCCTCACAGTGACTACCCATCATGCATTAGGATAGATGTTGCCTATGACTTGAATCTTCCCTCATGGGTCAAACAACAGTAAGATATAAGAATGGACTATGCCTTAAAATCTGAACCATAGCTGATGTTCTTTTCACTCGTACAATGACATCAGCTGTGCCTCCAGTCGCACATTAAAGGCCCTGTGCTGACCTGGTTTTGGTGTATGTATCTTGGGTGTCTACAAGTTTACCCTCAAGAGATGTCATGTTTCTCTATCCATACACTTAGGCGAGTTCTTTTTTTAAGAGAGTTTAATATATCCCAGCATAAAGTATTACGCTTCCGTACGGTGCTACGCCGCTGTGACATGGCTCGTAGCCGAGGTTAACTACCTCATATTGTGTCATCCAAAGTGTCACGCCCCGGTCCCGCCGGGGCCGCCGCTCCGCCCTGCCCCTCCCCGTACAGCCGGGATTAACGAACCGGACACGTATCACCGTGCCTCGGCGCGCCGGACGCGAATCACCGCGCCCATCCCGCGGGTGCGAGAGAGGAAGGGAGCCAAGCGAATGGCCAGTTCGAGCCTTCGGGGGACGTGATGCCGCACGGGCCTGGGGTTGCGCCCGTGCAAGGCCAATCGTTTAAGTTGATAGTTGGCTATCATCGCATCAATCGAGTAAGCAGCGGAAAGGGACTTGTTGCAATACAATGCATTAGCCAACTGAGCGTTCGGGACAATCGAGGCAACTTGGGTTTCCTTTAGCAAAGGCACACGTTTGTTCCATACATTATGCCCCCTTATACGATAGCATTCTCGGGGCAACAATCGAAACCAGGATTCCGGGTCTTGGGGATTGTGGCACGCCTATCGCTCCCTCGGACGATCCAGTACCTGCAAGCAAGTAAACTGTTGGTGGGTCAGCACTTTATACAAGTACTGGTGAGATAAATCAACTGAACAGAAACAAGCATTTACTCAAACAGGTACTAAGTAATCATGTTATAAAATATTACATTACTAGTGATCTTTTTAGTTTTACCTAGGTTCGTTTCATGCAGTTCTAGCAGAGTCGATTTACTTGTTTGGAAACATGTTTGGAAACAGAGTTTCATATTGAATCTGCAAGCAAGCAAACCGTTCATATTTTAGGGTGTGCGCAGCATGTCTCGTACGACTCAAGGGTCTGATGCATAGATAGACACACGATGCACAATCTTAGGGGCAGTCACTATCCAAGCCAACACAATGACTTAGCTATATGCAGGGCGGTCCCCGAGTATCTCAGGATCGGCAGCTAGTGGAACAGCATACCAATGACTCTTTATCTGATGCTAGAGACAGCTGTGACTCATGGTTGCTTTTCACTATCATGGTAGCAGCCGTGACACATGCAGTTCAGCTCTCCACCAATAGCCATTGTCCGACCGCGTGCGAATGCATGGAATACTATCAAATAAACTCTAGTATGCAGACGAGACGAACCATCAGAATACACTCATTGTTGCGGGGCAATCCGACTTATCACTTGAACACGTTCAGGCACAGTATGGTTCTCTCGAAGCATAGACGATAGTGAACATGTTCATGCACTCTAAGCAGGCGATTCAGGATTCTCGTTAAGCAGACATTGTTTCAAAGACGAGCTAGGTGAGTTCGTTCATTAACATGCAAGGCAGGTTCTATCATTCTCTTAAGAAAATATTGCAAGCAAAAACTCAGGTTATTATCAAGGCGTGCAAGAATCAGAGAACGAAGTTCTGCCCACTCACCTTGATACATAACGCCGGCGCGGAGCGGGGCGTTACATACTTACCAACCAACAAAAAATTTCGTCCTCGAAACTTCAAGGATAAACTTCTCGATATCCCGAGTGGCGATAGTGCCGTCCCTCGCCGTACTCAATCGAAACAATCAAGCAATTCAAGTTCAGGAAATATTTTGCACTTTGAGAATATCTATGGACTTATTGTATGGAACGCTCTTTGCAATACCATATCGACTCAGAGTCATAGCAACGGTTTTGGGCCAGAGAATCGATTCTGCTCTGATACCATATCGTCACGCCCCGGTCCCGCCCGGGCCGCCGCTCCGCCCTGCCCCGACCCGTACGGCCAGGATTAACGAACCGGACACGTATCACCGTGCCTCGGCGCGCCGGACGCGAATCACCGCGCCCGTCCCGCGGGTGCGAGGAAGGAAGGGAGCCAAGTGAATGGCCCGTTCGAGCCTTCGGGGGACGTGATGCCGCACGGGCCTGGGGTTGCGCCCGTGCAAGGCCAATCATTTAAGTTGATAGTTGGCTATCATCGCATCAATCGAGTAAGCAGCAGAAAGGGACTTATTGTAATGCAATGCATTAGCCAACTGAGCGTTCGGGACAATCGAGGCAACTTGGGTTTCCTTTAGCAAAGGCACACGTTCGTTCCATACGTTATGCCCCTTATACGATAGCATTCTCGGGGCAACAATCGAAACCAGGATTCCGGGTCTTGGGGACTGTGGTACGCCTATCGCTCCCTCGGACGATCCAGTACCTGCAAGCAAGTAAACTGTTGGTGGGTCAGCACTTTATACAAGTACTGGTGAGATAAATCAACTGAACAGAAAAAAACATTCACTCAAATAGGCACTAAGTAATCATGTTATAAAACATTACATTACTAGTGATCTTTCTAGTTTTATCTAGGTTCGTTTTATGCAGTTCTAGCAGAGTCGATTTACTTATTTGGAAACATGTTTGGAAACAGAGTTTCATATTGAATATGCAAGCAAGCAAACCGTTCATGTTTCAGGGTGTGCGCAGCGTGTCTCGTGCGACTCGAGGGTCTGATGCATAGCTAGACACACGATGCACAATCTTAGGGGCAGTCACTATCCAAGCCAACACAATGACTTAGCTATATGCAGGGCGGTCCCCGAGTATCTCAGGATCGGCAGCTGGTGGAACAGCATACCAATGACTCTTTATCTAATGCTAGAGGCAGCTGTGACTCATGGTTGCTTTTTACTATCATGGTAGCAGCCGTGACACATGCAGTTCAGCTCTCCACCAATAGCCATTGTCCAATCGCGTGCGAATGCATGGAGCACTATCAAATAAACTCTAGTATGCAGACGAGACGAACCATCAGAATACACTCATTATTGCGGGGCAATCTGACTTATCACTTGAACACGTTCAGGCACAATATGGTTCTCTCGAAGCATAGACGATAGTGAACATGTTCATGCACTCTAAGCAGGCGATTCAGGATTCTCGTTAAGCAGACATTGTTTCAAAGACGAGCTAGGTGAGTTCGTTCATTAACATGCAAGGCAGGTTCTATCATTCTCTTAAGAAAATATTGCAAGCAAAAACTCAGGTTATTATTAAGGCGTGCAAGAATCAGAGAACGAAGTTCTGCACACTCACCTTGATACATAACGCCGACGCAGAGTGGGGCATTACACAAAGTAGCATGAGGTCACTATCCTCTTAGTAGTATTGTACTACATCCCAGCATGAAGCCTTGCACTTCCGTGCGATGCTATGCCGCTGTGACATAGCTTACAGCTGAGGTTAACTACCTCATGTGGTGTCACCCACTGTTGCATGAGGTCACCGGCCTCTTAGTAGTGATGTGCTACAACTCTCTATCTTTTCAGCATTAGGCTACCTATCTATTTGTGGTGCTACTGTCGCTGTGACATGGCTCGTAGTCGAGGCTTTACATCTTTTATCTCATTGTGGTGTCACACCATTGTAGCATGGGATACAAGTCCCTTGTAGTGCTGAACTACACGTGCTTCCTGCAGCGGACGCCAGACATTCACTCTGTCCGAGAACTCATTAAGGCCTCAAAGCCAACCTTATACATGGATTATTATTATATATACATATATATATATATATATATATATATATATATATATATATATATATATATATATATATATATATATATATATATATATATAATAAATAGTAGACCACAGTGGTTCTGAGTACGTATCCTACCCTGTCCCGAAAGACTACCCACTGTACCTGATATTTTTCCAGTCAATGATCCTCCCTTGAACCAAAAGCTAGATGCCTAGTAGATTTTTCTTTGAACTAATAGTATAAAACTTAATGGTAGGATTACAAAGACACAATATCAGAGATCCTTCAAGCCCATTTTACCTGCTGTATCTTTGACTAGCTGGCGCTTGAGGCCTTTAGTGAATGGATCCGTCAGGTTCTCCTGACTTCGAACATCCACCACTGTATGACACCACTCTTGATGAGATTATTCAGTGCTCTGTGCCAAAGCCGCACAGTCCTCTTTTTTTTATTGAAGAGATTATTAGATGCTACTGCTGCAGCTGCCTGATTTTCACAGTATATCGGTACAGCCAGAATCTGTACACCAACCATTGAAAGATCGTACATGAGCTTTCGAAGCTATTCTGCTTTATCTACTGCAGCTGCAAGAGCATAGAACTCAGACTCATTTGATGAGCATGAGAGCATCGTCTACTTTTTTACTTTCATGATATAGTAGCTCCTCCTATTGAGAAAATATATCCTCATGTCGATCTCTTGCTCTCTTCTTATGAGCACCAACTAGCATCACTGAAGCCTTCTACCATTGCTGGATCTTCGCTGTAGTAAAGTGCAAACTTTTGAGTCTTCTTGAGGTATCTCAACACCCTCTTCACAGCTTTCCAGTGATCAACACCTGGGTTACTCATGAATCTACTCAGCATCCCCACAACAAAAGTAATGTCAGGCCTAGGGACATTTGTATCATATATTAAGCTCCCGATGATGCTAGAATACTCCAACTGTCTAACAATTTTTCCTGGGTTAGGCTTCAGTTTCTTGTCACACCTATATGGAGTATCGATCTCTGGAAGATGCTGATATCCATAGCTGTAGAAGCATAAAAAATACGCTACAGGATTATACGCAATATGCATGAAGCCAGCGTAAAGCAGAGTTTCAGTGTTGTACGACGTAAGATATGACTTCAGAGCCATTGGCGTACAACAGAGTTTCAACGCTATTTCAGCGTAAAACATAGCTCCAGAATAACCCGCGTAATGCGGTATTTCCAGACTGCTTCAGCGTAAAAGGGTTACTACATCGCCTTTATGGCGTAAAACCCATATGCTTTTAATGCAGCATAAAAGTGTACGAGGAACGCTTTGTATTTCTCGAATGAACCTGTCAGATAGTACAATGAACCTGACTCCTGACAAAGAGTACTGCACGACTATCAAGACGACGGCTATAATGATGATTCGGCACAGAGCTCCAGACTGTCGTTTAGTGACAAAGCCTTGATTTAAGTCGTCATTTACGCAGTCAAGGAATACGCTGCCTAGTTTTACATAGGCAGACAAGAGCTTTTACGCTCAAGATGAGACAAAGCTGACCGCCACGTCAAAAGCTGCTCTTCGTACAGAGCACGAGGCACGTCTCTGCAATTAATACGCGAGATGGGGGCAGATCTCTGCATTTAATGCACGAGATTTTATTCTATTTCCAATGACTGTGTGAGCTATAATTAGGGCTAATACGTCCACATCACCATCCCTGCACATTACGCCATCAGGCTACTCTCAGCTATAGGAGTACGACGTATACTATCTCCTCGAAATATGCCAACTTAGGCTATATTGGCAAAGGTGCGTGATAATGTTATTTGGTCCAGAATACGCTCAAGACTCCAGTCAATATCAAGCTTTACACAGAATTTGGCTTCTACGCCAACATGACAGCTATTTGGCTTCTATGCCAACATGACAGCTATTAGGCTTCTACGCCTACATGTCAACTATTGGGCTTCTATGCCTACTGGGCTTCTACGAATACCTGGCTTCTATGCCATCTTGACAACTACTGGGCTTCTACGCCTACCTGGCTTCTACGCCAATATGACAGCTATTTGACTTCTACGCCAACCTGACAGCTATTCGGCTTCTACGCCAATCATCTCTACGCGAGGGACAATTACCCACGTGGCTTGCATGCCGTGATCTTCGCAGCAGTTATACGCGTTACCTTATAATGGGACACGTGTCATACGCAGAGTCGAGAGATCATTTAGACGTGGGTAGCAGTTATCATAACCGCCGCATAAAGAGCGCCACGCTCTCCACTGTTCGGCTTCTACGCCGACTGGACGGTTATGGCAATTGGACTCTATAAATAGAGACCTCTATTGACAGAGGTCAGAGGTCGGATTTTATTTGGGTCAAAAAGAGGGTCAAGGATCGGATTTTATTTTTTGAGAGAGAAGATCCTGGAGCACAGATAGAGGGGAGTGATTGACGACTTTGGCATCGAGCATCCAATCCCTCTTACGATTTTTGAAGCTTCTCCTTCTTCTACAGCACTTCTTCGTCATCGTGTGGTCTAAGGGACAAAGTGATCGACTGCAGATCAGACTCCTATAGCAATATTTACCCAGAATTAAATTTTGTACTTAACATCCTCGTATAGGATTAATTTTACTTCTTGTTTGTAAACCAAAGAAAGGGTTTCGTATAAACCTAGTTTCATTTCTTTCATTTATTATCAAACACAAGATGGCGACTCTGCTGGGGACTACTTTCTCATCTGACGAGAAGGCTATTGCTCAACACGATGCTGTATCCGTCGGAGCATCGAAGAAGACTCTGGTCGTCCAATTCGACCAATCTGCTTATGAAGACATGCTTCACGCAGGGGGTAGCTCTCATTCCCCATATGTTCAAGATAGCAGGAAGTTGCGTAAAGTATGGATGCCCTGGACATCCTCTACTCTTCCTGCAGGCTCTCTCTCTCCGATCAACAAGGTTGTGGCATCCCAACCTATACGCTCTGTGCGTAAAAACCCGTCTCCCATCTGTGACGTGGCAGACAAAGCTTTTGATAATGCCTCAACGCCAATCCAGAAGTTGACTCCGTGCCTTGCGCGTAAAACTCAGTCTCCCATTGCTGGCGGGGCAGAAAAAACTTCTGGCAATGCCTCAGCGCCAATCCAGAAGTATACAACGCGTTCTGCGCGTAAAAAGTCATCTCCCGTCAATGGCGGGGCAGACGTAGTTTCTGATAAGGCCTCAGCGCCAAGTCAGAAATTTCAAAAGTGCCCCGCGCATAAAAATACATCTCCCGCCTATAAGGGGGCAGATGGTCCATGCAATCTCCGCAAAGGAAAACAAGTAGCGGATTTCCCGACCTCTCGATTTTTATGCCATCAAGAGAAGAATCTGCCCGCTCTTCAGATTACGTGGAATGCTGATGGCAGTGTGAGGACTTCCTCAGTTTTACGCCAACCTGAGCAGAGTTCCAGATTACGCCAGGACGAGCCTCTCGGCGTAAAGAAGACCCAGTTTGTGGATAGATATGCTCCTCATGAATCATGTGCTACTCACATGGCTGAACTGCTGTATTCTTACGGCAGAGAGAGGGTTGGGGTTCCCAATATCCGTGTTTCGACTGATATAAAAAGGCAGAATAAGCCTTCTTCTTCTTCTTCTGTTGTTAATCCCCTTGATTTGCGCGATTTTTTGATCCAGAAATGCAAAGGCAAGGGATCTTCTGATATGTCTATTACACCCCCTCGGGAGCACTGTTGTAATAGTCACAAAGTTGTAGTTAATTACTGCTGTTCTAAAGCAAAACGGTCAGTTTTCGACCGGTTGAACTACTCTTTGTCCTTACAGGAAGAAGAACAGACATTCGCATCGGTAAATATGGCATCGCATATTCCTAGAGGAAGGTCAAGTTCAAGACATCATCCCTCTAGAACTTCGAGCCAAAAGAGATTCGACAGACTCCTCGAGAACATTGAAGCAGGTGTTTTTCGAAACACTCGCTCGAGGTCGCGACAATCGGCTTCATACTCTTCCAATTCCGACACTGGGGGTCGCCAGTTTCCTGAAGGTGATACTGACAGTATAGACTCAATCTCCACAGAGGTCTATATTGATCCCTCAATAGCACCCGGAGATAAATATGAAGAAGCTTCCCCATCAGGAAGTATGGAACAACGCATCGCTATCTTGGAGACATCACTCAAAGAGATGCATACCATGATGTAGAGTATGCACCAGATGTTGGTAACTCAACACACAGCTGTGCTTGTTCCTCCAACTCAACTACGGGTGGGGGTAGATATACCATCAAGTCAGGAACCTATTCAAGATCAAGAATCAACTGCTCCTCAACCTCTCAACCCAAAAAATATATTACATCCTGGTGGGGTCACCATACAACCTATCTCTCACCCCTCTGCAGTTCCTTTCTCAGCTGAAGATCCGATGCAAGCAGTGCGGGAATTAAAAGCCCAATTTGACGCCCTGAAGCACAAGGATCAGCTCAAGAAGTTGGGCATCAACCAGCCTTACCCAGGTATCTGGGACGAGATCCCTTTCCCTCCAAAGTACAAACTACAGGCTATGGTTTTGTTTGAGGAAAAAATGTCACCAAGTTAATACATGAACTAATTCAGTATGATGACGGTGTTGCTACAAGGGAATGACGCCCTTCTCACTCGAGTATTTAAGGGTTGTCTGTCTGGTGTAGCCTATCAATGGTACCGTAGCTTGGCGGACAATTGTATTACTTCCTTCGAAGACTTCAAGACTCTTTTCTTCGCTCGATTCTATGAAGGAGGGATGGACATGTCTATGTCCTCACTCATCGAAGTGAAGTAGAAGGTGTCACGACCCGCACCCAAAAAATCGGGCATGAGTCGTGGGTACGTCCAGCCTACGCCGCAGCATCGGCGGTAGAACGCTGTCTAGGTCAACTAACTAAATAATAATCTCACACAAAAATCGGCCATGACCTCTCCAAAAGGAGGGCAACCACACAAACAAGTATATATAAATCTGCCAAGATCTCAACTCCAAACGGAGGAGCAATATCATAATGATAATCAAGTACTCAATCACGAATCTAAGCACGATAAGATAACAAGAAGACTAACAGCTATAAAGTCTAACCAACAACAACTACTACAACAACCACAACATCAAATAATAATACAACAATATCCAAAATAATATACAAACAAGGTCTCAATCCAAAACCGGAGACAAATCCGGTGCTAAAAGCTAAAAAAAACAACAACAAGGTCCCAGGATCCCGGCTACCAACCCGGAAATCACCCCTAAACTAGAGGGTCCCTGTCTGCACCATCGACAGGCTCAGGTCCATAGAACGTCGGACACCAATCCTCCGGATACTCTGAAAAATATGTCCAGTCAGGACTGGAGCAAGTACATCTCTAACAGCAGTTCCATTTAAATGATAAAAACTATAAAACAGTTATAGCAAGTAGCAAGAAAAATGAAGCAAGTATGAAACAAGGAAATATGTATAACTGGTGCATAAAGGTAAAGATGCATGGATATCAGAGCAAGATAGTAATAACTGCAAGATACAAGAAATCTACACTAAGAGTAAGTCTGTGCACATGAACGTGTAGTGAGTCCAGCATGAAAAACATGTAGTGAGTCAAGTCCAGAAACATATAAGTGAGACAAGTCAAGAAATGCATGAGAGTCCAAACTATAAAGAATAAACTCGGTGTCTTTGAAATACTTGTTTCGACATGTAAACGGCTAGGGGTAAGTACGGCTCACCGCGCACTGGGTGCGCGGCTGCTATCATTCCAGATTAGACCAGAGGGAGTGATTCCTGATGATGCCAGATAGGAATTTTACATGTCTACTCGAGTATTTCCCCGTCCCGACTAATACAAGTGGATCCAAGACCCGACACGCAAATCAAGATGAGTCCAGCCTGAACATGAATGATGCCTGTAGTGATGCCTGTAGGTGATGCCAGTAGTGATTCCAGAATAGAGGCCAGAAACATAAAATGTACGTGTCGCAAGTAAATGAATCCAGAAATATCAATCAGTGTCCCGTGTTGTGCCAGAATAATCAGATGATACTATACTAGAAGCTGAATCATAATAATCATCAGATAATGAAAACTATCAGAGAATGTACTCGCCTGACGTCCTGAGCAACTGGCGATCCGAACCGGTGTCGCAAGGACCTAATGCGAAAAGCAAGGTTAAACAGGGTTCTAATGAGTTAAACAGATATAAAATAATTAAAAATAGGCTTCTAGGGTCGTTCTAGGTCAAACGGGTCAAACCGGTGAAATCTGGCTAAAAAAGTCAACTCTAGGTCCAAAAAGTCAACTCTGGGTCAAAACTAGGTCAAAAGTTGACTTTGGCGGTCAACCGAGTCAACTACGGTCAAGTCTGGGTCAAACTAGGGTGCTCCTGAATTTCTAGGTCAAACCGAGGTCATTAAGCTAGAAAACTCACAAACTCACCTCCTTGAGATACCGGGATACCCTCGGTATCTGATACCTCAACCTAGGCTATATATCCCGCCTATACCCTCTAAAACCTATGCTAGCACGCGTAAATATATACACATATACATATAAAAATCACTCCAATACTATTCCTAGGCTATTGCTCAAAAACTCCGTTCGAAACCCAATACTTTGGTTATCTTAAAGTATTGAAATACCTCGGTATCTCAAGGTATTGAGATACCGCTCTAAACTCAACCCGACTACCCCTCTAGCTAACTAACTATGCATAAACATATATATCTAGCTATAATCTAGGCTAAAATATAGATATCTAATACATATAGGCATATACCTATATATCTATACCCAATACCTTACCTTATCTTACACATACCTTACGTATACATATATATATATCTAGATCTAGATATCTAACTATCTATCTAGCTATGTATCTAAGTATCTATATATATAACTATCTATTATCTAGTATCTACCTATCTATTTATATCTAGATATCCACTACCTATCTATCTATCTAACTATCCATCTATTATCTATCTATGTATCTAACTATCTATCTAACTATCTAGTATCTATATAGTACCTATTTACCTAGATACCTATCTACCTATTTATGAATCTATTTATCTATATATCTAGTTAACCATCTATCCACCAATCTATCAAACTATCTATCTATCTATCTATCCATATATCTAACTACCTAGTTATCTATCTATTTATCTATCTAATCTATTTATGTATCTATCTATTAATTATCTATTTATCAAATCTATAGATACCTATCTATCTATCTATCTAATATATCTATAAACTAGTTATCAATTAATAGCTATCTAACTATCTAACTATCCCTCTACTACCTCCCGGCGAATGCTGCTGCTGCTCTAGCTCGTACTGCCGCTGCTGCATGCTGTTATTGCTGCTGCTGCTGCTGCATATTGCACTTGCTGCTGCTGCTGCTGCTTCACCTTGCTGCTGCTGCTGCTGCTGCTGCAGCACAGTGCAGCAGCATGCTGCTGCTGCTGCTCCAGTCCAGTCTCCCCCCCCTTCTAGCTACAAACACACACTCACACACTCCTATATATATATACATATCATCCTATATATATATATATATATATATATATATATATATAGAGAGAATAAGGGAGGTGAGGTGGCACCTCACTCTCAAAACAAGGGTGGTGGTGATGTGGCACAATCACAACCACACAAACGAGGGGAGGGGGTTAAGTGCAATTTGCCAATTATGAAATGTGTGGTTGGAATTGTGCCACGTCACCGCCACCCTTGTTTTGGGAGTGAGGTGCCATCTCACCTCCCTTATATACACTCTCATCTACACACTCTAACACACACACTAGCACACTCACACACTAATACACACACACACTCACAACACTATCAACACACACACATAAATATATATACATATATATATATATATATAAATACCAATATATCTATATATATATACACACATATCTATATATATATACACACATATATATCTACACTCATATATATATATATAGGCACTCACTCACACTCACACACACTCACCTACGCACTAGCACACACTCACACAAGCACTCACTAACACTCACACAAACACAACCACATATATATATATAAATATATATATAAAAACACACACACAATATATATATACCCATATATATAAACAAACACAACACAACGCACACCACGCCCACCAACGCGCGCCCAACGACCCCGACACGCACAAACACCTATAAATATATAAAATATAACTCAAAAACTCTAGCACACACTCCCCGATACTAACCCAACGCGCGCACAAGCCCGAAACGAGGAAACCAAGTCGAAATGGCCATTCGGTCATTTCGACGAACACGTGGTGCGCGGCTCGGAAAACCTCCTGAAACGCACACCAAACGAACTCGAAATCGGCCCAAAATTTACTCACGCGTCCTAAACGATGTCTAGATCCTAGAAAATGTGCTCCCGCGTCGATTCTAGGCCCGTGGCAGAAACGCACACGCACTTAGAATCGGCGACGACGAAAAGCCCCAATTTTGCCCGAAACACCCGTTTCTCCGCGACACGACTTCCCGTGTCCGAACGAAGACACGCACTCACCCTCAAGACACCCGACAACGTCTACCTAGGTCCATTTAACCTAGGGCATCACCCAAAATTGGGCCAAATTCGGATTCTACCCGAAATTGACACAAAACCTAATGTTAAAGTCTCTAAACCCAACCAAACTAGTTCCAACTTCCTCCCACGGGTAGCCTAAGGGTCTAGGAAGGTTCTAAAATATTAACTACACTATATAAAAATAATTACAAGGGGGAAAATTAGGATTTACCTCTTGGGAGTTGGAATCCCAAGTCAAAACCTCCAAAATGCTCCAAATCCTCCAATCCAAGCTTCCAAGCTCCCAATCCAAGCTTCAACACAAAATCTAGGCTCTACCCACCTAGGTTAGGGAAGAATGTAGGGTTAGGGTTCACAAATAAAGAAGGAATGGAAGAAAGAAGGAAGAAAATAGGAAGAGGAACTTACTTTGAAGGAGAAGGAAGAAGAAAGAAGAAGTGGAGAAGAAGAAATGAAGAAGAAGAAGAAGAGTGGAATGAAGAGAGGGAAGAAGAGCTGCTGTGTTCCACGGTTTGGGACTGGAATAGGCCGGCCAAGAAATAATAAAGGGGGTTTACAAGTTAGGAAATTACCAAAATGCCCCTACACACTTGGTTTTGGGTTCCGGGTTCCAAAAATACTCAAACTAACTCCAAATCTCTCCAACTAACCTTCTAAAAATAAAATAAATATTTCTAAGCCCCAAAATAATTCTCACAAGGGTGTGGGCTGGGTCGGACATGGGTCCACTAGGGTCTGACATGGGTCCAGGCTAGCCAAAATCCTAAAACAATCAATAAAAATATAATACAATCAATAATTAATTATAAATACAATTAATTAAAAATAATGCACAATTAACCAAATTAAAAATAAAAAAAATGCCCGACTTTGGAAATGGGGTGGTGACAAGCCTATCCTCCTTAGAAAATTTCGTCCTCGAAATTTAAGGTTAATCACACTCCTCTAGGTCAAACCCCCAACAATCACAGTCAAGAAATTCTACCTAAACAACATGCAAGATCAGGGTCCTACTGGTCGTGTTATTACAGTCTCAATCGGGGTCACTACACTATCTACCACAGCACAAAAAAAAATCTAACAGGTACTAATGAAGCACACCACAGGAATGGAAAAGGACAGGAAGAAGAAACAAGAGACAGACCTGCTAACCCGACATCCGTAGCATCGGCCTCCTCGACCGTCAACGCATAAGCCCTGCCCTGCTGGGGTGTATCCCTCTGCTGGTGCGGGGCATGATGTTGTGCCACAGATGGCCTAGCTCCAACTCTCTGATCCTGTGCTCCACCCAATGGAGGTGCAGTAGGGCAATCTCGCATCTGGTGAGCAGCGGATCCACAGAACAAACACACCTTCAGCCTCCTCCTACAAACATCCCAAGTGTGTCCTGCCTTCCTGCAGTAGGCACAAGTGGGCACCCTCTGATCCTGACCCTGTTGCGCTGCCTTCTGCACATAGGGACGCTTAGCTGGTCCCGCACTACCACTGGCACTGCCTGAATCATCCCTGCCTCTCTTAGACTTGAGCTCCAAGTCATCCTCTGCTCTCTGAGCATCTCCTACTATCTGCTCAAAAGTCGCCTCGCAGTCGCTCCTGGTCAAGGACTTGACTACCATGACCAAGCCCTTGCGAAACTTCCTCGCCTTGGCTGCCTCACTCAAGCCCTCCATAAATCTGCCCAGACGGCAGAACTCCGCTGCGTACTCGTCCACCGTCATGCTCCCTTGGACGAGTGCCTCAAACTGACTCTCCAAAGCACTGAGCGCCACATCTGGGAAAAACTTCTCCTTAAAAAGCCTCTTGAAAGCCTCCCAAGTAAGCCCTGGCGCCGCAATCCTCGTATCTGTACGATACCATGTCAAAGCGAGGTCGAACATCTGACTGCCCGCTGCCTCTATCTGCATACTGTCTGGAATCTGCGCTAGCCTGAAGATCCCCTCAATCTGCTCTATCCAGTCATCCGTGTACAGGATCCCTTCTGTACCACGGAACTCCTTGGACCGCATCCTCTGAAAGTCGATAATACTGCCCGGCCTCGGATGCTGAATCTGATCTGCCTGTGGCTGAACCTGTGCCACCCTATCCACTGCTGTCATGGCCACCTGGTGGGCGTTCTCAATGCCCAGCCTCATCACATCCACCTGACGGTGCTGCGCGTCCATCATCTCCCTGAAGAACGCAAACAACTGCGCGGCATCTACTGGAGCAGGAAGTGGTGGAGGAACCACCGGAACGACTGGGGTAGTCCTCGGATCGACAGGTGAAGGAGGATCCCCGAAAGAAGCAGATGCTCCCTCAATCGCAGGAGTGGTGAGTGGAGCGGTAGCAGCTGCCTGAATATGAGCTGGACGAGAGGTAGCAGACCTCTCAGTAGCAACTGCTGGAACGGTATGACGAGATCGTGTCTTCGGAGGCATCCTGAACACAGATCAAAAGAAGTCAATACGGTGCAAGATACGATATCATCAAAGAAGGACAGTAATATTTCAAAAGAAGTAATTTCAGAATAATTAGATTGGAATTGTTCCTTGTCGTGATTGAGTACACTCTCATCCTAGATCCTAGATCCT
Organism: Iris macrosiphon; assembly: GCA_036927795.1. NCBI lineage: Eukaryota > Viridiplantae > Streptophyta > Magnoliopsida > Asparagales > Iridaceae > Iris > Iris macrosiphon. The sequence continues at coordinate 12,653,494 of JAYESA010000013.1, forward strand.
ATAGCAGGCTCGTAGCAGTACAACTAAGTTGTTGTACCACCACGACATCGCACTAATTACGAATCGAGACCTGCATGGGCCGCCAGCAAAAACGTGTCACGACCCGCACCCGGAAAATCGGGCATGAGTCGTGGGTACGTCCAGCCTACGCCGCAGCATCGGCGATAGAACGCTGTCTAGGTCAACTAACTAAATAATAATCTCACACAAAAATCGGCCATGACCTCTCCAAAAGGAGGGCAACCACACAAACAAGTATATATAAATCTGCCAAGATCTCAACTCCAAACGGAGGAGCAATATCATAATGATAATCAAGTACTCAATCACGAATCTAAGCACGATAAGATAACAAGAAGACTAACAGCTATAAAGTCTAACCAACAATAACTACTACAACAACCACAACATCAAATAATAATACAACAATATCCAAAATAATATACAAACAAGGTCTCAATCCAAAACCGGAGACAAATCCGGTGCTAAAAGCTAAAAAAAACAATAATAAGGTCCCAGGATCCCGGCTACCAACCCGGAAATCACCCCTAAACTAGAGGGTCCCTGTCTGCACCATCGACAGGCTCAGGTCCATAGAACGTCGGACACCAATCCTCCGGATACTCTGAAAAATATGTCCAGTCAGGACTGGAGCAAGTACATCTCTAACAGCAGTTCCATTTAAATGATAAAAACTATAAAACAGTTATAGCAAGTAGCAAGAAAAATGAAGCAAGTATGAAACAAGGAAATATGTATAACTGGTGCATAAAGGTAAAGATGCATGGATATCAGAGCAAGATAGTAATAACTGCAAGATACAAGAAATCTACACTAAGAGTAAGTCTGTGCACATGAACGTGTAGTGAGTCCAGCATGAAAAACATGTAGTGAGTCAAGTCCAGAAACATGTAAGTGAGACAAGTCAAGAAATGCATGAGAGTCCAGACTATAAAGAATGAACTCGGTGTCTTTGAAATACTTGTTTCGACATGTAAACGACTAGGGGTAAGTACGGCTTACCGCGCACTGGGTGCGCGGCTGCTATCATTCCAGATTAGACCAGAGGGAGTGATTCCTGATGATGCCAGATAGGAATGTTTACATGTCTACTCGAGTATTTCCCCGCCTCGACTAATACAAGTGGATCCAAGACCCGACACGCAAATCAAGATGAGTCCAGCCTGAACATGAATGATGCCTGTAGTGATGCCTATAGGTGATGCCAGTAGTGATTCCAGAATAGAGGCCAGAAACATAAAATATACGTGTCGCAAGTAAATAAATCCAGAAATATCAATCAGTGTCCCGTGTTGTGCCAGAATAATCAGATGATACTATACTAGAAGCTGAATCATAATAATCATCAGATAATAAAAACTATCAGAGAATGTACTCGCCTGACGTCCTGAGCAACTAGCGATCCGAACCGGTGTCGCAAGGACCTAATGCGAAAAGCAAGGTTAAACAGGGTTCTAATGAGTTAAACAGATATAAAATAATTAAAAATAGGCTTCTAGGGTCGTTCTAGGTCAAACGGGTCAAACCGATAAAATCTGGGTCAAAAAGTCAACTCTAGGTCCAAAAAGTCAACTCTGGGTCAAAACTAGGTCAAAAGTTGACTTTGGCGATCAACCGAGTCAACTACGGTCAAGTCTGGGTCAAACTAGGGTGCTCCTGAATTTTTAGGTCAAACCGAGGTCATTAAGCTAGAAAACTCACAAACTCACCTCCTTGAGATACCGGGATACCCTCGGTATCCGATACCTCAACCTAGGCTATATACCCCGCCTATACCCTCTAAAACCTATGCTAGCACGCGTAAATATATACACATATACATATAAAAATCACTTCAATACTATTCCTAGGCTATTGCTCAAAAACTCCGTTCGAAACCCAATACCTTGGTTATCTTAAGGTATTGAAATACCTCGGTATCTCAAGGTATTGAGATACCGCTCTAAACTCAACCCGACTACCCCTCTAGCTAACTAACTATGCATAAACATATATATCTAGCTATAATCTAGGCTAAAATATAGATATCTAATACATATAGGCATATACCTATATATCTATACCCAATACCTTACCTTATCTTACACATACCTTACGTATACATATATATATATCTAGATCTAGATATCTAACTATCTATCTAGCTATGTATCTAAGTATCTATATATATAACTATCTATTATCTAGTATCTACCTATCTAATATACCTATCTATTTATATCTAGATATCCACTACCTATCTATCTATCTAACTATCCATCTATTATCTATCTATGTATCTAACTATCTATCTAACTATCTAGTATCTATATAGTACCTATTTACCTAGATACCTATCTACCTATTTATGAATCTATTTATCTATATATCTAGTTAACCATCTATCCACCAATCTATCAAACTATCTATCTATCTATCTATCTATCCATATATCTAACTACCTAGTTATCTATCTATTTATCTATCTAATCTATTTATGTATCTATCTATTAATTATCTATTTATCAAATCTATAGATACCTATCTATCTATCTAATATATCTATAAACTAGTTATCAATTAATAGCTATCTAACTATCTAACTATCCCTCTACTACCTCCCGGCGAATGCTGCTGCTGCTCTAGCTCGTACTGCCGCTGCTGCATGCTGTTATTGCTGCTGCTGCTGCTGCATATTGCACTTGCTGCTGCTGCTGCAGCTTCACCTTGCTGCTGCTGCTGCTGCTGCTGCTGCAGCACAGTGCAGCAGCATGCTGCTGCTGCTGCTGCTGCTGCTCCAGTCCAGTCTCCCTCCCCCCTTCTAGCTACAAACACACACTCACACACTCCTATATATATATACATATCATCCTATATATATATATATATATATATATATATATATATATATATATATATATATATATATATATATATACACATATAACTATATATATAAACAACTAAATACCTATATATACACTCTCATCTACACACTCTAACACACACACTAGCACACTCACACACTAATACACACACACACACACTCACAACACTATCAACACACATACATAAATATATATACATATCTATATATATATATAAACACCCATATATCTATATATATATACACACATATCTATATATATATACACACATATATATCTACACTCATATATATATATAGGCACTCACTCACACTCACACACACTCACCTACGCACTAGCACACACTCACACAAGCACTCACTAACACTCACACAAACACAACCACACATATATATATAAATATATATATAAAAACACACACACAATATATATATACACATATATATAAACAAACACAACACAACGCACACCACGCCCACCAACGCACACCAACGCGCGCCCAACGACCCCGACACGCACAAACACCTATAAATATATAAAATATAACTCAAAAACTTTAGCACACACTCCCCGATACTAACCCAACGCGCGCACAAGCCCGAAACGAGGAAACCACGTCGAAATGGCCGTTCGGTCATTTCGACGAACACGTGGTGCGCGGCTCGGAAAACCTTCTGAAACGCACACCAAACGAACTCGGAATCGGCCCAAAATTTATCCACGCGTCCTAAACGATGTCTAGATCCTAGAAAATGCATTTCCGCGTCGATTCTAGGCCCGTGGCAGAAACGCACACGCACTTAGAATCGGCGACGATGAAAAGCCCCAATTTTGCCCGAAACGCCCGTTTCTCCGCGACACGACTTCCCGTGTCCGAACGGAGACACGCACTCACCCTCAAGACACCCGATAACGTCTACCTAGGTCAATCTAACCTAGGACATCACCCAAAATTGGGCCAAATTCGGATTCCACCCGAAATTGACACAAAATCTAATGTTAAAGTCTCTAAACCCAACCAAACTAGTTCCAACTTCCTCCCACGGGTAGCCTAAGGGTCTAGGAAGGTTCTAAAATATTAACTACACTATATAAAAATAATTACAAGGGGGAAAATCAGGGTTTACCTCTTGGGAGTTGGAATCCCAAGTCAAAACCTCCAAAATGCTCCAAATCCTCCAATCCAAGCTTCCAAGCTCCCAATCCAAGCTCCAACACAAAATCTAGGCTCTACCCACCTAGGTTAGGGAAGAATGTAGGGTTAGGTTTCACAAATAAAGAAGGAATGGAAGAAAGAAGGAAGAAAATAGGAAGAGGAACTTACTTTGAAGGAGAAAGAAGAAGAAAGAAGAAGTGGAGAAGAAGAAATGAAGAAGAAGAAGAGTGGAATGAAGAGAGGGAAGAAGAGCTGCTGTGTTCCACGGTTTGGGACTGGAATAGGCCGGCCAAGAAATAATAAAGGGGGTTTACAAGTTAGAAAATTACCAAAATGCCCCTACACACTTGGTTTTGGGTTCCGGGTTCCAAAAATACTCAAACTAACTCCAAATCTCTCCAACTAACCTCCTAAAAATAAAATAAATATTTCTAAGCCCCAAAATAATTCTCACAAGGGTGTGGGCTGAGTCGGACATGGGTCCACTAGGGTCTGACATGGGTCCAGGCTAGCCAAAATTCTAAAACAATCAATAAAAATATAATATAATCAATAATTAATTATAAATACAATTAATTAAAAATAATGCACAATTAACCAAATTAAAAATAAAAAAAATGCCCGACTTTGGAAATGGGGTGGTGACAGAAGGAGAAAGAGAACGTTCGTACTTTCATCGAATGTTTTCGTCAAGCCACTTTGCAGATGCCTCCCGGAGTTCCGGATTCAGCCTTGGTGGACATTTGCAGGAAGAACCTGCTTCCACTGATCTCGATGTTCACATGACCATATTAGTTTCATGATTAGCCCTTGTTTATTATCTCAGCGGTTGCCGCCGAAGACAACAGTCGGAAGGCGCATGACAATAGAATCATGATCTCCACCTCTGACTAAGGGAAACGGTCATCTTCCAATGGCGACCATCCTCGTGGTTCTAAAGGAAAGGAAGCTCTGGCGATTAACACGTCCAGGCAACCTACACCGACAACTACACAGATGAATCCTGGGACTTCTAGACCCATATAAGAATATTCTTTTGATGATGATGACATTCCGAGCATCTTCGACTGTCTAGTCAAAAGTGGCAAGCTTACCCTCTCCGAGGTGAAAAGGCCTAATGAAGTCGGCAGTACCAACAACCCTAAGTACTGCATTTTCCATAGGTATATACATTACCCTACCAAGGTGTGTTATATACTAAAAAGGAAGATCCAGGAGCTGATCGATGCCAAGACTATCACTCTGCACAATAGCGAGAAGATGGTCACCGCCAACATGATCTCTCTCCAATTCGGCGATCTGCCCCCTCAAGAAGTCTCGGATGGTATAGTACCTATTCTCCGGACGATGATGAACATTATTAATCTTCCTCAGGCCAGGGGTCAAAACCATGACTTGGCACCCCTAACTACCCAGCGTGGTGAGATTATGTGGGTTCATCCTGATCTGGTGTCTAAGATTGAGGAAGAGACTCGAGCTGCTAAGGCTAAGTCCCGAAAGAACTCAAGTCGCAAACCATGCCATATGGTTGCAATATCTCCGACATCAGATGAAGAGGCTTTGGCTACCAAAACCCATTCAGGGAAGGCCTACCTCAAAGACTATGGAGGAAATCAAAAAGATGCAACGGCAGACGCTTCAGCTGCAAAGCCTTCAGAGCCTGAACCTGTCATACCAGAGGCAGGTCCTTCTAGACCAACTCCGACGGACAAGGGCAAACAGAAAGAAGTTCGTTTTGATAAACCTTTGAAAAATATTCAAAACAAAGGTTTAGAGAAGCCATATAGCTTCGACATCCTCGCCCAACTGGCTAATACTCCAGCCAGACTGTCCATTTTTGAGCTGCTTAGGCTATCCAAAGACACTCGTCAAGCCTTGAGCGAAGCTTTGATGCAGGCGGACGTATGCTTGACCCAGCTCAAGTCCCCCGACAAAGAACCTGTGGCATGTCCTCAATGTCATAGTGTAATGGAAGTGGTTCCTAACATCACTTTCACTCAAGAAGACATGCTGTTGAAACATAACAAGCAAGATAGACCCCTCTATTACACCGGATACGTTAATTCCATGAAGGTAGACCAGATTCATATAGATTCGAGATCATCGATCAGCATCATCCTTCATAGTCTGCTCAGGCCATTGATCGTCGATCAGGATTTCAAGGTCGTCTGGCTTATATCAGGAGATTCATATCCAACCTCTCTGGGAGATGTCAACATTTCTCCCTTCTGATGAAGAAAGGTGTATCCTTTGTATGGGACGAAACTTGTCAGCAAGTGTTTGACGATATCAAACGCTACCTTACTAATCCTCCAGTTCTGGTGCCTCCCATCATAGGAAGACCATTTTTATTGTATGTTCGAGCAATTGATCATTCTTTAGGGGCTCTTCTCGCATAGAACAACAATGAGGGTCATGAACAGGCTATCTATTACCTAAGCAAGATGATGGTCGGAGCTGAACACCGGTACAATCCAGTGGAAAAAGAATACTTGGACTTAATGTTCGCCATTCAGAAGACGCGACATTACGTGACAGGCTAAACTATTCATATCATTTCCAGAATCAATCCTCTCCGGGTATTGATGAGTAAGCCAAGTGTTCTTAATTCCCGACTTGCAACTTGGGCGATGTTATTAACACCGTATGATATGGTGTACGACCCTCAGAAGTCCATAAAGGGTCAAGCCTTGGCTGATTTCTTAGCTGCCCATCCGATTCCGGAAACCTCCAAACTATATGAGGACATTTCTGACGAAGTTACAGAATGTAATTCTGTAATGGAAGATGATATATGGCAGCTATTCTTCGATGGTGCCTCTCGGACTGGTCCCAAGGGAAATATAGTTTCAGGAGTAGGAATTGTTCTGGTAACTCCTGACAAACTCGTTATCTATCGGACATATTCTCTTAGCGAACCCTGCTCTAATAATGTGGCAGAGTATAATGCCCTACTCATCGGGCTTCAAGTCGCTAAATAATTGGAGGTCGAATACCTGGAAGCTTTTGGTGACTCCCAGGTGATCGTCAATTAGGTCAGAGGAGTATATGAAGTCCGTAATCCAGACCTCATTCCTTATCACCAAGCAACGATCGAGATAGCCACGTCTTTCAAAGGGTTCTTTTTAGAGCATGTACCTCGATCTCAAAATTTGGAAGTTGATGCTCTGGCCAGCCTAGATGCAGATCTGGCTATTCCTATAAGAAGGCAGAACTCAGTGATCCTTCTTAACAGAGATTTGTTTTGTGTGAAAAATAATTTTTACATGGAACGCAGCTACGCCGTAAATACGGTTCCTCCTAAGAGAGACTGGAGAAGTCCCTTCATAGACTTCGCAGCATACGGAATCTTACCAGAAGATCCTAAAGAAGCAGTATCGGTTAAAAGACGATCACTACGCTTCTATTTTGATGCTTCCTCACAAAGTCTATATCGTCGGACTTATGATGGACTATTGTTACGATATCTCTCTGACGATGATGCAAAACGGGTTATCCGTGAAGCTCACGATAGCGTATGTGGAGCTCATCAACCCGGTCCTAAGCTACAGGATCGTATCAGGAGGATGGTCTACTACTGGCCTACTATGATTGCAGATGTAGTGAAATATGTAAGACAATGCAAAGCCTGTCAGGTTCATGCGGATTTTATACATCAGCCTTCTGAGTATCTACATCCTACCATTGCATCATGGCCCTTCGAAGCATGGGGTATGGACATCATTGGTCTGATTCACCCATCATCTTCTAGAGGACATCGGTTCATATTGGCTATCACCAATTATTTCTCTAAATGGGCGGAGGCAATCCCCCTTGCTGAGGTAAAGACATCCAACGTAATCAGCTTTATCAAGCATCATGTCATTTATCGCTTTGGGATACCCCGAAGGATAATCCATGACAACGGGCCTCAATTCATCAGCCAAGCGTTTCACCGATTTTGCGATAAGAATCGGATACAAAATATGGCCTCTACAGCATACAATCCTGCTGCTAATGGTTTGGCGGAAGCCTTCAACAAAACCATTATTAAACTCTTAAAGAAGTTCGTTTCATCGAACAAAAGAGATTGGAATAAGAAACTAGGAGAATGCCTCTGGGCATACCGCACAACGGTACGAACACCGACAGGTTATACCCCATTCTCATTGGTTTACAGGAGTGAAGCAGTTCTCCCCATTGAAGTTCAGATTCTCTCACTCAGAATAGCAGTGACTAATGAGTTGACTCAGGAAAAGAATGACCTATTAAGACTTCAAGAGCTAGAAGGATTAGACGAGAAACGCCTTCAAGCTCAACAATGCATTACGTTCTACCAGGCACGCATTTCCAAAGCTTTTAATCAAAAAGTAAAGGAAAGGGTGTTCAAAGTTGGCGAGCTAGTTTTAGCTGTAAAAAGGCCAATGATCATTACTCACAAGAGTAAGGGTAAATTTTAGCCCAAATGGGAAGGCCCTTATGTGATCGAGACGACATTCTCAAATGGCGCTTATAGATTAGCCAAGCCTAATGGAGACTTGTTAATGTCTCCTATCAACGGCAAATTCCTGAAGAAGTACTATGCTTAATCTTCCTTGCTTAAGCAGAGTATGGTGAAGATCTCATTCTGACGATACTACGTACAAAAACTGGTTGGATCATATTCTATCATGTCCATATAACCTTTGAATAGATATGTCCAACTAATTTGGAACTTCAAAACCTATCACGTCCATATTACCTCTGATAGTGTTTTGTATACAAATTTAGTTGGATCATATTCTATCATGTCCATATAACCTCTGAATAGATATGTCCAGCTGAAGCTTATCGAAAGTATATCACGTCCATATTACCTCTGATATTACTTTCACCCTAGCCTATCATTTATATTCAAAATTGATGGATCCACAAAGTCAGATAAAGTCTCTTTTATTATCTCCAAAAAGAGCAAGTTATATATAAAAGCAAAAAGTACATCATTGGGGAGGAGCAGTCAAATCACGGATCTGCTGCGCCAGAGCGGCCATCCTCTCATTCTTGGAGTTCAGCATCCCAGCAGCAGAACCCATCACCTCAGCCAACAGAGGGATCTGCAAGTCCACTACAAAATGCAAGAAGAATAAGTCAGTTTCTATACTAGACATTACAGTCTAGCAGCTTACGCCAAAGATCAACAGTCTGTGCTTTTACGCCAAGACTATAAAAACTTGAGTTTTTTTACGCTGGAACCTATTTCCGAGGCATAAAATTCAAGGTTGGCAGCATACACAAAAATTTAACAGTCTATGGTTTTACGCCAGACTGCCAAAATTTGAGTTGTTACGTCAGAATTTTTATCCAGAGCGTAACACTCAAAGTTTGTAGTATACGCCAAATTTCGACAGTCAAAGCTTTTACGCCATACTGCGAAAATGTAGAGTTTTTACACTAAAACATTAGAAATATGGGCGTAAATGATAAAACATCTCTGTGCATCATCTTCCTCGAAGAGGCTCTTAGCACAGAAGATGACCTAGCGCATTCACGTACAACGTGTGCGAAGGGTTTTCTTCATTTTTTTGGTCCCAAAAGCTTTACCTATGACACCTGGTGCACAGCTTGACGGTGGGGCACTTCGTTCAGATCAGGGTTCATTCAGCCCAATGGGAGTTACTCGTGCTTGAGCAGAGGAGCGAGAAAAAGATGCAGCTTTCTTTCCCTTAGAGGTGGAAGTTGGTTTCGGTGCCATGGCTAAAACTCAGAGTTCTCAAAGGAAGAGACGAAGAAGAGCTCTCAAAGGAACAAATGATTTTTTGCAAAAGACAGATGAAGAGTTTCTTCTCTTAAAGCCTTGGGGTATTTATAGAGTTCAGATAACTCTTCAAATTCCTAACCAAATCTGATATTTAATATTCGGTTATGATTTGGGACCATGTCAGCCTATCATTTAAAAGAAGAAGACGGACGATCAGTGGATCCAGAACTTACGTGCAGAGCAGATCTATGATTTTACGCTCAGGAGTTTTTACGCTCAAGAGACCACAAATCTACGATTTTACGCTCAGATACTATACGTCTATGGTTTTACGCCCGGATGCTTTTATGCTCGGTAGCTTTTACGCTCGAGAGGCTACAAACCTACGACTTTACGCTCAGAAGCTACAAATCTATGATTTCACGCTCAGGAGCTATTTTACACTCAGTGGCTACAAGTCTACAATTTTACGCTCAGAGGCTATAAATCTATGGTTTTACGCCCGGATGCTTTTATGCTCAGCAGCTTTTACGCTCGAGAGGCTACAAATCTACGGTTTTACGCTCAGAGGCTACAAATCTATGACTTCACGCTCGAAAGTTTTTCTTCTATAGTTTTACGCCCGAATGCTTTTATGCTCAGCAGCTTTTACGCTCGAGAGGCTATAAACCTATGATTTTAAGCTCAAGAAGCTACAAATCTACGAGTCTACGCTCAACAGCTACAGATGGCTAACTGCAAGGGTTTACACAAAAATGTTCCTTCTTGGCTACAAAATATTCTAAGTGCCCAAAACATATAGAGTTCAGCATTGAAGATGGCTCTCCTTCTTGGGTCGATTGAAAGTTTATCCTAAGTCCAGTCTTTTACACAAGTTCAAGTATGGCCTGTTTGACGGCCATTTCTTGCCCTTTTCAAGGGATTTTCGGGAAAATATTCTTGAAGGCGATGGTCTGAACAGAAAATTCTTTGCATCAGAGAAGTAACAGTTCAGAAATTCTATGCGACTCCTCGTCTAAAACAGCATGACAGTTTGGATCTTCAACTTAATGCTAAGGAGCTTTCTACGCATCTTCCATTTCGCGTAAAAGACGGGGCGAGATCAGATACTCTTTTTAATCAGAGTCGGCATAAAATTATTTAGAAGTGCTAAAGCTGCACATATTCAGACTTCCTCACAGCAAATATGGCAAATCATCAGATGCGTAAAAGAAGACAATTTTATTAATCATGATTACATATGATAGAAATCCAGTTTACAAAGGGTTTTTCATCTTCATGATTACATATGATGGAAATCCTTGTTCTACCAAGGGTTTCTCATTTTTATTAAAGATCACACCGAGAATCTGCTACGCCAGGTTATCATATTGGTGGAGATTTTTGTCTTCTTCTACAGCGCTTCATCGGCTTCTGCAGCCGATTAACAAAAAAATGATTAATGGTGGGAGGATACACAACTGGGCATGTATCAATTTTGTAAGCCCATCCTCCACACGCCATGGCAGGCATGCCCTAGAATTGAGTTGAGACCCAACTCAATACTGGAAGACAGGACTAGACTGCCTACCATCGTCCTGCACCATGATGGAAGAAACTACAGCTTGCAAGCTGTGTGGTCGAATGAGACCCTTCCTCTCTCCTGGACGAATCGCCATATGAAATTGCTGATCATCCCGAGCAAAGAAAGCTATGATATCCTTCCATGATCCATCGTTGCAGAGGATATTTGCTCGAAGACGCCTCTTTTTATGGCTCCTTATGAACGGGAAGAACATGATCTTCTTCTTCTTCTTCCACAAATCAGCATGACGGATCTCGGCAACCATTTCTGTGTGGTGAAGGAAGTATGGAAAAAATAGGTTAACTCAATCGCCTTTATATAGGCAGAGGAGATCACATTAAATCCCAACAAATTCCTAAATATTTGCCGAGAAATCAGCCTCGTGGAACGAGTCAAAATTGACCGTTTTATGCTTCATTCAAAGTGTTTTAAATTACGAGGAATTTGAAAACTTTGAAGGGGGTCTTGTAGAAGCATAAAAAATACGCTACAGGATTATACGCAATATGCATGAAGCCCGCGTAAAGCAGAGTTTCAGTGTTGTGCGGCGTAAGACATGACTTCAGAGCCATTGGCGTACATCAGAGTTTCAACGTTATTTCAGCGTAAAACATAGCTCCAGAACAATCCGCGTAATACAGTATTTCCAGACTGCTTCAGCGTAAAAGGATTACTATATCGCCTTTATGGCGTAAAACCCATATGCTTTTAATGCAGCATGGAAGTGTACGAGGAATATTTCGTATTCCTCGAATGAACCTGTTAGATAGTACAATGAACCTGACTCTTGACAAAGAGTACTGTACGACTATCAAGACGACGGCTGTAATGATAATTCGGCACAGAGCTCCAGACTGTCATTTAGTGACAAAGCCTTGATTTAAGTCATTATTTACGCAGTCAAGGAATACGCTGCCTAGTTTTACATAGGCAGACATGAGCTTTTACGCTCAAGATGAGACAAAGCTGACCGCCACGTCAAAAGCTGCTCTTCGTACAGAGCCTGAGGCATGTCTCTGCAATTAATACGCGAGATGGGGGCAGATCTCTGCATTTAATGCACGAGATTTTGTTCTATTTCCAATGACTGGGTGAGCTATAATTAGGGCTAATACGTCCACATCACCATCCCTGCACATTATACCATCAGGCTACTTTCAGCTATAGGAGTACGCCTTATGCTATCTCCTCGAAATACGCCAACTTAGGCTATATTGGCAAAGGTACGTGATAATGCTATTTGGTCCAGAATACGCTCAAGACTCCAGTCAACATCAAGTTTTACGCAGAATTTGGCTTCTACACCAACATGACAGCTATTTGGCTTCTACGCCAACATGACAGCTATTGGGCTTTTACGCCTACATGTCAGCTATTGGGCTTCTATGCCTACTGGGCTTCTATGCCTACCTGGCTTCTATGCTATCTTGACAACTACTGGACTTCTACGTCTACCTGGCTTCTATGCCATCTTGACAACTACTGGGCTTCTACGCCTACCTGGCTTCTATGCCAGTATGACAGTTATTTGGCTTCTACGCCAACCTGACAGCTATTCGGCTTCTATGCCAATCATCTCTACGCGAGGGGCAGTTACCCAAGTGGTTTTCATGCCGTGATCTTCGCAGCAGTTATACGCGTTACCTCATAATGGGACACACGTCACACGCAGAGTCGAGAGATCATTTAGACGTGGATAGCAGTTATCATAACCGTCGCGTAAAGAGTGCCACGCTCTCCACTGTTCGGCTTCTATGCCGACTGGACGGTTATGGCAATTGGACTCTATAAATAGATACCTCTATTAACAGAGGTCAGAGGTCAGATTTTATTTGGGTCAAAAAGAGGGTCAAGGATCGGATTTTATTTTTTGAGAGAGAAGATCCTGGAGCACAGATAGAGGGGAGTGATTGACGACTTTGGCATCGAGCATCCAATCTCTATTACGATTTTTGAATCTTCTCCTTCTTCTACAGCACTTCTTCGTCATCGTGTGGTCCAAGGGACAAAGTGATCGACTGCAGATCAGACTCCTATAGCAATATTTACCCAGAATTAAATTTTGTACTTAACATTCTCGTATATGATTAATTGTACATCTTGTTTGTAAACCAAAGAAAGGGTTTCGTATAAACCTAGTTTTATTTCTTTCGTTTATTATCAAACAATAGCATGTGAGCATCTTTCCCACGTAGTGAGCTTGTGATAGAGCAAGTCCTGCTTCCATCCGGATTATCTTAATCCCAAGGATGACATCTGCATCTTCCATGTCCTTCATACTAAATTTCGATGAGAGAAACATCTTTGTTCTAGTGACACATTCTTCATCCGTGCCTAGGATTAGCATGTCGTCCATATAGAGACAAACGATGACACCTCTATCGCCAACAAACTTTGTATAAACACACTTGTCAGTTTCGCTGACCTTGTAGCCATTTGATCTGATAATTTTGTCAAACTTCTCGTGCCACAATTTGGGAGCTTGCTTCAGACCATGCAGAGATTTTCTCAGTTTGTATACTTTATCTTCAAGACCTTTGACGACAAACCCTTATGGCTGCTGCATATAAATCTTCTCAGTCAGTTCACCATTCAGAAATACTGTCTTTATGTCCATTTGATGAATCACCATTCTGTGAATAACACCTAGAATAATCAGCATCCTGATAGTAGTCATCCATGTAATGAGAGCATAGGTATCGAAGTAGTCAACCCCCTGTATCTGAGAAAACCCCTTGACTACTAGCCTGACCTTGAACTTGTCCACAGTTCCGTCTGCTTTCATCTTCTTCTTAAAGATTCACTTGCATCCGATGTGTTTAGCTCCTTCAGGAAGATCGATTAACTTCTAAATATTATTAGAAGTTATCGAGTCAAACTCGTCATGGATAGCCTCTTATCAAAAAATAGCATCTCTGATCTTTATTGCCTCATCATAGGTAAGCAGATCAACTTCCACATGATAGATAACAAAGTCTTCTCCGAAGTCCTTCGGACTCTTCACTCGCTTTGCCCTCGGCTTAGCGGGTTCTGATTCAAATGTTGTCTCATCATCGACAACTTTTTCTTGGACTACTTCTTTCTGAGAGCTACTTGCCTCGTCTGTGCTAGCAACATTCTCTGGGACATCCGCTAGAACAAAATTCTTATGCCTAACAAACTTGTCTTCAAAGAATTTTGTATTGCGAGATTCTATGATATGATAAGATTCGATATCAAGGAATCTTTGAGCATCACACTTATCATCATAGACTAGAAATATGGTCTTTATAGTTCTTGTTCCCAGCTTCTAAATCTTGAGGTCTAGAAGCTTCACATATGTTAGACACCCCCACACTCGAATAAAATTTAAGTTGGGTCTGACCTTAAACCAGAGTTCATGAGGAGTAATGTCAGATGTCGCGAACAATACTCTATTCAGAATAAACGTAGCCGTAAGCGCTGCTTCTCCCCAGAAGCACTTTGGAAGTCCTTCTGTAAACAACATGGAGTTCATCATCTCTGTCAGCATCCTGTTCTTTCTTTCTGCTACACTATTAGATTGGGGAGAATACGGAGCAGTCATTTTGTTAACAATTCTATGCTCTTTGTAGAATGATATAAATTTCAAGAAACGATATTCTCTGCCTCGATACCTTCTGAGTCTTTTGAGTTATTGCCCGGTTTGACGTTCTGCTTCAGCTTTGAAGTCCTTGAACTTCTCGAATGCTTTATTTTTCATCTTGAGAAGATATACGAATGTGTACTTTGAGAAATCGTGAATGAAAGTGATGAAATACTTTATTCTGACTTTTGTGAAAAATTGCTTGATGTCACAGATATCTGAGTGTACCAACTCAAAAAAAATTTGTGTTTCGGTTCACTCTTCTAAATGGCTTCCTGATGATCTTCGTCTGCGTACAAACTTTACATTTTTCCACATCCTTACCCCCACATTAGGAGATAAGGCCTAGACTAGACATCTTGCTAATGCGTTTACAATACATATATCCTAGTCTATTATGCCATAACTCAAGAGAATAACCAGAAGTAGAGACTGCATTGATACAAACAGAAGGAGTTACAAGCTGCAGTTTAAACATCCTTTCGATACAGAAAGCTTTTTCGAAGTATGTTCCTTTTTAGGATATCACCATCTGACCTGCATTGATATCCATCCTCAGGCCCGCCTTGCATAACAGACTCCCAAAAACCAGATTCTTGGTGATCATTGGTATATGCTTCATATTCTCCAGTGTAAGTAACTTTTTAGAAGTCAGCTTCAGCACTACCGTCCTGATCCCCAATATTGTAACTTGAGACTTATCCGCCATCGAAACTTTCTCAGAGGTAGGCTTATACTTGACGAACAGTTCCTTCTTAGAGAACACGTGGCAAGATGCACCAGTGTCCACCTACCAGTCAGTGTCCATGCCATGTGACTCAACCTGCACAATCATAGCAACTAGGTTAAGCTCACCTTGCTCTTTCGATTTAGGCTTCGTGTAGTCGCTCTTGTAGTGACCCTTCTTGCCACAGTTGTAGCTTGTCATATCAGTCTTCGGCTTTGGCTTGAACTGAGCCGACTTCACCTTCCGCAGGTTGAAGTCCTTCTTCTTCTTCTTGTAGGGAAATTTCTGCTTCCTTTTAGATTCATTAGCATGTACCATGTTGGCCTTAGCCAACTACTTAGACAAGAAGTCCAATTTTAGTTGTCCCCTGGCTTTATCTTTAATGTGAATCTAGTGAAGAAGATCTTCGAGCTGGATCTCCATATTTTTACGGTACATGTCAGTATTGAACCTGATCCAGCCTGGAGGAAGTTTGGTGACGATAGCCCCCACCATAAATTTGTCTTCCTGCTTCATGCCCTCTTCCTCCAGTTTTTACTGCATCTTCAGAAGTTTCTTAACTTGTGGTAACATCACCTTCTCGTCCTCAAATTGCATAGTAAAAAACTTCTTGACGAGATAGATTTTAGATTTTTTTTTTTTCAGTTTTATAGTGCTTCTCAAGAGATTCTCAGACATCTCTTGCCTTCTCCTTCTTGCTGTAGGACTCCGCCATCGAGTCATTTATAGCATTGAGAATCAACAACCTACAGAGGTCGTTATCTTCCTTCCACTAGGAGTGTGCATCCTGCGCCACACCAACGACAAGCTCTCCTCCATCTTCGGGAATGGTAGGTTCATGATCAACCAACACATAAGCAACTTTGACAAGACAAAGATTCAAGGAGATCTTCCTCTTCCAAATATTGTAGTGTTCGCCATCAAACTTCTCAAGCTTTTGAAAGCTAGTATCGAGAAAGATTGAGCGGTTATCCATTCTAACTCGGATCTTGCCTTGAGATTGTTAGTCCCGAAGTCAGATCAAAGAAGAAGGGGTAGCCATAAAGTAGAGACTCACATAAGAGTTCATCTCTACAAACTCAGAAGAGAAGTTGGTGCACTGAGATTCACACAAGAGTTTCTCTTCAGTGACACACAACCCCATAGAAGCATTAAACAAGAAACGGGTTACAAACTAACAACCCAAAGAAAATATAAATACAATAATAATAAAAAAATCATTCTTCTCTTTACGTTCGTAGACGCTACACCAAGAAGAAAGGGAACAAGAACATAAATACAGAGAAGGAAAATCTTGCTGGGGTGATCAAAACCACCAGAGCTTAAGGAAAGATTCGCGCTATACAATAATCTGCTCCCAGGATCCAGCAAGTTCACACGAGAAATTCTAGAATGCTCTTGGTCACATTTGGATCACTAGGAAGATTCCTTTGGAAGGATGCTAAAAACTGCCAAAGGTGCTGCTGGTGCTCTCGATTTTGTTTCTCTCTCTATTTTTTTCCAACTACTAAATAAAAGAGAAGAGCCTCTATATAAAGAGGATTTTAGCTTCCATGCGTTCTGAGAAAAAAATAGGCCGCATGAGCAGCCTGGGCCGCTGTACTGCACAGAGCAGACATCGTCGTCAGGCGCCAAAAGTTACAGCCGCTGCAGCTGCGTGGCACATAGAGCCACGAGCCACCTGCACCGCATGTGCACTGTACTTTATAGAGAAGACAACGTCGCACCGAGCCACCAACAGCATTTTATGTCCCCTCCATACTTGAGTCGCTCAAGCTAACTAGCTGGCTACATAGAGCCTGGCCGTATAGCTCTAGATCGCAGGCGCCCCTGGCCGTATGGGCTCCTGGCCGCATGCGTATTGGGCCGCATGGGCACCTGGCCGCATGCGCACCTATCAGCATGGGCACCTGACTGCATAGCATCTGGCCGTATGGGCACCTGTCCGCATAGCCCTGGCCACATGCGCTCGAGGCCGCATGGCTCCACGAAGTAGCCAAATTTTGACATATATAATATTCATAGTAGTCAACATTTTAATAATAGCCAAAAAATTTATGTTGGTCCTAGCTCATCAAACCAAATAGATTTAGTCGAAGAAAACATTGACGAAAAAAATAGTGATGACTTAGTCGAAGATTTAGATTATTATTTACCTAGTAATGATGATAATTTAGATGTTAGCACCTCCGAATTGTCTGAGGGACAATAGTTTCCATCTTCTTATGTATTTAGAAATTTTATTAGTGATTTAGCAATTATTCATAATTTTAGTTGTAGAGCTAAATGGAATAATTCTATAAGAATTATATATATTTGTAACTCTTCAGATTGTTCTTGGAGAGTACATGCTAAGGCAATTGGTAACAGTGGAAGGTTTATGATTAGTATATTCGATTCTCGACATTCATGTACAGGTGGATTAAAAAGTTAACGTCATCCACAAGCTACTACTGCATGGATTAGAGATAAAATAATTGGTAAAATTAGAGATAATAGTTCTTATAGTGCATCCCATATTGTAAATGACATATTTAGAAAGCATCGAGTACATATTACATATTCTAAAGCATGGAGAGCAAAAGAACTTGCATTATCTGAAATTAATGGTAGTTATACTGATGCATATGATAGTCTCAAAAAATATTGTTTTACAATTATGGAAATAAATCTAGGTAGCAAATATTTTCTAAAGACGGTAAAAAATAATATATTTCAAAGAATATTTATTTGTTTCAAGGCATGCATGGATGATTTTTTAAGTGGTTTTTTACATATAATTAGTATTGATGCAACTTTTCTTACATCTAAATATCAATGTAATTTATTTGTTGCTTGTGCTCATGATCCTAAGTATCAATTTTATTCTATTGCTTATTGTATTGCTGAAAAATGAGAATATTGATTCCTAGACATGGGTTTTAAATAATTTAAAATATTCTTTTGAAAGTTATTTTGACCGGTGGGATAGTATTTTATTTATATCAGATAAGCAAAAAATATTAATTCGTGGAGTCCATGATATTTTTCCAAACTCTCCACATTTCTTTTGCATTCAGCATTTTAAGAAAAATAAGAAAAAATAATGTAGTGGTAAAGAAAAAATTAAGAATGACTAGATAAACTTATCCGGTCTTATAATATGGTGGATGCGAACGAATGGTTTGAAATAATAAAATCAGCATATATTAATATCTTTAATTGGATTGTTGGTACAAATGATAAAAATTGTAATTTTATACATTGGATAACAGCTTATGCACCATGTCCTAGACTCGATATTAACACATCGAATATTGCTGAAAGTTTTAATAATTGTATTAAGAATTTGCATGATAAACCAATAACAACATTGCTTGATGGTATTAGAGAAAAAATTATACCAATTCAGCACAAGCATCGACGAAATGCTGAAAATATGAAAAGCGACTTTTGTCCGAGGATACTTCAAATAATGACATGCATAAAAAGAGAGAGACATCATTTTCAAATGTTGGATATTAATGGTTTTATAGTTGAAATATTAGATCATGGAACAAATAAATGCTATGTGGTACATTTAGAAAATAATACTTTTATATATTTTCGTTGGCAACACACTCTTTTACCATGTGTACATGCTTACTTTGCATGCCAGGCTCAAATTTTACAAATTAAAAGTTATTATCCTGCTCAATTTTTTATTGAACGGCTTAAAAGTGTTTATGCGCCATGTATGGAACTGATTCCATCCCTATACACTCCTCAAAGTGAATTGCTAAAAGGTTAAATTGGAGTACCAAATATTGGACGTAGAGCTGGCAGACCTAAAAAGAATCGTTTCATAGCAAGGGAGCTGAAAACTAGAGATCTTCATTGCAACAATTATGGCGGCCTGGGACATAACAGAAGAAAATGTATACGCCAATCGATACAATATTTTTTTGTGTAATTTAAATTGTAATTTTTATTGTAATCTTATTTTTGTGTAATTTTTAACTGTAATCTTATTATCATTTTTATTGTTTAAATTTAAAGAGAAATAAACCATATTTTGTCTATCCCAAATGTTGAAGAAATTTTGAGTGAAATAAAACATGTGCATGCCATCATTTGTTTATGTTCGTGATGCATGATTTTCATACATTTAGAAAGAAATAAAACATGTTCATGATACAAGATTATTATTCTCTGCCTCTAGCCATCCTGTCATAATACCTACGAGGCCTTGGCATAAGACCAACTATATTTCTTCTTGCTATTGTATCCACAGGTCTCTCCCCTGGCAATGGTTACCATGGGTCAAATTCATCAGTCTCCTGTGTCTGCACCATGCTGTTGGAGTCACATATAACTGAGTAGGTGTATCTAACTATGGTGCACCAAAAATAGAAGGAGAATTGGTCGTCTGCATGTAATAATCCCAGTAGGCAATACCAGGCTGTGGGGTACGTGCCTGTGACGTCCCCTCGCCTGCCTTTCGGTCCATCTGTGGGGTACGTGCCTATGACGTCCCCTCGTCTGCCTTTTGGTCCATCTATGGGGTACGTTCCTGTGATGTCCCCTCGCCCGCCTCTCGGTCCATCCATGGAGTACGTGCCTACGACGTCCCTTCCCCTGCATATCGATCAATCAGTCGGTCATATGGCATAGGTCATTATCTAAATAATCAAGTAAATATAAATATCTATGCCTCAATCCATAATAAACAGAATACACAAGAATGAGCTATATGTGCTAAATTTGGCCGTCCAGTAACACACAAACTCGAATAGACTCAAGAAAGAAATATGAGTCTATAAAACTAGGCTACATTAGCAGATGAATAAACAATATGAATAAATAACCATAATTCTGGTAGAAATAATATAAGTACCTGGTACCAATGCCTGAAAGACAAGCAACTCCATCAGCAAATCCAAAGGCTCCCTAACCATCTATGCTACAAAAACTGGCAGGGGACCAGGTCCTCAGAGGGACGTAACAAGGTACAAGAAATAACATGTCAAAAGTAAAACAATATAATACTACATACTCAAGGGTAAACTACTGTAACCATCTAAGTGATATGCACGTAAGAGCATCACTCATACTTAGGTTGAAACTACTACAAACTCTATGTCGGGTAGCCCATAGTAGCAAGTAGTATCACGACTCCAATATATGTGCCAAAGTAAGTAATATCATGACTCCAGTATATGTGCCAAAGCACCTCCAGTAGTATCACGACTCCAGTATATATGCCAAAGCAAGAAATATTATGACTCTAGTATATGTGCCCAAAGCACCTCCAGTAGTATCACGACTCCAGTATATGTACCAAAGCACCTCCAGTAGTATAGTATATATATCAATAATCAGCCTGTAGTATGGTGTGTCTCTCCCTACCCAATATAACCTCATGTCCACAATGTCTCATGTCTATAACACGCAAGATCATGACCTCTAGCTAGTGCAATGAGTTATAATAATATCCATATAATATGCAAGTCTCATATCACGAATCCTGTAAGACCTATACAAAATTACTATGAATAACTCAAGAAAGATTCTGTCACATAAAATAGCGTCAAGTGTCCTAGGATATGGTGTACTTGGTAAAACAAGCACGTAAAAATAGGATCGTGGAATCAACTCTCTAAGTGACGTTACTCGACCTCGAGTACGTCGTCGACACCTGAATCTTGTTCGAACGCTAAGAAATGTCTCACGGTCCTAGGGTAAATACACACATCAACCATATCAAATAACTATAATAATTAAATAAGATAATTAAGGCAAGGAACTGTGATATATTATGGCAAGGTACACTTGTCTGGGTTCTGAACTCTGTCAACTGCTTCTGGGAAAGTAGAATATGCACGTAAATCTCTGGATGCTAAAACAAACATCACCAATATTCTCATAATACTAAAAATAACTATGATTGACTACCCATGTTACGCCCCAGTCCCAAAAATACGTAGGACTAGGACACGTAAGCATGCTAGCCGCATGGATATGGCAACTCCAATGTATGGAAACCAAATCCACACGTACGCTGTAATATGAATATCAAATCCACAAGTGGTATAAAACATATGTCACAAGTCACAGGGTATAATCTAAATCTCATCCACCAAAATCATATAGAAATAAATGACCAGTATCTATGAAACTAGATCTCAACAAGAAGTATCTAAGGATGATAGTTGGATGGAAATAAATCCACTACCAACTCGAATATAAGAGCAAATACAATATGAGTACAATACCACAACACACTATAAAAATACCAGCTATCCATCACAGCTCGAAGAGAAGACATCCTCGGATCACATGTAACCATCCAAATCTGCGCTCCTACAAATGCTCAAGAAGAGATACACCTGGCAGCGGACCAGGTCCTCAGAGGGACGTAACAAGATACAGAAAATATGAGCCAATTTGAATACAGTAAACATGCATATGGTTTGAAAATAGATAAGTATGCTGTACATGACAATCTATATGAATGCAAATGAGGACAACTTTTCGACGTATGGGCAAGGGTAGGCTACTCGATCTACCTCACAACTCACACACACGTCAATGGACATCAGAAATCGACATACCGCGGGGGTAGCGACCAGCGAGACTCCAGAAATCGACATACCGCGGGGGTAGCGACCAGCGCGACACATGCCCGTAGTGCGAACTATATACTACGGTTTACCAGAGTGGTTAAAAGCCCATACGCCTAATGATTGTCCTCTCATGATACTAGGTGTCAAGTGTGTGTCAACATATCTAATATATATAGTAATGACTGAACGAACTACACATGCAATGAATAAACAGAAATATAAATAACATGCAAAGTACTGTAAACAATTTGGCAAGGTATCTTGCCTGGGGTCCTGCTGCTGGTATGAATCAGAGTCCAAGTCACAGTCCAAATAGTCCATGTATTACAAATTTATCACGTCAAAAGATAATTTATTTTAATTTATTTAATTCTGGAATAATTACTCTAAAATTCTATTTTAATCTTATTATTCTGATTTTTATGTTAATTCCTAAATTTTGCCTAAAGAAACTGAATTTTATCAACTCGAGACTCATGGCATGCAAATCGAGGCGATCTGTTGACCAAAAAGTCAACCGACACCAACTCAACTTTCATGCATGATTTTTTGTAGATTTTAGCGTCAAAAATATGCTGGAATTTACAGCTCGTCCGAATTCAAATTCGTTTGGGAATTATGGCACATACACATTTTGTATTGTGCACCGATGGTTAAATTCTAACCTAGAAGTTCTACAGAATTAACAGTATATAAATACTTGGAAATAAATTCTAGGAAAAATATATGTCGATCATCTCGACATTAGCTTTCCGAAACTTTAAACGGTTCGTGATTCTGATTCCTAGTTCTCCCGGAATCGCGAAAATATCAAAACACGTCTATTTTCGTACATGCTGTGCTCTACGAATTTTACAGAATTTAATACTCATAATTTAGAAAATAATTTATATAATCAGAAATCTAACCTCATTATCGTTCTAACAAAAAAAATTGGAGCACGTTTGGAGTCCGGAGCTAGGAGATATCGTCTTTTTAATTCGTCATAACTAGTAGAAAATGAGGCTGAATTTATGACGAATTTTGACTATTTTTGGACGAAAAAGAGAGGAATTTGGGGAAGAAAAATATGAAGGATAAGGTATTTATAATGGTGGACACTACTTAATTAAATACGACTAGGATTGGTTAATTTGGATAGGATTATGATGAATTTGAATAAGGATATGATATACATTAAGTTGCTTTCCTAGTAGGTTCAGTATTTGAATTAATTTAAAGTAGAGTTTGAATCTATCTCAATAATTTATAATCTTGAATATAATTAAATATAATACAAATAATTTATAAAATCTTATTAATATCTATTAACACTAAATTAGCATCTATCTAATATTAAGACTATATATATCCAAATAAATCCTAATTAATTTCAAAAATCTAAAATAACATAAAAATGATTCTAAATAAATATTTATATAAGTAAATATATCAAGAAATTCATTTGCTAATTAAATAACAGAATACTCTAAAGAAATTCAATATCTATAATAATATAAAATATACACAAAATATTTATTTTGGGTGAGGGAGTTTACAATCTACCCAACTTATAAAAATTTTGTCCTCGAAATCAAAATAGAACATGGTTTCTCTCTATCTAACCTCACTTGATCATAATCTAAAAGAATTTACCTCAAGTTTAATAATGCAATTTCTACCCAACTTAGAATTTACCCATCTCTCACATAAGGCTCGTACACTTAAGAAAATATTCCTCAATTTATTTTCTCATGTCATTCAATCCTCAAAACTTTAACACCAACTATATCATATGTGATATACCGTTAATCAATTATGAAAGATAGTCACCAAATAATGTGATTGGCCTATGGGGTATATCTTGTACTATCCGTGTATCACTTATATCCAAGCACGAGATTTCGTCTTTCCGAAACAAGGGAAGACGGAAAGCAACGAAAAAGAGTTCAAGGAGGGGTAATAGAATGGAAGTATGGGAATCAAAGCGTTTAAAGAATTCAAATGGGAATTGTCAAGACAGTTGTGGATTAAAATCTTAATTTGGTAATTTCCTATTTGCATGCTCACATCGGTACAGTTATGTACTTGATATGATATGCTTTGTCGTATCTAGAGAGTAAGTATATTTGTCTACTGGTCCACTATACATCTCAATCCATGTAAAATACTATTGCGAAGGGCGAATCAAGCGCATTATGGCTAGCTAGACCATAATACACTGATTCTGATTAGACAATTTGTATTAGTGTGGTTGATCAGGCCCCAATAACACATATGTCATGAACAAGCTCGATATAAGATTAAGCTTGCAAAAACTAGGCTATAATAGCAGCATAATTCAAGGTAGCACAGAAAATATAACGCTGGATTATGATGTGAGAAGTTACAAAATAATTCAAGTTCGCAAAAGCAAAAACAACATAAGCAATAATAATAAAAGACTCTACAATCTCTACAGTTATCATACAACCTCCTTATCTAAGTCGCTAGTCGACCAAATAGGGCAAGGACCTCTAAATTCTATGGTCTGAATAAACACTGTCGTCTTTTGCTAGCATGCGATAATTATCATTCGGTTACACTTTAATTAATAGGTCAAAAGACTATGTGATACTAGGTGTCAAACATTATGGTAAAACTTCTAACTAACTCTAGTAGTGTCTATACTACTCTCAAGTCTTCTTAATACATCAAGGGGTAATGGTATAACAATCTAAAGATAAGGAATTCTAGGTTCACTAGATATTCTAAACTTAGTGGTGTGTCTATATTCTCGTTGTATTCTTAATAGGTGTGCTACTCTAATTATCATCCTAATAATAGGGGTTCCTATATTCTAGCAGCAGACTATACTCAAGGAACTATTAAGGAAGCACATGAATCAAGCAGGATACAATTGTTCAAAATAGAACAGATAGGAGGAGATGAATCACAGTCAATTGTGGATGAGATCCTATACTATAGTCCTAGGTACAGGCTTGTTCGGTACAGTAACGTAACCGATACAATATGCTCTCGACCTGCATGGGCCACCACAAAAACATGTCACGCCCCAGTCCCAAAAATACGTAGGACTAGGACACGTAAGCATGCCAGCCGCATGGATATGGCAACTCCAATGTATGGAAACCAAATCCACACGTACGATGTAATATAAATATCAAATCCACAAGTGGTATAAAACATATGTCACAAGTCACAGGGTATAATCTAAATCTCATCCACCAAAATCATATAGAAATAAATGACCAGTATCTATGAAACTAGATCTCAACAAGAAGTATCTAAGGATGATAGTTGGATGGAAATAAATCCACTACTAACTCGAATATAAGAGCAAATACAATATGAGTACAACACCACAACACACTATAAAAATACCAGCTATCCATCACAGCTCGAAGAAAAGACATCCTCGGATCACATGTAACCATCTAAATCTGCGCTCCTACAAATGCTCAAGAAGAGATACACCTGGCAGCGGACCAGGTCCTCAGAGGGACGTAACAAGATACAAAAAATACGAGCCAATTTGAATACAGTAAACATGCATATGGTTTAAAAATAGATAAGTACGTTGTACATGACAATCTATATGAATGCAAATGAGGACAACTTTTCGATGTATGGACAAGGTTAGGCTACTCGATCTACCTCACAACTCACACACACGTCAATGGACATCAGAAATCGACATACCGCGGGGGTAGCGACCAGCGAGACTCCAGAAATTGACATACCGCGGGGGTAGCGACCAGCGCGACACACGCCCGTAGTGCGAACTATATACTACGGTTTACCAGAGTGGTTAAAAGCCCATACGCCTAATGATTGTCCTCTCATGATACTAGGTGTCAAGTGTGTGTCAACATATCCAATATATATAGTAATGACTGAACGAACTACACATGCAATGAATAAACAGAAATATAAATAGCATACAAAGTACTGTAAACAATTTGGCAAGGTATCTTGTCTGGGGTCCTGCTGCTGGTATGAATCAGAGTCCAAGTCACAGTCCAAATAGCCCATGTATTACAAATTTATCACGTCAAAAGATAATTTATTTTAATTTATTTAATTCTGGAATAATTACTCTAAAATCCTATTTTAATCTTATTATCCTGATTTTTATGTTAATTCCTAAATTTTGCCTAAAAAAACTGAATTTTATCAACTCGAGACTCATGGCACGCAAATCGAGGCGATCTGTTGACCAAAAAGTCAACCGACACCAACTCAACTTTCATGCATGATTTCTTGTAGATTTCAGCGTCAAAAATATGCTGGAATTTACAGCTCGTCCGAATTCAAATTCATTTGGGAATTATGGCACATACAAATTTTGTATTGTGCACCGATGGTTAAATTCTAACCTAGAAGTTCTACAGAATTAACAGTATGTAAATACTTAAAAATAAATTCTAGGAAAAATATATGTTGATGATCTCGACATTAGCTTTCCGAAACTTTAAACGGTTCATGATTCTGATTCCTAGTTCTCCCGGAATCGCGAAAACATCAAAACACGTCTATTTTCAGACATGCTGTGCTCTACGAATTTTACAGAATTTAATACTCATAATTTAGAAAAACAATTTATATAATCAAAAACCTAACCTCATTATCGTTCTAACAAAAAAAACTGGAGCACGTTTGGAGTCCGGAGCTAGAAGATATCGTCTTTTTAATTCGTCATAACTAGTAGAAAATGAGGCTAAATTTATGACGAATTTTGACTATTTTTGGACTAAAAAGAGAGAAATTTGGGAAAAAAAATATGAAGGATAAGGTATTTATAATGGTGGACACTACTTAATTAAATACGACTAGGATTGGTTAATTTGGATAGGATTATGATGAATTTAAATAAGGATATGATATACATTAAGTTGCTTTCCTAGTAGGTTCAGTATTTGAATTAATTTAAAGTAGAGTTTGAATCTATCTCAATAATTTATAATCTTGAATATAATTAAATATAATACAAATAATTTATAAAATCTTATTAATATCTATTAACACTAAATTAGCATCTATCTAATATTAAGACTATATATATCCAAATAAATCCTAATTAATTTCAAAAATCTAAAATAACCTAAAAATGATTCTAAATAAATATTTATATAAGTAAATATATCAAGAAATTCATTTGCTAATTAAATAACAGAATACTCTAAAAAAATTCAATATCTATAATAATATAAAATATACACAAAATATTTATTTTGGGTGAGGGGGTTTACAATCTACCCAACTTACAAAAATTTCGTCCTCGAAATCAAAATAGAACATGGTTTCTCTCTATCTAATCTCACTTGATCATAATCTAAAAGAATTTACCTCAAGTTTAATAATGCAATTTCTACCCAACTTAGAATTTACCCATCTCTCACATAAGGCTCTTACACTTAAGAAAATATTCCTCAATTTATTTTCTCATGTCATTCAATCCTCAAAACTTTAACACCAACTATATCATATGTGATATGCCGTTAATCAATTATGAAAGATAGTCACCAAATAATGTGATTGGCCTATGGGGTATATCTTGTACTATCCGTGTATCACTTATATCCAAGCACGAGATTTCGTCTTTCCGAAACAAGGGAAGACGGAAAGCAACAAAAAAGAGTTCAAGGAGGGGTAATAGAATGAAAGTATGGGTGTCACGACCCGCACCCGGAATTTGGGCATGAGTCGTGGGTACGTCCAGCCTACGTCGCAGCATCGGTGGTAGAACGCTGTCTAAGTCTCAACATAATATATCCAGTCAATAATCTCAACTCCGTACGGAGGACAATGATAAAAATCCACAGTTCTATAATATACTCAATCACAAGCTATAAGAAGTAATGGCACGATGATAATAGAAAGGAGTTCTATTAAAACCAACCACAATAAGTCCAACTCAAATCCTGGGTCTAGATGACCTCACAAAGTCATAAATAAGAAATACAACTCAGTCTCAGTCTAAAACAATAATGCAGAAAAAAAAAAGTAGTCTAAGAGCAGCCAGGTACGTTCTCTTCTAGGCTAGGCAACTCCTCTGGGATTTCCGGGGTAAAATCTCCCTCTAATCCTGGGCTATAATGAGTGGGGCAAAGATCCTCCAGGTCCTCTGAAAAATGTTATCCAGTCAGGATTGGAGCGAAGCACAAGCACTAACAGCAGTTTCATTAAATTGACAAAATCTATAAACAGTGTAAGAAATACAAGATGGAAAATAATGCTGGAAATGTAAAGTACTGGAGAAAATGGAAATAGGCAATAGAGCATCTAGCAATGAACAATAAATAGTGAATGCTAGACAATAAGTAGTGAATGCTGGAACAGGTGAATCTGAATAAAATAGACATCTAGCTAAGTGTTTGAATTATCAGTTTATCATGTGATCGGCTTGGGACTTGATCAGGCTGGTTATATATGATTAACTATGATTCTTGTAGGTCAGGCTAACCATATGGTTAGCTATGATGCATGTAGTGGTCAGGTTAATCATATATAACAGCTATGATGCATGTAAGATGGTCAGGCCGTACCCAACGTGAGAAGTGGGGTGAGCTATGATGCATGTGAAGGATTTGGATATGATCACATAATCTACTAATAGTTCCCCATCCCCCAGCTAGCACGATAGATTCCAATCATGACTCCTCATGATGGGGATCTAGGGTGCTAACCCGTGTATCCATAGTGTCGGAATCAAGTATGTAATACAACTGCATTATAGAAATAATCAACAATGAAAACTGTCAGAGAATGTACTCGCCTGTGGTCCTGAGCAAAGTGTGAGGATCGATGTCCAAAGTGGGATCACAATGACCTATATATAAGATATCAATGTTAAATGGTGTTTGGAATGATAAAAGTGATTAGCTAAGTTGAAATGAGGGTGTTAGGCCATTTCTGGGTCTTTGGTGAGCTGTCTATGCCATACTTAGCCATACTAGTCATATTAACTATAATTGTCATTGATACTAAGGTAATTAGTATATACGAGTTAGTATTAGTCTTATACTAGCTATTTATATCATACATGTATATTAACTCATATACCTATGCTAGTTCTTAAAACCTTGGCAATTAAGTACATTACCCATACCCTTGTATCTTACTTAGGTATCCCCTGTTACCTTAGAGTACTACTCACACTTCACCCTTAACACTGACTAATACACTAACTATTTATACTACTAATCCATTGCTTACTGTTTACTAAAACACACACACACTCACTACACACCTGCACACACAGGTACACAGTGTCCTGATACACACTTATCTCCTCTGATTTCACTACACACTATACTCATATTTAGATACTTAACTCACTATACACCCTATATGAAACACAGTCACTGATTTCCACTCTACACAATTTACACCCTTACACTGAACCTGGAAAATACTGAGACACACACTAGGGACACTGATCACAGCCAAAAACGTATGCACACACACACTGAACTTCTCCCAGACTTTCCCCCCATACATACTGACACAGTTACACAGTTTGAACAATGTTCAGACTACACACACATGGCTTAATCTTGAGACAAACTTAGGGCTACTGTCAGGATCACTCACTGTAGTGAAACCCCCAAATCCCACTGATACATTAGACCTATACTGATACATAGGCTAGACACTAGCTACTGAATATACTAGAAATTGCACATACCCTACTGATACTAACCCACTGTCAGTAAAATGCCCACTGATACACACACACACTGTCACATAGACACATAGGTTCTCACTGCACACACAGGTTTTTTATTTGCACATTCTGAAATCAAGATGTTGGTTT
Source organism: Iris macrosiphon (assembly GCA_036927795.1). NCBI lineage: Eukaryota > Viridiplantae > Streptophyta > Magnoliopsida > Asparagales > Iridaceae > Iris > Iris macrosiphon. The sequence goes on from JAYESA010000013.1 coordinate 12,683,531, forward strand.
CTAGGATACACACATACACATTCACCTGCACTCTAGAATTAACACACAACTTCTCATCCACTATTGAACCTGGGGCTAACTGACACTCATAAACTGATACACAACACACAGCTAGCTAGGCTCACACACCTTACTAATAGCTAGACACACATGGAACTAAACTGCACTCTAGTCTCACAGTCATATACATACAGTGAATTAAAATCCTACACACACAGAAATTTACTGATACACTAACACTGCACACAGACAGAAATTAAAACACTGACTGAAACTGAGACACTCACACACAGTTTCACCCAATACACACTGGGGGGGATCCTACATTGTTACTGATGCTTTAGAACCTGGTATTATCACTCCCTCATACACACACTAGAGTATCTATTCACAGTCATTCTCAGGGATACACACAACTGGAATTTAAATACCTACAAACACACAGGCAAAACTCACACACTGAATTCTTACTCGCACACTCAGATTTCTGGGTCCAAAAACTGGTACCTTATGTTCCAACCACAGAGACCCTTACCTGAAATGCCACCCACTGAAACCTAACATCTACACTACACATAGTATCTCGGGAATTCACCCAGGTTACCACAGACACAGATACTTATTCTGATGCATCACATACACAGCCAAACACAATGTCCTACTGATACACTTGATACAAAATCACCTACTGTTCAACACAGGTCCCAACTCTACACACAGGGACACACAGCCACACACCCAAGCAAAATGCCCGACTGCACAGGAAATGCCTAATCCATCTACTGATACTCACAGCCAAAACCCATAGGTATAAATATACATATATGTAAATATATGTATAGGTTCCTAAGAATTAGGAAAGATATTCATCCTTCTTGGCATAACAACAAATACCTAGTATGAAAATCGAATTTCACTTAGTTACTCATGAACCCAAACTTAAAACCCTAAAAATCAAGATCAAAACTAAATGTAGGAGATGTAACATGCCTACACGAAATCCCTAGGTTTAGGGTTCCAGAAACATGGGGAGAACACCCGAAAATTCACCAAAACCCTAGATCTCCTAGGTTTTCATGTAGAATCCCTAAAATTTGAGATCTACACAGCAAGGGGGTTCCTAGAGGGCAATAATCAACAGAAAAACAGGAATTAAAGGGAGAAAAATCGAATTTTACCTATTGAGATGGTTCCTCCAATGGAAGTTCTTCTTCCCCAAGGTTCCTTGACCCAAGTTCCTTGCTTCCCTTGCTTTGGAGGAGGAAGATGGAATCCTAGGGTTTTAATTCTGAATTTGGGGTGGAGAGATGGCTTTCTTGATGGAGGCTAGGGTTTCTCCTTTCTACATGAAGGAAGAGAGGGTTCCCTTTTATATTAAAACCAGTTTAGGGTTTCCAATGAATAGTTTTAGGTTAAACCCCCTATTTTAGGTCATGTTGAACCTAATTAACTAAGGTTTAGTCAGTTTAGAGTTTGAGGTTCCACCCTAAAATTTGAATTCTAGGGTTTCACTAGAACTGGGTCTTCTAATTAGGGTTTGGTCATTAGGGTTGTCCTAATGAGTTCTAGGGTTGACCTAAAACCAAATATTATTAACAACATATAATTACTTTATAAAACTCAGCAATTTAGTTTAATACATAATTATTCAAAATAGTGGAATTACATAAATACCCTTATCTGGAAAGGTGGTAGTGACAATGGGAATCAAAGCGTTTAAAGAATTCAAATGGGAATTGTCAAGACAGTTGTGGATTGAAATCTTAATTTGGTAATTTTCTATTTGCATGCTCACATCAGTACAGTTATGTACTTGATATGATATGCTTTGTCGTATCTAGAGAGTAAGTATATTTGTCTACTGGTCCACTATACATCTCAATCCACGTAAAATACTATTACGAAGGGCGAATCAAGCGCATTATGGCTAGCTAGACCATAATACACTGATTCTGATTAGATAATTTGTATTAGTGTGGTTGATCAGGCCCCAATAACACATATGTCATGAACAAGCTCGATATAAGATTAAGCTTGCAAAAACTAGGCTATAATAGCAGCATAATTCAAGGTAGCATAGAAAATATAACGCTGGATTATGATGTGAGAAGTTACAAAATAATTCAAGTTCGCAAAAGCAAAAACAACATAAGCAATAATAATAAAAGACTCTACAATCTCTACAGTTATCATACAACCTCCTTATCTAAGTCGCTAGTCGACCAAATAGGGCAAGGACCTCTAAATTCTATGGTCTGAATAAACACTGTCGTCTTTTGCTAGCATGCGATAATTATCATTCGGTTACACTTCAATTAATAGGTCAAAAGACTATGTGATACTAGGTGTCAAACATTATGGTAAAACTTCTAACTAACTCTAGTAGTGTCTATACTACTCTCAAGTCTTCTTAATACATCAAGGGGTAATGGTATAACAATCTAAAGATAAGGAATTCTAGGTTCACTAGATATTCTAAACTTAGTGGTGTGTCTATATTCTCGTTGTATTCTTAATAGGTGTGCTACTCTAATTATCATCCTAATAATAGGGGTTCCTATATTCTAGCAGAAGACTATACTCAAGGAACTATTAAGGAAGCACATGAATCAAGCAGGATACAATTGTTCAAAATAGAACAGATAGGAGGAGATGAATCACAGTCAATTGTGGATGAGATCCTATACTCTAGTCCTAGGTACAGGCTTATTCGGTACAGTAACGTAACCGATACAATATGCTCTCGACCTGCATGGGCCACCACAAAAACATGTCACGCCCTAGTCCCAAAAATACGTAGGACTAGGACACGTAAGCATGCCAGCCGCATGGATATGGCAACTCCAATATATGGAAACCAAATCCACACGTACGCTGTAATATGAATATCAAATCCACAAGTGGTATAAAACATATGTCACAAGTCACAGGGTATAATCTAAATCTCATCCACCAAAATCATATAAAAATAAATGACCAGTATCTATGAAACTAGATCTCAACAAGAAGTATCTAAGGATGATAGTTGGATGGAAATAAATCCACTACCAACTCGAATATAAGAGCAAATACAATATGAGTACAACACCACAACACACTATAAAAATACCAGCTATCCATCACAGCTCGAAGAAAAGACATCCTCAGATCACATGTAACCATCTAAATCTGCGCTCCTGCAAATGCTCAAGAAGAGATACACCTGGCAGCGGACCAGGTCCTCAGAGGGACGTAACAAGATACAAAAAATACGAGCCAATTTGAATACAGTAAACATGCATATGGTTTAAAAATAGATAAGTACGCTGTACATGACAATCTATATGAATGCAAATGAGGACAACTTTTTGATGTATGGACAAGGGTAGGCTACTCGATCTACCTCACAACTCATACACACGTCAATGGACATCAGAAATCGACATACCGCGGGGGTAACGACCAGCGAGACTCCAGAAATCGACATACCGCGGGGGTAGCGACCAGCGCGACACACGCCCGTAGTGCGAACTATATACTACGGTTTACCAGAGTGGTTAAAAGCCCATACGCCTAATGATTGTCCTCTCATGATACTAGGTGTCAAGTGTGTGTCAACATATCTAATATATATAGTAATGACTGAACGAACTACACATGCAATGAATAAACAGAAATATAAATAGAATGCAAAGTACTATAAACAATTTGGCAAGGTATCTTGCCTGGGGTCCTGCTGCTGGTATGAATCAGAGTCCAAGTCACAGTCCAAATAGCCCATGTATTACAAATTTATCACGTCAAAAGATAATTTATTTTAATTTATTTAATTCTGGAATAATTACTCTAAAATCCTATTTTAATCTTATTATTCTGATTTTTATGTTAATTCCTAAATTTTGCCTAAAGAAACTAAATTTTATCAACTCGAGACTCATGGTACGCAAATCGAGGCGATCTGTTGACCAAAAAGTCAACCGACACCAACTCAACTTTCATGCATGATTTCCTGTAGATTTCAGCGTCAAAAATATGCTAGAATTTACAGCTCGTCCGAATTCAAATTTGTTTGGGAATTATGGCACATACAAATTTTGTATTGTGCACCGATGGTTAAATTCTAACCTAGAAGTTCTACATAATTAATAGTATGTAAATACTTGGAAATAAATTCTAGGAAAAATATATGTCGATGATCTCGACATTAGCTTTCCGAAACTTTAAACGGTTCATGATTCTGATTCCTAGTTCTCCCGAAATCGCAAAAATATCGAAACACGTCTATTTTTGGACATGCTGTGCTCTACGAATTTTACAGAATTTAATACTCATAATTTAGAAAAACATTTATATAATCAGAAACCTAACCTTATTATCGTTCTAACAAAAAAAACTGGAGCACGTTTGGAGTCCGGAGCTAGGAGATATCGTCTTTTTAATTCGTCATAACTAGTAGAAAATGAGGCTAAATTTATGACGAATTTTGACTATTTTTGGACGAAAAAGAGAGGAATTTGGGGAAGAAAAATATGAAGGATAAGGTATTTATAATGGTGGACACTACTTAATTAAATACGACTAGGATTGGTTAATTTGGATAGGATTATGATGAATTTAAATAAGGATATGATATACATTAAGTTGCTTTTCTAGTAGGTTCAGTATTTGAATTAATTTAAAGTAGAGTTTGAATCTATCTCAATAATTTATAATCTTGAATATAATTAAATATAATACAAATAATTTATAAAATCTTATTAATATCTATTAACACTAAATTAGAATCTATCTAATATTAAGACTATATATATCCAAATAAATCCTAATTAATTTCAAAAATCTAAAATAACCTAAAAATGATTCTAAATAAATATTTATATAAGTAAATATATCAAAAAATTTATTTGCTAATTAAATAACAGAATACTCTAAAGAAATTCAATATCTATAATAATATAAAATATACACAAAATATTTATTTTGGGTGAGGGGGTTTACAACCCATAAGTCCAATTTGGACACAGGGGCAAAATTGACAGTTTTAGGGTCAAAATGGGGTCCACATGTGGCCTACTTTGCATCGTAAAATATGCCAAAGACAAAATTCTCTAAATTTGTCAAACTTAGTATCTACGAGTCCAGAACAAGGATACGACCTCAACAGAATATCCAGAATTGGATTCTGGTGAGCCGTCACGAAAATGCCTATCATGTGGAACCGTGGGACCCACGAAATGACATTTCTTCAACGTTTTCAGATTCGAACCAAACTTGGGTCACAGGACTAGCGTAAAGCTGCGAATCCAATGGTACAAGTTTTATTGTGAACTAACGAGCACAAACAAAATTAGGACGAGTGTCAGAACAAGTCGATACGGTACTTTTCGACGGATACGCGTTGATTCCGGTATGCACGCACATCCAAATCAAGTTTCGCGAAAGCCCACACATTCGCATTGACGAACGTGCCTTTAGGTGTAACTCACACACGAAGAAGTCACCTTATTTGGCGGGATGCACCCGTATCGGAGATTTTGGCTATTTTAAAAATAAGTTTTTTTGGTCATTTTGGATCAAGAATAATTTTACCATTAAAATAAACTAATAAAAACTAAAAGAACGGTAAAAATCTTGGTTATATTGTGAAAAAGTCTCTTCAATTATATTTGAAAAATAATTAACGAGATGGTAGAAAATTGGACATGAACAGGGGTACTTGAACTGTATTTCGGAACTGTTGTTAAATAGTTTTTCGGCCAACTTCCGGTCGATTTTTGATCAAACCCGGGTGTCTAAATTTGTTCCACTTGAAAAAAATACTAGAGGGTTAGATTGTGAACAAACCAGCAAAGATGAGACATAAAATGGATCAGTGAGGAGGTCGAAATCTCTGCGCGAAGGGGGACCGCAAAGTTGTGCGCTGCTGCGCGTGTGCGACCATTGGTGCGGGTGGCGGTGGTTCGCGGCGCTGGTCGGGGTGGTGTAAGTGGAGGTCTGGTGTGGGTATGGTGGAGGTGGGATTAGGGTTAGGGTTTTGATGAATGTATACATATGTATGTATATATGAGGGGGGGTTTCCTATACGCGCGCGCGCGGGGGTTGTTGTACTTAAAATTTAGGTTTTAGTGGGTTAATGGGTTTAGGGTTTGAATTAATAGGTTTAGATTTTAGGTTTTATTTTTTATTAATTAATCTCTCTCTCTCTCTCTCTCTCTCTCTCTATATATATATATATATATATATATATATATATATATGGCCATTAAAATAGTTTTAGACCTCAATAAATTCCAAAAAAATTATACAATACACTAATAATAGTTGTACACACAAAAATATATTTTTTGCATAATATTAATAATTAATTAAATATACATAATTATAAATCTATGAATATTATATATTATAATTAGCTAAAAATAAATAAAAAAATTTTTAATCACAATAATTTCAGAATACCAATATTAATAAATTTAAAAAAATTAAATTCTAAAAAATCAGGGTACTTACACTCCCCGAAGAAACTCAAACTCCGGATGACCAGGTGGTCTAAAGATAACACGTCCACACCGACAATCTAGAGTCATATGGTACTGACTCAACCAGTCCATACCAAGTACAATATCGTAGTCCGGCATAGAAAAGAACAACAATTGGGCTCTCATCTCTCGGCCACAAACTACTATCGAACAAGATCTGCAAGTGTCACTAACGGGAATGATTTCACCTCCCATAAGAATTTTCATGGTCTTCGAAAGGGGTACGGTAACTACTCTATGTGTAGCTACGAAACTAGCAGCTATAAAAGAATGTGATGCTCCTGAATCGAATAAAGCTACAGCAAGTAATAAAGCTACTAATATGGTACATGTGATGACCTCTCCTGCAGTAGCTTCCTCCTCAATAGTCATGGCAAAAGCATGTCCTCGTCCCAGGGCTAGTCCTCTCTGCTGATGTGCCTGCTGGAATAGCACTGCCTGTGAAGCCAAGGATGGCTTCGTCTGATATCCTCCTGGTACTGGTGGTCTGACTCCTGCAACTCCCGTATGTGGCGCTCCTAGTGATGGATAGACTTGCCTAGGTGGCTGCTGCGTTAGCCTCGGTACTGGTAAGGCTGGTTGGTGAATCATAGGTGCCCTCGTACAGTCACGTGCTGAGTGCTGTCCTGATATGCAAACCAAGCATAGTCCTAACTTATATCTGCACTCGCTCTTAAAATGACCTCGCTTGCTATAATATTGACATATTGGCGTTGCCTGCAAGGCTGCTCTAGGTGACTAGTGAATGTGAGGTCTCTTTGTAGCTCTTTCCTGGGGTACTCTGGCTGGTGCTAGTGGGTGCGGCTGTTTCTGGCTGGACTCTTTCTGGTTGACGCACTCCATGCGTTGCGCTGCGGCAAGGACGTCAGTGTATGAAGTAGGTACAATGGAGCCAATCAATCTCTGTAGCTCAAAGCTAAGTCTGTTAAAGAACTTCTCTGCCTTATCCTCTTCTGTCTGAATCAGAGTAGGGGCAAAGTGACTCAAACGGATGAACTCTGCATTGTACTCTTCCACTGTCATGTTGCCTTGGGTGAGGCAGTTGAACTTATCCCTAAGTTCCGCTCTGGCAATGGCTGGAATATACATCTTTTGGAATAGTCTAGAGAACTTCTCCCAAGTGACTCGGTCTGAGTCTAGCAGACTCTCCTCGGATATCCACCAATGATGCACATTGCCTGTCAACTGCATCTTGACAGCAATCATCCAACGCTCTCTAGGAAGCTCAGCTGCTTCCAATTGAAGTTGAGTATTTGTGAGCCACTCATGAACTTCAGTGGGCTCCTCCTTGCCTGAAAAGTTACATGGCTTTAACTAATAAAAATTTGAGATGGATCCTGTCGATGGTTGCTTGGCTAGTGGAGTCGAATGCTCCAGTGCTGTCACTATGATGTTCCTTAAGTTCTTCGCCTGGCATTATTGGGCCTCTTGATAAACCTGCTGTTGTGCTTGCATATTGCATAGAATATTTGGAACATCTGTTGTCCGTCTGTAGGCTGTCCTGGTGGAAAAACTGGCATCGGTGGAGTAAACTGCTGTGGTGGTAGAATTTTGTCTTGCTGGAACCTCGAGGCGCGCTGATATGCTTGATTGCTTTGTTGAGTGGAGGAATCTCCACCCGATGGCATCACTCCATTGTCATAGGTAACCACTGCACCTTATGCTGTACTCGCGAGAGTTGCATCGCTGGCTCGTGGATCCATTACTTTGTACACAAGTAAACTATAAGGATCGCACAATTATTTAAAGCATGAGGCAAGTCAAGGATTATTTTAAATGCAGTATAGAGGTCAAGAATGTGTCAATTAGTGGATGAGATCCTATAATTTTATTCTATCCTAATCGTAGGCTTGCTCGGTCCCTTAGTCGAAACCAAAGCAATATATTCAGGAGACCTGCACGGGCCACCATAAAAACTATGTCATACCCCAGTACCAAAATATCGAGGGACTAGCCACGCGGCAATGGCCAGCAGCACAACTCCAATAGGCAAACCCAATTTAATGGACCTGTTAGAGTGCACTTAAGTTGTAATATAGATAAATAAGGTGTATTACTCATGTCACAGTACATAATCTAAACTAATCTCATCCACAGACAGTAATCACAATACAAGGAGATAGAACAGTCAAGAAAATAAATAAAGGAAACTGTCCATCACAAGTCCAAAACTGTATAATGTCACGGGGAACAACCCGTCATCAAAACTAAAGAAAAGAAATAAAACTAAGTACATCTAACCAGTGGTCACATAAACAAGTCTCAATATCTAAAAAACATGAAAAGTAAATAAAATAGCAACTCCGCTCAAGAGAAGTCCTCGAGCACAATCTCGTCCTCTGATGCAAGTAATGCTCCAACGTCAGCTCATGTCCCGTAAATCTTGGGGTAACTCTCCTTAGCTATACCTGGGGACATAATTCGGATCCAGGTCCTTAGGGGACATATCAAGGTACAAGAATAACTCAAGCCAAGTACAGTAAATGATAAGAAATAATAAAAAAATGTGTGCTCAGGGTATCTAACATAATCCATCTATGTGTATGCAAGTAGAAACGTACTCGTCCGCTAAACCACCAGGTTTCATATATATACTAGGGGTACTGGTGGTAGTAGTAGTAATAGTAGTAGGTACGTACAAGCCCCGTCAAGGTACCTGCAGTACTATAATACTAGTAGAGTTTGGTAGCCCAGCGGTACGATAAGTTCTTCTCAACGCCATGTATCTCACGTCTCATATCACGAAACGCAAGACAATATCTATAAGTCAAGGTGTAAATAATAGCAGTAGTACAAGTTTCCATCCCTGTCCTAAAATAGAAGCCGGGATCCTCGAATATCTCAAGAGTGGCTCATGTGCATGAAAGTCGAGTACAGTGTCCTATAGTAAAACTTGCAAGAGTAGCACGAGTAGGTAAGCTGACAATGCAACTAATGATACCCGAACTCCACGTACGAAAGTCGGCACCCGAATATAATACGGAATCTAAGTATCGTGGCGGTCCTAGGTCGTAACAATTACAAGAAATAAAAGAACAACAAAATAAAATAATTAGAGCACAATTTACTATGAACAAGGCAAGGTACACTTGCCTTCTGTCTGCTGCTGCGATGTAGCGAGTCCCAAGTCCATGTTCAATGGCATTGCGTCTCTGACGTGCCCTGTCAGTAATATATAAATAAATACTTAATTCTAATATTTATTATTTTTATATAAATTATAGAGTCATCATGCGCTCGTCAACCATGTCGCATTGTTGGTGCCAATGACACTACGCATGACTAGTGCGGTACGTCGTACGCTGTCGTACACCCCATGTTACGTTCAACCATAACATGGAGAAAACACATACACGTATATAATATATATAATTTAACATTATAAGAGTTACCTTTATTATTTGGTTCCAAAATATTATTCAATTTTTTTTACTAATACTTTATTATAATTATATATATATTAGTTTCATCCATTATCATTATTATGGCAATAACATAAAGTAGAGGGTCTTATACAAAATTATGCCAATCCATGTTTTATTTCCTTTGAACAGAAAGGAATCTATAGTGGACAATACTTCTGCCGATTTCTTTGCTAATGTCCCTATGATATTTAAACTTCTCTTCCAAAGTTGTGTTAATGAGTTGTTGTGTCCACTACTTTATAAGTTTTCATGAGCAACGTGGATGGTGTACGTGGGGTTTGCTCCACACAGTTGAGTAACTTTTGTATCATCTTCTTCTTTAATTATTTTATATATAAATCTTCCTTCTTTCTTCTATTTGTTATTCTAATAGCGTGGGCGGGAGGTGTTGTATTCTAAATAAGGTCTACTACTACTGTCACAGTATATAATCTAAACTAATCTCATCCACGGGCAGTAATCATATTATAAGAAGATAGAACAGTTAAGGAAATAAATAAAGGAAACTGTCCATCACAAGTCCAAAACTATATAATGTCACGGGGAACAACCCGTCATCAAAACTAAAGAAAAGAAATAAAACTGAGTACATCTAACCAGTGGTCACAGAAATAAGTCTCAATATCTAAAGAACATGAAAAGTAAATAAAATAGTAACTGTGCTCAAGAGAAGTCCTCGAGCACAACCTCGTCCTCTGATGCAAGTACTGCTCCAACGTCAGTTCATGTCTCGTAAACCTCGGGGTAACTCTCCTCAGCTATATCTGGGGACATAATCCGGATCCAGGTCCTCAGGGGACATAGCAAGGTACAAGAATAACTCAAGCCAAGTACAGTAAATGATAAGAAATAATGAAAAGAGGTGTGCTCAGGGTATCTAACATAATCTATCTATGTGTATGCAAGTAAAAACGTACTCGTTCGCTAAACCACCGGGTTTCATACATATACTAGGGTTACTAGTGATAGAAGTAGTAATAGTAGTAGGTACGTACAAGCCCCGTCAAGGTATCTGTAGTACTATAATACTAGTAGAGTTTGGTAGCCCAGAGGTACGGTAAGTTCTTCTTAATGTCATGTATCTCATGCCTCATGTCACGAAACACAAGACAATCTCTATAAGTCAAGATGTAAATAATAGCACTAGTACAAGTTTCCAGCCCTATCCTAAAACAGAAGCCGGGATCCTCGAATATCTTAAGAGTGGCTAATATGTATGAAAGTCAAGTACAATGTCCTATGATAAAATATACAAGAGTAGCACGAGTAGGTAAACGCTGACAATGCAACTAATGATACCAGAACTCCACGTACGGAAGTCGGCACCCGAATGTAATCCGAAAGCTAAGTATTGTGGCGGTCCTAGGTCATAACAATTATAAGAAATAAAAGAACAACAAAATAAAATAACTAGAGCACAATCTACTGTGAACAAGGCAAGGTACACTTGTCTTCTGTCTGTTGCTGCAATGTAGCGAGTCCCAAGTCCACGTCCGATGGTGTTGCGTCTCCGATGTGCCCTGTCAGTAATATATAAATAATACTTAATTCTAATATTTACTACTTTTATATAAATTATAGAGTATTCATGCGCTCGTCAACCACGTCACGTTGTTGGTGCCAATGACACTACGCATGACTAGTGCGGTACGTCGTACGTTGTCGTACATCCCATGTTACGTTCAACCATAACATGGAGAACACGCATACATGTATATAATATATATAATTTAATATTATAAAAGTTACCTTTATTATTTGGTTCCAAAATATTATTCATTTTTTTTACTAATACTTTATTATAATTATATATATTAGTTTCATCCATTATCATTATTATGGCAAAAACATAAAATGGAGGGTCTTATACGAAATTGTGCCAATCCATGTTTTATTTCCTTTGAACAGAAAGGAATCTATAGTGGACAAAACTTCTGCCAATTTCTTTGCTAATGTCCCTATGATATTTAAACTTCTCTTCCAAAGTTGTGTTAATGGGTTGTTGTGTCCACTACTTTCTAAGTTTTCATGAGCAACGTGGATGGTGTACGTGGGGTTTGCTCCACACAGTTTAATAACTTTTGTATCATCTTCTTCTTTAATTTATTTTATATATAAATCTTCCTTCTTTCTTCTATTTGTTATTCTAATAGCGTGGGCGGGAGGTTTTGTATACTTACAGTGGAAGTCCGCGGAATAAACTCTGGTTTCTCTGATAATGGCGGGTCTGAAGATAGTGCGCTCGACGAGAAATTAACAGCCGGGGTTCTGCTCGCACAAATGATGTCGAGTACCGGTAGAATGACTCATAGGCTTCGGAGTCGAGGACTGCTCGGCACTAAGCAGGGGACCGGGATCGCAATGGCCGGGCGGAGAGGGGTTCAGAAAAGTAGGAAGTCGAGAGAGATGAATTGAGAGGATGGTTCCTGCAAATATTTATATGCCTATAGGGATAAAGATGAGGCTGGAGAATTTGCACGTGTAATCTCTTTAGGATTTGGAAGCCAATTACTATAAGGAGAAGATAGGTTATTTATATATTATTGGGTTTTAAAAAAAAGGTCTGATCCAATCTATTGTAAACTTAATTATTTGGATTCTGATTACCTTAATATTTTATATTTTGAATAATATAATTCTTATCTAATCTTGTTCTAGATATCTACTTACATACTTATTTTATCCCTAACTGTCATATATCCTTTTATATTATATATTTATTTTATTTCTTGTTATTATCTAATAAATTTATTAAAAAATTCTATTAAAAAAATCAAAATTACCAAATTAATCCTATATGAGAATCAGGGTCCTCATATATATATATAGCACAACAATCATAATTAGCACTACACTGACAACTATAACACACTTCCTACAGTTATCTACACACTCACACTAATCTCTACTTCACAACCCCAATAATTTACTCACACTTAACCTATATATGGGGGCACACACAAATACTCTATCAGTACTCTGATACCAAGACCCCTGATACTCACATTTTATATATATCTACTATCTCTTCACAACCCCACTAATTTTATATATATCTCGTACAGTCGCTAAATACATGTTATAATTCTAAACCAACTATATTTGACCTTTGATGCAATGCTAAAAGATAAATTGTAGTCGCATGATTATCAACATTATCTCAACTTTTAGCTGAAAGCTCTACCTTTGAACAATTTGCATATTACATATAAAATTTAGAGATATATAACTTTATTTTATTTATTTATATACTTTACAAGTATGGATCTGTATTTTATGTAAATCTATGTAAACACTAGTGTAAACCCCCTGAATTTTCAAATTATTAAATCTTGAATTTTTTCCAATTTTCTAAAATTTTTTGGGAATTTTCTGTAATTAAAATCAAGGTTTTCAATTAATAAATAATTTTTAATTGGCAGTAAATAATATTAAAATATCATGAAAATAATATTTTTGGGTGTAAAATAAAAAATTGGACTTAGGGTAATTTTTCTGGATTTTTCTGGGCTTCAGACCTATTTTTAAATGCCTGAAAACTATTTAATTAATTATTTAAATTAATTATCTATTTATTTATTATTTATTATTTACTATTTATTTTATTTTATTTTTCTGCGGGCCGCCCAGGCCCATTGGGCCGTGGCCCGGCCCGTTAGCCTCAGCCCAGACCCGTCCTAACGGGTCGGGTCGGGTCGGGCGCACCCGAACCCGACCCGCGAGCCGCCCCCGACCCGGTGAACAGTTTCCCTCTCCCCACGATCGCCTGTGCGACCGTTTCCTCCGGCCGCCGCCCGGATCTTTCGGCGCCTCCGCCGGCACGCCCCCACGCCTCTCCAGCTCCGCCTAACCCGGCCACGACAACCGCCCGGAGCCCTATAAAAAGCCCCTCCTTCTCTTCTTCTCCCCTCCCCTTCCTTCCTTCCTCCTCCCTAACCCTAACCCTCCGCCGGCTGCCCTCCGGTGACCCGACTCCCCTCGACCTCCTCCGCCAGCCTTTTCCTCGATGTCACCGCTGTGCCCGGCCCCCTCGACGACTGCCTCCGGCCAGCGCCCAACCAGCAGCAGCAGCTGCCCTTCCCCTCGCCGGCAGCAGCGTCCGGCGCCTCCCGCGCCTCCGCCGCGCCTCCGCCCCGTCCCCGGCGAGCCGCCCTCGGCCTCCCAGCGCGCCTCTCCGGCCATCCCCCGCCGTCCACGACCGGATTCCGACGAAAACCCTAACCCTAGCTTTCCTTTGTGTCGTGTCGGACACGACACGGACACGGCATTTTTTCTGGATTTTTAGAGCAGGTTCAGGTACTCGTATCTTGCACCCTGTATCTCCGTTTTCAATTCTGTAAATTTCTACGTGAAGCCTGTATGACCCTCTCGGTGTCCGGACAAACTGTTCGGGGCATCGCGTCCTGTGGTGATCGCACACCGCGATCCAAAAAAGGAAAAACCAGACCCTGTTTCACCCCGGAACTGAGTGCGCCCCGCCAAACGGGACGACTTGGTCGCGTGCGGTCTTCACAGATACGTACGCATCGTCGATACGGACGTGTGAGTTTTTGTGAAAGCTGATTCGGGTGTGCGTGCACACCGGAATCAACGCGTATCCGCGGACATCGCCCCGTATCCGCCTTTTCGGCAATTCACCCTAACTTCGTGCACACACGTCGGATCGAGACGAAACTTGCGCCATCGGACTCGTAGCGATACGCTGGTCCTGTGGGCCAAGTTTGGTTCGATTCTGAGAACGTTGACGAAATCGCGTGTCGTGGGCCCCACAGGCCCCGCTCGACGGACGATTTTGTGTTCGGCTCATCGGAATCCAAATCTGGAAGTTCCGTTGGTTTCGTATCAGCGTTCCTGACCTGTTGATACTAAGTTTTGTGAATTTGGAGACCTTTGACCCGGACACGTTTTTCGGTGCAAAGCGGGCCCACCGGCGGACCCCGTTTTGATCCGAAACTGTCATTTTTGCTCTTGTCTCCAAATTAGACCCAAGGACAGACGTTTCTAGCTATTTGATATCTTTTGAGCATGATGGTAATGTCTATTTCAGCTTTTGGACTCATCTCTGGACTTTTTACCCAAGAAATAAATTAATCAGATCCAAACAACAGGCAAGTACCTGCACTTCAAGTTAATCTTTATATATTATGATAATTAATTCCCTGCCATACATGTACCCTTGATGTTTACACCTAGTGTTAGAAATACTGAATTTCATGTCTTGAATATTGGAGTTCCTGTCTTATTTTTCATGTCGGGTGGGAGAATACCTAGAAGGCATGTAGTTTACCCTTCCCCTTGTCATGTTTAATAGCTGTTGGTACACGACTGTACCTCAGCCGGATCTCGATTTCCCCTGTTTAATAGCCGTTCATGACGGCCGGATTAGCCTTATAAACCCCTACATGCCAACTATGTATTCTAAAACAAACACAAGTCCACACATATAGTTTCTGTTCATGTTATATTTCTTGCTGGCTATTGTAGTTTCATTTCCTGTTTCATTTAGTTCTGTTTCTCATATTCCTGTTTACAGTTTAACTCTGAGATAATAATGTTCTGTTATGCTGTTTCTCAACATGATATCAAATATTTAATTGTCATAAAATATTTAGTTTAATCTTGTTGTGCACTGTGTACTTTGCTCCTTTCCTGACTGGATCTGTTGATTTAGGCGATGATGAGGATCTTGCCCCTACTTATTATGGTCCCTATGAGGGGACTGATGATACCTATGAGGAGCCAGAACCCACCCAGGAGACCCCTGCAGCTGAGTAGCTAGTAGTAGCTATCTTTCATTTATATTCTTATCTTATTTATCGGGTTTGTCCCCGATTTCAATATTGAATTCCTGTACTAAAACATTTGAATCTGCTGTCACATTTATTTTCAGTTGAAATCTTAAGTTTCATTCTCATTATTATCTTGCCTATGTTTTTGTGAATGAGCTAGTTAGCAAATAATGGATTGACCTAGACAGCGTACTACCGTCGACTCTGCGGCGTAGGCTGGACGTACCCACGCACTCGTGCCCGAATTTCCGGGTGCGGGTCGTGACAACTAGAAATTTAAACCGAACGGATTAGAATGGGTTAAACCGGAACATGTCATATTTTAAAAGTAAACGGGCCTCTTATATATGCCTGAACCGTGGCATGTCTGTGTTTGTGTCAGTTTTTTGTGTTCCTGTCATGTATGTGTTTGTGTGTCCTTCATACAAGCCCAAACCCTAGTTTCGTGTTAGTGTTTGCGTGTCCATATTTTTGTGTCAGTGTCGTCTGTGTATGTATGTATATATGTCGTATCAGTGTGTCTGTGTCAGTATCGTGTCAGCAAGAGGGAGATAGGGTTAGGGTTAGGGTTACCTGACACTCTAATCGAGGAGGGGGTCGTCGGGGTAGAGGGGGGTCGTCGGGGCCGAGGGGCGCCGGGGTAGGGGCTGAGGGGTCGTCGAGGCCGAAGGGCGCCTGGGCAGGGGGCTGTTGGGGGTTGCCGGAGTCGAGAGGGGTCATGTCACACCCCAGTCCCAATATACACGGGACCAGGCTACATGGCAATGGCCAGCTAATACGACTCTGAAGAATTTCCTAATTTAATGGACCCGACGAAGCGTACTACGCTGTCCTAAAATACTATCAAGTCTAATATACTAATCATGCAGCAGGTAAATATCTAATCTCATCCACAGAATATAAATAAGAAGTGCATAAATAAATACTAGAAATAAATAAAGAGTCTGAATGTCATAACATAATTCAAATAAGTCTGATGAAAACAAACCCACTACAATACTGAAATAAGAGTATGAAAGGACAGATAAGAGTACTAGGCTAGAACATCGACTAACTAGATAAAAATGCTCCAGCCCTAGGCGGAAGACCTACCAGTGATCAGGGAAACTCTGATGGTAACACCTCAAGCTCCTCCTCGGTCGCGTACCTCGTCTCCTGTCCGGGCTCGTACACGGTCGGATAGTACACCTCGTCCAAATCTGGAAGGGAACCAGGTCCTCAGAGGGACGTAACAAGATACAAAAATACATACCGAATATAAATACTGAATAAAAAAAGGGTGTAGTAACCATCTAAGTGAATGCAATATGAGGACAACCTTGGTACGTATGGGTAGATGTAGGCATAACGTCCAACACTCCGAAGAGCGTGGTATATGTACATGTAACGTCCATCGTTCTGAAGAATAAGGTATCTGTATATATATATATATATATATATATATATATATATATATATATATATATATATATACGTCTGTAACGCTCCGAAGAATGCGGTATCTGAATAAAGGAAGTCATTGGATCAGTGGATCCTCTGGATACTACAGATTCCAATGTGTGTATTCCATACGCCTACCAGTTATCCTCCCCGTCCAATGCAAATATACAAGTCGAATATACGACGTGCATACTTCGTAACTACATGCCAAGTCTCAAATAACTAGACTAACCTGACTACGCACTAAACTGTGATACATGTCACACGCACCAATAGCTAGTTGGGTACGCCAACTCGCATCCCAATATGAGTTTGTCATCGTGATGAGTGTAAGAAGTTTCAGGATCTTGAAAGATATCAGAATATCTTCATACACATTGACGCAATCGTCGACTGCACCCGAGTCATTCCCGGACACGCACAGTTATATATAATATTTGCAACAATATCTCATACAATATTTAATAACTTGAATTAAATATTAAATAAGGTAAGGTATACTTGCCTGGATCCTCAAGCTGCAAATACCAAAATTCTGCTCCTAAAGCCTCGCCCGAACGGTCCAACGATCCTATATATATAATATAATATAATAACCATCAGTCATTATACTAGTACGCACAGAAATACAACTACACGGTACTTAGAAACTAACGCAAGTAGGGGTTATAATCGGTCATCTAGCAGGATCGAGTGTGCACATGTCTAAAATGCATAAGTGTCATGTCCCTCTAAACATACATTCTCAAATATTACAACCAAGATGAACTAAGGTTCAAGTAGGTACTAAGTTATTTTCCAACGCAAGTTTGATAGTGTTAACCATCTAGGTCTCCATGTACGAGTATGTCATATATCCTCAAATACTGTGCACAACAAGACAGTTAGCTACCAATATATTTACATCTCCAAATATCGTGTAACACTAAACACGTGTCCTAGCTAATAGGTTAGGGTGCACATATGATAAATTAGTCTAAGAACCTGTAAATTCCCTCAAATTATTATTTTAGGTAAACTAGATATGGTAACATTTTTGGTTTATTTTTGGATTATTTAAGGTTTAGAAATTAGTTTGCATAGACTGGTTCTTTAATTTAAATCCTTGGTGCACCTTACCGTTGCTACAATAATTAGAGCCCAATAATAGCCTTTAATTTCTAACAAATTATTGCACTCTTGACCTGACAAGCCAACCTAGGCACTGGATATTTTGGTCACTCACAAACACACTCTCTTGTGCTCTAATTTAATTGCCTAACTTTTCAGTCATTAAATCAATTATTTAATCCTATGTCGCGTACCTATGTCGTTGCCATCATTTTGGGGACACAAACTTAACCCATTTTGTTGAACCAATTAAATAGGCCAAGACTGACACCAAGCCTACAACATTCATGACCTTTGTGTCACTCCTAATTGAGATCCCATGTGCCCCTATTTAATTTAAGAACATGACACTTTATTTAATTAAATTGGGGGACACCAGCTTAAACTAATCCCAATCTAACCCCAAATTTAACCCAATATCCCTTTCATGAAGCCCATGTAAAACACACAACACCCCCTCACCCTACAAAATATCAAACACCACTTCCCACACCAAATTTTTACCACTTTTTCTTCATGTGCAAAAACCCAAAAGTTAAGGGGCTTATTAGCAAATAGGATGCTAGGTGTCACCACCCTATTGGTTAAGGCCAATGAAGAACCCCCCACCCTCACATGGATCGGTCTTTTCTCCCTTTCTCTCTCCATTTATTTTGAACATTTTTTTATGATGAATCAAGGCCCTTGATTCAAAATGCTCCTTCATCACCACCACACATTCTCCTATAATAACTCCTCTTCACACCATTCCCAAAGTAGTCGACCATAATCCCTAGAGAAGCCTAGGAACCCCCCTCTCTCTCTCCTCTCTCTTCCTTCTACAACCGAGCTCTTCTTCTTCACTTCTTCTTCTTCTTCTTCTTCTTCACTTATTCTCCTTCTTCACTTCTTCTTCCACCCGTAACCAACTCCGGCCGAGCACCCACAGCAGCCTCCTCCCTCAGCTCCACCACCACACTGGAGCACCCAACGTCGCCTCTGACAACAACTTCAGTAGCACCACCACCCACAGCGGCCTTGCACCACCACTACCACCACCTCCACGGCCATCTTCACCACCCACAACACCTCCCTTACAACTCTGGTCACCCCTCCGGCCAACCCAACATCGCCAGCAGCTCCAACACCTTCGCCACCACCACGACCACCATCACTTCGAGCATTATCTCCTTCCCGTAATCCAGCTCCTCCGCGAGCGCCGAAGCACTCGCGCCTCCAGTCTCTGGTTTCTCTTCGACCATTCTCTGGCCTATGACCGTCGAGACTCCGGGCGAGCTAGCTCCATGCGAGACCCCGCTCTGGCCGACTCCATCCAGACGTATTTCCTGAGCAGACCCTCCCCAAGCTTTTCGTCGTCGAGTCGCATCCGTACGACCGAGCCGCACCGCAGTCGAGGTGGCTCCGCAGTTAAAAACTGGTACAGCTCGTGTGTCGAATGCCATCGCATATTTAGCTGAGTTCCTCCGTGTTCCCTCAACCCGACGTCGACCTCCCTCCACGCCGCCACGAGGAACCGCGACTCAAACCCGTGTTCTCAAACCCGTGTTCAACCTCCCCGATTCATGAAGTGATATCTTCCTTCTCGTGCAACCGTTCCTTGAACCAAATCTTCGGGTATGAACCCTATTTAACCCTATTGTAGTGTGTTCAATTAGAATATTTTAGCGTACTTTCTATTATTAGTAATTAGGGTTCCAATTCTTGAGAAAAACTATTTTGTAAAATAATGATACTTTCGATACGGAGTTGGTTCCATCAATCCGGGCAACCTCGTTGCGTACCAATTATACCAAAAGGTGCATATCGTCAACATGGACGTGTAGAATTTTGTGGAACTTGATTTGTATGTGCATGCACACCGGAATCAACGCGTATCCGTCGAAAAGTACCGTATCGACGTGTTCGGACACTCGCCCTAATTTCTTGTGTGCCTGTCATTCACAATGAAACTTGGGACATTGGATTCATAGCGTTACGATGGTCCTATGACCCAAGTTTGGTTCAATTCTGAGAACGTTAACAAAATATTGTTTCGTGGGCCCCACGGTTCTATATGACGGACGATTTCGTGATCGGCTCATCGAAATCCAGTTCTGAATGTTTTGATGGGTTGGTATCGTCGTTCTGGACTCGTAGACACTAAGTTTGACAATTTTGAAAAACTTTATCTTTGGCACATTTTTTGGTGCAAGACGGGCCACTTGTGGATCCTGTATTGACCAGAAACTGTATTTTTGCCCATGTGTCCAAATTGGATGTATGTATAAGCTTTTCTGAGTATCTCACTCATTTTGAAACTGTTGGTGATATTTGTGACAGCATTCGAAGACATCTGCTCCAGTTTTCATCTTGAGCTGCTACTTCCTTGGTGAGTACGGGTTTGAATCTTCGCCTGGCTTCCAGGCAAGTGTACATTGCCATCATGTATTTTAGTTTCCATATTACAATTTATTTTATCTATGCATTGTGTGCACTTTGGATCAGAATTGTTACTTAGCATCCGGATCGTAACCGGGTACAGAAGTTCGTTGGTAACGTCTGGTAACGATTGATAGAGGTTCGCGACACCTTGATGTACCTACTTGGTTACATCGGAATCCTAGGACACATTCAGATACCGTCATCGTGCCGGACTTCCTGTATCCTGATACTGTCAGCATTACCGAAATTTGGGATGACTTAGGGTCATGATTGTTGATAGTTACTTCAGTATGACAAGACTGTTAGATAGAGGTTAAGGTTCAACAAATACTCGTTGACCGCTTTGGGAGGGGAAGACAGTTACTAGACGTTTGGGCTACTCTGTACGCGCTATATATATGTATATGTTCCTATTTATGTAGTGTTCCTGTATCCGGAGTCGTAGTATCACCCGTGTGACTCTGTGCTCAGAGCTACGGTACGTCCCATGTGTCTCTGTATTCGGAGCTACAATTTTATATTTGGACAGCCCACGCGTCGAACATTGTCTTCAAAGTTGTGTCTCACTTAGGTGGTTATGCTAGATTACACCGGCGTTGCACTTGTTTTTTTTCGTTATACTATGGCATACTATTTTTGTACCTTGTTACGTCCCTCTGAGGACCTGGTTCCCTGCTAGATTGTAGGGTCGATTGTTGACGGAAGACTGGAGCTGCTCATGAGTATTATACCGACATGCAGGTATTGTTACTCGTTATTTGTATTTCACTTCTTTATTGTTCAGCTATTGTGATCTTTGCTTATTTTCTGCTAGTATAGCCCAGTATTTGTAGACTTATATTATTTTTTTGAGTCTATTTGGACGAGTGTAGTGTGGGGTGCACATCATGATACATGTTGTCCTTTCTTTATTACTTATCCTTATGGTTTGTGTAACGCCCCACAACCGTACGGTACGTTACGCTGAGTCGGATTGAATGAAACAAATGCTGGTTCCATTTGATTTGTTAGATTTTGGAAATAAGTATTGATTGAGTTGTTTCATGTGCAGATGGCTAGCGGGTTCGATGGAAATCAGGTGTTCGTTCAGAGCAGTACTGAGATAGCTGAGTTGGAATGATAATGCCATCTTCCTTAGTCCGATCGGTCGAATGATTTGTAGAGCACGGCCTGCTCGCACGGTCATACCAGTTGAGTAGATCGCGCTTGCATCGGACCACGGGTTCAAGGGATTGGCCGTATCGGCAGGACATGATGCCTAACGGGATCAATTATTGTGAGTGGGCTCTTTCCCTTCTCCTCTACTCCTTCATGCCTAATAATATGGAAAACACGTAATGGCTTGAACACTTGGGCTGAAACATTGGGAATCACTATACTGAGGCGTGCATAGAGTGTACGCCATTGGCTTGGTAGGATTGTGGCTTGATTTGGTTTGTGCATTGGATAGTTGGAGCTAGAGTTGGAATATTACATTTGAGGCAGTTGGTTGGATAATTGGGATTATGCTTGGACAGTTGGAATGATGTATTGAGAGATTGGGAACATTAAGATTTGGGCGAGCGAGCGTGCATCCGTGCACGGGTATCACTTGGTCGCTTTGTCTTGCAAAGCGAGCAGTTATGGTTCAAAACCGAACAACTGCATCGGCGAGGGTGTTGTGCCGCTTGATGGGGCATCGTGCCACGAATGGGGCATTGTGCCACTAAAACGGCATTGTGCCATAGGTTAGCTTTGAGCATGGGTGTTGCACCATTGGAAATACTGTATTGAGAAGAGGAATTGTGCCTATGGGAATAACTTGTGAATGGTGCCTTGGGCTATATGTTGGAAGAATGGTTATGGATGTGTTGGTTGGATTATTGGCGGAACGAGTCTAGGATCGCTTGGTGGGGCGAGAATGTTCGATCCTCTCGTCATACCTA
The DNA here is from genome assembly GCA_036927795.1 of Iris macrosiphon. NCBI lineage: Eukaryota > Viridiplantae > Streptophyta > Magnoliopsida > Asparagales > Iridaceae > Iris > Iris macrosiphon. The sequence goes on from JAYESA010000013.1 coordinate 12,706,159, forward strand.
CTTGGTGTCTGCATGTCACGGACAACCTGTATTGCACAGGGTTTGGTCTCCTCGAACGGGTACTCCGGGGCACCGGGACCGTTCGGCCATGGAGGAGACAATTGGGTAACGCGTCTTGGGCGCGGTGCCAGCGGTTGGAATCGATCCAGGTGGGTTAGTTAATTAGCGCTGTTTCGAGAAGAACCGCATTTGATCAGTCTGATCAAAGTCCTTTATGGCTTGGCCAGTGACTTCATATAGTATAGTGTTGGCTTGCTTTTCTTTTGTTGGTTTGGCTTTCGTGTAGGCGCGGCCACCTTGCCTCGGCAAGAGTGTGCACTGTGAGATTTGGATTGTAAGTGTTGGTTGAGGATGGATATTGAGGCTTGGTTGATGGTTCGACATGTTATCGTGTTGCTTGGACTTGAGCAGGACAGTTTGTATGCTAGTTTCCCTCGAGTTGCTTATATATTTGCTTGTCGTTTGGTTTGAGTTGAGTGCTTGCATGCTTAAACTGCTTTACAGCTTTCCTTAATATGTCATCCCTATGCCATGAAATGAATCTAGAATTCAACTAGAAAGATCACCATATAACTGTTTGCATTCACTATTTTACTTAGTGTCGGCTTAGGCGAGTGGGTTACCCCGCTCACCAGTACGGTTGTGTACTGACCCACGTTTGTGGGCAATATTTTAGGTACGCAGGCGTAGTGGCGCTGCTTGGATATACGGGACATGATGTATGAACTGTAAGTACCTTTGTGGGCTAGAGAAAAGAGCAAGAGTATTTCATCGCCTTCGTGGCCTTGTCTTCGATGAGGCATTTCATTTGACCCTATCGTGAGCTTCACTGCGTATTACTTTGATTGTGTGCTTGGTACACAATACTTGACTTCCGCTGTAACTTGGTTGTTTCAATGATAACATTTGGTGTTTGACAACATCGCCTTGTACGAGCGCAACTCCAGGCTCGTACGGCATCACGTCTCGATGAGAACGATGGTCCTGCGGGAGAGCTGTAAACGTGGTGATTCACGTTCAGTGGGGACTATCGAGCTTGCGGGAGATTGGGGTATGACAGATTGGTATCAGAGCGCCTGGTTCATTTTCTCGGACTTGGTCCTTCGCTTCATCACAAACTCTAAATAGCTTCCGCGTGTCGTCTAGCTCTTGACTCTACTCGGTGCCGCATCGGATGTTTCATGCAATAAGTCTATTTATTGCTAGTTGTGGCTGCATATTATTCTTTGTTGGGTTGCCTTGGTTGGTTTTCTTAGGATCGCTTAGTCTCGTTAGGCGTTGTTGCATTTGTGCAACAAGTGTGGGCTTTTGTTGGGTTGGCTTGGCTTAGCGTTCGAGAGTTTCTGATTGCATCAGTGGATCTGTTGGTTGGCAGACGAGATTTGGTTATACGGCATATTTTGAGTAGAAGCATTCGATGAGAATAAATCGTTGCACGAGTTGCTCGTCTAGCGAATGTGTTGGATAGAAGTTGGAAGTTTGGCTGTGGCGCATCGGTTGAGCATGTTTGAGTTTGGCTCGGGAATATCAGAATAGTTGGCACGAGTTGCTCGTATAACAAATGTGTGGAACCATTGAGTATTGGGTTGGATTACTTGGAAGAGAGATCGTTGCACGGGTTGCTCGTGTTGCGAAAGTATCAGACGGCTTTGAGAATAGCTGGAAGTATTGTGAATGGGATATGGCACGAGTTGCATAGTGAGATTTATGGAAACAGTTGGATAATTCAAGCATTGCCTGAGTTTTTGTGTCAGACTTGAGTTGAGAAAGGCATGATCATGCATGGAGAATGGTTCGAACGGATCTTGGATTCGTGCAGGAAAACGTAATGTGAGTAGTGACTTGATTCGAAGTGGTATATGGGATGAAACGTGTTAAGCAAGGCATTGGAAATATTTTGGTTGGACATCTATGGGAATTGCCTGAACGGACTCGTGAAACGAGAATACAAGTTGGTTGGTGCACGTCGGTTGAGTTGGAAAGAATAAAAATGGAGCAAGCGAATATTGAGTTGAGCATATCGTGAATGGACTGATGCAAATGAAAGTATCGTTGGGCTTATGTGATGGACGAGATCGGAACGAACAACTGGGATGCGCTTGAACGAGCAATGGGTGAATCGAAGGATAGCGAGCATGGACTACGATTTTGGGCAACACATTTGAGATGTTGGTTGAGCAATGAAACACGATCTTGGTTTGGAGGGACAATGCGATGGACTTGAACGGTCTGGAAGGATTTTGGATATTGCTGCTCGAGAAGTTGACTCAGGTTTAGCGGAAGTAGAATTTTGGGCAAGCTAGTGCAACAATGGTAGACGGCTTCTCCGGAAGACGTGGACGGATTGAGGCAACAACTAAAGGCAAGAAATTGTGGCGGACAGACTTTTGAAGATAGCTAAACTTGGGAGCAACGTCGGAGCAAATCACTGTGCTGCTCGAGTAAGTTGGACGTGCATTATGGAGCGCAGCAAACAGATAAGAATTGGAGCAAGTCTTTGGTTTCGGAAATCATTGCAGTGGTAGTGTGAGAAGACGAACATGGCAATTCAAAAATTTGATGGATTCAGGGCAGAACGGCAGATTGAGGGAAGATGGTTTCAACGAGCACAGTTCTCGAGTTGTGGCTTGGATAGATAGCAAGACTCTAGGTGGTTAAGCAGCATTAGTTGACAGATCAGCAGAGGTAGTGCATGAGTTCTCGGATTCGGAAGTTCGCTCGGATGGAATGGTTGGATTTTGATTCGGATTTGCAGATGAGATATAGCATGGTTCATAGTAACTGTCCATCGTGATGATTACAATTATCGAGCGTAGCTTCGGGACAGCTGACCCTAGCGACTTGCCCGCTGAATCGGATATGAATATGGTAGACCCATAGAAAGACCCTTGAGGCGGCGTATTTGGGAATGCGTCGAGGGCAGATGTGTGTTGGAGATTTGGCTTATTGACTGAGAGTTGGATTTGAGAGATCCTTGGGATAGCCTTCAGCTGAAGATGCAGCCGGAAGACCGAAGCGATTGTGGGATTGGCCTAAGTCAACTGATGAGATTTAGAGTCACAGATTTTTGTAGATGGCATCGCCTCTGACTCATCGTGCTCTGGAAGGAAATAGCATTTATATGAATTGACGACTGTGGCGGCTCGTTCAAATCAAATCTTTGCGAATACTGGAAGGGACAGATGTGCTTCAGATTTACAAGATGTCTCGAAACTTAGTCTGGGAAGCGTGCTCATTCGGAAGGCGAAGGTGATATCCTATGCTTCGAGGCAGTGGAAGCAGCGCGAAGAACTATTCCATGCGCAACCTAGGAATTGTGGCGAGTGTGTCCACGTTGAAATCGTGGTGACACTATCCCTTTGGCGTGGCGGCGAGATCTTCGTGGATCACACAAACCTCAATATAGATGTTCACCCTGTGAGGTATTGAGATTGAGGAAGAGGTGTTGGACTGAGCTGATGAAAGCAAAGTTGATATTTGGGTAAGTCGCCTAGATAGGGTAGTATCTTTTGAGTTGATCGTTCGGTGCATGAGATATATTTGGAGATGTTGCTAGTGCGGATTCAGAAATAGTTGGATGGATTGAGTTGGAACTCGGACTGATTGATCGGTGGAAAATTATCATATTGAAAATAGTGCTCAAGCGAATATGTTGGAATGGAAATCAGGTTTGGTTCAATTGGGAGTAAAGCAAATAGATGCCTCGGACATAAAGATACCCTTGTAACTTATCCAAATTTGCTATCGCAAAGCTCGGCTGAAATACATGTATTTTAGGGACGTCTTAAATATGTGTATCGATCTAAAACTAAGCGATACTAGGAATTCGTATTGAGCTGCAAGGATAATGTGGGAATATAGAATTTGTACGAGCATTCAACAGAACGAGATGCTGAGTCTGGATCAGGATAATGTGAGTTGCATAGAGCAGATCCATGGAATTGGATTGTGGCATGTGATAGGAATGAGTACCAGCACGGTTCATGGACGAACCTGATTCTAAGTGGTATATTATGTAACGCCCTGCAACCGTACGGTGCGTTACGCTGAGTCGGATTGAATGAAACAAATGCTGGTTCCATTTGATTTGTTGGATTTTGGAAATAAGTATTGATTGAGTTGTTTCATGTGCAGATGGCTAGCGGGTTCGATGGAAATCAGGTATTCGTTCAGAGCAGTACTGAGATAGCTGAGTTGGAATGATAATGCCATCTTCCTTAGTCCGATCGGTCGGATGATTTGTAGAGCACGGCCTGCTCGCACGGTCATACCAGTTGAGTAGATCGCGCTTGCATCGGACCACGGGTTCAAGGGATTGGCCGTATCGGCAGGACATGATGCCTAACGGGATCAATCATTGTGAGTGGGCTCTTTCCCTTCTCCTCTACTCCTTCATGCCTAATAATATGAAAAACACGTAATGGCTTGAACACTTGGGCTGAAACATTGGGAATCACTACACTGAGGCATGCATAGAGTGTACGCCATTGGCTTGGTAGGATTATGGCTTGATTTGGTTTGTGCGTTGGATAGTTGGAGCTAGAGTTGGAATATTATATTTGAGGCAGTTGGTTGGATAATTGGGATTATGCTTGGACAGTTGGAATGATGCATTGAGAGATTGGGAACATTGAGATTTGGGCGAGCGAGCGTGCATCCGTGCACGGGTATCACTTGGTCGCTTTGTCTTGCAAAGCGAGCAGTTATGGTTCAAAACCGAACAACTGCATCGGCGAGAGTGTTGTGCCGCTTGATGGGGCATCGTGCCACGAATGGAGCATTGTGCCACTGAAACGGCATTGTGCCATGGGTTAGCTTTGAGCATGGGTGTTGCACCATTGGAAATACTGTGTTGAGAAGAGGCATTGTGCCTATGGGAATAACTTGTGAATGGTGCCTTGGGCTATATGTTGGAAGAATGGTTATGGATGTGTTGGTTGGATTATTGGCGGAACGAGTCTAGGATCGCTTGGTGGGGCGAGAATGTTCGATCCTCTCGTCATACCTACTTGGTGTCTGTATGTCACGGACAACATGTATTGCACAGGGTTTGGTCTCCTCGAACGGGTACTCCGGGGCACCGGGACCGTTCGGCCATGGAGGAGACAATTGGGTAACGCGTCTTGGGCGCGGTGCCAGCGGTTGGAATCGATCCAGGTGGGTTAGCTACTTAGCGCTGTTTCGAGGAGAACCGCATTTGATCAGTCCGATCAAAGTCCTTTATGGCTTGGCCAGTGACTTCATATAGTATAGTGTTGGCTTGCTTTTCTTTTGTTGGTTTAGCTTTCGTGTAGGCGCGGCCACCTTACCTCGGCAAGAGTGTGCACTGTGAGATTTGGATTGTAAGTGTTGGTTGAGGATGGATATTGAGGCTTGGTTGATGGTTCGACATGTTATCGTGTTGCTTGGACTTGAGCAGGACAGTTTGCATGCTAGTTTCCCTCGAGTTGCTTATATATTTGCTTGTCGTTTGGTTTGAGTTGAGTGCTTGCATGCTTAAACTGCTTTACAGCTTTCCTTAATATGTCATCCCTATGCCATGAAATGAATCTAGGATTCAACTAGAAAGATCACCATATAACTGTTTGCATTCACTATTTTACTTAGTGTCGGCTTAGGCGAGTGGGTTACCCCGCTCACCAGTACGGTTGTGTACTGACCCACGTTTGTGGGCAATATTTCAGGTATGCAGGCGTAGTGGCGCTGCTTGGATATACGGGACATGATGTATGAACTGTAAGTACCTTTGTGGGCTAGAGAAAAGAGCAAGAGTATTTCATCGCCTTCGTGGCATCGCCTTCGTGGCCTTGTCTTCGATGAGGCATTTTATTTGACCCTATCGTGAGCTTCACTGCGTATTACTCTGATTGTGTGCTTGGTACACAATACTTGACTTCCGCTGCAACTTGGTTGTTTCAATGATAACATTTGGTGTTTGACAACATCGTCTTGTACGAGCGCAACTCCAGGCTCGTACGGCATCACGTCTCGATGAGAACGATGGTCCTACGGGAGAGCTGTAAACGTGGTGATTCACGTTCAGCGGGGACTATCGAGCTTGCGGAAGATTGGGGCGTGACAGTTTGAGACATAGACATATAGACCGTGTTATCTAGATAGTAATCCTCATTTACAGCTTATACGTATACAGAGTCGGACTGGAGTCCCCTGGTACATAGCTGGTCATTGCCACGTGGCCTAGTCCCTTGTATATTGGGACTGGGGCGTGACAGAACATAGGTACTACACAAATATATGTCATACTAATAACCTAACCCATGAAATATACTAACTACTACTCCAACACATGTATATATATACTAGATTGTAAAACCCATAATTCTAAAAACCGTATTAAGCTATTTTTTTATTAATTATTCATTTAAATATAGTAATTAGTGGCTAATTAGGAGAAATAGATTTTATTTAATTTTTATTTTAGGTGTTTGTGAATTTAGGAGATTTATGGAGCCAGTATAAATTTTTTCTAATTTATTTCATGTAGGAGACCCTTTGGACAGTTGCTAGCTTAATGGTATGCATTAATTAAAATTCTAGATTTTTCTATATATATATATATATATATATATATATATATATATATATATATATATATATAATAAAAAGAAAAAAAAAGAAAAGAAAAAGAATTGGAAAAGAAAAAGGAAAAGGAAAAGAAAAAGTAAAACATTCTTAATGAATCACTAGCAAATCCTTAGCCCTTTTAGCTTAAAGGACCCACACCCCCCTTAGAATTAGAAAGCACAAGCAGCAGCAGTACATTAGCAGATGAGTAAACCCCCCCACCCCCGCTCTCTCTCGACCCGACTCTCTCTCTCTCTCTCTCTATATATATATATATATATATATATATATATATATATATATATATATATATCTTCATCATTCAACAAAAAACCCTAAACCTAATTCTTCTCTCATTCTTCCCATATGACCGCCGCGTCGCCCTCGACGCCGCACCTCCCGCCGTGCCGCCGGCCGGTCGCCGCCTCCGCAATCGCGCGAGAACACTGCAGAATTTGACTGCAGCGAAGCCATGTTCCCGCTCAGTTTCCCGCGCCACCGCTGACCAAACTCGACCCCGTCTTCTCCGGTATGATCCTCACCTATCCCCCTTCCATATTTGTATGTTAGTTGATCTGGAACAACGCGTAACCCTATGCAAAAATAGCGTCCAAGTTGACGAAAAAAGACCACTTTTTGGGTATCACAGAAAACTGCGGTGACCACCTATGTTCCCGGGTTCGTATCTCCCACCACAGAGATCCGAATCTAATTTTTTTTTTGGTATGTGAAGACCACTTAACCTAGTTTAATTTTTGTTAATTAACATTAAATTATTAACTGCTGTAGGTAGAATTAAATTCGTTGAAAAATCTCGAAAACATACTTTTTTTAGATTTCTAAAAGTTGTGAAATGGAGCGCGCCACGCCAAATAAGATCGCCCCTCCATGTACCAAGTATACCAAACGGTGCGCGCAGTATACCCGAATATGTGAGAGTTTGCGGAAACTGATTTGGACGCATGTGCCCGTCGAAATTAGCCCGTATCCGCGGACAAATCCCGTATCGCAACTTTTACAAAAGTTGTGCGCATTTTGTGCACGCTAGTCAGATTGCGACGAAACTTATGCCACTGGACTCGTGATAATACGCTGGTCCTGTGACCCAATTTTTATGCAATTTTGAGACAGTTGACCAAGTCGCTAATTGGCAGGCCCCACGGTTGACTTTTTGGACGAATTTGTGTTCGGCCCATCAGAATCCATATTTGGACATACCGTTGGATTTGTATTGACATTTAGAGTTTGTTTGAGCTATAATTTATCCTATTTAGAGATTGTTACCCCTGGCACACTTTTCGGTGCAAAGTGGGCCACATGTGGACCCCGCTCTGATCCAAAATTACTATTTTGCCCCTGTGTCCAAATTGGACGAAAGGGAAGTACTTTCTAGCTATTTTGCTTATTCTGGGAACGTTGGTGATGTCTATTTCAGCATCCGGAGATATTTATTCTGAGGCCATAGTTTATGATCCTGTGTGCGTGACATCTGGACGTTACACTTTGTAGCTTTCTTGTCAGGCAAGATATCTTGCCAAATTATTTACAGTATTTTACATACTTAGTATATTTCTGTATATTTATTATATTTCTATTTATTTATTGTATGTGTAGTTCGTTCAGTCATTACTATATATATTAGATATGTTGACACACACTTGACACCTAGTATCATGAGAGGACAATCATTAGGCGTATGGGCTTTTAACCACTCTGATAAACCCTAGTATATAGCTCGTACTATGAGCGTGTGTCGTGCTGGTCGTTACCCCTACGGTATGTCGATTTTTGGAGTCTCGCTGGTTGCTACCCCCACGATATATCGATTTCTGATGTCCACTGACGAGTGTGTGAGTTGTGAGGTAGATCGAGTAGCCTACCCTTGCCCATACGTCAAAAAGTTGTCTTTATTTACATTCATATAGATTGTCTTGTACAACGTACTTATATATTTTTAAACATTATGCATGTTTACTGTATTCAAATTGGCTTGATTCTATGTATCTTGTTACGTCCCTCTGAGGACCTGGTCCCTTTCCAGGTGTATCTGTTCTTGAGTATTCGTAGGAGCGCAGATTTGGATAGTTACATATGTTTAGAGGATGTCTTCTCTTCGAGCCCCATGGTCATTAGCTGGTATTCTTATATTGTATTTTTTATGTTGTACTTTTTCATTCAAGTTGGTAGTCAATTTGTTTCCATCCAACTATCATCTTTAGATACTTCTTATTGAGATCTAGTTATATAGATGTTGGTTATTTATTTATATTAATTTTCTGTGGATGAGGTTTAGATTGTACCCTATGACTTGTGATAGATTTTTACCACTTGTGGATTGATATTCATATTACAGCGTACGTATGGGTTATGGTTTCCATATATTGGAGTTGCCATATCCATGCGGCCGGCATGCTTACGTGTCCTAGTCCTATGTATTTTGGGACTGGGCATGACATATTTTTAGTGGTGGCTCATGCAGGTTTAGAGCATATTGTCTTGGTTCTGTTACTGTATCGAGCAAGCCTGCACCTAGAAATAGAGTATAGGATCTTATCCACAATTGACTATGATTCGCTCTCCTTCCAATCCATTCTATTTGAATAATTGTATCCTGCTTAATTCTTGTACTTCCCTGATAATTCCTTGAGTATAGCCCCCTCCTAGAATATATAAGTCCCTGTTGTTAGATGATAAGTAAGGTAACCTTCCTATTAAGAGTACCACTAGAGTGTTGACACACCACTAAGTTAGAATATCTAGTGAACCCTAGAATTTTTTATCTATAGATTGGTTTACCATTACCCCTTGATGTATTATAAAGATTTGAGAGTAGTATAGACACTACTAGAGTTAGCTAGAAGTTTTACCATAATGTTTGGCCCTAGTATTGAGGAACCAATAGAAAACCAAGATTGAATATTAGGACTGAACCTAACCTTCATGGTTAGATAGTACTGGAGAACTATAAACTTAGATCATTGTCTTATTATTAGTAGACAGCACCTTAGGAAGCCTAGAGGAATGTAATTAATACTTTTCCTTTATCATACCTCGAACATAGCAACTAGCATACCACTTTCCTTAGAAAATTATGATGCTATCTAGAGCCCTCTATTTTAATTTCATATATGGTTCCTCTGCGACCTTAGCGTTCGCTAATTACGCGATGACTAAATTTTGTTCTTCTACTCCTCATCTTTCAACTCGTGCCATCTGACACTTCTGATTGTAGGCCAGGTGATTATTCTGTGTTAAGGACATATAGTTGCTGGAATTATAGTTGTTAATGTTAATTTTTAAAATTGTGTGCTTAGTAGTTAGAACTTGATGGTTTAAGCTATTCTTGTAGATTGAGACCTGGTGCTTATCCCTTAGTTTTAAATTGCGTAACATATACCCCCACCTCGATACGAGTTATATTCCCTTTCCCTTGAGGCCAGTAACTGTTCCATTCTTGCTATTGACACTTGTTCCATAAGCACTATGACTAAGACTTAAGATGACCAATACCTATATAATGCAATAGGATACCCTCATAAATACCAAGATCTTCCTCATATACCCTAACAAGAGTTCTACTTATTTACAAGGACCAGGTTATTCCGAAGAATCCCCTCAAGACAATAACAGTATTAGTTTATTGTTATAAAGTTGGACAGTATACCTCACAACCTAGTATCACATAGTCTTTTGACATATTATTAAAGTGTAGCTGAATGACATTAACTGTGTGCTGCATAAGAAGATAATATTTCATCAGACTGTAGAACTTAGAAGCCCATACCCCTATTTGGTCGACTATCGACTTAGACAAGGAGTTAGTATGACAACTATAGAGGTTGTAAGAGTCTTATCTTCTTTGAGAACTTGGATTATTTTATAACTTCTCTTATCATAAACTAGCGTACTTATATTTTTTGTACTACATTGACTTATGCTGCTATTATAGCCTAGTTTTTGCAAGCTTATTTTTTTATCGAGCTTGCTCATGACATATGTATTATTGGGTGCACACAATGATACAATTGCCTAATCAGAATCGGTGTATTAAGGTCTAGCTAACCTTAGTGCGCCTGGTTCGCTCTTCGCATGACTACTTTACGTGGATTGAGATATGGTAGTAGACGAATATACTTGCCCCTAGACATGTCTGACATATCGTATCGGTTACATAACTGTACTGATATGAGCATGTAAATAGGAAATTACCAAATTGGATTTCAATCAACAACTGCCCTGACAACTCTCTTTTCGAATTCTTTAATCTCTTTGAACCTCGTACTTGTATTCTATCACCTTCACCTTAAATTCTTTATTATTGCTCTCCGTCTTCCCTTATTTCGGAAAGACGAAACCTCGTGATTGGTATAAGTTGACACACTGATAGTACTAGATATACCCCATAAGGCTAGTCACATGACTTAGTGACTCTCTTTTATAATTGATTAAAGGCATATCATAGGTGATATGTTTGGTGTTAAAACTGTGAGGATTGAATAACATGATTAAATAATTGAGGAATAGTTTTTCTAGATGTATAGCCTTAGGTGATAGATGGGTAAATTATAAGTTGGGTAGATTGTAAAATCCTCACCCAAAATTAGACCTACTTGGCGGAGATAGTGAGACTAAGGCTAGATTGAGTCCAGTTAGAGATAGGACATGGTTTTTTTAATTTTGTAATAATTATATCGCTTAGCGCACCTTACCATGCTTCGACAATTGGAGCACTACACTAGCCACTGCCTTCCTACAAATTCTACACCCTTATCCTAGACATGCCCATCTTCCACTCTGACCTTTGTGCAACTTATAATTAAGCTTCCTTGTGCTACATTTTGGTCGCGCAACATCGCTCCCTCATTTAAACCTAACCTTGTATTTTAAAATAATGCAAATTATAGCCCTCCGAACGTCCCAATAACAATTGAAAAATTATGGAGATTAGGATGGAGGAATGGACAGAAAAAGCTGCAAATCTCTATCTTATACCATCATTGACTTTCGACCGTGGCTTAGTTTTAATTTCGAGGACGAATTTTTTATAAGTTGGGTAGAATGTAAAACCCTTAATCCTAAAAATCGTATTAAGCTTTTTTTATTAATTATTAATTTAAATATAGTAATTAGTGGCTAATTAGGAGAAATATATTTTATTTAATTTTTATTTTAGGTGTTTGTAAATTTAGGAGATTTATGGAGCCAGTATAATTTTTTTCTAATTTATTTCATGTAGGAGACCCTTTGGGCAGTTGCTAGCTTAATGGTATGCATTAATACAAATTTTAGATTTTTCTATGTGTATATATATATATATATATATATATATATATATATATAAAAGAAAAAGAAAGAAAAAAAAGAAAAGAAAAAGAATTGGAAAAGAAAAAGAAAAAGAAAAAGTAAAACATTCTTAATGAATCACTAGCAAATCCTTAACCCTTTTAGCTTAAAGGACCTGCACCCCCTTAGAATTAGAAAGCACAAGCAGCAACAGTACATTAGCGGATGATTAAACCCCCCCCCCCCGCTCTCTCTCGACCCGACTCTCTCTCTCTCTCCTATATATATATATATATATATATATATATATATATATATATATATATATATCTTCATCGTTCAACACAAAAACCTAATCCTAATTCTTCTCTCGTTCTTCCCATCTGATCGCCGCGCCGCCCTCGACGCCGCGTCGCCTGCCGTGCCGCCGGCCGGTCTCCGCCTTCGCGATCGTGCGAGATCGTGCGAGAACACTGCAGAATTTGACTGCAGTAAAGCCATGTTCCCTCTCTGTTTTCCGTGCCACCGCTCGACCAAACTCGACTCCGTCTTCTCCGGTATGATCCTCACCTATTCTCCTTCCATATTTGTATGTTAGTTGACCTCGAACAGCACGTAACCCTAGGCAAAATTAGCGTCCAAGTTGACGGAAAAGACCATTTTTTGGGTATCGCAGAAAACTGCGGTGACCACCTATGTTCCCGGGTTCGTATCTCCCACCACAGAGATCCGAATTTAATTTTTCTTTTTGGTGTGCGGAGACCACTTGACCTAGTTTAATTTCTGTTAATTAATATTAAATTATTAACTGCTGTAGGTAGAATTAAATTCGTTGGAAAATTCCAAAAATATACTTTTTCTAGATTTCCAAAAGTTGTAAAACAGAGCACGCCCCACCAAATGGGATCGTTCTGCCGTGTACTAAGTGTACCAAACGGTGCACGCAGTGTACCCGGATACGTGAGAGTTTGCGGAAACTGATTTGGACGCGTGTGCGCGTCACACGCGTCCAAATCAGCCCGTATCTGCGGACAAACCCCGTGTCACAACTTTTGCGAAAGCTATGCGCATTTTGTGCACGCTTGTCAGATTACGACGAAACTTGCGCTACTGGAATCGTGGTAACGCGCTGGTCCTGTGACCCAATTTTTAAGCAATTCTGAGACAGTTGACCAAGTCGCCAATTGGTGGGTCCTACGGTTGACTTTTTGGGCAAATTTGTGTTCGGCCCATCGGAATCCATATTTGGATATATCGTTGGGTTCGTATTGACATTTAGAGTTTGTTTGACCAATAATTTGCCCTATTTAGAGACTGTTATCCCTGACACGCTTTGACCCAAAATTACCGGTTTGCCCCTATGTCCAAATTGGACGAAAGGGAAGTACTTTCTAGCTATTTTGCTTATTCTAGAAACGTTGGTGATGTCTATTTCAACATCCAGAGATATTTGTTCAGAGACTATAGTTTCTGATCATGTGCGCGTGATATCTGGATGTTACACTTTACAGCTTTCTTGCCAAGCAAGATACCTTGCTAAATTACTTATAGTATTTTACATGCTTAGTATATTTTTGTATATTTATTGCATTTCTGTTTATTTATTACATGTGTAGTTCGTTCAGTCATTACTATATATATTAGATATGTTGACACACACTTGACACCTAGTATCATGAGAGGACAATCATTAGGCGTATGGGCTTTTAACCAGTCTGGTAAACTATAGTATATAGCTCTTACTACGGGCGTATGTTGCGCTGGTCGCTACCCCCACGGTATATCGATTTCTGGAGTCTCGCTGGTCGCTACCCCCACGGTATGTCAATTTTTGATGTCCACTGACGAGTGTGTGAGTTGTGAGGTAGATCGAGTAGCCTACCCTTGCCCATACGTCGAAAAGTTGTCCTCATTTGCATTCATATAGATTATCCTGTACAACGTACTTATTTATTTTTAAACATTATACATGTTTACTGTATTCAAATTGGCTTGCTTCTATGTATCTTGTTACGTCCCTCTGAAGACCTGGTCCCTTTCCAGGTGTATCTGTTCTTGAGTATTCGCATGAGCGCAGATTTGGATAGTTACATATATTTCGAGGATGTCTTCTCTTCGAGCCCCGTGGTCGTTAGCTGGTATTCTTATATTATGTTTTTTGTGTTGTACTTTTTCATTCGAGTTGGTAGTGGATTTGTTTTCATCCAACTATCATCTTTAGATACTTCTTATTGAGATCTAGTTATATAGATGTTGGTTATTTATTTATATTGATTTTCTGTGGATGAGGTTTAGATTGTACCATATGACTTGTGATAGATTTTTACCACTTGTAGATTGATATTCATATTACAGCGTACATACGGTTATGGTTTCCATATATTGGAGTTGCCATATCCATGCAGCTGGCATGCTTACGTGTCCTAGTCTTATGTATTTTGGGACTGGGGTGTGATAGAACATAGGTACTACACAAATATATGTCATAGTAATAACCTAACCCATGAAATATACTAACTACTACTCCAACACATGTATATATATACTAGATAATCAGGTTCACTAACAATATTGGTTCATGCTACAACAACAACAAGAAGGAGGAGGAGTGAATATGCATAACTAGGGTTAACTCTAAACAGGGAGGGGTGCTCGGCCCATGGCTCGTGGGTGGCCGGTCTCCGGCGGGTGAAGGTGCTCCGGCGGCTAGACTATACAGCAGTGACAGTAGCAACAGTGGCAGCAATGCAGCAGGGTGGTGGTGACGAGGTGATGGTGGTGGCGGGATGGCTGTGGTGGTGATGGCTGGGGTAATGGCTATGGTGGTGATGATGGCGGTGGTGAAGATGGTGGTGGAGGGATGGCTGTGGTGGTGATGGCCGAGGTGGTCTATAGTGGTGATGATGGCGGTGGTGAAGATGGTGGTGGTAGGATTAGAAGGGACGGTGGTGGTCGTGAGAAGAGGTTGCGGTGGTGATGATGGTGGTGTCGGGATTAGAAGGAGGCGGTGGTGATGACTGTGGAGGAGAGGGAGGAGGAAGGAGGTGATAAGGTAGAAGCTGGTCGGGATGAAGGCTGTGGTGGTGATGGCCGGAGGAGGAAGAAGAAGAGGAGGAGTGGAGGAAGGTGCTGTCGAGGGTGGTGGTGGTCGGAGAAGACTGTGGTGATGGCTGTCGAGGGTTGGTCGGAGTAGAAAGAAGAAGGAGGAAAGTGGAGGATGATGGTAGTGGTGTTAGCTGTGGTCGGAGAAGGAAGGTGGAGGAGGAGGAAGGTGCTGTCGAGGGTGGTGGTGGTCGGAGAAGACTGTGATGATGGCTGTCGAGGGTTGGTCGGAGAAGAAAGAATAAGAAAGAGGAATGAGGTGATGTTTTAGGGTTTCGGTCACATGGGGATGGTGTGGATGCTAAAATGTGGAGAGAGAGGAAGAGTTAATGTAGGAGAGAGAGAGAAGGAGGGCATAGGGATTAGGGCCAGCCACATGGCTATTTCTAGGGATAGGGGAAGCATCCTCATGAAGAAATGGGTGGTTGGGATGGGATAAATTTGAATGGAGGGTGGTGATGATGTAGGTGTAAAGTGGTGTGTTGTACACACAAAATAGGGGAAAAATAGGATGACCAGTCAAAGAATAAAGGAGGGTTTCTTCATGGTTTTGCTCCAATGGGGGGTGGACACCTAGTTGCTTATTTGCACAAAAACTCCCAATAATTTAGAAATTGCACAAACAAGGGATATTGGGATTGGATGAGAAAAAATACCATATTTGGTGTGATGTAGTGGATTAAAATGGTGTGTGGTGTTTAGTATGAACCTTGAGGGTGTGAGTGGGGGTTTGGGTTGGTGTTGGGTCTAGTTTTGGGTTAGATTGAGTCTTTACACCAATTTAATTAAAATTAGTGTCAATGGTGTTCTTTAATTAATTGAAAGTGTATAGGATTAAAATTGGGTAGGACACAAGTATCATGGATGTAGCAGACTCAGAATAAATTATTGTCATAAATTGGGTTGCACAAAACGGGTCAAGATTGTGTCTCCAATTTCGATTGAAACGGACAAAGATGCAAAGTTAAATTTATTTGAATTTAAAAATAGATATTTGTAACGAATATTATGCGACTAAAATGAAGCACAAGAGAGGGTATTTATGATTACACAAAGGTCAGAATAGAAGGCTGGCACGTCTACAAAAATTGTGTAAAATTTGTTTGAAAGCAAATGCTAGTGTAGCACTACAAATATCGAAACAACGGTAAGGTGCACCAAGTGATATGAATATTTGTACATTAATCTAAAACACTATGTTCTAATTCTAAATGGCTCCAAACTAACCCTAGTATCTCTATCTAAGCCAGGTAGACCTAAATTTGGTCGAGGGGGTTTACAGGTCGGGGTTACCGGGTCAGGGGGTCGCCGGAGTCGAGAGGGGTCGGGGTCGCCGGGGTGGAGGGGGGTGGGGGGCGAAGGGTGCAACAGAGTATTTGGGAGAGGGGGGATCGAGAGATTGGGGTAAAATAAAAAACTCAAAACCATATATTAACTTTTTAGCGACGTCAAAATTGAACATCGCTAATTAAAAATATTTGCGACGTCTTGCTACATTTATAACTGTCGCTAATTAAAAAATAAGCAACGACGGTAAAAACATCGCCAAACGACGCTAAATCAAAAAATTAGCGACGTTTAGCGATGTTAAAGAAGCGTATAGCGACTATTCTTTAAAAAAATTCAAGTACAGTCGCTAATAGTCGCCAACAGCGACGTTTATTTTTGGAGTCGCTAAAATCTTTAACATTAGCGACGTTTTATGACGACGTCGCTAAAACGTCGTTATTTCATCATATTGTGTAAAGTGTTTCCTATTTTCTGTAGTAGAATAATTGAGAAAAAAAAAGAATAGGGAATCAAATATTTGTTCAATTTTGAAACAACTTTTACAATAGTCTTATTTGTCATAAAAAAGCTTATACTATCAATTTTTGAAATAAACAATAATCCTAACATAAATTTTTATATAGAGCATTATAGTTTGATGAAATTACGTGAGGAGAAAATAGTTTGCAAGAATTGCATAGAGATAATATAAACGTCCTTAGTTCCTTACTAAGGATGTTTTTGAGGTTGTTTTTTACGTTTCTCGGATAAAAAAAAAAAATGAAAATGCCTTTAGTACGAAGGACATTTTCAAGATAGATTTTTTTTTTTTTTTCTTGTTGCTCTGTGTGTGTGAAATCGAAAGAAAAAGAAACAAAATTATATATATGTTGAAAAACGTCTTTAGTAATGACATTTTCAATAAATTATTTTTTTTAACTGAGAAACGTAAAACAAAACTCAAAAATGTCCTTATTAAGAACGTTGAATTCAACCCTTTAATCCTATTTCATCTGAAACGTCCTTATTGCAATTCCTGTAAACTATTTTCCCTTCACGTAATTTCTTCAAACTAAAATGCTCTATATGAACATTTCTGTAATCCTAACCCAAGCCTTAACGGATCCAATCTCACTGAAATCCAACCCAGTAATCCCAACCGAAGCCTTAACGGATCCAATCTCACTGAAATCCAATAACCCAGTAATCCCGACCCAAGCCTTAACGGATCCAATCTCACTGAAATCCGATAACCAAATAATCCAACCCAAGCCTTAACGGATCCAATCTCCATAATCATTTCAGATCTTCCAAAATCATCATCATCATCAAAGCTCAACTCCACTTCCCTTGGAGGAGTTGGTAAATCTTTTCTTCCCACTTCAATCTCAACCTTCACAATGCATTCCCCTCTCTTCTTCCTCCTCTTCCTCCTCCTCATTTCCGCCACTTCCGCCTGGAAAAAAGACGAGTTCCGCACCTGCAACCAGACCCCCTTCTGCAAGCGCGCCCGGACCCGCTCCTCCCACTCCCTCCCCCCGCTCTCCGCCTCCCATATCTCCCTCTCCAACGGAAAGATCACCGCCTTCCTCCACCGATCCCGACCCGAACCAGAACCCGAACCGGAACCCGAAACCCGCCTCCTCCTCGAGCTCTCCGTCTACCAAAACGGCGTCCTCCGACTAAAAATTGACGAGGACTACTCCGACTCCGTCTCCAAACGCCGTTTCCAGGTCCCCGACGTCCTCCTGCCCGACCTCGACGACCGCCTCCTCTTCCTCTCTCGACTCGCCTCCCCCGACCCCGGATCCACCGTCGCCTTCCTATCCGACGGCTACGAGGCCGTCCTCCGCCACGACCCCTTCGAAATCGTCGTCCGCCGATCCGGCGGCGGCCATCCCGTCGTTTCTCTCAATTCGAACGGGCTGTTCGACTTCGAGCAGCTGAGAACGAAGAAGGAGGGGGAGGACTGGGAGGAGCGGTTCCGGAGCCACACTGACACTCGGCCCCACGGCCCGCAGTCGGTAACGCTCGATGTTTCGTTCCACAACGCCGACTTCGTTTACGGGATCCCCGAGCACGCCTCCGCCTCGCTCGCGCTTGGCCCCACGCGCGGCCCCGGCGTCGAAGAATCCGAACCCTACCGGCTTTTTAACCTCGACGTTTTCGAGTATTTGCCGGATTCTCCTTTCGGGATTTACGGTTCGATCCCCTTCATGCTCTCCCACTCCGCGGAGTCCTCCTCCGGTTTCTTCTGGCTCAACGCAGCCGAGATGCAGATTGACGTCCTCGGCCCCGGTTCGGACGGCGCTGGGGATGGTTCGTCGAAGAGGATCGATACTCTTTGGATGAGCGAGGCTGGAATAGTGGACGTGTTCTTCATGGTCGGCCCCGGGCCGAAGGATGTGTTGAGGCAGTACGCGAGCCTGACCGGGACCCAGGCGATGCCGCAGGAATTTGCGGTCGCGTACCACCAGTGCCGATGGAACTACCGGGACGAGGAGGATGTGGCCGGGGTGGATGCTGGGTTCGACGAGCATGACATTCCCTACGATGTCTTGTGGCTTGATATCGAGCATACCGAGGGGAAGAAGTATTTCACATGGGACAAGATGCTGTTCCCGAACCCGAAGGAGATGCAGAGGAAGCTGGCTGACAAGGGAAGGCACATGGTGACGATTGTGGACCCGCATATGAAGAGAGACGATTCGAATAGCCTGCACAGGGAGGCCACGGAGAAGGGGTATTATGTGAAGGATGCGGGAGGGAGGGATTACGATGGGTGGTGCTGGCCAGGATCGTCGTCGTATCCTGACATGTTGAACCCGGAGATAAGAGAGTGGTGGGGCGAGAAGTTTTCTTATGAGAATTATGTGGGTTCGACTCCTTCGTTGTATATATGGAATGATATGAACGAGCCTTCGGTTTTTAATGGGCCCGAGGTATGGCATTTGCTACCCTAGCTTTGGTTTCGATCCTATTTACTTCTACAGTTATTCATATCATTATATTCTTATACACTACGTCACTAGCATACTGGGCGTCTAACTTGTAAGAATCTGTTGATGACAAATAGTCAACAAATGGAGAATGGGTGTTTGATCTTCCTTTCTAAGAAAGAAGTTAGACCATAATATGGCGATTGAAGTAGCTGCTGTCAGCCTATGCCGTCGGAGAAACTTTTGATTTCTTTTTGGTTGATGGATGTACAAGGCGATGCTAACACTCAATCTAGCTCTTATTGCCAGCTTAGTCACTGTCTGAATTTTTTTGCTTTTTTTTTGGTTAATGGGCATTTTAGTCTCAAGCTTGTTTTGGTCTCAGTTGAAATTTAGCTTTACTCAGTCAAGTTATGATGTAGGGTAAGTACCCCCTACAGTTCGTGGAACTCGACGGTGATAATGGAGATAACCAACATTTTTTTGGTTTGGTTGAATCTACTAGGGTCTCAAATCCATGAGGATGCTCAAATCCGTGAACAATTGGAATCCACCAGGAAATAAGGAGAATAATATCTGGAAATTTATGCATAAAAACCAAGTACTTTGAGGACCTTTATATAGGCTTACATTGTCTCAAAAGAGAAAGAATGAAAACTCAAGAAAGTAACCCAATCCTAATTGTAATTATGGTAAAATATATATATCATGGTAGGACTTGGTCAAAGATATGACCTAAATCGAAATCAAACCAGATTTATTCATACGAATCCTAGAAAACATAATCTAAACTTGGCAAAATAACAAGATCTCGTTTGTTATGGACCGGCTCAATCTGTTAACCTATTGCTCGTCCTGTCGGATAACCGTGTTTTCCCTCTGTTGGCTGTCCTTTCCTTTGTTTGGTCTCTTGATTGTCCAGCCAGGCCGCTGAAATCCTCCTCACTATATCAAGTTATAAATCATTATTTCTTTTTTCAGAACATCAATCCAGTTTTGACCTACTTAGTGAGGTTATCAATCATAAAGTTCTTTCTTATTGGAATCAAAAGTTTGTTCTGTGAGTTTTTTCAACCCTCCATTGTTATTATTAAGTGGTTTCATTACATGCTCGGTCTTTGGGTGGTTATCTATTAATTAGATACCTTGGCAGATTAATTGGAATTGTGTGGTCTCTTGGAATTTTTGGTTAATCAGATTTAATGCTCGATACTTGGCCGATTAATCATCGATTAATCCTTTTTTTCTAGAATACTGCTACCCCCATCCTACTGGCACCTCAACATCAATTGTAACCCTCCTATATCGCTAGTCAGCACTACGATAGCTATATCGATACTAAGACCGTAAGATTCCTATATTGATGCTTCATACTTTACACATTGTGTTTCCAACATTATTTGTTTTCCATTATGGAATCTTAGTTTGGGGTCTGGTAGCAGGGGGGCTATATTTGTTTTTTCTCTAGGTTTCCTCTTCTTATTTCTCATGCTTTTGTGTACAACTTCTACTATTGACTTTTAACTATCATTAAAATGAAAAATATGCATCACTAGGCTTCACTCTTAGTAACCTCCAGATACCAGTTACCTTTAATGGAAATTGTCAACACTGTTGTCTAATGAAGTAAAAGTCTAGGTAGTGAACATGGTGAAAAGGACACATTAGCTTATAATGCAAAGAATTTAAATCAAGATGTTGGATACCATGATTTGGTAAGATTCCCCTTTGCTGACTCATTCAAATAACTCAATGTAGGATTTGTAGAATCTGAATCGTACAACTAGAAGGAATGGGTTTTGAGTATTTTGACTGACCTGAAACTGAATCCAAAACACGAAATCTTTATAGCGTTTGTGTTTGTATGTTACATGAATGATGAATCTGACATGAATCTCACCCGTTGAATGGACTATAAATAGAGGACAATTTTTTTTTGAAAAATCTCCTCTAAGATCCCTATATGGTTCACATTGAAAAAGTAAATGGCTTTGTTTACCTCTGATTGTATGTTGGGATCTTCACTTCTCTTGCTACTAACTAATTTATTTATTCCTTACCTGTTTTGTATATTTAGGGATTATGTGAAGCTATTTTCTACTTTTTGGTCTAGTTCAACTATTCTAACCAGTTTTTGAACTTTTGAGTTTCACAATTTTAGACAAGTCCAAAATTTTGCCTATCTCAAACAGTTAGGAGCTTCAAATTGTAAACACCAAAGCTTTATCCCAAAATTTTGGGGTCAGCTTGGAACGTCAAAACTGTCCGTATTTATATTACCAGCTTGAGGTATCCCCCCTCTTACGGTCTTACCCCTTTACGAAGTATCTATATCCTATCATCCTGAGACATTTAAAATTGTGCTCTATCTATAGATCCATGCGGCAACAAGTAGCATTTTCCCTATACATCACACTGGTTATCGTCTCAGTTCTCCATTCAAATGGCTCTCTTGCCGTTTTGTCTTACTTCTCTTGGAATCTCGACTGCAGTGTTCTTCCTCTTATGATAAATGTTTACTTCTCTTTGCTGACTATGTTTACATGCCTAGCATCAGATGTTAATTCTGATTGCAACTAAATAATCTTATTATTTTTTACTAGGTAACCATGCCTAGAGATGCTATACATTATGGAGGAGTGGAGCACCGAGAGTTACATAATGCCTATGGCTACTACTTTCATATGGCTACAGCTAATGGTTTACTAAAACGAGGCGAAGGGAAGGACAGACCATTTGTTTTGTCAAGGGCTTTTTTTGCTGGAAGCCAACGATATGGAGCTGTTTGGACAGGAGATAATTCTGCAGATTGGGATCATCTCAAATCTTCAGTTCCAATGGTTTTAACACTTGGTCTGACTGGCATGTCCTTCTCAGGTAAGAAGGATTAAAAAGTATTAGATATGCAGCTCTATCTTCTTTCTATATGTGTTTGGTCTAATATATAATTTTCACAGGTGCTGATATTGGTGGGTTCTTTGGCAACCCAGAGACAGATTTGCTGGTCCGTTGGTACCAGCTGGGTGCATATTATCCTTTCTTTAGAGGTCATGCCCATCATGACACTAAGAGACGAGAGCCTTGGCTATTTGGGTAATTATTATTTCTTACATCCTCTTTCTTGAGATTATTCTTACTATCATGTTTTTTCGATACTAATACTATAATTCAAACATCTCTTGCATTTTTTTTTTCTCATATTAGAAGCATGTGCGGTTTGGTTTTATGTATTCAAATATTTTGTACTATATAGCTGTGGGTGGGTGGGGGTAGTCAATTGAGATTTTCCAATGGCAGCCTTTGATTTTGGAAACGAGTGTTAGCCAATAGTGATTTGGAAATGGGATTAATAAATCATGTGTTAGTCAAAACCGGTTATGTAATCACGAGAGAGTTGTCATTCTAAACCACCAGACCCCATTTCCTTGTTAACTTATCCGAATAAGAATCACTTCTTAGATACATGTGATCCTCAAATCTTATCTCCTGTTTTTTTTTTATATCTACTTATCTAGGTATAATCGTTATCTTCCTCCCTTATTTTTTTCTCTTTTCCTGTGTTGTCATCTTCTTCCCCTCCTCTTCCTCAATCTGTAACATGAGCCAGACGATGAGAAGGATAACATTTAGACCTTGGACAATAGGTCAAAGGTGAAGATGGTGGGCCTAGTCACTTGCCAAGGTAATGAAGGTTGCCATGAGGGACGGTGAGGCGCTGGTGGGTTTAGAGATGCAGCTTCCACCATCGGTTGTGATGATAACCATACTGACAGGCCAAGGACGGGTTTCTGGACTGTTAGAGGAGCCTTCTCTGTATCCGTAAATGATCTTTCAATTGTTGGATTAGGAGTAAATAATCTTTCATTTGTTGGATTAGGTGCAAAAAGGAATTGTTGTTGGAAGGAATAGTAGGACAGTGATGAAGAGAGTTACTTTGTTGATTTAAAGAACTTTTAAAGCATTCTTTTTCCTTTCAAGTTACGAAAGTAGAAGTTTTAAAAAAAAAAACTTTTTCTTCAGAAAATGAAGATAAGAAGAGATATAATGCCAAAATTTCAAAGTTTAGTTGCATGGAAATGATAAAATAAACATATTTATTCTCGACACAACTCTACTAAACATGTCACTAGCATAAGCTGTTTATTTATCATAATTGCAAAAGCAGTATGATTGTGCAGAAATAATATGAATGATAAAAGCAGTACCATAAATTTGGTATGAACTAAGAAAAACAGTTTATGGCAAAAATAAAAATATCAGGGATTGACTACTATTGCAGGTTATTTTTCCACATAACCTTATGTTTTTAACCTACCTACCAAAATTGTGTTTCATTTGTAAATTTGTTGCATATATGTATGATTTTTTTTTTTTGTAATCTAAACGACGCTGACAACAACAACAAAGCCTTTATCAATTGTAAATTTCTTGTAGAAATTTGAATTTTTTTAAAAGTTGGACTTAATTTTTGAATAAATTTGGGTTCCTCTAAATCAAGGATAATATATATTAGGGGAAGTTTTAGAAATAATGAAACTTTTTAAAGCATAAAAATATTTTAGAAGTTATTTTCTTCTTTTCCTTGACTTGCTTTATAGTTGCAAAGATTTTTGTAGAACACAGTTTTTTTTTTTAAACTTAAGTAATTGTAAAAAAAATTTAAACTTTTTAACTGAAAGTTAGAAGAAAGCTCTTGCTTTCCTAAAAAACTAAAGAAATGAAATTGTTTTAGTTTTTAGAGTACACTTATTTGTAAATAATTATGGAAAAGCCTCTTTCTTCCTCCCGCTTTTTCTCATCCTCCAACACTTTCTCCACCCCTCATCCATCTGAAAGATATCCTTTTCATTGGATAGGATCCTCTTGGTTTGAAAATAGGAAAAGAACGGCAGTGCATATTCTCTGTAGTGTAGGCTAGAACTTAAGCACACACCAGTCTTTGCTTATTTTGGAAAAGTACAGCTGGATACTTTGTTTCACATCGATATTGCTTGGTAGAAAGGTTGATTAAGTCAAGAGCCATGAATTGATCGATAAAATCAATATGGAATTGTTCTTGAGAGTTGATTATATATATATATATATATATATATATATATATATATATATATATATATACTTGTTATTTTTGCCTATAGGTCTTCTTTCTTTTTTCAAGATGCAGAATTTTAGCTTCTTTTGCAATTAGTTTCCTTTTTTCTCCTTCTCTTTGATTCATACTTCTTCACCAACAGCACATGGTGAAATCCTTTCTCCTTTCAGAGATTTGTATTTTATTTTCTCTTATATCATGATCTACTACTATCTCTTATCATTGCTAAACCTGTCAACACCAGAAACTATCTAGATTCAACATAGTACTGAACCCAACTGGCTGTTTCATGTGGACAGCATAGCTCTCTCTCTCTCTCTCTCTCTTTCATCTGATTTATCCTTTGAAATCTCCCTTCTACAAACCTTTCTAACTTCTAGCAAACTTAGACATCATCATATATTTTTCTGTGTTTCATCTTGTAACAGCTAAAGGACATTGAACATTGTTGTCTCGCTGTAGACGACCATTTTAGCAGATAGTTTTCTGGGCATTTATTTTCTCACAGCGTGATCATTTCAAGCGTGAAATGGTATGACTAGCTGGGACGACCATATTTTGTGTTCTTTCTATTTGGTTGTTTAAGCTATAACACTGTGGAGGTAGTTTTTTGTACTTTGTTATATAGCTTTCCTTTTTGGATTATTCTATTTGCAAGAACATGAATGAGCTTTAATTAATGAATGCGAGATATTCCCCCTACTTTGCATCCCTTCTCTTACAAATCTGTTCGATAGCTATCATTGAATGACATAAGTGCAGGAACATGTTTTCTTATTCAATTTCAAAATAAACAGATGAGTATATCTAAAAGTATTTTTGATATAGGTGCTCAATTTTTAGTTTTCTAGATGAGGTAGTTGTTTGTGGCACAGTTGTTCCCTGACAACTACATAAGACCCTAGTTGCCATCAACATGCTTAATTGTTCATTTGAGTTTCATAGATAATTCTAGTTGGTTATTATGAAAATGAAGAATGGATCATATAGTTTTCCGAACGGATATGCCTACCAATGTTTTGTTCTTTCATTTGAAGGTTGGTCTAGATTCCAGCAACCCCATCAAGCTCTGAGTAAATTTTGGACATGGACTTTACTGTAGAATGTAGTGAAGTTTGGAGATGGAGAGGAGAATGGAAAGTAGGAGAAGAGAGAATATGAGAAAGGAGATTGCAAGGGCCTTAAACCCTAGGTTGCATCTCATGTCTATTTATATTGATATGCAATACACCCACAATTACTATTATACCCTCATATGATAAACAACAAAATAAAATAACTCTTAACACCCTCCCTCAAGCAGGAGCATATAGATCAGACGTGCCCAGCTTGCTACATAAATCAGAAAATGGACTACATAAATCAGAAAATGGACCACGAGCAAGTGGTTTGGTGAGGATATCACCTAATTGATCCTCTGACCGAACATAAGGAGTGACAATCTGTTTCTTCAGCAACAAATTACGAACAAAATGACAATCCACCTCGATATGCTTCATGCGCTCATGAAACACCGGATTACTTGCGATAAACATTGCCGACTGATTATCACAATACATCTCCATCGGAATAGGAATCATAATTCCCATTTCATGAAGAAGAGACTCCCACATCATCTCATAAGCTGTATGAGTACTCGGCCTCTACACTAGAACGAGCCACAACATTCTGCTTCTTACTACGCCACGTGACAAGATTGCCACCCACAAACGTACAATAGCCAGAAGTAGACCTCCTATCACTGCGACTGCCTGCCCAATCAGCATCACTGAACCCAGTCACCGTAAGCAACTGGGAATGTTTGTACAACAAACCCTTTCCAGGTGCACCCTTCAAGTATCGAAGAATGCGAGAGATAGCCTCCCAATATGGTTGTCGAGGGGCATGCATAAACTGACTAACTACTCCAACTGCATATGTGATGTCTGGTCGAGTAACAGTAAGATATATATAAGTTTGCCAACCAAACGTCTACAATATCCAACATCCTCAAATAACTCTCCCCTATCAGCATCAAGCTTGTCATGATAATCCATAGGAGTCTCAATTGGCCGACACTCCAACAAAGTCTCGGAGAGTAAGTCTAGAACATACTTGCGTTGTGACAGATATACACCCTTCTTAGATCGAGCAACCTCGATTCCAAAAAAATATCGAAGAAGACCCAAATCCTTAGTATGAAACTGATGACTAAGGTAGGCCTTCAAGTCCACAATTCTAGCATGATCACTCCCAGATATAATGATATCATCAACATAAACAATCAACACGATAATACCTGCTGAGGAAGAATGGCAAAATACTGAATGATCTGATGTGGTACGTCGAAAGCCATACTGAATGAGAACTGAACTGAACTTGTCAAACCAAGCACGAGGTGACTGTTTCAGTCCATATAATGCTTTCTTCAATCGACATACGAGTTTTTTATTTCCTGCTACAACATATCCCGGTGGTTGATCCATATAAACCTCCTCCTGTAAGTCACCATGCAAGAAAGTATTCTTTATGTCCAGCTGATATATAGGCCATTGGTGATTAACCGCCACAGAAATAAGAATTCGAACTGAATTTAGCCGAGCCACTGGAGAGAAAGTCTCCATATAATCCACGCAATATGTCTGAGTATACCCTTTGGCAACCAACCGTGCCTTGAGGCGCTCAACAGAACCATCAGGGTAAGTACAGTGTACACCCATCTACAACCCACTGTTTGCTTTCCAACAGGAAGTGATGTAAGCTCCCAAGTCTGATTTTGATGTAAAGCATGCATCTCCTCATCCATTACACTTTTTCAACCAGAAGATGACATAGCCTGCTTGTAAGTTTTGGGAATAAAAATAGAAGACAATGAAACAGCAAATGCATGAAAAGATGATGAAGCACGGTGTAATGAAACACAGTTAGAAATGGGATGCTTATTCTTTGTGGTACAAAGGCGTTGTCTTTTTCTGAGAGCAATAGGAAGATCATCTGGATCTGTGATGATGGGAGCAGAAATCTCGGGTACGGAAGATGATTGGTTGAAGGCTGAATTCTGCAGAACCACTGGCCTGTCCTTGGATCTCTGATAAACCTGTAAATGGGGAATGGAGACAAATTGATTTAGGAACGACCGGAAGTGGTATGGAAGATATCAAATCTGTTGTAAAAGGAATACAACGGTCTCCTGAAGGAAAGAAAGGGGTAGACTCAAAGAATGTAACATCCGCACTGACATAATATTTGCGTGACTGTGGACTGTAACAACGATAACATTTTTTAGTACTGGAATAACCAAGAAAGACACTTCAGAGATCTAGGAGCCAACTTATCTCGATTAGGTTCCAAGTTATGAATAAAAGCGACACACCCAAACACTCGAGGAGATAAGAAAAAATGTGCGACATCTGTATGTAATATGGTAAATGGAACTTTGTTATTTAATACAGATGATGGCATGCGATTAATAAGATAACATGCAGTAAGAACGGCATTTGCCCAATACTGTTTAGGGACATGCATATTGAACATGAGAGTTCGAGCCACATCTAAAATGTGTCGATGTTTGTGTTCGGCTATACCATTTTGTTGAGAGGTGTGGACACAACTGGTTTGATGAATCATACCACGATCAACACAGAAACTGTTCACAGAAGATTGAGTATACTCCAAAGCATTATCAGAACGCAAAATTTTGATACGTTTATCAAACTGAACATAGACTTCATTATAAAAGGCAGATAACACATTTGAAAACTCAGATCTTTCTTTCATTAAATAACACCAAGTCATTCTGAAATAATCATCAATAAAAATAACAAAATACTGAAATTCTTTCGGACTTTTGACTCTAGACGGACTCCAAATATCAGAATGAACAAGATCAAAGGACTCTAATTGACGACTCTCACTATGACGAGGAAAGGAACTACGATGATGCTTGCCTAACTGACAAGCCTCACATTCAAGACTAGAAACATGACTCAAACTAGGAGCAACTTGACGCAACTTAGCCAAAGACGAATGTCCCAAACGATAATGCCACTGCAACGGAGAAGTAGAAACAGAAGTGAAGGCCTTTTCAGGTAGATCCAAGTAGTACAGTCCATCTTTTTCATGTCCCGAACCAATCATCTTCTTCGTCCTGAGGTCCTGAAAAACACACGAATTGAGAGAAAATGTCACAGAACATTGAAGAGATTTGGTTAACTGGCTCGCAGATAACAAATTAAATGGAAAATTAGGCACATATAATGAATCAAATAATGATAGTGATTGAGTAGGGTGAATGACACATTTTCCAAGCACAGGACGAGTAGACCCATCAGCCAAGATAATATTATGTTTCATGGAACTACGATTATGAAAGATAGATGTTATACCAGACATGTGAGAGCTTGCTCCTGAGTCGATGACCCAAGAGGTGGATGGTGACTGGGTTGCCACAAAAGCAGGATTACCTATATGTGTCATGGTTGCAGTAGGTTGGGAGGTGGTACTAGCAAGCGCGTTCAACTTCTGGAGGATCTGTTGAAATGGAGATGAGGTATCGGACGTTGAAGTCTGATTGAAATCCGAAGTATCATCTCTGAGAGCAGAAGTGGTGACCTGGGACTGCATATTTTCATCATGCACTTGATGTGCATATTCTGGTTTGTCCCACTTGTCCCAACAATAGTCTTCTACATGACCGAGCATTCCACAATAGTTACACTTCCGTAGTTGACCACGGCCACCACCACGACCATTGTCTCTACCACCACGGCCTCCTCCTCGACCAAAACTACGACCACCATCTATACCGCCACGTCCACCACCACGACCAACATCACTAGAAACTAGGGCAGAAGAGTCAGTACTCGGCACCACAGAACTCTATCCCAGAAAGAAACGATTGAGACTGGAGAAAGTATCTGCCACCGTAGGTAACTGCTCTCCAGCAAGGATTTGAGCTTTATAAGGTTCGAGCGCAGGATCCAAGCCGGCTAGGATAAGTGAAACATGAAACTCTTCCTTCTGTCTCCGAGATTCCTTCAAATCAGTAGTAATAGGATGATATTGAAGCAGTTCCTCTCACAAAGCCTTCTTTGAAGCCAGATATTCATTCACAGGCTTCTCATTTTGCTTTGTATTGAACAATAACTCGTACAACTCATAGATACGGGCAACGTTTCGCTTCTGCGAATATGATTCTTCCAGAGATGCCAAAATCTGTTTGCTTGATTCACACCACTGGACATTAGCAGCGATATGTGGTTCCATACTATGCCACAACCACGACATAACGTATGCATCTGCACTCATCCAATCTTCATACTCAGCGGAAGTTTCAGGCAGGGGTTCTTCTGTCAAAAATTTCAACTTCTTCTTCGCTCTTAACACCACTTTGATAGACTTGGACCAGGCAAGGTAGTTCGCACCATTGAGTTTCACCGCTGTAATCGACTTTTCCAATTCATCATTATGAATAACAGTAAAAGAAGAACCACGTCCGCTACCACCACCACTATTAACCTCGTTAGAAGATTCGGTCCCCACCATACTTGCAGATGCAACAGAAAGACGAGGTCTTTGAAAACCTAGATCTCACAACGAACCTCAACCGACGACGAATAACCAACGGAGATCTGTAGAAACCCTAGTGAAGTTTGGAGAACCTCAACCGACGCCGAATAAACGAACCACGAACGACCACGAACAACGAACGACGAACAACGAATCATGAAAAGTAGACGAAAACAAACCGAAAAAAAAGATGCCAAGTTAAGTTCGATCGGCCCTGTCGTGGATGGGATGTACAGTACTTACAAATATATGCTCTGATGCCAAGTGGAATTTGGAGATGGAGAGGAGAAGGGAAAGTATGAGAAGAGAGAATATGAGAAAGGAGATTGCAAGGGCCTTAAACCCTAGGTTACATCTCATGTCTATTTATATTGATATGCAATACACCCACAATTACTATTATACCCTCATATGATAAATAACAAAATAAAATAACTCTAACAAAAATTATTATTGTAGACAATTGTAGAGTTTGCTTCTAAAGTGTGCAGTGGATGTGTAAACCAACGCAAGTCTCTTTATCAAGAACAATGCTAGGCCTGTTAAGCACATCTTCTGTGCAGCTGTGGCATACACTTCCATGCTGAAGTTCCTGTCTTGGTGCCACATACACTTCCATGCTGAAGTTCCGGTCTTGGTGCCTTGCAGCAGTTTTGAGTTATGCTGTCTGTTGGTTTGATGCTCAGTTTATTCAGAGGAAGGAGAGAGAGAGAGAGAGAGAGAGAGAGAGAGAGGGGGGGGGGGGGGGGGGGGGGGGGGTAGTGGTGGTTTACGTTAGGCAGAAATATTATCCGAAGCTCATCTGGACTTAGTGATAGTTGATACCACATATCTTACCATAAACTCCTATGCCTAGGAAAGATGAGTATTTCTGTCTTTATTGTTAGCTTCTAAATCATCATTCTCATCAGCATCAAGAACACCTCACAACAATGACCACAATAAGATTTTTTTTTTTTCTTAGGGTCAGTGACGTGAGTACTTTCCTTTCTTGTTGATAAATATCCTACATTCTATGCTTATCAGCTGCCAAAGTTAGTTCCCTTGTCAATGGATTGGAACCATCAGTTAAATTATAAGAAATAGAGCAAAAACAAAAGCAGAGTTGCCTCGAGTCCTAACATAATGTTAAGTTTTATATCAATACATCGTATGTAATAATTCCCTCACGTGTCCTTTTGCTGTGACCTATCAGAAAATGATTTGTAACAGTTAGAAATTGGTTACGTATGATTGTTCTTTTTTCTCTTTTAGTGATTATTTTCTTCGACTTTTATTTTCTGGACATAATGATACAGAGAACGGAACACTGCTTTGATGAGAGAGGCAATACACATTCGTTATTCGTTGTTACCATATTACTACACTCTATTTAGAGAGGCTAGTGTAAGTGGCGTCCCTGTAATGCGTCCTTTGTGGCTGGAGTTCCCTGATGACAAAGAAACATTTAACAATGGCGAGGCTTTTATGGTTGGAGAAAGTCTCCTTGTCCAGGGGATTTATGAACAGGTATCCTACATGATTACATTTTCAGTTGTGTGAAAATTTTCTAATTGCAAACACGTAATGTCTATTGGATTTACTTCTAATATCATACAGGGACAGAAATCTGTGTCGGTTTATTTGCCTGGTCAACAGTCGTGGTACAATCTGAAAGATGGACTTGCATATGCTGGAGGTACGTATCACAAACTTGAAGTTTTTGAAGACAGCATACCTAGTTTCCAGAAGGCGGGTACAATTGTTCCCAGAAAAGATAGGTTCAGGCGAAGTTCTACCCAAATGGCGAAGGATCCCTACACTCTGGTACACCATTTGAATATTTATGGTTTCCTTGCCTGCTTAGTGCATATATATCTTGCTACATTTGGATGTGTTTAGATTAATCTGTTAGGTCTGAGGCATGTAAATTCAATTACATTTATACACTTTATGAATAGGCAGCATAAATATGTGACTTCGCATGCCAGTAAACGATGTAGGATGAACTATTGCTGCACTGCATTCACTGTCTAAAAGTATTAACTTTATCTTTTAGAGAGTATCTGTAGGCTAAATTTCAATACTGCTTTAAATTTTACTTGAAAATTCACTACCTCTCTTACTGTTGGTGATAAAATCCTTGGCAATCTTTCCCACAACCGTCCTTTAAATAGAGGTGCTAAATTTCAAATATGACTGAATCCACTCTCACATATGCGTCAGAGTCGTGCTTCCTCAGCAAAAATAGAATGTTAAGGACTATAAATTAGTCTTTACATTGTTGCCTTTTCCCTACTCATTTTACTCCTTATTCTCCTGCTATGCATACACCAAGACAGAACCATCCTTGTGAATATCACTTTTTCCTACTTCTTGTTCTCTCATGGGTTTTGGTTGGGCTTCTTATTTTGGTACCAATGTACAGCAGCCGTGCTGCTGCATAGGAGGTCTGAGTACGCCAGGATGCAGGACCTTCATGATTTTTCCCAGCACCACCACAAGCACATAAGTTTGGGCTCATTTGTATATAAGCTATTGTGGTGGATATGACAGGGCATTTGGTCTCGATATGATAATTGGGCAGGTTTTCCACTATTTTTCCCACATTCACCAATTCTTAGTAAGGGTCAAGGTAGTCAAAGGCGCAAGGCGCCCTCATGGCTTAAAGGGTCCATATCGCCCAAGGTGCAATGTGCACTTAAGTTGTGCGGCCGAGCAAAACGAGGCGTAAAAAGAATATATATATATATATATATATATATATATATATATATAAATTAGTAATGTAAGATATAAAACCAAATGACATATTAAAACCAACAAAACATGTTAAAATAAAACCAAGTGAACTAGCAAAGTAGCAGAAGAAGTTAACAAGAAGTGTTCTCTAACAAGAAATTAACAAAATGAAAGGAAGACAAATTTTAAAATAAAAGCATAACCAATAGAACAATCATTCGTCTTTATGAAACTTCATCAAATCATCGTCACCACCAATACTCCCATCACAATCATTTTTTGCTAGTTGAGCCCAAATAAAGAGCAAATACAGAAGGCACTCATTTACTTGTTGTGCGCCTTGCTGTGAGGGACGTCTGGAGAAAATGTGTCTCGCCTAGTGAGATGCGAGGCGTAGCTGGTGCGCATTTGACTAAGCTGGTTAGGGTGTTATTTTATGTCATGATTTCTCCCTACGTTTCCACAGACATGCTTCAGATGAATATAGACCTACCAAAATTAGTGAAATCTTATATGACGAGAATGATTGTGTTTCTGTGTATGCTTTGTGTGCTACACACATGCTCAAATGCATGCATACAATGATCATAGGAGAGATCTAATTCAAATTTTGAACTTTACAATTATTAAGAGGCCCTGTATTTCTGCTAGTGTTGTCCTTTTCTTAGAGAGAATAGAAATTTCCTTGTACCCTCATTGGTGATAACATGTGATATTGGAGTAACAATTCTATCCGTTATTTCGTGGTGCATGGAGGAATTTTCTTCATAGCCTGAACTTGAGTACTGGTTTGTTTCTAAGTGGTCGATTTCCATTCAGTTCTCCTGATGTTTGGAAGTGTCGCTCTGTTGGGGTCAGATGATGCTTCAACTTGCATCTTTTTTTTGGCTATAAATTGGATGTCCACTGGAGTATGATGAAAATGAACTGGACCAGATTAGTTATTTGGTGTTTGAGCATTTTGGAGCTCGTATGGTGAGAGCGTGATTACTGGATAAGTTAAACCACTAAGGACCCTACTTGGTTGATGATAACCTTTAGCTGTGGGTTTAAAATCACAACCCTTGTACGGAGAAACTGGATTGATGTCAAATTTGTTTGCCATCAAGCTCTTCGTAATGCACGAGGCAACTTAGTTTGGGGAACGCATAGCCTCACATTAAACAAGAACTAGTAACGTGCATTGCACACATGTAATAAATTGTTGAAATTTTTTTATAGATTATAATTTGTTATAAATACCGGTTTCCCATGGAATCAAACTCATCCAGCCAAAGAGAATGTCTTCCATCTTAACTACATGAGTTAAAGGTATTTGGCTATAATTAGATAATATTATATAGTTAAACAATTATTTAGAATTTATTAATTTTTTTAATTTTTAATTATGTGAAGAAGCTGTTTTCAAGCCTCATAAAGAGTAGAGATAAGCTCAAACGTTTTGCCTAATGTCGTTCTTTGAATTTATAATATGATATAAGTGCAATTGATTCAAAACTGACATTAAATTTTGTTATGATCAGGTAATTGCTCTGAACAGCTCCCTTGCTGCGCAAGGGGAGCTCTACATTGATGATGGAAAGAGCTATGACTTTGAGCATGGAGCATACATCCATCGACAATTTTCCTTCTTAAACAGCAAGCTGTCTTCTTCAAGTATCAGACCTGCCGATCTTGGTGACAAGCAATTTTCTTCAGATAGCACCATTGAGAGAATTATTATTCTGGGGTTACCGGCTGGGACAAAAAGAGCTATCATTGAACCAGGAAATCACGAAGTTGACATCGAACCAGGTCCACTCACGCTTCGTGGTGGGGCAAACCCAGTAGCGCTTGTTGTACGCAAGCCAAATCTCCGGGTCGCTGAAGACTGGACACTTAGGATTTTGTAGTACTCATCTTCGTCTCATTTGCTGGAATGATGACTAGACATATGGTAGTTTTGTGTCGATTTCAAAACTGGGCACCCGCCCTCAAGTAATATGAGCATTAGTTATGGCCTCTTAGGTTTTATTCCTTTTTGGTGCATGTATAAAAAGCATAATATTATCAGAACTTTGTTCAATTTCTGATGGACAAAGATTTCTTCCTCTACAGCTTATAGAAGTTATTTGCAACTTTGCAAGCAGTGGAAGGGGAAAAAACACTTCTTGGTAGCAGAGTTGGCCATTTTGTCTTGTGATGTCCTTTTCGAGTGTTCTATGATGCTTGCTTGTGGCCTAAACTAAACATAATATAGGTTTTAGCCCAACTAAACATAATAAGCTGATTGCGGTTATAATTTATAATGGTAGAATAGTATAATTTGCTATTTTGATTTATGTAATGACTGTTAATTATCAGTTGGGATTGTTATTCCTTAACCCGTTTAGTTGTCACGATGAATGCAATTTTCTATAGCAAATTGTTTCTGTCTTACCTTTTCGTTCGGACTTTTTATGGTCTAGGAGAACTTGGAGGTTGTTTATTGATTGCATGAGCTTAAACTGTAACCAAAATGATAGGTTTACTTGTCTGTCAACTAGTCACGTAGGTTTTATGGTATGGTCCTTTAATGCTCATAGATACCTTGACTAGAAATTTGTCACCAATATAGAGGGTTGGCGTCATGTACATAAGTTTTATTGCATAATCCTCTCATGCTCATATATATCTTGGCTAAGAAGTTGCCACCAAAATAGAGTGTAGCCTATCATAGAACTTTGTCAAATTTTGAATATTGTATGAAGCTTTCTTATGATTCATAGTCGACTCCATTATATTGGAAGAAAGCTTGGATGATCAAATATGCTAATGTCGATTATCAATAACGAAGTTAGTGTTATTTCTTCATTTTCCCTTACTTTTTTTTTTTTTTGCTTGTCTGATGATATCTTCTCAAGAAAACTCAATAAATATGTGGATGAAATAAATAATATCGAAATAGTGATCATGTGTTGTTAATTGTTATGATGCGCATAGAACGGCTATTAAACAGGGGTATCTTTCTTTCATTTTTTTTTTTTATTCCCACCATAGTTGAAAGATAATATGCTTTTCCGTGAAATCAAATCCATCCAGTCAAAATATACTATGTTTTCAGCTAACCACTAGAACCATGAGGCTTTGACTAAACAGAGGTATCTATCTGTGGACCGAACTGTTGCCGAGAAAGGAAGTCAAGAATAGATATTTGTTTTCAGATGAAAAACCCAGAACAGAGAGCAAAGGCCTAGATAATTAGTGTTGTGAAATTTTTCGATTTCTCAGCTTTTCAAAGACTCTTGCTCAAGCTACTCGGAAGAAATTATTCAGTGAGAAGGGTTCATTATGCGTCTTCATTGTCCTCCACTTGATAGCATGAAAATAAATGTATGTAATGGTAGTCTAGAACAGACCTCCTCTTCCTTATGTCATTAAGTAGAGGACAATGAAGTGCATGGTGAGTCCAGCTCACAACTCTAGTTCTTTCAAACACGATCTTGATTTGAAAGACTTGATCGTCATGTTAGGCCATTGCAGTCTTTTACATCAAGTGAACTTTCAGTTGCAATTTTTAATTTTCTTTTTGGAGTGTGTTGCATTATGTTCTACTCGCTCAGTTACCTAATAGCCCTCGTTAACATGGTTTCCGGATGACCCTTTTTCTTTTTTGGGGTTTTTAGACTTTGGATGTCGAATAAGTTACAAATTTTATATTTTGGTCTTCATAATCGATCTAATTAGTATTTGAATCTTGGACCAACGGTTGACTCTACTGACTGAATTTTGTTGTTGTAAATTTTTTTATATTTACCTCATTGCATGTAGATCTCATACTTGCTAAAATTTTATTTTTTTTGTGTGCTAGTAACTCTTTTATTATCTGTGTACATAAATGGTTGAGTCAACTGTTGGTTCAAGATTTAAATACTAATTAAGTGATTACGGAGTACGTGATTAGAGTATGCTTTCAAATATAGATGGAAGCACGGAAATTGCTTTGATGGTTTAGACGTGAGTTTGATAATCTCCTTTGGCCACACATTCTGGATTATCATTAGTAGAAGAAATGAATCAAATTGCTGTTGGCAATCACCCTCTGGGAAATGAATTCTTTAATGTCATAAAAGTAAATTCCCAATTTTTTTTTCGTTCTTTCTGCAGATTGAACTGTTTTTAGTTACATACAACAATCATCGATGCAACAGTAGTTTCGATACGAGTGTGACTCGTGTGCTGTACTTAAGCTCCCGCACGCCTTGTCCCTTGCTCGTTCCAGCTCCAAACAATTTGAAACTATCAGTCGGAAAAAAATAAAATAAATAAAGTAAACCAAGAAACAAAATGGGTGAGAACGTAGTGAAGTGTGATACGAACTAGAGTTAGACGTATGAAATATGATTTTAGACTGAGTCAATATATCTTAAAAGATAATTTTTATATAAGATCTGAATCAATTTCAATTATCTAATATAAGTGTTGTGGGACTAAATTATAACTCCATTGTCATCCCCTTTGAGCGCTCAATCGAAAACAATATACAATCTAACAATTTTTACCTTAGCACATTTTCGCAGACCGATCAACCAAGAATGTCCTGACTACCTTTGTTTGTTCCTGCTAGCCGAGCACCTTGTTCGTTTCCGCCAGTCGAGCACCCATAAGATCCAATATATTGTCATCTCGATCCGTTCGACTACAGAACCAAACCGATATGTTCATCCACAGCATCATCTGTATGCCAACCACAACGTCTTGCTTCATCTTGGGTGTCGTCTCCACCTTTGAGTCAATTAGTGTAGTTACCTCTAACATTAGGTCTGATTCTCTTTCAAACCACCTTATAGAATATGCTCATATTTCACCTTGAGAAGAGAGTCTGTATAATCGGACTTATACGCATAAACGTTCAGCACAATCTGTCTCGAACCAATTAGAGCGGCTCAAACTAGTTCCGTAAGCTTTGGCTCTAATACCACTTGTTAGAAAAATGGTATGACCCGAACTAGAGTTGGCCCATGAAATACAATATTGGACTGACCAGTTTCTATAAAAGAAAATTTTCATATAAGACCTGAACCAAAATCAATTATCTACACCTCATGATTCACTTTCTACCTGATGTGGAACTAAATTATCAACTTTATTGTCATACCTTTTGAACGTTCAACAGAAAGCGAGATACAATCCAACATTAAGTGAGTCTTGATTCCACTATATCCCTTTGAAATAACATGGAATATTTTTTGTATGAAGAATTCAACAATGATATCAAATTTAGGATTAGGATTATTGTGTCTAGTATGCCATATTTGGTTCACGGATTTAAGAAATCGAACGTAAACTTGTTTCTTTTCTTTGTTTGGCAATAACAAATTTAAAAATTAATTTTTGAGAAAATAGAAGGGAAGATGGTTTCTCTCATAACCTATGTGATTAATTTTTTTTTTCCTTTTTTATCATTTATTACAAAAAATTTAGGACGATAATAGTCCTACTTAAATATGTTATTGTCTATTTTATTCATTAATTTTGAATTTTTATGATATTATTTTTATTTTAAATATGCAGAAATATTATTGGAATACTGAATTTTTTTTTTTTTCATGCACTCATCAAATACGGCTAGAAAAATTAAATCGACTTTCTTGAATGTTTTTTGATTTACCAAATACAGTTAAAAAAAATAATATTATGACATGAATTCTAATTTTTCAGTTTTAAAAGACAAATGAATTGATTTTACTTCCTAGAACCAAACGAGCCCAAGTGTGCCATGCGAGAGTGGTTCAGACTCTGGAAATATTAATATAGTATCGGGAATGTGAACAAAACTTTGTGGTTGGCAGTTCCTCAAACAGTACTATAGCTTTGTCCAAACAATATTTTTGGAACTATAAAAAATATTCGAAACTGGTCCAAAATTTTTTTATAAATTTTTTACTTAAAACTAGTCCAAATATTTATTAGGACTGACAGTCCTTTCAATATGTTAGACTGTCAAAATTTTGATAATAATAAATAAAGTATGCAGTTCAATGGACTATCAAAATTTTGACACTCCAACCTATTGGAAGAACTGTTAAAATTTTGACAGTTCTAATAAATATTTGGACTAGTTCTGAATAAATTTTTGAGTAAAAAATTTATAAAAAAATTTGGACCAACTTCGAATTTTTTTTTTTTAGTGTCTTTATACACACTGGTTGGACGATTTTGACAGTCACATGAGGGCAAGTGGGCCAAGGGAGAGTGGTTCAGACTCTTGAAAACTTCAACCTTCGTCTTTCGATGATATGACCTGAGAAAGGCTGCCTAATTCCGAGCAAAATTAGCATCAATAGTTAGGCTCCCTAAGGGATAGGATGAATTTGGGGTTGAATTTGCTTATAATTTCTAATTTAGGATGAGATTTATCACATATTCTGTTTGGTTGCTGAAAAAACGGGATGAGATTTGTTGTCACAAATATTCTGTCTTCTCTTACATATTAGGTCTTCTCTCATATGTAGTAAAATTTATACTTGTATGTGAGAGGGAGCATAAATAAAAATATAGTATTTGTGACAGCAGATTTCAACTCTGAAGAAACTAGGTTGGAGGAAGTATTGAAAAACGTGCTACAGTTTCTGTGTCTTGACTCTCTTTTTTTTCGGCTTTTGATAAGGGCACTGTATATTTTACTCGGGACTAGCCCAGGATTGGGGCTAGCCCACTAAAGAGAAACTTTTACTCATACTAACCCAACATTTTACTCATACTAGCCCACTACTTCCAAACCCTCCCAAACCCTCCCTATCCGACCGGAGCCCTCCCCCCTCCTGCCGTCCTCCTCCGTCTCCTCCCCCGTCCTCCACCGCAACCTCCCGTCGCCGCGCCTCCCGTCGTCGTCGCCGTCAAAACCAAAAAAGAAAATGAAAAAAATAGAAGAACTGTCAAAATGTTGATTTTTAGGTCTGTCAAAATTTTGACAGTCCTACAACCTTCCCATTGGTAGGACTGTCAAAATTTTGACAGTCCTAAATTTTTTTTTCTGTTAATTTATTTTTTTAATTGTTGGGGGGGCCAATTTTAAAATATCCTTAAAATTTCTATCCTTAAAATTTGTTAAAGTATTATGTTTTTTAAAATAGTAAATTTATTATTGGTACATTAAATATTTTGTAAAAAAAAAATTTACCAAGAGCAAAATTTGGTGGTCGAAACATCGTTTTTTTGCAATTCTAAATATTTGGGAAGTCCGTCAAACGGTGAAACGGTTTATCCCGAAGTACTTTTCCATACGGTCATTTTAGCTCAAACTGGAACTTGTTTCGATCTCCCAGTCAAAAGTTATGATACTTTAAAGTTTTATATTTTATATTTTTTGCCTGTAATATGTACGTCTTACTTCGGATGAAAATTCTCTCTACACGAATTGTGTTACTCTCGTCGAAAACATACAAATAGACCTATTGTGTGACGAAAAATGATTTGAAAACAAATAGTTATGGCCGTTTGAAGTCTGGTCGACGGTAGACGTAATATTCGTACGGTAGATTTTTTTTTTTTTTGGTTCAATGA
Organism: Iris macrosiphon; assembly: GCA_036927795.1. NCBI lineage: Eukaryota > Viridiplantae > Streptophyta > Magnoliopsida > Asparagales > Iridaceae > Iris > Iris macrosiphon. The sequence continues at coordinate 12,746,221 of JAYESA010000013.1, forward strand.
TAACATATTTTATTTTGGATATTAAACTAAATAAAAAAAATCAAAATCCAAAACTAACTAAATAGAAATAAACTAAAAAAAAAATCCTGACAATTAAAATGAGGACTGTCAAAATTTTGACAGTCCTCATTGTTTGTGGGACTGTCAAAATCCTGACAGTCCTAGTTTTATATAAAATTTTCAGTGGGTAAAATTAGGACTGTCATAATTTTGACAGTCCTCCTAACAATTTGTAGGACTGTCAAAATTTTCACAGTCCTTCCAAGTGGAAGGACTGTCAAAATTTTGACAGTCCTGATTATAACAATTTGGGCTAGCCCCAAATGAGGACTGTCAAAATTTTGACAGTGCTCATTTCTTGTGGGACTGTCAATATCCTGACAGTCCTAGTTTTATATAAAATTTTCAGTGGGTTAAAATTAGGACTGTCAAAATTTTGACAGTCCTAACAATTTGTAGGACTGTCAAAATTTTGACAGTCCTTCCAAGTGGTAGAACTGTCAAAATTTTGACAGTCCTGATTATAACAATTTGGGCTAGCCCCAAGTAACTTTGGAAAACTTGTAATTTTAGGAAATGGGACTGTCAAAATTTTGACAGTCCTTCCAAGTGGTAGGACTGTCAAAATTTTGACAGTCCTGAGTATTACAGTGGACTAGCCCCGAGTAACTTTCATGATGGCAAATTTATAATTTTTTCTAATTTTTAAATGGACTAGCCCCGAGTAAAATTTACAGTGCCCTTATAATTTGCCTTTTTTTCGCCCACTTCCTCGTCACTCCATCGGATTTGGAAAGGAGAAAAACAAAACAAAATACTGGAAGCAGAGCTTACGAGAAGCCAGATGCCAACGGCGAGGTCATGGTGTTGAGAGAGAAGGGGCCATGGTGGAGGAAGTCGAGCTTGTTGAGGAGCCAGACGCCGACAATGAGGAAACCGAGCTTCCCTTCTCCCACCACCAGCCGACGATGAGACCGCGACCCTGCGGTGAAGAAGCAGAGCTTCCGTTCTTCCTTCTCCGACTTGATTTGAGCTTTTTCGTTCTCTTCCCAAAATTAGGTTTAAGGTTTCGGTGGAGATCGAGGCTCAAATCCAACTAAACCAAATAAGGATTCTTCAAATCCAAATTCTATATTTGTTCCAAAATTTAGAATTTGAAAAAACAAAAACAAATCTGGATCCAAATCTGACTGATCAAACAGCTTTGAGTTGCACACATGGGTAATTAAGTGGAAGTATAATTTTATTTTTTTTATGTCCCTCGAACTCGAAGTCAAGCATGTATTTCCTTCCGACGACTTTCTAATGTTCGTCTCGCTTAACTCATCTTTACTTTCTCTTAACTCATCTTTACTTTCTTTTTTGGTAGGAGTCTCTAGCACATTGAAATGCCAGATGCCGATGGTAAGGTCATGGTGTCGAGAGTGAAGGGGACCATGGTGGAGGAAGTCGAGCTTGCCGAGGAGCCAGACGTCAGCGATGAGGAAGCCGAGCTTCCCTTCTCCTACCACCAGCCGACGATGAGGCCGCGACCCTGCAGTGAGGAAGCAGAGCTTCCGTTCTCCCTTCTCCGGCTTGATTCGAGCTTTTTTTGTTCTCCCCCTAAAATTAGGATTAAGGTTTCCGTGGAGATCGAGGCTCAAATTCAACTAAAGCCAAACAAGGATTATACAAATCCAAATTCTAGATTTGTTCCAAAATTCAGGATTTAAAAAAGCAAAAAACAAATGTGGATCCAAAAATCCTACTAATCAAACAGCTCTTAGTTGCACACATGGGTAATCGGAGGAAGTATACATTTTTTTAAGGATTATTTCGTTTAAAGTAATAAAATATAATATAATTATAAAAAAAGAGAAAAGTTGGAGGTAATTGCAGATAGGGGGACCACTCGCCAACTGACTTGACGGGGTGCTGAGTTGGAGAGCATCTCGCCAACTGAGTTGGCGGGGCGCTCTCCTCGAGAGGCCGTTCGCCAACTCAGTTGGCGGGGCGCTGACCGTTGCTTTCCAGCCGTTGCCCAACGGATACATTTCACCCCTATAAACCCCCCCCCCCCCCCAAACACTCCTCACACAACACATTCTCCTCCTCACACACACACCCCCAAACACAATTCTCTTTCTCCTCCTGATATTTACTGGCGATGGCTACCCGCAATGACGGTCGTATTCCTGGCGGCCCGACTATCGTGCTTATTATTAAGCAACGTGAAGACCACATTTCTAGTCAGATATTTACTGGCGAGGTAATTTTTGAAATTACAAGTTGCCAAGTTTATTAATGCATATGTTTTTTATAATGCATATGTTTACTTTATTAATGCATATAAATTTACACACAAAATATAATGCATATATTTTTTATAGTTATACGACCATGATCATGGTTTACGAACCCGGATCCATGTACATTGGCGGGCCGAAAGAAATTATCGTACGTGGAAGCTAAATTCGGTCCAAAAGGCTTTGGTGGAATCCTTTGGATTCCACTATATAGATCGTGTTAGATATTTAATCCACGATCTTCATTTAGTTGTAAGCCTTGCGGAGCGTTGGTGGCCAGAACGCAACACTTTCCAACTCCCATTCGGCGAGATGACGATCATCCTTTTTGATGTGGCGAATATACTAGGGTTACCTATTAAAGGTAACGCTATATATTTTGATCCGCACTTAAAGGGATCTGATCTGATCAGGAGGTATCTCGGTGTTAGCCCTCCTTCAGGTCTAAAAGAAGACAATTATGTAAAATTTACATGGCTCCGTGGTAACTTTATGGACCTACATCAAACTATTGATGGGGTGGTTGATGTAGATGAAATTCGGGTATGTATTTTTATTAGTAAATTTGTTTATTACTTAATTTAGTGGTGCAATTCTATATAACACTTAATAAATCAAGGTCATTCGTTGCACTAGAGCGTATCTGCTCTGTTTATGTGGTGCAATTCTATTTCCCGATGCATCGAGAAATATGGTAAATGTGCAGCTTCTACCATTCTTTGATGATATGACAAAACCTACTGAGCATGCGTGGGGAGCTGCTACTCTTGCCTTTTTATACGCCAATCTGACAAAATTTGTTAGATCCAATCGCAAGAGTATTTGTGGATGTATTTCACTGATACATGTATGAATGAAAGACCTTAAAAAGTTAGAGTAATTTTATACTCAAATTTTGTTTGTACTAATGTCATATTTTTGTTTTATAGTTCTGGTCCTATGAGCACTTCTATATTGGTAGGCCTGTTACCAGCATTCTCAGTGATGTTGGAGTATTTTCAGTTGCTATGCGCTGGCCTACAGACGTAGTGGATTATCAACACTACCAATACAGGACTGTATCACTATATCGTAGCCAATTTGATACACTGCAGTATAATGAGATAAATTTTAAATATGCAATAAATATCTTTAAATTATTTAAGTTTTGATCGTAGATAAACATCACATCTAATTGATACAATATCTTTAAATAGGTAACCTGGTTACCGTACTCATGTGAACCTGATGCTCCAGAAATCAAGAGGACATCATATGCATTTACTTTACACAGATGTCATATTATATATGATCGGTTCACCATGTACCATCCGACAGACCGTGTTCTTCGGCAATTCAGAATGGCCCCAATAATTCCTGATGATCCACCGACAGTCGGTTATGAGACATCAAATGCATTACAACGAATCATTGGTCTCGTTGCTGACTGAAATAATCGGTTCGAGAATTATAGTGTGAGGGACATGTCTCCCAGACTAAATTCTGCTGAGGAATGTAAGTTATAAGTTACTCATTATTCGTATTGATTTAGTGTAAATAGTTTGCTAAAATTTTGTTTACATTTTGCAGACATAGGTAGCCTGGACTATAGGCAATGGTGGGGATGCCCTCTTATGAGCAACCGAGTATACCACTACGAGGAGCAAAGGTTCAAGAGTAGATCCGTAGACGATTCTACTATGCGTGCTTTTGTCGATGGAATGCATGATTTGGTATGACTTCATTATACTTTCAAAAATACATATACATAGATATGATAAATATATTAATTTACAAGTTTCAAATTTTAGAGTGGTGTATACCGGCAACATTTACAACGACCTCATATGGAGGAACATGTGACTCGTCGTCTTATGGAGGAACTTGTGACTCGTGTTGAGCATCTGGGTATTGGACGGGAACCGGAAATGCCTCGAGTACAATCCCGTCTTCCACCGGACTATCCGACCGGCTTAGTACGACAGAGACACTCTCGTCGTCGTCGGCAGGATACTGCTGGAGCGGGCCCGAGTGACCAGTATGCTGGAGGGAGCCCGAGTTACCAGTATGCAGGAGCGGACCCGAGTTACCAGTATGCTGAAGCGGGCCCGAGTGACCAGTATGCTGGAGCGGGCCCTAGTTACCAGTATGCAGGAGCGGGTCCGAGTGGCCAGACTGCTGGAGATGAAAGCTACCAGATATTCACACAATTTTTTTTGACTCCATCAGCACCGCTGCCTACCCAAACTCAACAAGACGAGGACGAGGATTAGTAGAAAATTTGTAACATTGTATGATTACAATTTTTGTATGATTTGTAATGGTTTTTTATTACAATATTTGGGTATTGAACAATTCTATTTTAATCTCTCGGTTGACTAGTACATCTTCTTCGGTTGTGTCCCATAGCACCACAATTACTGCAACGTAGATCTCTTGTCGATGAATCCCGGGGTTTGATGCGGTTCTTCTTTGGTCTTCCGGCTTTGCGTCTTACATCTGGCACCCCAATTTGTCCTCTTACCAAAGGACCTTGGATCTCGTAGGGAACTGGAATTGGCTCCATTTTTGGCGCGTATACACTTTTCAAGTTTTTCGTCGAAAATACTGCAGGATAAAATTATCAATACTAATATTGCAATATCTACAAACAAAATATGCATGTATACATGGTATATAAGTATGGTACCATCTAAAACATGTACAAGATCTGTCAGTTATATGAACAATATAGGTTCTACTTGTTGCCCGGTCTATTATTTCAAACTTATAACTATCAATAGCTAATATTTCTAGGTGGTTCTTCTCTTTGATAATAGAAGCCATATTTTTTAACATCTTCGGACAATAATCTGTGTCTATATTTTCAGCAAACTTTCTACGATTGTCATGACGTGTAATAATCTTGGCTCTAATACCATCGAGAAGTATTGTTATTGGCTTATCTCGTAATTTCTTAATCCAGCTATTGAAATATTCAGCAAGATTAGAAGTGTTAATATCTAATCTAAGACAAGTAGCATACGCTGTTATCCAATGTTCAAATCGACGACTTTCATCATTTACACCAATAAGCCAATCGTACAACACTATGTTCTCGGCTTTAATTATATCAAACACACTCTCTGCATCCGTTTTATTATATGATCTAGCAAGCGAGTCTAACAAGCGTTGAAATACTGGTTCTTTTGTAACTTTTTTCATGTTTTGTTTAAAATGTTGAATACAAAAAAAAATGAGGAGATGCAGGAAAAATAGCACGAACAACATTTATTAATCCCTTTTGCTTGTCAGATATAAATGAAATTGTACTCCAATCATTAAAACAACTTTCAAAAGATATTTTAAGAGAATTTAAAAACCAAGACCAAGAATCACTATTCTCACCTTCAGCAACAACATAAGCTATAGGATATAATTGATAGTTAGGATCGTGAGCACAAGCAATAAATAAGATACCTTGATATTTAGACGAAAAAAATGTAGCATCAGTACTAATAATTGGTAAACATCCACTTAAAAATCCATCAATACATGACTTAAAACAAATAAAAATTCGTTGGAAGCTATTGTTTTCGGCAGTTTTAATAAAATATGTACTACCTGGATTTGTCTCCATAATTCTATAACAATACTCCTCAAGACTAGCGTATGCCTCATCATAACTACCATTAATTTCAGCTAATGCTGTCTCTCGGGCTCTCCATGCTTTGGAATAACTAACTTGTATACGGTGCTCCCTATATATATCTTTAACAATTTGCAATGGACTGTATGACTGATTATCTCTAATAATGTCAATTATCATGGTCTTAATCCATGAAGCGGTAGCTAGTCGATGACGTCCTGTACTAAGTCTTCCTAAACAAGAATGACGATTTTCTAATGTACTAACTTTAACTATATCGCCATTTCCAATATATTTGACATATACTCTCCAATTACAATTCGGTTGATCACAAATAGCACGAACAGCATTTATTAATCCCTTTTGTTTGTCAGATATAAATGAAATTGTACTCCAATCATTAAAACAACTTTCAAAAGATATTTTAAGAGAATTTAAAAACCAAGACCAAGAATCACTATTCTCACCTTCAGCAACAGCATAAGCTATAGGATATAATTGATAGTTAGGATCGTGAGCACAAGCAATGTCACGCCCCAGTCCCAAAATACCGAGGGACTGGACACGTGGCAATGGCCAGCAGCACGCACCGATGGACAATCCAATTTAATGGATCCATCAGGGCATGCTTAAGCTGTAGTCTAACAGGAAATAGAATAATTATTACAAGTCCCAGGTTATTCTAATCTCATCCACAACAGATAATCACAGATCAAAAGCCAGAATAAAGGAAATAGAAATAACTATCAAATCTCAATAAAAGTGTCTCGGTGAACAATCCGAGATCAAGTCTGATACATCAAATCAAATAGACAGGAAATAAAGGAACTGAAAATAGAAACAGAAATAACTGACTATATACAGCCACTGCTCAGGAGAAGTCCTCTGGTGCGAGCTCGTCCTCAGGTCCTGGTACAGCTCCTGGAAGTGCTCCTGTACGGTGTATCTCTGGATGGATCTCTTCGGCTATACCTGGGGACATAGTCCATTCCAGGACCTAGTCCATTCCAGGTCCTCAGGGGACATAACAAGGTACAGATAATACAAGCCAAAATATAAGCAGTGCAGAAATTAAATGAAACATCAGGGTAAACTATGTAACCAGCTAAGTGATAAATGCAAGTTGAGAGCATCACTAGAACTCGGGCTGAAGCCGCTACAAGCTCTGTGTCGGAGAGCCGGTAGCAGTAATAACACGTAAAGGGCCAAGCTCGGGTTTAGAGTCTTGTGCCTCACAATAATAGGTGTTTCATGTATATATATATGTTCAGCCTGTAGCCTGTGTGTCTCTCCCCACCCAATGTAATTACACGTCCCATGTCCATGTGGCCCCATGTCCATGTCACGCAAGATCATATCTAATGCAGCAAGTCATAATAAGCTCTAAGCATATATGTAAAGAATATGTCATGAAACCTGTATCCTATACAGAATCACCATGAATGTCTCAGGAAGACTCTGTCTCATGAATAGTGTCAAGTATCCTGGGTTATGTTGTACTTGATAAGACAAGTACGAGAATACATAGGGTCTCGATATCCATGTCTATGTGACATTTACACAACTCCGCGTACGGGGTTGGCACCCGACTATAATCGGACGCTAAGCACGTCACACGGCCCTAGGGTTGAGCAGTTAAACAAGTTTATATGTATTTATACAAGAATTCAGGCAAAGCACTATAACAGGAATCACTGCGAATTGGCAAGCTTTACTTGCCCACTGATGTATAAATGAGCCAAGGAAATAAGTAGCAAGCTGCAGTGTTTGGCAAGGTACACTTGCCTGTGGTTCCGGTTCCAATTGCGGCTCTGACTTCAGCTGGAATTACAGGCGGTACTCCGGTTGCTGAAATAAACATCACCATCAGATCCAGAAAATATCAATCAGCTAGAAATGCATATCCTTGAGTCCAATTTGGAGACAAGGGCAAAAACGGCAATTTCGGGTCAAAATGGGGTCCACATGTGGGCCCGCTTTGCACCGAAAAATGTGTCAGGGTCAAAGGTCTCCAAATTCACCAAACTTAGTGTCAACATGTCAGGAACGATGATACGAACCCAACGGAACTTCCAGAATTGGATTCCGATAAGCCGATCACAAAATCGCCCGTCGAGTGGGGCCGGTGGGGCCCACGACACGCGATTTCGTCAACGTTCTCAGAATCGAACCAAACTTGGGTCACAGGACCAGCGTATCGCTACGAGTCCGATGGCGCAAGTTTTGTTTTAATCCGACGTGTGTACATAAAGTTAGAACACGATTCAAAAAAATTGGATACGGGGCGTTGTCCGCGGATACGCGTTGATTCTGGTGTGCACGCACATCCGAATCGACTTTCGCGAAATCCCACCAAGTCATCCCGTTTGGCGGGGCGTACCCAGTTCCAGGATGAATCAGGGTGTTGTTTTTCCTATTTTTGGATCGCGGTTCGCGATCGCCACAGGACGCGATGCCCCGAGCGGGTTGCACGGACACCGAAGGGGTCATGCAGGCTACGCAACGCAACTGACGGAATCGAAAATGGGGTTACGAGCAGAAAGATACGCGTACCTGAACAGGGTCCGAAAAAGCAGAATTTTCCGTGTCCGACACGTGTCCGACACAAAAGACCTAGGGTTAGGGTTTGGGGGTTCCCAGGCGGAGCTCCGGCGCTGCGGCGGGGGAGGCTGGCTGGAGGAGGCTGGGCGGCACTAGCGAGGCGTCGGCGGAGGCGGCTGGTGGCGCGGAGGCGGCGCGGCGGCGCAGGCTGGGCGGAGCGGCACTGCGGTGGGGGAGGCCAGAGCTGCTGGGGAAGAAGGAGGAGGAGGGGCCGTCGGCGGGGGCTGCAGCGGGCGGCGCTGGGGCGAGGCGGCGTTGGGGCGGCATGGCGGCGTGCGGCGAGGAGGCGGGGTCGGAGCGAGTGACCGGAGAGGGGGAAACTAGGGTTTTATAGGTGTGGAGGAGGCTGGGATAGCCGGGGAAGGCGGAGGCGCTCCGGGCGAGGCGGGCGACGTGGCCTCGGGGCTCGCGGCGACGTGCGGAGCGGGCGGCCGGCGGTTGCGGCGGTGGACGCGGGGGCAGCGCTGGTCGTGCGGGGAGCGGGGGTGTGGGCTAGCGGATTCGGGTGCGGGTCGGGTTCGGTTGGGCGGACCCGACCCGACCCGTTAAGGCGGGTGGGCTGGGCCGGTGCTGATGGGCTTTAGGTTTTATTAAATAGAATAAATAATTAAATAAATAATTAACTAAATAATTAATTAATTAGATATAATAGTTTTTAGGTGTTTTAAAATAGGTCCGAGGCCCAATAAAATCCAAAAAAATTACCCTAAGTCCAGTTTTTCATTTTACACCCAAAAATATTATTTTTATAATATTTTAATATCATTTATTATTATTTAAAAATCATTTAATAATTAAAACCCTGATTTTAATTACAGAAAAATTTCCAGAAAATTATGAAAAATCCAAATTTAAAAATTCTTGAAAAATCAGGGGATTTACAATCTACCCCCTTAAGAGGATTGCGTCCTCGCAATCAAAGAATAACCGGTCAACAGAGATGACACGGTCGAAACATATCACATGATACTTAGGGAAATACCGTTTCCCTAAAAATGAAAGTTATGCACTTTCCAGAGAAAAATCTAGTTAAAGCAAGAAAACTACAACTTTTTAGAAAATTAGATTATTATTAACAAGTTGCAAATTACTAGGTTGGGGCTGAGGTCACGAACCAATAGGCACGAGCTACAACGAGACTAGAAACTGTTAACTACGAATCACTTACGCGTATTAGCTACTCCACAAGTCTGCGCGTTCTCCACGGTCTTCGCTGGAGCTTGTTCCCGTCCTTGCAGTTGATTCCTCTGCCGTTGGGCCTGCTGGAAGAGTGCTGCCTGAGGTACCAAGGGTGGCCTCGGTATATATCCTCCTGGGGCTGGTGGTAGGACTTCTTGAACTTCCGTTTGCGGTGCTTCCAATGCTGGAGAGGCTGACCTTGGTGCTGGTAACGCTTGTTCTCGACGTTCGGGACATTCCTTTAATAAATGCTGACTAGATCCGCAAACTAAGCATAATTTCTTTTTGCGTCTGCACTTGTCTTCATTATGGCCTCGCCTACGACAATACTGACAGGTAGGAAGTACTTGAGGAGGTGCTTCTGGTGGCTGGTGCATGTGAGACTTCCTTGCAATTCCTGCCTGTGGTGCTCCAGCTGGTGTTGATGTGGCGGGTTGAAGATTCGTCAATGCTTTCTCTCGATGCTGGGGACAATCCTTGGCTAAGTGTTGATTGGTTCCGCAAATCAAGCATAATCCTAACTTGCGTCTGCACCCGTTCTCAATGTGGCCTCGTTTGTGACAATGTTGACAAATAGGCAGTACTTGCGGAGATACTTCTGGTGGTTGGTGCAGCTGAGACTTCTTTGCAATTTCTTCCTGTGGTGCTCCAGCTGGTGCTGTTGGGGCTGGTTGTTGAATCATCACTGCTTTCTCTCGACGTTCAGGGCAATCCTTTACCGAATGCTTTTTGGATCCGCAGGATAAATATTGTCCCAGTCTGCGTCGGCATTCTTTAGCGAGGTGGCCTACCTTGCCACAGTAGTGACAAGTAGGAAGGACTAGTGCTAGTGGCGTAGATGCTCTCTGTTGTGGATTTATCTATGATCGCTTTGCAGCTCTTTCCTGTTGTGCTTGGTCTGGTGCTGACGCATACGGCCGCTTCTGGCTGGACTCGGTCCTTGTGGTGCACTCCACGGGTCTTGCTGCAGTAAGAACGTCCTCGTCGAAGGTAGTTGCATTTGAACTGATTGGCCCCCGTGACTCCGAGTTAATTCTGTCGATGAAGTTCTCCGCTTGGTTTTGCTGAGCTTCTTGTTGAACATTTTGATAGGCTTGCATCATCACGTAGAATATTCGGAACATTTGTTGTTCGTCCATAGGCTGTCCCAGTGGGAAGGATGGCATCGGTGGAGTAGACTGCGTCGAGGGTGGAACGTCATCTTGATGGATTCTCGAGGCAGGCTAACTTGCTTGACTGTATTGCGATGATTGGCCTTCACCAACTGGTGTCACATTGTCTTCGTGGGTAACCACAACGGCTTGTGGTGTTTCTGCATGAGCCTCATTGCGGGCTTGCGGGTCCATTTCCCTGCATCCAAAATAAACAATAAGAGGCGCACAGGAATCAAGGCAGGATGCAAGTCAATAAATTAATTCGAATAGATATCAAGAACGATTCAAGCAAGTGGATGAGATCCTAAAACTTATCATATTCTTATTGCATGCCTGTTCGGTCCCTAAGTTGAAACCGAACAATTTAGTCGAAGACCTGCATGGGCCACCACAAAAACCATGTCACGCCCCAGTCCCAAAATGCCGAGGGACTGGACACGTGGCAATGGCCAGCAGCACGCACCGATGGACAATCCAATTTAATGGATCCATCAGGGCATGCTTAAGCTGTAGTCTAACAGGAAATAGAACAATTATTATAAGTCCCAGGTTATTCTAATCTCATCCACAACAGATAATCACAGATCAAAAGCCAGAATAAAAAAAATAGAAATAACTATCAAATCTCAATAAAAGTGTCTCGGTGAACAATCCGAGATCAAGTCTGATACATCAAATCAAATAGACAAGAAATAAAGGAACTGAAAATAGAAACAAAAATAACTTACTATATACAGCCACTGCTCAGGAGAAGTCCTCTGGTACGAGCTCGTCCTCAGGTCCTGGTACAGCTCCTGGAAGTGCTCCTGTACGATGTATCTCTGGATGGATCTCTTCGGCTATACCTGGGGACATAGTCCATTCCAGGTCCTCAGGGGACATAACAAGGTACAGATAATACAAGCCAAAATATAAGCAGTGCAGAAATTAAATGAAACAGCAGGATAAACTATGTAACCAGCTAAGTGATAAATACAAGTTGAGAGCATCACTAGAACTCAGGCTGAAGCCGCTACAAGCTCTGTGTCGGGGAGCCGGTAGCAGTAATAACACGTAAAGGGCCAAGCTCGGGTTTAGAGTATTGTGCCTCACAATAATAGGGGTTTCATGTATATATATATGTTCAGCCTGTAGCCTGTGTGTCTCTCCCCACCCAATGTAATCACACGTCCCATGTCCATGTGGCCCCATGTCCATGTCATGCAAGATCATATCTAATGCAGCAAGTCATAATAAGCTCTAAGCATATATGTAAAGAATATGTCATGAAACCTGTATCCTATACAGAATTACCATGAATGTCTCAGGAAGACTCTGTCTCATGAATAGTGTCAAGTATCCTGGGTTATATTGTACTTGATAAGACAAGTACGAGAATACATAGGGTCTCGATATCCATGTCTATGTGACGTTTACACAACTCCGCGTACGGGGTTGGCACCCGACTATAATCGGACGCTAAGCACGTCACACGGCCCTAGGGTTGAGCAGTTAAACAAGTTTATATGTATTTATACAAGAATTCAGGCAAAGCACTATAACAGGAATCATTGCAAATTGGCAAGCTTTACTTGCCCACTGATGTATAAATGAGCCAAGAAAATAAGTAGCAAGCTGCAGGGTTTGGCAAGGTATACTTGCCTGTGGTTCCGGTTCCAATTGCGGCTCTGACTTCAGCTGGAATTGCAGGCGGTACTCCGGTTACTGAAATAAATATCACCATCAGATCCAGAAAATATCAATCAGCTAGAAATACCTGTCCTTGAGTACAATTTGGAGACAAGGGCAAAAACGATAATTTTGGGTCAAAACGGGATCCACATGTGGGTCCGCTTTGCACCGAAAAATGTGTCAGGGTCAAAGGTCTCCAAATTTACCAAACTTAGAGTCAACAGGTCAAGAACGATGATACGAACCCAACGGAACTTCCAGAATTGGATTCCGATGAGCCGATCACAAAATCACCCGTCGAGTGGGGCCGGTGGGGCCCACGACACACGATTTCGTCAACGTTCTCAGAATCGAACCAAACTTGGGTCACAGGACCAGCGTATCGCTACGAGTCCGATGGTGCAAGTTTCATTTCAATCCGACGTGTGTACACAAAGTTAGGACGCAATTCAGAAAAGTCGGATACAGGGCGTTGTCCGCGGATACGCGTTGATTCTGGTGTGCACGCACATCCGAATCGACTTTCGCGAAATCCCACATGTCCGTATCAACGACGCGCACGTATCTGTGAAGACCGCGCACGACCAAGTCGTCCCGTTTGGCGGAGCGTACCCAGTTTCGGGGTGAATCAGGGTATTATTTTTTTTGTTTTTGGATCGCGGTTCGCGATCGCCACAGGACGCGATGCCCCGAACGGGTTGCACGGGCACCGAGGGGGTCATGCAGGCTACGCAACGCAATGCAACTGACGGAATCAAAAACGGGATTACGAGCAGAAAGATACGCGTACCTGAACAGGGTCCGAAAAACCGAAATTTTCCGTGTCCGACACGTGTCCGACACAAAAGAACTAGGGTTAGGGTTTGGGGGTTCCCAGGCGGAGCTCCGGCGCTGCGGCGGGGGAGGCTGGCGGGAGGAGGCTGGCGGCACTAGCGAGGCGTCGGCGGAGGCAGCTGGTGGCGCGAAGGCGGCGCGTCGGCGCGCAGGCGGCTGGGCGGAGCGGCACTGCGGTGGGGGAGGCCGGAGCTGCTGGGGAAGAAGGAGGAGGAGGGGCCGTCGGCGGGGGCTGCAGCGGGCGGCGCTGGGGTGAGGCGGCGCTGGGGCGGCACGGCTGCGTGCGGCGAGGAGGCAGGGGACGGAGCGGGTGACCGGAGAGAGGAAAACTAGGGTTTTATAGGGGTGGAGGAGGCTGGGATAGCCGGGGAAGGCGGAGGCGCTCCGGGCGAGGCGGGCGACGTGGCCGCGGGGCTCGCGGCGACGTGCGGAGTGGGCGGCCGGCGGATGCGGCGGTGGACGCGGGGGCAGCGCGGGTCGTGCGGGTAGCGGGGGTGTGGGCTAGCGGATTCGGGTGCGGGTCGGGTTCGGTCGGGCGGACCCGACCCGACCCGTTAAGGCGGGTGGGCTGGGCCGGTGCTGATGGGCTTTAGGTTTTATTAAATAGAATAAATAATTAAATAAATAATTAACTAAATAATTAATTAATTAGATATAATAGTTTTTAGGTGTTTTAAAATAGGTCCGAGGTCATAATAAGCTCTAAGCATATATGTAAAGAATATGTTATGAAACCTGTATCCTATACAGAATCACCATGAATGTCTCAGGAAGACTCTGTCTCATGAATAGTGTCAAGTGTCCTGGGTTATGTTGTACTTGATAAGACAAGTACGAGAATACTGTAAAACCCCTATTTCTAAAAACGTATTTATTTTTTTTTTTATTAATTAATAATTTATTTATGGTAATTAGGTCTAAATAAGAGAAATAGATTTTTTTAATAAATTTTATATTAGATGTTCGTGCACTTAGAGGACTTATGTGGCCATCAGGTTTTTTCGGAAATTATTCCATGTAGGAGACCCCTTGAGCAGTTGCTAGCCTAATGATGTGTATTATTCTAATCTAGAATTTTTCTATGAGAATATATATTATATATATATATACAAATATATATAATATATATATACTAATAGGAAAAGAAAGGATTTAAGAAAAGATTAAGTAAAAGAAAGTATTAAGTAAGTTACTAATCTAATACTAATATAATAATAATAATAATAATAATAATAATAATAATAATACCTACTTAGAACACAGCAACTTAGCATTTCTATGTTTCCTTAGCAATTGCCTATGTTCCTTCAGCATACTTGCTGTAGACCACCGTTAGCACTTGCAATTGACCCAGAGGACCCCGCCCTTAGTACTATCCGCAGCAGCAACTTAACCCTTCAGCCGAATTAACTCCCAAGCCCGACCCTTTTATCCGCTCCTTCCCCCTCTCTTAATATATAATATATATATATATATATATATATATATATATATATATATATATATAGTTAGCTCTTAAAACCCTAACCTAATTTGCAGACCTCCTCTTCCCATCTAAGAGCCGTCACCGCAGCCAGAGAAGCCCCACCAAGCCATCCAACCATCCCGTCGACGCCGACCTCGCGAACTGCAGTTTCCCACTCGAGGCACCTTCGCTCCGGCGTGATTTTCCGTCGACTCGCTCGACCAAACTCTGTTCCGTTTTCATTGGTATGATCATCCCTTAACCCTCTCCAATAGTTGTTTTATAGCCAACCTCGGAAAACGTGTGCCCCTAGGTGAAAAACAGCGTCCAAAGTGGACGGACAGACCCAATTCTGGAATCGCAGAATTTTAGAATGACCACCCGTATTGTCGAGTTCGTATCTCCCACCACAGAGATCCGAATGCGGTGATTCTTTTTGATACCTGTAGAATACCTGACCTAGTTTATTTTTTGTTAAATAACCCTATGCTATTAGTTGCTGTGGACAGAATTATATTCGTCACAAAACTGCGCGCACCCACTTTTTCTAGATTTTCAAAAGTTGGAAAACGGAGCGCGCCCCGCCAAACGGGACCGCCCCGTCGTGTGCCAAGTGTATCGAATGGTACACGCAGCATAATCGGACACGTAAAAATTTGTGGGGACTGATTCGGACGCGTGTGCGCGCCAAAATCAGACCGTATCCGCGGACACACACCGTGTCGTAACTTTTGTGGAACTTGCACGTATTTTGTGCACGCTTGTCAGATTGTGACAAAACTTGTGCCACTGGACTCATGGTAACGCACTGGTCCTGTGACCCAATTTTCACGTAATTCTGAGACGGTTGACCAAATCGCCAATTGGCGGGCCCCACAGTTGACTTTTTGGACAAAATTGAGTTTGGCCCATCGGAATCCACATTTGGACATACCGTTGGGTTTGTATTGACATTTAGAGTTGTTTGACCTATAGTTTGTCCCATTTAGAGACTGTTACCCTTGGCACACTTTTCGGTGCAAAGTGGGCCACATATGGACTCCACTTTTACCTGAAATTACCATTTTGCCCCTGTGTCCAAATTAGACGAAAGGGAAGTACTTTTTAGCTATTTTGCTTATTATGGGAATATTGGTGATGTTTATTTCAGCATCCGGAGACGTTCATTCTAAGGCCGTAGCTTCTGACTCTTGGTGTTGACATTGGGATACTACATTTTGTAGCCTTCTTGCCAGGCAAGATACCTTGCCAAATTATTTACAGTACTTTGCATGCTATTTATATTTCTCTTTATTTATTTCATTTCTGTATAGTTCTTGCATGTGTAATTTTTCTCCAGTCATTACTATGTATTAGATATGTTGACACACAGATGACACCTAGTATCATGGGAGGACAATCATTAGGCGTATGGGCTTTTAACCACTCTGGTAACACCGTAGTCACTAGCACGCACTATGGTGGGTCGTGTCCGATGGTCGCTACCCCCGAGGTATGTCGATTGATGGAGTCCGAGGGTCGCTACCCCCGAGGTATGCCGGCTGATGATGTTCATGGACGAGTGCATAAGTTGTGAGGTTTAGATCGAGTAGACTACCCTTGCCCATACGTCGAAAAGTTGTCCTCATTTGCATTCATATAGATTGTCTTGTACAGCGTACTTATTTATTTTCAAATTATATGCATGTTTACTGTATTCAAATTGGCATGTGTTTTGTGTATCTTGTTACGTCCCTCTGAGGACCTGGTCCCCTGCCAGGTGTATCTGCTCTTGAGTATTTGCAGGAGTACGGGCCTGGACCTGACGTATTCCTTTCTGTCGAGGAGGTCTTACCTTCTGAGCATCGTTGATTATCTGGCGATGGATTCTTTTAGCTGTTACACTTCTGTCTTCACATTATTTTATATTGGAGATTTTATACTCCTCTCTCATTTTAGTTTTGATTATAGTCTTTGGTAGTGGATTTGTCTCCACCCGACTATTATTTTCTTGATATTTCAGACTCCTTATTCTAGCTTAGTATTTCTTTTCTATGACTTGTTGTGTGGATGAGATTAGCATATCTGTGACTTGTGACATTATATATACCACATGTGAGTTTATATTCATATTACAGCGTACGTATGGGTTATGGTTTCCATATATTGGAGTTGTCATATCCATGCGGCTGGCATGCTTACGTGTTCCTAGTCCTACGTATTTGGGACTGGGGCGTGACAAATACATAGGGTCTCGATATCCATGTCTATGTGACGTTTACACAACTCCGCGTACGGGGTTGGCACCCGACTATAATCGGACGCTAAGCACGTCACACGGCCCTAGGGTTGAGCAGTTAAACAAGTTTATATGTATTTATACAAGAATTCAGGCAAAGCACTATAACAGAAATCACTTGGAATTGGCAAGCTTTACTTGCCCACTAATGTATAAATGAGCCAAGGAAATAAGTAGCAAGCTGCAGGGTTTGGCAAGGTACACTTGCCTGTGATTCCGGTTCCAATTGCGGCTCTGATTTCAGCTGGAATTGCAGGCGGCACTCCGGTCACTAAAATAAACATCACCATCAGATCCATAAAATATCAATCAGCTAGAAATGCCTGTCCTTGAGTCCAATTTGGAGACAAGGGCAAAAACAGCAATTTTGGGTCAAAACGGGGTCCACATGTGGGCCCGCTTTGCACCGAAAAATGTGTCAGGATCAAAGGTCTCCAAATTTACCAAACTTAGTGTCAACAGGTCAGGAACAATGATACGAACCCAATGGAACTTCCAGAATTGGATTCCGATGAGCCGATCACAAAATCGCCCGTCGAGTGGGGCCGGTGGGGCCCACGACACACAATTTCATCAACGTTCTCAGAATCGAACCAAACTTGGGTCACAGGACCAGCGTATCGCTACGAGTCCGATGGCACAAGTTTCGTTTTAATCCGACGTGTGTACACAAAGTTAGGACACGATTCAGAAAAGTCGGATACTGGGCGTTGTCCGCGGATACGCATTGATTCTGGTGTGCACGCACATCCGAATCGACTTTCGCGAAATCCCACACGTCTGTATCAACGACGCGCACGTATCTGTGAAGACCGCGCATGACCAAGTCGTCCCGTTTGGCGGGGCGTACCCAGTTCCGGTGTGAATCAGGGTGTTGTTTTTCCTATTTTTGGATCGCGGTTCGCGATCGCCACAGGACGCGATGCCACGAGCGGGTTGCACGGGCACCGAGGGGGTCATGCAGGCTACGCAACGCAACTGATAAAATCGAAAACGGGGTTACCAGCAGAAAGATATGCGTACCTGAACAGGGTCCGAAAAACCCGAATTTTTCGTGTCCGACACGTGTCCGACACAAAATACCTAGGGTTAGGGTTTGAGGGTTCCCAGGCGGAGCTCCGGCGCTGCGGCGGGGGAGGCTGGCCGGAGGAGGCTGGGCGGCACTAGCGAGGCGTCGGCGGAGGCGGCTGGTGGCGCGGAGGCGGCGCGGCGGCTCTCAGGCGGCTGGGCGGTGCGGCACTGCGGTGGGGGAGGCCGGAGCTGCTGGGGAAGAAGGAGGAGGAGGGGCCGTCGGCGGGTGCTGCAGCGGGCGGCGCTGGGGCGGCACGGCGGCGTGCGGCGAGGAGGCGGGGGACGGAGCATGTGACTGGAGAGGGGGAAACTAGGGTTTTATAGGGGTGGAGGAGGCTGGGATGGCCGGGGAAGAGGAATCAAACAGGATGCAATTCAAGCAATTAAATTGAATTCGACATAGAGTCCAAAAATGATTCAATCAATGGATGACATCCTATAACTTATCCTATCTTATTGCAGGCCTGTTCGGTCCCTAAGTTGAAACCGAACAATTTAGTCG
This sequence comes from Iris macrosiphon, assembly GCA_036927795.1. Classification (NCBI taxonomy): domain Eukaryota; kingdom Viridiplantae; phylum Streptophyta; class Magnoliopsida; order Asparagales; family Iridaceae; genus Iris; species Iris macrosiphon. The sequence goes on from JAYESA010000013.1 coordinate 12,764,868, forward strand.
TAGACCTGCATGGGCCACCACAAAAACCATGTCACGCCCCAGTCCCAAAATATCGAGGGACTGGACACGTGGCAATGGCCAGCAGCACGCACCGATGGACAACCCCATTTAATGGAACCATCAGGGCGCACTTAAGCTGTAAAATAAGGTCTACGACAAAATGCCACAACTAATCTCATCCATAAAAGATAAATATAATCAACTGCATAATGAAATGGAAATAAGTAGCAACAAGTCTCTACAAGTAGGTCGGAGAAACAATCCGACATAAGTCTGAATACACTGGCTCAATAGGCCAGGAACAAAAGAGTCAAACATAAAGTAAATACTGAGTACGAAATCAGGTACTCAGGAAAAGTCTTCAGCAGTCACCTCGTGCTCAGGGATCGGTTCTGCTCCAGTATCAAGTCCAGTAATAGCTTCAGCTCCTGTCCCGTATATCTCGGGGTACTGCTCCTCAGCTAAACCTGGGGACATAATCCATTCCAGGTCCTCTGGGGACATAGCAAGGTACAGAAAATACAAGCCAAATAAATAAGCAGTACAACAATAAGTAAATAATTGGGTAAACTATGTAACCAGCTAAGTGATATGCAATATGAGAGCAGCACTAGAACTCAGGCTAAGACCGCTACAAGCTCTGTGTCGGAGAGCCGGGTAGCAGTAATAACAGGTAAAGGGTCTAGCTCTGCTGGAGAGTCTACAACCTCACAATAGTAGTGGATATATATATGAAATAGCCTGTAGCCTGTGTGTCTCTCCCCACCCAATGTAATCACGCATATCATGACCATAACATCTCATGTCCATGTCAGCGGGATTATAGCTAATGCAACAAGTCATATTGTCTATAAATAAAATATCTCTGTCAAGTCCTGTATCCTATACAGAATCACCACGAATATCTTGGGAAGATCCTGTCTCATGAATAGTGTCAAGTGTCCTGGGTTATGATGTACTTGATAAGACAAGTACGAGAATACATAGGGTCTTGATATCCATGTCTATGTGACGTTACACAACTCCGCGTACGGGGTTGGCACCCGACTAGTAATCGGACGCTAAGTAAAGTCACTCGGTCCTAGGTTAAGCATGCACAGCAATATAAATAAAGCAAGAAAATATGCAACAAGAACTGTAACGTTGGCAAGGTATACTTGCCCACTGATGTATAACTAAGTCAAGGAAATAAGTAGCAAGCTGCAGGATTTGGCAAGGTACACTTGCCTGATGTTTGAATTCCAACTACTGTTCTGTTACTCAGAAAATTTCCAGAAACATCTCCGGATGCTGAAACAAACATTACAATCATGCTTAGAAGATATCAATCAGCTAGAAACGCCTGTCCTTGAGTCCAATTTGGACACAGGGGCAAAAATGACCATTTCGAGTAAAAAACGGGGTCCGCATGTGGGCCCGCTTTGCACCGAAAAACATGTCAGGGTCAAAGGTCTCTAAATCTGTCCAACTTAGTGTCAACAAATCAGGAACGCTGATACGAACTCAACGGAACTTTCAGATTTGGATTTCGATGAGCCGATCACAAAATCGCCCGTCGAGTGGGGCCTGTGGGGCCTACGACAGGCGATTTCGTCAACGTTCTCGGAATCGAACCAAACTTGGGTCATAGGACCAGCGTATTGCTACGAGTCCGATGGCGCAAGTTTTGTCTCGATCTGACGTGTGTGCACAAAGTTAGGACACGTTCCAGAAAGGACGGATACAGGACGGTGTCCACGGATACACGTTGATTCCGGTGTGCACGCACACCCGAATCGACTTCCGCAAAATCTCACACGTCTGTATCGATGACGCGCACGTATCTGTGAAGACCGCACGTGACCAAGTCGTCCTGTTTGGCGGGGCGGACTCGGTTCCGGGGTGAAACAGGGTGTTAGTTTTCCTATTTTTGGATCGCGGTTCGCGATCACCACAGGACGCGATGCCCCGAGCGGGTTGCACGGGCACCGAGGGGGTCATGCAGGCTACGCAACGCAGCTAACAGAATTAAAAACGGGACAACGAGGAGAGAGAAACAGGTACCTGAATAGGGCTCGAGAAATTGAAATTTCTCGTGTCCGACACATGTCTGACACGACGAAAAGGAACACGATGCTGCTGTATCTGCCTGGCGTGTCCGGGGTCGGGTTCGGCCGAGACTCGTCGGGGAAGGGCGGCTCAGGGCAGCGGAGGCTTGACGAGGGGCTGGGCAGCTCTCGGGGAGGCGGAGATGGGCCAGGGGAGGCCGGCGGCCGGCACTGGGAGGAGAGGGGAAGGAAGAGGGAGGAGGCAGAGGTGGTGGTTCTGGAGGGGCTCGCCGGACGGGACCGGAGGCGGCGACGACTGGGCTAGGGGATCGAGGCGGTAGCGGCTGGCCGGAGCTAGGGGGGAGGTGACCGGAGCTAGGGTTCAGAGGGGGAGATGAGGGAGGAGGAAGAGGGAGCAGGGGTTTTTATAGGCGGGCGGGGCCGTGGGTGGCCGGGTGAGGCGGGGAGGTCAGGGTCGTGGGCGGGTCAGGCGCGGGGCTGCCGGCGACGTGGCCGGGGAAGCGACGGAAAATGCGGGCACGATCGGTCGTGGGGGAGGAGAGAGCCTCCCGGGTCGGGTTGGAGCGGGTTCGGGTCTGGCCGACCCGCCCGACCCGCTAGGCCAAGGGATGGGCCGGGCTCGGTTTGGTTTGGGTTGGGCCCGGTTGGGCTGGGTTTGGGTTAATACTTAAATAAATAATTAATTAAATAAGTAAAATAGTTTTTAGGTGATATAAAATAGGTCTGGGGCCCAATAAATTCCAGAAAAATTACCCTAAGTCCAGTTTTTCATTTTACAACATAAAATATTATTTTTATCATATTTTAATATTAGTTATTAGCAATTAAAAATCATTTAATCACAAAAACACCTATTTTAATTCTTGAAAATTGCAGAAAAATCCCGAAAATTGTTTTTAACAAATTTTGAAAATTTTAGGGTGATTACAATCTACCCCCCTTAAGAGGATTGCGTCCTCACAATCGAAGGATAAACTACAGAAGGGCACGAACTACGGAAATAAGAGAATGCTTAGGTTATACCTGCATCTGCGAATAAGTGTGGATAACGCTGGCGCATGATATCCTCCCGTTCCCAGGTTGATTCGCCAGGGGAGTGTTGTTTCCAAGCTACCCGAACCAGTCTGATTGTCTGTCCTCGCAGTATCTTCTCACTGGTGTCGAGTATACCCACTGGTTGCTCCTCATATCTCAGGCTAGGGTCCACTGAAATCTCAGAATGATCAACTACGTGACTTGGGTCCGTCACGTACCGTCTCAGCTGTGAGACGTGGAATACATCATGCACTCCCTCTAAGGATGGAGGTAATGCAAGACGATAAGCCACCTCACCAATGCGCTCCAAAATGTTGAATGGCCCGATATATCTTGGGCTCAACTTGCCTCTGCTCCCAAATCTGATAGTACCTCGAGTGGACGAGATCCTCAAGAATACGTGCTCTCCTTCCTTGAACTCCAGAGGACGTCTGTGTGTATCGGCCCAATGCTTCTGTCTATCCTGGGCTGCACGAAGATGATTCTGAATCTGCTTTACTTTCTCAACTGTCTCCGTTACCAACTCTGGACCCAGTATTTGATGTTCGCCAACGTCACTCCAGCATATCGGCGATCTGCACTTTCTTCCGTACAATGCCTCGAAAGGTGCCATCTGGATGCTTGCCTGATAGCTGTTGTTGTAAGAGAACTCCACTAAGTGCAGATGATCTTCCCAAGATCCTCCAAAGTCCAGTATACATGATCGCAGCATATCCTCCAAGATCTGAATCGTGCGCTCCGATTGGCCATCTGTCTGTGGATGATAGGCAGTACTGAATTTGAGTCAGGTGTCGAGACTCTCTTGCATGCTTCGCCAAAAGTAAGACGTAAATCTCGAGTCTCGATCTGATACAATACTAACTGGCACTCCATATAATCTTACGATTTGTCGCATATACATGTCGGCTAGTACTTTCGTGGATTGTTCGACTCTAAATGGCAAGAAATGTGCCGACTTAGTGAGTCGATCCACGATAACCCATACTGCATCTTTTCCACTGGGGCTTCTTGGGAATCCGGTGACGAAATCCATGGTAATATGCTCCCACTTCCATTCAGGTATGGGAAGCGGCTGCAACATACCTGCAGTCCTTTGGTGCTCGGCCTTTACTTGCTGGCAGACTAAATATTTTGCCACAAATCGAGCAATCTCCCTTTTCATTCCATGCCACCAATAATACTGTCTCAAGTCTCGGTACATCTTGGTTCCTCCTGGATGAACAGAGTATATGGAGCTATGTGCTTCCGTCATTAACTCCTGTCTCAATTCTCTATTTGGAACATATAGGCGATTTCCTCACCTTAATGTCCCATCCTCATGGATGCGAAGTCCGGTCTGCATGCCTGCTTCTGTTCTCTCTTTCAGCCTTCAAAATCTGGTATCAGTAGGCAAAGCTTCTTTGATCCTCTCCACAAGCGATGACTTAACTTCGAGGTTAGCCAGCAAGCCATTTTGTCCAGGTAAAACAACCTCTATCTGGAGATCTTGTAGGTCTTGTAATAGCTGAGGCTGCTCTGTCAAAAAATAAGCTGTGGGTTTCCTGCTGAGGGCGTCGGCTACAACATTTGCCTTCCCCGGGTGGTACTGCAGATCTATATCAAAGTCCACCATCAACTCAAGCCAACGCCTTTGCCTCATGTTGAGCTCCTTCTGAGTATATACATACTTCAGACTCTTATGGTCAGTAAAGATTTCGACCTTCTCTCCATACTGATAGTGCCTCCAGATCTTTAGTGCAAATATTACTGCAGCTAGCTCCAGGTCGTGCGTTGGGTAGTTCTTCTCGTGGACCTTCAACTGCCTCGATGCATAAGCGATAACCTTGCCATGTTGCATCAAGACATAACCTAGTCCACTACCGGACGCATCACTATAAACAACAAAATCTCCTGACCCTGAGGGAAGAGTCAAGACTGGTGCTGTTGTTAGACGCCTCTTCAGTTCTTCAAAGGCCTTCTGGCATCCTTCCATCCATATAAACTCCTGATCCTTCCGAGTCAGCTTCGTCATTGGCTCCGCAATCCTTGAAAAATTCTCTACGAACCGCCGGTAATACCCAGCAAGTTCGAGAAAACTTCTCACTTCTGCAACGGAGGTAGGTGTGGGCCAAGTTTCTATTGCAGTGACCTTCTCTGGATCAACTGACAGTCCTTCTCCCGAGATGATATGTCTCAAGAATGGCACCTTGTCCATACAGAACTCACATTTGCTGAGTTTGGCATACAACTTCTCCCTTCTTAATGTTTCTAGCACAATTCTGAGGTGCTCCTCGTGCTCTTCGTGGTCCTTGGAATAGACTAGAATATCATCAATAAATACAACCACAAATTTATCCAAGTACTGATGGAAGACTCCGTTCATCAAACTCATAAATACGGCTGGCGCGTTGGTTAAACCAAACGGCATTACTAGGAATTCATAGTGTCCATACTTAGTTCTGAAGGCTGTCTTCGGTATATCTTCCTTCTTCACCCTAATCTGGTGATAACCGGATCTAAGGTCAATCTTTGAGAATACCCTAGCACCACTCAATTGGTCAAATAAGTCATCAATGCGTGGTAAGGGATACCGGTTCTTAATGGTTACAGCATTTAGAGCTCTGTAATAAATGCACAAGCGTACAGTTCCATCCTTCTTTGGTACAAAAAGTATGGGTGCCCCCCAAGGTGAAATACTGGGCCGGATAAAACCCTTCTCCAGAAGATCGTCAACTTGCTCTTTCAACTCCACTAACTCCTTAGGTGCTAGCCGATAGACCGATGAAGTAATAGGTTCGGCTCCTAGAGTTAGGTCTATTGTGAATTCTATTTCCCGATCAGGTGGTAAACCTGGAAGATCGTCAGGAAATACATCCACAAACTCCGATATGACTCTTGGGTAACCTGACTCCTCCTCTACAGATAATACCCTAAGAGTTGGCTGGACACCTTGCTCTACAGCTCCCCAAAGAAATTCAAACTCAGGAAGGCTAGGGGATCTAAATATCACTTTTCCAAGCCGACAATCAAGTGTCGCATGGTACTGACTTAACCAGTCCATACCAAGTACTATATCATAATCAGGCATAGAAAAGATCAGAAATTGGGCTCGCATCTCTCTGCCACAAATTACTATCGAGCATGATCTACAGATATCACTAACTGGGATAATACCACCTCCCGTAAGAATTCTCTTCATCTTCAAGAGAGGTGCGGTAGCTACTCTACGTGTGGCTACGAAGCTAGCAGCTATGAATGAATGCGAGGCTCCAGAATCAAATAAAGCTACAGCAGGTAATGAAGCAACTAATATGGTACATGCTATAACCTCGCCTGCAGTAGCTTCCTCCATGACTGCTAGTGCATATGCCTGTCCTCGTCCCTGAGATGGACCTCTCTGCTGACGAGCCTGCTGAAATAATGATGCCTGAGGTGGTAGTGGTGGCCTGGCTCCTCCAGCTCCTGCTTGTGTTGCTCCCACAGCTGGAAGAGCTGGCCTTGGTGCAGGTAGAGCTGGTCGATTTGGAGCTATCTCTCGACGCTCCGAGCAGTCCTTTGAGAAGTGCTGGTTGGATCCACAAACCAGGCAGAGTCCCAGCTTGCGTCTACATTCCCTTTCAATGTGACCTACTTTGCTGCAGTAATGACAAGTAGGTAGGTTCTTTGATGCTGCTTTCTGAGGCAGGTTCTTTTGGGGTCGTTTGGCAGAGTCCCCCTGTGATGACTTGGACGGTGCTGAGGAGAATGGACGTTTCAGACTTGACTCCCTCCGAGTAACGCGCTCCATACGACGTGTTGCAGCAAGAACGTCGGTGTATGATGTGGGCGCGACAGATCCGATTAACCTCTGGAGCTCAAACCTGAGTCCATCAAAGAACTTCTCCGCCTTCTCTTCTTCGGTAGGAATTAGAGAAGGGGCGAAGCGGCTCAGCCGAATAAATTCGGCGTTGTATTCCTCCACCGATATATTGCCCTGGATCAGGCGGTTGAACTTGTCTCGGAGTTCTGACCGAGCAACAGCAGGGATGTACATTTCCTGGAAGAGTCTGGAGAACTCCTCCCAGGTGACTTGATCATGTCCGAGCCTCCTTTCTTCGGACAGCCACCAATGGTGCGCGTTGTCCGTCAGTTGCATCCTGACGGCAGTCGTCCACTTTTCCCTTGGGAGTTCAGCTGCCTCCAACTGGTGCTGGGTGTTCGTAAGCCATTCATGAACTTCAGTTGGTCCTTCCTTGCCCGAGAAGGTACGGGGTTTGAGTTGACGAAAATCTGTGATGGATCCCGTCGCTGGTCGCCTAGTTGGTGGATTTGCCTGCTCCAATGCTGCGACTAGGCTGTTCCTTAAGTACTCGGCCTCATGACGCTGGGCCTCTTGTTGGATCTGTTGTTGGGCCTGCATCATGGCGTAGAACATCTGAAACATTTGCTGTCCGTCCATTGCCTGCCCTGGGGGAAAGACAGGCATCGATGGAGGGAACTGGGGTGGAGGCGGGATGTCATCACGCCTGAACCTGGAACTTGGCTGGCCAGATTGGTTGCTCTGAGAGGATTGTCCTCTGGTATCTGGCGTCACCCCAGTTTCACAGGTAACCACAGCTTCGGGCGGTGTACCCAAGGGGTTCTCGTCACCACTTCTGGGATCCATTACTCTGCATCAAAAGAAAACAATGAGAACGCACAGAGGAATCAAACAGGATGCAATTCAAGCAATTAAATTGAATTCGACATAGAGTCCAAAAACGATTCAATCAATGGATGAGATCCTATAACTTATCCTATCTTATTGCAGGCCTGTTCGGTCCCTAAGTTAAAACCGAACAATTTAGTCGTAGACCTGCATGGGCCACCACAAAAACCATGTCACGCCCCAGTCCCAAAATACCGAGGGACTGGACACGTGGCAATGGCCAGCAGCACGCACCGATGGACAACCCCATTTAATGGAACCATCAGGGCGCACTTAAGCTGTAAAATAAGGTCTACGACAACATGCCACAACTAATCTCATCCATAAAAGATAAATATAATCAACTGCATAATAAAATAGAAATAAGTAGCAACAAGTCTCAACAAGTAGGTCGGAGAAACAATCCGACTTAAGTCTGAATACACTGGCACAATAGGCCAGGAACAAAAGAGTCAAACATAAAGTAAATACTGAGTACGAAATCAGGTACTCAGGAAAAGTCTTCAGCAGTCACCTCGTGCTCAGGGATCGGTTCTGCTCCAGTATCAAGTCCAGTAATAGCTTCAGCTCCTGTCCCGTATATCTCGGGGTACTGCTCCTCAGCTAAACATGGGGACATAATCCATTCCAGGTTCTCAGGGGACATAGCAAGGTACAGAAAATATAAGCCAAATAAATAAGCAGTGCAACAATAAGTAAATAATTGGGTAAACTATGTAACCAGCTAAGTGATATGCAATATGAGAGCAGCACTAGAACTCAGGCTGAGACCGCTACAAGCTCTGTGTCGGGGAGCCGGTAGCAGTAATAACAGGTAAAGGGTCTAGCTCTGCTGGAGAGTCTACAACCTCACAATAGTAGTGGATATATATATGAAACAGCCTGTAGCCTGTGTGTCTCTCCCCACCCAATGTAATCATGCATATCATGACCATAACGTCTCATGTCCATGTCAGCGAGATTATAGCTAATGCAACAAGTCATATTGTCTATAAATAAAATATCTCTGTCAAGTCCTGTATCCTATAACGAATCACCACGAATATCTCGGGAAGATCCTGTCTCATGAATAATGTCAAGTGTCCTGGGTTATGATGTACTTGATAAGACAAGTACGAGAATACATAGGGTCTCGATATCCATGTCTATGTGACGTTACACAACTCCGCGTACGGGGTTGGCACCCGACTAGTAATCGGACGCTAAGTAAAGTCACTCGGTCCTAGGTTAAGCATGCACAGCAATATAAATAAAGCAAGAAAATATGCAACAAAAACTGTAACGTTGGCAAGGTATACTTGCCCACTGATGTATAACTAAGTCAAGAAAATAAGTAACAAGCTGCAGGATTTGGCAAGGTACACTTGCCTGATGTTTGAATTCCAACTACTGTTCTGTTACTCGAAAAATTTCCAGAAACGTCTCCGGATGCTGAAACAAACATTACCATCATTCTCAGAAGATATCAATCAGCTAGAAATGCCTGTCCTTGAGTCCAATTTGGACACAGGGACAAAAATGACCATTTTGGTTCAAAAATGGGGTCCGCATGTGGGCCCGCTTTGCACCGAAAAACGTGTCAGGGTTAAAGGTCTCTAAATCTGTCCAACTTAGTGTCAACAAGTCAGGAATGCTGATACGAACTCAACGGAACTTCCAGATTTGGATTTCGATGAGCCGATCACAAAATCGCCCGTCGAGTGGGGCCTGTGGGGCCCACGACAGGCAATTTCGTCAACGTTCTCGGAATCGAACCAAACTTGGGTCACAGGACCAGCGTATTGCTACGAGTCCGATGGTGCAAGTTTCGTCTCGATCCGACGTGTGTGCACAAAGTTAGGACACGTTCCAGAAAGGACAGATGCAGGACGGTGTCTGCGGATACGCGTTGATTCCGGTGTGCACGCACACCCGAATCAACTTCCGCGAAATTCCACACGTCCGTATCGACGACGCGCACGTATCTGTGAAGACCGCACGCGACCAAGTCGTCCCGTTTGGCGGGGCGGTCTCGGTTCCGGGGTAAAATAAGGTGTTAGTTTTCCTGTTTTTGGATCGCGGTTTGCGATCACCACAGGACGCGATGCCCCGAGCGGGTTGCACGGGCACCGAGGGGGTCATGCAGGCTACGCAACGCAACTGACAGAATCGAAAACGGGACAGCGAGGAGAGAGAAACAGGTACCTGAACAGGGCTCGAGAAACTAAAATTTCTCGTGTCCGACACGTGTCCGACACGACAAAAAGGAACACGATGCTGCTGTGTCTGCCTGCCGTGTCCGGGGTCGGGTTTGGCCGAGACTCGCCGGGGAAGGGCGGCTCAGGGCGGCGGAGGCTCGACGAGGGGCTAAACAGCTCTCGGGGAGGCGGAGATGGGCCAGGGGAGGCCGGCGGCCGGCGCTGGGAGGAGAGGGGAAGGAAGAGGGAGGAGGTGGTGGTTCTGGAGGGGCTCGCCGGACGGGACCGGAGGCGGCGACGACTGGGCTAGGGGATCGAGGCGGTAGCGGCTGGCCGGAGCTAGGGGGGAGGTGACCGGAGCTAGGGTTCAGAGGGGGAGATGAGGGAGGAGGAAGAGGGAGCAGGGGTTTTTATAGGAGGGCGGGGCCGTGGGTGGCCGGGTGAGGCGGAGAGGTCGGGGTCGTGGGCGGGTCAGGCGCGCGGCTGCCGGCGACGTGGCCGGGGAAGCGACGGAAAATGCGGGCACGATCGGTCGTGGGGGAGGAGAGAGCCTCCCGGGTCGGGTTGGAGCGGGTTCGGGTCTGGCCGACCCGCCCGACCCGCTAGGCCAAGGGATGGGCCGGGCTCGGTTTGGTTTGGGTTGGGCCCGGTTGGGCTGGATTTGGGTTAATACTTAAATAAATAATTAATTAAATAAGTAAAATAGTTTTTAGGTGATATAAAATAGGTCCGGGGCCCAATAAATTTCAGAAAAATTACCCTAAGTCCAGTTTTTCATTTTACAACATAAAATCTTATTTTCATCATATTTTAATATTAGTTATTAGCAATTAAAAATCATTTAATCACAAAAACACCTATTTTAATTCTTGAAAATTGCAGAAAAATTCCGAAAATTGTTTTTAACAAATTTTGAAAATTTTAGGGTGATTACAAAGGTTGCTGCTACTTTAATAACGTATATTTTTATATACCGTGATTGTGAATTAATCTCAAGAATATAATTTCATGCATCTTCACTATCTATCAAAAAACAATTAGAACAAAAAATAGACTTCAGAATAAAATCATAATGAATAGAACAACGTTCAATAATATGATTACGTATATTTTCAAAACTAATATTCGGATAAGTTGAAAAAATTATACTTTCTCCTCCTTCGTAATTTAACCCATTTACTTTACCGCCGTGCGAGCATACAATTCTTACGCTACGATCCATGACGGTTGAGAACTTTTGCTACAGAAAATTCAAATGAACTTTAGCTGCAGGCAGAGAGACAGAGAGAGTGTTGGAGACTTTGCTAGAGGGAAGAGAGGAAATAGAGGAAGTAGATTGAGTGTGCGATGATTTGGTTGAGATAGGTAATTTATAGAGGGAGAATGTAATAGCCGTTGTTGTTAATAGCCGTTGTGGAACGGTCGGGAAACGGATCCTTACTCGCCAACTCAGTTGGCGAGCATATTGCAATGGTCCTAAGCCAACCCAGCATGCCCCGCCAACTGAGTTGGCGAGCGGCCTCTCGAGGAGAGCACCCCGCCAACTCAGTTGGCGAGATGCTCTCCAACTCAGCACCCCGCTAAGTCAGTTGGCGAGTGGTCCCCCTATCTGCAATTACCCTCCACTTTTTCGTTTTTTTATAATTATATTATATTTTATTACTTTAAACGAAAAAATCCGTTTTTTTTACATCTCTCGAACTCGAAGTCAAGCATGTATTTCCTTCCGGGTCTCTAGCACATTGAAATGCGAGAATACATGAATTTTCTAAACTTTCGTGAACCTAATTTGAAAACGCGAGTAATGTTGTTTAGACAAATTAAAATCAAAAATTTGCCAAACTGTATTCTCACAAATTAAAATTAATGTCTCAAAACTCTAATTACGGGGGCATGGAAACTGAGTCCCAAACTTAGCCATAGAGCATCCACAATAGATGAAATTGAATAATACATATTGAGGTCCAAATTTACAATAAAAAAATCTAAAATATATTAGATTTGTACGAAAATAGTAAAAAAAGATCCAAAAGAGACAAGAAAGTTGATAAATTCCTATATGGATTCCATCATTGAAAGTACAAATTCAAATTTTTCCACACTTACGATTTACCAAACATGTCCTAATTGAAAATATCACACACCCTAAATTCTTTCTCTAACTCTCTTTCTTTCCCAACAGTCCATTCTCTTCCTCTTCTTCTTACTTTAGTTTTTAGGTTAATGATTTGTCAGTAAGTACTTTCTCAAAGTATAGAATCCAATATTAGGTTTTCTAAGTTCAATTTTAGACATAACCACGTTAGGGACGACACATGTCTGACAATCTTATTCCTGATATGAACATTTTTTTTCTTTTTTACTTAAGTTGGTGATTTTACTTAACAATTTTAAAAGAATATATTTTGTAGTAAAAAAATTAGGAACTGCCCACATATCAGCTTCCAATTGGCCTTCTCTATTTGTTTGGGAGTAAAACTTTTGATACGTCCCTTATGACATGTGAGTCCTCTCCTCTTTCTTTGTATACTGTACAAATATATATAGAGAGAGAGAGGAGAGCCCACATATCATAGATGAACGGTATCAAAGTTTTATTTTTTGTTTGGAATCCACCGTCAAAATTCTGTCAATAGAATGCTGACAAGTAGTCTGCAGTCACGGAGTGCGGTCACATACCGCAGGCGAAGTAGCAGCGTTGATAACATTTTTTGTGCTGTTCCGTGGCAGTCTACGTCGTGCCTTTGTAAATAATTTAATTGCGTGGGTATCTATGAATTAGTTGCTCACTTTGAAAGAGTTTGCCATAAAGAATTCCTCAGTATTAATTCCTCACGTAGCCCCTGTCTATATAAGACCAGTTTCTAGACAGGTTACAACAGGTGCAGGTCCTTTATCTCCTGCCTGCTCCTCCCTGTTCTTCTCCCGCATTCGAACACTCTTTTTTTTTTCTTTGTTTATACTCACATAACCACCGAAAAAGAAAAGTTCTCTTCCGCTGCTTACTTTATTTTTCTTATACATATGAAATAAATTTTCCAAGTTTACATTTTGTACTATATGTCAAAGTGATTTGGAGGAATCCAAGTATGTTTGCTGCTTGTTCTTAGCCATGTCCGCCTTGGACGAATTGCTGGCGGGCGGCGAGCCGGCCGCGGAAGAGCGTTCGGCGTCCCCTCTTCGCATCTTCTTCAAGGATGGCAGGTGCCGCGGCTTCGTGCGTGATTTATGTAGTTCATATTTTGTTGTTAATTTAGTTCTTGATCACGAGTGCTTGGTTTTTTGTAGGAACGTGTTCAAGATGGACGAGCTGGGCTCGGAAATCGCGCAGATCGCATTCCCCGCTGCGCTGGCTCTGACCGCCGATCCGATCGCGTCTCTGGTCGACACTGCCTTCATTGGGCAGATAGGTTTGCCCCCCTTTGCTTCTCCTCTTTTTAAGTGTTTTTGTAATTTAAGTTTAGTAAAGTTTTCGGAGCTAATTGACTGTTCTGTTCTACCATGTATATATTCATACATGGGAATGGCTAATGATCAATCCTGATCTTAGGGGCTGCTTGGTTCGGCAAAGTACGGTGAAGTGAATTTTTTTTTTGGGAAATCGACATTGTGGTAAGGCAGAACGAAGTGAAAAATACTTCGTTTGGTGTGCTTTGAAGTGGAAAATCTTAAAGTTTGGTGTTTGGTTGGCTATTGAAGTTAGTGAAAAAATGTAACTTTTTGTTGAAGTGACATGAATAGTAAATCTTATTTTTGTTAAAGTACATCAGGAAGTGATCTTCTAACCAAACGAGCGAAGTGGGAATGAGGTTTCTTAACTTCCGCGTTACATTTCGGAGAAAAAAAATTCTGATGTCAAAATTCTGATTTCGTGGCAGACAAGATTTACTGTTCATGTCAAATCACAATAAATCTTGTTTGCAAATACTCCAACCAAACACGTGAAGTGGTCAAAAATTCGAATTTTGGCCACTTCCGCACTCCAAATCTGCGAACCAAACAACCCCTTAGTTTATTTTTTGCTTTGGCCGGAGGGCTTCTTCAAAAGTAGTTTGGTATGCTGTCTCGGCTTTTATTAAGTGAAACCTGTTGAGCTTAACGATACTTGTGAGTAAATTGATGCAAGCTAATTTTATTTGATTCCCTGAACATGTGTAACTTACCATTGTATTACAATATTCATCTTCATCATATTTTCACTTCCGAGGGCTTTTGTTGCGACGGTGAGGCTTGATGCTTGTATCCTGGAGGATGTTGGGTTTATGTCGCACACACAACCTCTTCGTTGTTGGGGTTAAGCCCACGTTCATCTTGACCCTCCCGATCCTGCATTAGCGGAAGCCTCGTGAAACGAGACAACATTTTTTTGTTTATTGTTGTTTTTGTATTTATCCTTCTAACTATACATATATTTATGGCATTTATTTCTTTTCCCCTTTTGTTGGCATGTTTAAACTTTAAAGAGTTTCTCTAAGTATCTGAGATCGTGGTTACGTATCCTGGCTTTGCGCATTTGTGACATATGTGTTCTTCCCGACATGATTTAGGATGTGCTCCAGGCCCTCAAGGATGGTTTATGGTTTTCGCTGATTGGAACCAGAAACACAGAACCCCTATTGCTTCCCTGGTCAAGATAGTTTGGGTTGTATACCCAAACTTGTTTTGCTCAAATATCTCACGAGTTCATGTAACATTTTTACTTGGGCAACAAGGCTAGACCTAACCCAATAGGTAATATGACACCCCTACTTTTGATGATCCTTTCCATGGATTTTGATATTTAACATGACCATGAGATGTTCTCTAGAGCAATATCATAAGGTATACAGTTTATGTTGCACAGACACATATAGGACACGACGCGGTAACGACACAGCGACATAGAACCTATTTGGTGTGTTCTAGTGTGTTTTGGAGCATCCGAGGTGTGTTCGATACACATCTGACACGGCACGGCCCAGAATTTTCGAGTGTCAAATGCTTTCGGTCTTACTTCTACCCACCTGCAATTTCTGGATTCCTGTATTTCTTTATCCCTGATACCTTTATTGTTCATAAACATGAAGCCTTAATGCTTAGAAAGAGTTTTGTTTAGCTTAAATGTCATTTTTTTTCTTTTACTTTTCCTAAACCCAACCCATGGAGATACCGATGAAGCAGCACAATAATATGATGAGCTAGTGGACTGCAACTTGCACAGTTTATTATTATAGACTTGAGTTATTTAGTTTCCCATTAAATTGTGTGATATATATATAGGCTAAACCGTTAAGTTTGTATCTAATTAGAAACTGAGCTGTAGCAAATGACATTTAAGATAATTGCTGAATGATATTGATATTTTTCGTACTAGCCAAACCGAGTTGCAATCATTGCCAAATGATTGCTATTCTTTTTCATCTTTATCGGAATTGCAGGTCCAGTTGAGCTAGCAGCTGTAGGTGTGGCTATTGCTGTATTTAACCAAGTATCAAGGATCGCAATCTTTCCGCTTGTTAGTGTCACGACATCATTTGTTGCGGAGGATGATGCCGCCTCCAAAATGGCTGCTGAAGAACTTGAAAGCAGAGATTGTGAGGAACCCTTTTCTGAAGACAGTGAACTGAAAGAATTAATTCCTCGCTCTGGTATGCTAGCAAAACTTTTCTTTGTTATCTGGATTATGAGCTTAATCTAGTAAAATGTGTGCATCTAAGTGAAAATTCTTTGCTATTTACTTGACAAATACATGCCTAATCTTTTTTCTTTTCTGAACAGATCCAAGTAAGCCAATGTACAGATCATCGGTCTCTTCTGATATATCGACAAATACAGAAAACATCGAGCATGAACGTAAACATATTCCGTCAGTGTCATCAGCACTGGCAATTGGTGGAATACTCGGTCTTCTCCAAGCCTTGTTTCTTATTTCCGGAGCACTTCCGATCTTGAACTTCATGGGCGTGAAATCTGTAAGTAGATTATGAAGCCTGCAATTTTACTTAGTCAACTTGTTCTCACCTAATAAATACTGGGATCAAAGGAAGCTCAACTTCTTAATTATATTTTAATGCTTTTGAAACCAATAGACAAGCCCTAAATCCCCTAAAGATAACTTGAATCTTGGCAAAGAGGAAAGTGTAGATTGGAGTAAGAATTATAAGCTAGAGTTTTATTTTTATTTTAAAAAGGATGGGTTCTAGGAGATCTCAGCCAAACTTCATTCATATGAAAGCGATACCCCCCATTTCTCAAAAATTAGGCTTTTTTTGGGTGGGGGTAACTACAATTACAATTAATAGGTTATGAAGGGGGGTGTAAATACAAAGAACTCTATTTATTATCAGCTCATATCAGAATAAGTAATTGAGCACTGTCAGGGAGTTTTACAATCTCTAAGTGTCCAGCTCAGTGGAGTATACAAATGATGTTTTCACAAAGCCTCAAGTAGAAAAAAAACAGTACTCCATATTTAACTGAACAATTAAAATTATGTTTTCTGCCTCCGGCAAAAACTTAAGAAATGAATACTCCCTATTGAGCGATTACTTTTTGGCCGCATTCATAGAAGAGGTCTCCTTGATTAAATCATTTAGTCTAGTTGTTCTTCTGTCTTATTGAATATACACTTGTTCAAAGAAGAGAATTCGTCTATGTTGTTTTGTATACTTCTCGCAACAGAATTCGACACATTAAAACTCTTATATAATAACAGACTGTTTTGTCTTGATAGGATTCCCCTATGTTTACTCCAGCATGTCAATACTTGACATTAAGATCCCTTGGTGCTCCTGCTGTTTTGTTGTCTTTGGCTACACAAGGGGTTTTTCGTGGTCTAAAGGACACTAAAACTCCCTTATATGCAACTGGTAAGCTAACAGATGGATAAAGTCTAAAATTTTGTCGATGACGATTTGTTTTATAGTCCATGTAATATGCTTTGCTTAGATTAATATGCATTATCATTTTTATTTAGCTGGACATCAATGCATGTGCTCGTATTATCTCAATAGGTTATCTTCTGACATCAAAGCATCCTCGTTTTTTTTCCTTTTTTTCCACACTCCCATCTGAGATTGATCCAATTAATCTGCAGAAAAGATTCCCCCAACTGATGGCTGTCCATCTGATGGCCTCTTATTAGTAGCAAGGTTCGTACTATCAGTATCGGACCATTTCTAAGTATCGTGTTCGGCGGGATCGGTAATATCGGCGGTTTCGGATTGGAGTATCGGGCTTTTCGGTATCAGAAAACAAATAATTATTAACATTTTAGAAAATATATTTTATGTATTTAGGCATAATTTTAATTATTTCCAGTATTGTTTCTTAGATAAGTTTACATGTGAAAATAGTAGTCATCCTTGCCAATTGGTTTACATGTTATAGATAAGTTTTTTTCTTTTATATGCTTTTACAGCCTTACTATGTTTTTACACACTTGTTGGTTGGTCTTTTTGATTCAATTTTTTGCCGAATTGACCAGAAAAGAGATCCCCGATGTTTGTATCAGCCAGTATTGGGTATCGTTCAATATCGGATCAAGATATGCCAAACTGTATCGGTATCGGCCGATACTGCAAACTATGATTAGTAGGTAGCATCACCTTGGCCTTCTTATTTGGTAAAATACTCGACCAAAATTTAGCTAAAGAGATATTATTGAAATATAATTAACATATGTACACTTACTACTAAAAATCATATTATTCCTTTCATACCATACAATGCAAATTAAAATACCCATAATTAAATCTGATGTCAATCTCAAGTTCTTAGGAATGTAATTAGTTCTCCTTGAAGACCATCGTTCTTAAAACACTTAAAGGATATGAATTAACATTCCAAAGTAATTTAAAGAAAGCCCATGCTGAGGAAACAAACCTACATTTAACAAAAATATGATATGCATTCTGTAACCGAGTATTACAAGAATTATGACAATTAATATGTTTTCTTAACAGAATATCACTTGTGAGTAATCTTTTCTTATGAAATAACATGATTAAGATCTTAACCTAGCTAGAATAAAATTTCCTACCATACATCTTATTCCTAAAATTGAGCAACGAATATAAAGATTTAACTCTGAACTGATCTTTATTAGATAAATACCGAGTAACAAAATCACCATAACAACAACAATAAGAAAGCCTTTATCTCAAATTTCTCGGGCAACTGTTTGAATCCTCTTCTTCCATTTGGCTCTGCCAAGGGCCATGTCATTTGTAAAGCTAACAAAATCCATTTCCCTCTTTACCACTTCAAACCATATTCTTCTAGGCATACCTCTAGTCCTGGCGGTTACTATATTATCGCTCCTCCTTACGAGAGTATATAGTAATATTTTTTGTCTGCTGGAGCTCCTTTTTGTGTAACAACAGGTGTAAATAGTTGACTTGTACCTTTAAATGCATGTTTCTACCACCTTTTGATACAATGAATGAAATATGAAGGTTCTCTATTTCTTGTGCTCAATACTAAATTTTGTATTATGTGGGGTCAATCTCTATATTCCTAAATTTCTATTGCTTGCGAATACTTCAAGATTTTCTAGCATCGCTGGAGTTAATAATTTGTACCACCTCGATTTAACATTGAAATCCAAGCCTATTTTTTGAATTTTTTTATCTCCTAATTGTTCAAGAAATGACTAGTCCTCAATCATCTCCTTATACTACTCGACTGGAGTCATGTACGGCGGATATGTACCTCATATAACAAATTCAGGAGGTGAACAACCAACAAGCTAGTGCGGCCCAAGCAACGACCGCCGCAGTAATAATACAACTTCGAGCACAGGCAAATCATAAAAATGGATCAATTGTTGGCTTCAGGAAGCTCAAACCACCAACTTTCTTCGAAACAGAGAGTCTAATGGAAGTTGGCCAATAGAGAACAACACAACAAAAGGACTACTAAAAGCAACAAAGATCGGCGCAGAAGATATGGTATCTATAGTGCGCATTCAATTGGTGGATGTTGCGAAACTAGTGGAGTGCTTAACATGCGGAGGAATCACATGAGATAATATCCTGGGAGGAATTCAAGAGAAAATTTGAAGAGTGATTCTTCCTATATTTAGTGAAAATGGAGTTAGAGCGGAGATAAACTCATTTTTATCCCATCATTTTATGTATTGTCACACATCCATCTTAGTATTCTCATTTCGACTATATTAACTTTCTGGACATGTTATTTTTTAATTGTCCAACACTCTGATTAATAAAGCATAATTGGTTTATAACAGTCTTGTAGAGTTTTCCTTTCACTTCAGAGGAATCTTATGTTCACAAAGTACCCCAATAACACCCCTCCATTTTAGCTATCCCATGTTAATTCTATGCATGACATCATTCTCAATTTCGCCTTCATAATGAATAACTGTTGATATGGTATGTTGGGTGTCATATTTAAGTATAGTATAAGCACATGGGAATATCCTGAGGACATATTTGGGATGCCAGAATATGTCACAGGATATTCCATTATGAGATTATTGTCATAATGATTGAGATCATTGTATTAATGACTGTAAGGCTATATAATGCCAATGAGACAATCAATAAAATCATCAACTAATTTCAACATGGTATCAGAGCCAAGTTTCCACAAACCCTAGCCGTCACCAAGCTTCCACAAACCCACAGGAGGATTTTCTAGATCTCCTCCACCGAACTCTTCCACGCCCCCCTCCCTTCCCGCCTCGTCTACCCCCCTCCCTTCAAAAAAAAAAAAAAAAAATTTCACGGCTGCTGCGACTGCTGCTGCTGCGACGGCGGCTGTGACATGCGTGCTGCCGCCTCCTCCACACCAGCACTAGACATCGCTTAATAGGGATGCCTAGATCTGGAAAAAGGGGGGACATGTTCGGATCTAGGAGCGGACGACGAGGACGAGCGTGAGTCGTGGAGCGGACGTGACGTGATTGGATAGACGAAGCATCGATGGAGGAGATCATCAAGAAGCTAGATTCTGCAGAGGTGGCGACGTTGATGAAGTTGTTGACGATGTCGGCTGGTGAGAACACGACACGAACGTCGCCGGAGTTGAAGCTTCCCTCCATCGATCTGAAATTAGATGGACCAGCCACCTATCTGAGTTGGTCACGGCGGGTGAGAAGAACCCTCGCAGGAAAAAACATGGAGGGGTTCCTGACGGGCGAGACGACAGAGCCGGACGAGGGCTCGACAGGACGCGATGAGTGGAAGTCCACTCATATGGTGATCTACATCTGGCTTCTCAACTCCTTAGTCCAGTCTATTGCCGCCACAGTAGACGGTATTGAGATGGTGAAAGATGTGTGGGAGAAGTTGAGAAGGACCTATGATGGTGTGGGGAACAACTTACGGGTCTTCCAGATAAAGGGGGAGATTGATGACACCGTACAGGGAGAGAAGACGGTGCAGGAGTATGCCACGGAGTTGGAGCGTCTGTGGTTGGATTATGATCACTCCTCAGATCGGGCGAGCTGCGGGGACCCTAAGTGTAAGGAGAGACAGGTGTGTCTGCAGGAGAGGACGATGAAGTTTCTCAAAGGGCTGACTGCAGCTTTCGCACAGAGGACGGCCCTACTTCTAGCCCAACCAAAGATCCCTAGCCTTGAGGAGGCTATCTCAGCCATGATCCAGGAGGAGACACGCATCAGGCTGCAAGCAGGGACATGTGGTCCCCCCGAAGCAAAGTCAGCACTAGCGATCACCAGCTCAGGTAACACACGATCTAAGGGAGAACCCTGGCAGGATAACCGGCAGTGCTACAACTGTGGGGAGATGGGTCATAATCGATATGCTTGTACCAAACCACCTAGGGAGGGAGACTCAGGTGGTGCACGAGGACCGTTCGGCGGACGAGGATATAATGGAGGACGTGGTCGTGGTCGAGGGGGTAGACGAGGCGGCCGAGGAGGTTATCGAGCAAACCTCCTGATATCAGAAGGGAACGGAGAAGCTGATGGCACCATTACTGTGGAGGACCAGGCACTGGGAGACATGAGGAGTAGAACAGAGGAGGCGTCCACCTCATTCTTTGTTAGGGGCAACGCTGCCATATATGCCCATCCATCAAAAGGTACTGACGAATCACTTGCCCTTGCGTCTATCTCTTCCCTTAAATCATCAGACTGGATTATCGACTCGGGAGCATCTCGACATGTGACTGGGAATGCTAGTGAGTTTTCTTCCTACACTCACCTAGCATCAGCAGACAGCATTCAGACAGCTGATGGCACTTTCCAGCCAGTGGTCGGTAAGGGTACTGTTAATTGTACAGGTTCAGTAAGATTATCCAATGTTTTACATGCTCCATCCTTTCCAGTCAGTCTCTTGTCCATTAGTTCTATAATCCTCCAACTTAAATGCATTGTTTCTTTTGATATTCCTAAGGTGACCTTCCAGGAGAAAGGGACGGGACGAAGACTTGGGACTGGCACTTGGCATGAGGGACTGTGGTACCTAGATCGAGAAGGACTGGACTCAGCATTGGTATCTATGGCAGAGAAGGCTGGCATGGAAGGACTGCAGCAGAGGACTGAGGATACCTTGATGCTCCATCATCGGAGGATGGGACATTCTTCCTTTGATACTCTAAGTAAGTTATATCCAGAGATTTATGCAAAAACAAAAAAAGAGAAATTAGTATGTGATGCGTGCGAGTTAGGAAAACTTACTAGGAGCTCATATGTTGGCACGGGTCATAGGAGCACTTTTGCTTTTGAGGTAGTACATTCTGATGTCTGGGGTCCATGTGCTACTAACACTATGAATGGTTATAAGTACTTTGTTTCTTTCATTGAGTGTGCCTCTCGTGTTACCTGGTT
The DNA here is from genome assembly GCA_036927795.1 of Iris macrosiphon. NCBI lineage: Eukaryota > Viridiplantae > Streptophyta > Magnoliopsida > Asparagales > Iridaceae > Iris > Iris macrosiphon. The sequence continues at coordinate 12,786,591 of JAYESA010000013.1, forward strand.
ATATTTGATGAAAAATAAGAATGATGTACCTGCTTGTTTTCGGGATTTCCATAAGCATGTCCAGACTCAGTACAAAGCAGTTGTGAAGGTACTGAGGTCTGACAATGGAACGGAGTATACCAACAGGACGCTTGCAGAATACTTGTCAGCACACGGAATACAGCATCAGACCACCTGTGCATACACACCAGCACAAAATGGAGTTGCAGAAAGGAAAAACAGACACCTTCTGGAGGTCGCAAGAAGTATGATGATCGACATGAATGTCCCACAGAGTCTGTGGGGGCATGCAGTGTTGACAGCAGCTCAACTCATCAACAGGATGCCCTCGAAGATCCTCGGATGGAAGTCCCCATGTGAGGTATTGCAAGGCAATAATAGTGGGATACTCCCACTGAAGGTGTTTGGGTGTGTGTGTTTTGTGAAGGACAACAGGCCATCAGTTGGAAAACTTGACCCTAGAGCGGTCAAATGCATCTTCGTAGGCTACTCGGCGACCCAGAAGGGGTATGTGTGCTGGAGTCCAGTAGAGAAGAAGAAGTTTGTCAGTATGGATGTCCACTTTCGGGAGCATGAGCCATACTACCACCAGGACGGAACTTCACACAACACGCCTAATACTGCCAGTATTAGGCGAGAGGGGGAGATGGAGAACTTTGTGGTAACCGATTTAGAAGTTTGGCATGGAGGCACGGAGAAGGGACAAGAAGGTGAAGGTGTTAGGCCTACGGCTCAGGGAGAGTTACTTACCTACAGCAGGAGAGAGAAGCAAACTGCAGGACCAGTACCGACAGTGCCAGTGCCAAGTCCTTTGCCTGCGTTCGTCCCAACTCCTGAGGCACCGACACCAACCCCCCTTCAGGTGATACCCCCTCCTTCACAAAATATCATTCCTCCTACTTCTACTCCTCCCACACCACTATCTGTACGGAGGACCACTCGCAGTAATGCAGGAAATCCTCCAAACAGATATGGTTGGGATATTGCTCAGTTTGTTTCTTATGACCATATCTCTTCTTCTCATGGAGCATTTATAGCATCTTTGGATAGTATTACTGTACCTAACAATTGGCAGGTTGCCAAGAACGATCCAAAGTGGAAAGCGGCAATGCACGAGGAGTTGGGAGCTCTGGAGAAGAACCACACTTGGGAGCTTGTGAGATTGCCAGAGGGGAAGAGAGCAGTTGGATGCAAGTGGGTCTTTACCGTGAAGCAGAATCCAGATGGACAGGTTGAGCGCTACAAAGCTCGACTAGTAGCCAAAGGATACAGTCAGACGTACGGCATCGACTATGACGAGACCTTTGCACCAGTTGCAAAGATGAGCACTGTCAGGACTCTGATTTCTCTGGCAGCGAATGGTGGATGGAAGCTACACCAACTGGATGTGAAGAATGCGTTTCTTCACGGAGATCTAGTGGAGGAGGTGTACATGGAGATACCACCAGGATTTGGCACCAATCAGACAGTAGGCAAGGTCTGCAGGTTGAAGAAGTCCATCTATGGACTGAAGCAGTCTTCTCGAGCGTGGTTTGACAGATTCAGAAGAGCGATGATAGGGATGGAATATCAGCAGATCAATGCGGATCATACTGTGTTCTTCCGTCGGAGTGGAGGCCACATCACCATGCTTGCGGTGTATGTGGACGATATGATTATCACAGGAGATGATGAGCAGGAGATCGCCCAACTCAAAGGAAAGCTTGGCAAGGAATTCGAGGTGAAGGATCTCGGCCTTCTTCGGTACTTCCTTGGGATTGAGATTGCTCGAGAAGCAGAGGGGATTGTTCTCTCTCAAAGGAAGTATGCACTGGACCTTCTCACAGAAACTGGGATGCTGGGGTGCAAACCTGCAGCGACACCAATAGATCAGAGGTTCAAGATTGATGCTGAGGCTGGAGAACCAGTTGATCGGGACAGATACCAGAGACTGGTTGGCAAGTTGATCTATTTGAGCCACACACGTCCTGATATCTGCTTTGCAGTAAGTGTGGTGAGCCGCTACATGCATGACCCACGGAAGGGTCATATGGATGCAGTGTACCAGATTCTGAGGTACCTGAAAGGTGCTCCCGGGAAGGGACTAATATTCAGGAAGAACAATCACATGAGCATCGAGGGCTACTGTGATTCTGACTGGGCTAGTTGTGCTGATGACAGGAGGTCTACCTCAGGATATTGCATATTTGTAGGAGGTAACTTGGTCTCCTGGAGGAGTAAGAAGCAGTCTGTGGTGGCCAGATCGACAGCTGAAGCAGAGTACAGAGCTATGGCCTTGGGAGTTGCAGAGCTGCTATGGTTGAAGAATATGCTGGTGGAGCTGAAGCTGGATCAAGGAGCCAAGATGAAGCTGTGGTGTGACAATCAGTCAGCTATTAGTATCGCCAACAATCCAGTACAGCATGACAGGACCAAACACATCGAGATTGATAGATTCTTCATCAAAGAGAAGTTGGATAGTGGATTACTGGAGCTTGGCCATGTTCCAACCAGGGATCAAGTAGCAGATGGACTAACCAAGGGACTCGCCTCAGTGAGCATGATTAGAGGATGTGACAAGATGGGCTTAGTGAATATCTTTCACCCATCTTGAGGGGGAGTGTTGATATGGTATGTTGGGTGTCATATTTAAGTATAGTATAAGCACATGGGAATATCCTGAGGACATATTTGGGATGCCAGAATATGTCACAGGATATTCCATTATGAGATTATTGTCATAATGATTGAGATCATTGTATTAATGACTGTAAGGCTATATAATGCCAATGAGACAATCAATAAAATCATCAACTAATTTCAACAATAACTGATCTTAAATATCGAAGTTATCACTCTTAGGTATCCCTTGCCCATCTATATGAATTCTCTTCTCATATTTCTTTGACTTCAGATTGAAATCAAGGTTCACAATATCGGTAACGAACCCTTCCTATGAGTATCGAGATTGGCAGTATTGGCGGTTTCACATTAGGGTATCGAATTTTTTGGTAGTTGAAAAAAAATAATTAGAAAAAAATAGAAAACAATATTTTATACATTTAGTAGTTCTGAAATAAAATAAAATAATAGTCATAATTGCTGAATGGTTTACCTTCGATAAATAAGCTTTCTTCATTTATGTGCTTTTTCACCCTTGTCGATTGATCTTTTTCGTTCAATTTTCTCTACATAAATGATTAGAAAAGCAACATCTAACCAAGGTTCAAAGTATTGGTATCGGAATCGGTATCGGACCATTCCTATGAGTATCGGGATCGGCGGTATCGGTAGTATCGGCGGTTTCGGATCGGAGTATCGGATTTTTTGGTATCGGAAAGCAAACAACTATTAGTAAATTATTAACATTTTTGAGAATATATTTTATAGTTCATAATTTAAAGTATTTTCAGTATTGTTTCCTAGTATTTTTGATATTGAATGAAATAGTAGTCATCATTGTCGATTGATTTATATGCGATAGATAAGTTTTCCTCTTTTATATGTTTTTACAACCTTACTATGCTTTTACATCCTTTCTAATTGGTCTTTTTAATTCAAATTTTTTTGCCGAATTGACTGGAAAAGAGACCTCTAATGTCGGTATCGGTCAGTATCGGGTATCGGTCGGTATCGGATCGGGACATGCCAAACTGTATCGGTATCGGCCGTATCGGATCGGTATCGGCCGATACTTTAAACTATGCATCTAACGTCGGTATCGGTTAATACCGGTAGTGGTCAGTATCGGATCGAGACATACCAAACCATTTGGTTGGCCGTATCATATCGGTATCAGCCGATAGTGTGAACTATAGTTGAAATTACATTTCGTATAGTTTGTATTTGATATAACAAAATCATATTCCACAAATGAATAGTTAGTAAGAAGAAATATCAATGTATTATATCATCAAAGAAATTAATAGTTATATTATTCTTAATCTTGATTTTCCAAATCCTATTACCATTCTAAATAGTAAAGTGAGAAGAAACTATAACATTGGGATTCCTAGCATTAGCAAATAAATTAGGAAAACCATTCATAAATCTAATATTACCAATCCGTAAGTCCTAAAATTTAACATTATTACCATCATCACATATTTTCCTGTTGCCAATTTGAAAATTATTAACCGGTTTCTAAATATCCTTCCATAAGTAAGATGACTCATTATGAATTTTGTCGATGTAAATAATATAATTTCCTCTTAAAATATCTACTACTAATTTGTTTTACCCAAATAAGGTTTAGGAGTACTTAAAGCTCTTGAGATCCACTCGCCCTATAGAGCAATATTTTGATTTCTAAGGTTTAAATCCCTAAACCACCCTCCTCTTTAACTTTACAAACAACATTCCAATTGACCAAGCATTTAAAGCAAAAGTACTTATCATTACCAGACCACAAGAAACTCCTTGTGTAAGCGTTTCCCATCTTTTTAATAATCCATGAGGGCAGGAGAAAATAGGACATATAAGAATTGAATTAACCAAAGTTAACATTTCTCCTATAGATAACAAAGTATGTCTCTATGAATTCAGCCTTTATTTAATCCTCTCAATTAAATTTAGCCATTCTAACCAACCATATTTAATAGGAATGCCAAGATATTTAAAAGGAAATTTACCAAGTTGGCAATTAAACAGGACTACAAGATGATTATTATGCATATCATCACCGTTCATCCAAATTACACAAGTTTTTTGAAAAATGAATAGCTAATCCAGAAACTGCTTCAAATAGATATAAAGTTAAATCTCATAGCCTACCGAAGAAAATAAAATAGTATCATCAACAAATTGTTAATTAATAAAATTGTTATAAAATTCATTATGTCCAATACCAGCTATAAGATGAGATGCTTTAGCTTTATACAACATTCTAGTAAGAACATCAATAACTAAAACAAAAAGGGAGGAGAAATGGGATCTCCTTGTCTCATGTCCCTTTTTCAAACAAATTTCTTTCCTTCAATACCGTTAACTAAAACTGTAGAAGTTCCAGACCTTAAATCCATCATTGTACAATTGATCCATTTATCACTAGAACCTTTGTGTAGAATATTTTGGAGTTCTATCTTTTTTTTTTATAATCTCTTGGTTATATATATATATATATATATATATATATATATATATATATATATATATATATATATAACCTTACGACCCTCCATCTTACATAAAATCCCCTAATACATTCTAATATACCAACACTCCTCCTCAAGATGGGCGAAAGATATTCACTAAGCCCATCTTGTCACATCCTCTAATCATATCTACAGAACTAAGTCCCTTGGTCAGACTGTCTGCTACCTGATCCTTGGTTGGAACGTGGCCTAGCTCCAGTAGTCCACTGTTCAACTTCTCTTTGATGAAGAACATATCGATCTCGATGTGTTTGGTCCTGTCATGCTGCACTGGATTGTTGGCGATACCGATGCCTGACTGGTTGTCACACCACAGCTTCATCTTGGCTCCTTGATCCAGCTTTAGCTCCACCAACATACTTTTCAGCCATAGCAGCTCTGCAACTCCCAAGGCCATAGCTCTGTACTTCGTTTCATCTGTCGATCTGGCCACCACTGATTGCTTCTTACTCCTCCAAGAGACCAAGTTACCTCCTACAAATATGCAATAGCCCGAGATAGACCTCCTGTCATCAGCACAGCTAGCCCAGTCAGAGTCACAGTAGCCCTCGATGCTCACGTGATCATTCTTCTTGAATATCAGTCCCTTTCCGGGGGCACCCTTCAAGTATCACAGAATCTGGTACACTGCGTCCATATGACCATTCCTTGGGTCATGCATGTAGCGGCTCACCACAATCACTGCAAAGCAGATATCAGGACGTGTGTGGATCAAATAGATCAACTTGCCCACCAGTCTCTGGTATCTGTCCCGGTCAACAGGTTCTCCAGCTTCAGCACCCAACTTGAACCTCTGATTGATCGGCGTCGCTGCAGGTTTGCATCCCAACATCCCTGTCTCTGTGAGAAGGTCCAACGCATACTTTCTCTGAGAAAGAGCAATCCCCTCTGCTTCTCGAGCAATCTCAATCCCAAGGAAGTACCGAAGAAGGCCAAGGTCCTTCACCTCGAACTCCTTGCCAAGCTTTCCCTTGAGTCGGGCAATCTTCTGCTCATCATCTCCTATGATAATCATATCCACATACACCGCAAGCATGGTGATATGGTCTCCACTCCGACGGAAAAATACAGTATGATCAGCATTGATCTGCCGATATCCCATCCCTATCATCGCCCTCCTGAATCTGTCAAACTATGCTCGAGGAGACTACTTCAGTCCATAGAGGGACTTCTTCAACCTGCAGACCTTACCCACTGTCTTATCAGTGCAGAATCCTGGTGGTATCTCCATGTACACCTCCACTAGATCCCCATGAAGAAACGCATTCTTCACATCCAGTTGGTGTAGCTTCCATCCACCATTCGCTGCCAAAGAAATCAGGGTCCTGACGGTGCCCATCTTCGCCACTGGTGCAAAAGTCTCGTCGTAGTCAATGTCGTACGCCTGACTGTATCCTTTTGCCACCAGTCGAGCCTTGTAGCGCTCAACCCGTCCATCTGGGTTCTGCTTCACAGTAAAGACCCACTTGCAACCGACTTCTCTCTTCCCCTCTGGCAATTTTATCAGTTCCCAAGTGTGGTTCTTCTCAAGAGCCCTTAACTCCTCGTGCATCGTCGCTTTCCACTTTGGATCGTTCTTGGCAACCTGCCAATTGTTAGGTACAGTAATACTATCCAAAGACACAATGAATGCTCCATGAGAAAAAGAGATATTATCATATGAAACAAACTGAGCAAGGTCCCAACTGTCACGCCCCGATCCCGCAGGGGGCCGTTCGTCCTCGCTTGGGTTCTTGAGGTATCGATTGCCTTGCTTGGACGTGATGCCGTGCAAGTCTAAGCTGCGCTTGCACAAGGCCAAAGCTTGAACAAGGGCAAGTAAGCTATTCAAGACGGGAGCAGCGACACAATATTGCAGAAAAGTAAATAACACAATGGCATAAGAAAATAAGCTCTTTGTTGATAATCAAGATGTGGTACAAGCGGCGCTTGGCCGAGATTACAATTCGCTCAAGCTCTCTTTCTCTCGATTACAATGACATCGTTTTATACATTACATCCCTTTATACAAAAGCAGCTCAAAGCAATCTCAATACGGCTCAAGGCATCGACTCTAGATTTCCGGGTCCTGGAAATGAGGCTTGGCTATCGCTTTCTCAGACGATCCAGCACCTGAGAACAAGAAAACTGTTGGTGGGTCAGCACTTTGGGAAAAGTACTGGTGAGTATAAAATCAACGAACAGAAGCAACACTCCCTGAAACCAATACTAAGTAAGCATGTGAAAAAATATTACATTACTAGTGATCTTGCTACTTTTACCTAGGTTCATTTCATGCAGCACAGGTTTAGAGTCAGTTTACATCTTTTCGAAATTATAGCTTTGGAAACATTTGCATATTCAATACATACAAGCAAGCTATAGGGACAGTGTTCTATCGTGTAGTGCGCAACATGTATCGTGAACCGTATTCGATCTCTTAGGAACAAAAATTATCTCTAGTGGACTGATCATCTCGAATCAAGACAAGTGCATCAAGTGGACTATTCTGAAGGACCGTATATGGCAACTCTAGAGGGGTGGTGGTGTCACGTCCTGATCTTCCGCAGGCTAATTGGCCGTCCCCGCTAGGCGAGAATTACCGCGCCAGCGCTCCCGTGAGACGATCGCTTTGACCCATCCGGATGTGATGCCGCACGAGCGTGAGCCTCACCCGTGCAAGGCCGTGGTTCATTGGCTGGAGGTAAGGAGTCTAAGCCACAGAGTCGCACAGATTGTCCGAGTGCAGCAGAATATAAACGCATAGGCGATTTGGTAACAAGTTCACTGAGTCGATAATAGCGGAAGCATTGAATAACACAAGTTGAAGTAGAACAAGCTCTTTTATTGATATTGAACATGTGTTACAGGCGGCGCATAGCCGAGATTACAAGTCGCTCAAGCCTCTCTCTCTAAAACAGTAAAGCGTGCCAAGTGGCTGCATTTGTGGAATGATTGTACATGCGATGTTCCAACATTATGTCTTGTATATGTGCTTCAGTTCCGGATCGTAACGCTCCAAGGCTCCAGAGTGATCTCCACGCCTTAGCACGTACGAAGGAGGCATCCTCACCGAAATAGGTTCCCCCACACCCTGCAAACGATCTGGTGGATTATCAGTACATTGAATGCACTGGTGGGGAGGCTACTCGCCCGCTCGACAAATCCAAACACGTAATATAGGTTCCGTGCACCAACTATTATGTTGTCTTTTAGTTGTCTTAGGATCAGTTTCATGACAAAGATTGAATAGCCTAACTCGTGTGGCAGTGCGCCGTGCGATATAAGAGGAAACACGGCGAGACTTACCAACTTACCGATTTGTCCTTCCCTGTCCAAGGCAAACCAAGTTAATTCAAGCACGAGCATTCATAGTGAAAACCAAGGCAATAACATATGCAAACACGAAAGTTGTTATATCATGATCGTTCAGGTGTTCAGTTGTTCTTTTGATGCGATGCAATGACTCGCACGCAGATAGCCGCTAAGCGAGGATGACTTATCTATATGACATGTGTCGCTTGCATAGCCATAAAGGACGAGTTATAGTCTTGAACAAGGATGGTATGCAACGAAAGCACGTGAGACTATCGTGAAATTCCATCCGGATTGGATCGGCCCCGGTGCCCCGAAAACCGTCAGTGGAACCTAATGACCTTATTTTCAAGTTGTCCGCGACATGCAAGTCTCAAGGGTCTTTCCAAATCCATAACTTGATATGATAATCCATGATTCTTGTTCTGAACCGTGCATTTGCTCCACGAACTGGGATTCTTGGATTCATTGACGTGATTCTCGTTCAGAGGTAAACTTGATGTGATTATCATTCAGTTGTAACTTGACAGGATTCTTGATTCTTGAACAACTTGCCTTGATGCACACCCATGGTTCGGGGATTGCCTTGGTGACCTAACGGTCCCGGATACTTGCAGGTTCATTCTTGCACGGAACGACTATTAGATAGTCTTCCAAGGAGAGAACTAGATGAATGCATGACATGCACAGTATTACACAATTGAGGCATAGTTTATGCGACAAGCATCGAACGAGGCAATATACAAGCAGGCAAGCATGCATTTGTATAAACATAATCATTTGCATTAACTTGGGCCCGAAGGTAAGCCGAGGAGTGAAACCGTAAGGGACTTCCCGAGCGACATGATCTAGGGTAGCATGCGAGGGTCTGAATATAAGCAATGTTTCATTTCCATATTCTAGCACAAGCAATACAAGTTGGGATTATTCCCTTAGCTAGGTGCGTTGTATTCTTATTAGCATGCAGGGGGTGATTCACCTAGCGACTAGCATGTATCATTCCATATTTTAAGTGTGCTGGCTAAGCAAAGACAAGTTCACCGTAGCCACCCACCTTAGCGATGATTCGCCTCGGTTGAGCGATACGTCAAGCGAGCCTCTGAAAGCCTAAGCCGAACTTCTGTAGGGACAAGTCTGGATATCCTTTGCCTCAAACGAGTATTCTTGCCTGAGCAAAGCGGGTCGGGACATTGCACTTTTGTCGTTTGAATCGGCAGTCCGTTTGAGCGGAACGGGGTGTTACATCATACCCAACTCAGAAAAAGTCTCGTCCTCGAGACTTACTGAGGGCAAGCCGTACTATCTCATTATGGAATCTATCCCAAGCGTAGCAATCGGTACTACTAAATCCAATTAATCATAATCTCCTACTCGGTTCTTACGTTGTGTTACGTGTATGTTGAGTCAGTCTCATTTGCGCCTTAGCGCGGAGTACGTTCAATTGATCTTGATTAACGATCTAAGGCTGAGACAAACATATACAAGTCATTATACTTGTTCATTTGGATATTCACTTGCACTAGCATTGAGATCAGCATATCGCAAGTCTAGATCGTGCACATATTCGAAGTACACCTCTAGCATGAGCACGCCAACCAACTTAGCGATAGCGAAGTCTTAGCACTCGAGTTTCACATTTTCTTGAGTCTTGGATCGTGCACACGTTCAATACGTCCCTTAAACATATGCATTCAACCAAACTTAGAGATAGTGAGATAGGACAAACTACTTGTGAAAATCTTAAGGGTTTGCACAGGTCGGCACAAAGGCCTTAGTATCACGATTTCATACAAGCAATCACATCATTCTAATGCGCTTTTTGAAAGTATTTAGACTCATTGTTGGAACATTCCGTTTGAGACATTGAGAGAGAGCGTGCACATAACCTACGAATGAGCTTTCGAAACTGTGAAAATCGAAACGAAGTCCAAAGGCGTATAAGCCAGGCTCTGATACCAATCTGTCACGTCCCGATCTCCCGCAGGCTAATCGGCCGTCCCCGCTAGGCGAGAATCACCGCGCCAGCGCTCCCGCGAGACGATCGCTTTGACCCATCCGGACGTGATGCCGCACGAGCGTGAGCCTCGCTTGTACAAGGCCGTGGTTCATTGGCTGGTGGTAAGGAGTCTAAGCCACAGAGTCGCACAGATTGTCCGAGTGCAGCGGAATATAAACCCATAGGCGATTTGGTAACAAGTTCACTGAGTCGATAATAGCGGAAGCATTGAATAACACAAGTTGAAGTAGAACAAGCTCTTTTATTGATATTGAACATGTGTTACAGGCGGCGCATAGCCGAGATTACAAGTTGCTCAAGCCTCTCTCTAAAACAGTAAAGCGTGCCAAGTGGCTACATTTGTGGAATGATTGTACAGGCGATGTTCCAACATTATGTCTTGTATATGTGCTTTAGTTCCGGATCGTAACGCTCCAAGGCTCCAGAGTGATCTCCACGCCTTAGTACGTACGAAGGAGGCATCCGCACCGAACGAGGTTTCCCCGTACCCTGCAAACGATCTGGTGGATTATCAGTACATTGAATGTACTGGTGGGGAGGCTACTCGTCCGCTCGACAAATTCAAACACGTAATATAGGTTCCGTGCACCAACTATTATGTTGTCTTTCTAGTTGCCTTAGGATCAGTTTCATGGCAAAGATTGAATAGCCTAACTCGTGTGGAAGTGCGCCATGCGATATAAGAGGAAACACGGCGAGACTTACCAACTTACCGATTTTTTCTTCCATGTCCAAGGCAAACCAAGTTAATTCAAGCACGAGCATTCATAATGAAAACCAAGGCAATAGCATATGCAAACACGAAAGTTGCTATATCATGATCGTTCAGGTGTTCAGTTGTTCTTTTGATGCGATGCAATGACTCGCACGCCGATATCCGTTAAGCGAGGATGACTTATCTATATGACATGTGTCGCTGGCATAGCCATAAAGGACGAGTTATAGTCTTGAACAAGGATGATATGCAACGAAAGCACGTGAGGCGCTACACGCCATCCTGTCCAGCACGCGAGACTTTCGTGAAATTCCATCCGGATTGGATTGGCCCCGGTGCCCCAGAAACCGTCCGTGGAACCTAATGACCTTATTTCCAAGTTGTCCGCGACATGCAAGTCTCAAGGGTCTTTCCAAATCCATAACTTGATATGATAATCCATGATTCTTGTTCTGAACCGAGCGTTTGCTCCACGAGCTGGGATTTTTGGATTCATTGACGTGATTCTCGTTCAGAGGTAAACTTGATATGATTATCATTCAGTCGTAACTTGACAGGATTCTTGATTCTTGAACAACTTGCCTTGATGCACACCCATGGTTCGGGGATTGCCTTGGTGACCTAACGGTCCCGAATACTTGCAGGTTCATTCTTGCACGGAACGACTATTAGATAGTCTTCCGAGGAGAGAACTAGATGAATTCATGACATGCACAATATTACACAATTGAGGCATAGTTTATGCGACAAGCATCGAACGAGGCAATATACAAGCGGGCAAGCATGCATTTGTATAAACATAATCATTTGCATTAACTCGGGCCTGGAGGTAAGCCGATGAGTGAAACCGTAAGGGACTTTCCGAGCGACATGATCTAGGGTAGCATGCAAGGGTCTGAATATAAGCAATGTTTCATTTCTATGTTCTAGCACAAGCAATACAAGTTGGGATTATTCCCTTAGCTAGGTGCGTTGTATTCTTATTAGCATGCAGGGGGTGATTCACCTAGCGACTAGCATATATCATTCCATATTTTAAGTGTGCTGGCCAAGCAAAGACAAGTTCACCGTAGTCACCCACCTTAGCAATGATTCGCCTCGGTTGAGCGGTACGTCAAGCAAGCCTCTGAAAGCCTAAGCCGAACTTCTGTAGGGACAAGTCTGGATATCCTTTGCCTCAAACGAGTATTCTCGCCTGAGCAAAGCGGGTCGGGACATTGTACTTTTGCCGTTTGAATCGGCAGCCCGCTTGAGCGGAACGGGGTGTTACAGGTGGGGTGAATAGAGTGCAGCGGAATAATCTACCAAATTAAAAATTAAGCAGAGTGAAGGCAGCGACCAACTAACAGTGTATATGCAATACAATAATGTAAATCAATAAGAATAAGAGAGAGCAAACGCAAACACCGCGATGTATGCTGGTTTTCCTCTGAGAGGACTAGTCCAGTCCCGAGAACTCAAGCTTGGAGTTTTATCCACTATAACCACCAATAGTAAATCACAAGCTTTGATCTGAAGGCTTGCCGACTTCTTTACACCACGAGATTTGATCCGAAGTCTCACAATTTCACACACCACGAGTTTTGATCCGAAGGCTCGCAACTTCACACAGAAGAGGGGCTTGATGAACCAAGCTCTTTTATAACTCTGTAGACTTCTAGACCGAGACTGCACTTGGCACTTAAAAGGCTAGGGAGTTGATCTTGGAGATAAGAAAGTTTAGGCTCTGAGGGTTTATTCACTATAGGATAGAAAGATTGAGAATGGTTTGAGTGAGTAGGAATGTAGAATTTCAATCCTATTTATAGTGTGTAGGCAAACATAATTCGGCCAGAATTCGGATGGGGTTTAATTTAAATTTTCAACCGTTAGGCCAAGAAATCAGGGGCTAATTGAACTGGTTGATTTCATACCAAAAGGGTAACCGAGTTCGGGACGAGTTCGGGGTGAATTCGGTCCGAGTCCTGTTTACCTATTTTAGGTAGATCCAAATTTGTGTGTGGACTAGTTTGGTAGATAGGTTCAAGATATATTTGGCCTGATTTCTGGGTGGATGGATTTTAGGCTATTTGAGTGGACTGACTTGCTTTCTAGTTGCCAGTGCGACTCGACTTACATAAGTCGTAGACTCAAATAAAATATAAGATTACATATGAAAACCAAGAGCACTGATGACGCCAAACTTCTGAAACATCTGCTGACTGAAGACGCTTTTTCCCTTGACGGCAGTTGTCCAAAGCGGAAACCCCCGGATGCGAGGCTCCAGATAAGTCGTAGGCGGTTAGACTAAATCTTCTGGTATAACGTCGTCTTTGGCTCATCTTCATATAGCATATGTCCATTGCTGATCTTGCTTATTGCTTTCTGCAAGTACATGTTAGACGAACAAGGAAATATATAGAAGCAAATATTACATATCTGGACAATGTTGAGTTTAAGTAGAAGATACTATAGTGATTGATCAATTACCATAATGTTAAACTTAATCGATTAGCCATATTCAAAAACTCAACATAAACATTGGGCCAACATATTCAATTCAATTCAATGGGGGCAACATCATATTCAAGTAAAACAGATACATCTCATATAGCATTTATGATAAGGAACATAAGAAAATACAAGTGATCACTTAATCAGTGATCCTTACCCATGGTCGAAAGGTTATCCCTGCAACATATATACAAGTTAGCAATAATTTGCATATATAAACAAGGTCATATTTCTTGTCCGTCTCTGCATCAAACAGTTAGGTATGCAAGAAGGCTAGCCTAGCATGCGCCCTAACTATATGATGGCCCATGGAAACTATGATTAGCAGTTGGGACGTACAATCTCATCTCACTAATGACAGATCGGCTAATAGCTGCTGAGACGCATGGTTGCTATACACTAAAATACGCTCAAAATAGCAGTCGGAACTCATGGTTCAGCACTACACTAAAAGCCACACCCTCCCGTAAATAAGGACTACTAGCCTCAGGGTATTCCAAATCTCTCCCAGGCCGAACGATCCCTAGTGTCCCAGGAACCGCTCGAGAGATAAACCTTGTGCACAAGTTGTCAGACCGATGCATGAATGTACTTCTATCAGATAAATACTATATGATGCACATGATCATGAACTAAGCAAGCATTCAATCAAATAATTGAGCCAGAGCTCTCAATTCTCTTGCCTAATAGTCACACCCTCTCGTAAATAAGGACTTCTAGTCTCAGGGTGGACTATTAGTCTAGATGCACCAGTTCAAGCTATTCATACAGTTCTATCTCTTTACAGTGCGATCAATGAAACATGTTCAAGCAATCTAGTTCTTTTAACAAGTAACATGCAAGAACAGTTCTATAAATCTAGCATGCAATTCTATCTCTTTTAGTACGATAGGGAACAAGCAAACAATCTATTATTTAAGCAAGCATAGTAGTCGTTCTTCTATCTCTTTTAGATAAGCATGTAGTTCTACTCTAGTTTAGCATGTGATACAAGGACAAGTTCAAGCAATCTTTTACTTATTTTTATTAGCATAGCAATTGTTCGTTCGATAGCGGTGCCCGTGTAACTTAGCATGCAACATTTCTATCTTTTCTTAGCATGACAAGGGTTCGTTTTAATGACAAGCAATATGAGTTCTCTTATTAAGCATGCAGAGTCAGGTTCTATCATTTTTCTTATGAAACTATCTTCTTAGAACAAGCAATAGAAAACTCATATTCATTATTAAGGCGTGCAAGAATCAGAGAATGAAGTTCTGTCCACTCACATAGATCAATCATCTTGTGTTTCGATCGGAGAACACTTCGAGAAGGCTTCCGCTCGAGCCACCAAATCGATATCTCTTGTACATAGTGCCTACGCTGAGCGGGGCACTGCACCAACCATATCTATCAGGAGAATTTTTCGCATTGCTGCGAGTGGTCCTCCGTACTGATAATGGTATGGGAGGGGTAGGGAGAATAATATCACCTGAAGGAAAATCTGGTGGTGGTGGTGTAGGTGTCTCAGGAGTCGAGATGGACCCAAGCAAGGGACTTGGCACTGGCACTATAGGTACTGGTCCTGCAGTTTGCTTCCCTTTCCTGTTGTAGGTAAGTAACTCCCCCTGAGCCGTGGGCCTAACACCTCTCATCTCCTCCCCCTGTTCCTCTTCACTCTCCTCCTCAGCCGTTCCTCCATGCCATACTCCTAAATCGGTCACCAAACTCTTACCAATCTCCCTCTCTCGTCTCATCCTCTCAGTGTCAGGTGAGTTGCCCATGGATGAGGTTCCCTCCTGACGGTAGTATGGCTCAAGCTCCCTAAAGTGAACATCCATGCTCACAAACCTCTTTTTCTCTACTGGGCTCCAGCACACGTACCCCTTCTGAGTCGCCGAATAGCCCACGAAGACACACTTGACTGCTCTAGGGTCAAGTTTTCCAACAGACGGTCTGTTGTCCTTCACAAAACATACGCAGTTAAACACCTTCAGCGGGAGTATCCAACTATTATTTTCTTACAATATCTCACATGGAGACTTTCATCCCAGTACTTTCGAGGGCATCATGTTGATCAGTTAAGCTGCTGTCAATATTGCATGCCCCCACAGACTATGTGGGACATTCATGGCTATCATCATGCTCCTTTCCACCTCCAGAAGGTGTATGTTCTTCCTTTCTGCCACTTTATTTTGTACTGGTGTGTATGCACAGGTGATCTGATGCTGTATCCCTTAGGCTGACATGTATTTCTCAAGTGCTTTGTTGTTATACTCTGTCCCATTGTCAGACCTCAGTACCTTCACCACTGCTCTGTACTGAGTCTGGACATGTTTATGAAAGTCCCAGAAACAGGCAAAGATATCACTTTTATTCTTCATCAAATACAGCCAGGTGACACAAGAGGAACAATCAATAAAATAAACGAAATACTTGTAACCATTCATAGTAGTGGCGCACGCCCCCCAAACATCAGAATGTATAATATAAAAAACAGAAGAGCTCCTATGGCCTGCATTAACATATGAGCTCCTAGTAAGTTTGCCTAAATCACATGCATTATATACTAGTTTTTTCTTATTTGCTTTCTCATAAATAGATAGATACAATCTACTCAAAATACCAAAAGATGAGTGCCCCAACCACCTGTGGTGGAGTATCAGTGTATCATCGGCACTCATCTTCGGTCCTATCATTCCTGCCCTCTCTGCCACAGACACCAATAACGAATCTAGCCCTTTCCGATCCAGGTACCACAGTCCATCATGCCAAGTGCCAGTCCCAAGTCTTCGTCCTGTCTCCTTCTCCTGGAAGATCACCTTAGGAATATCAAAAAAGACAATGCATTTTAGTTGGAGGATTATAGAACTAATGAACAAAAGACTGACTGGAAAAGAAGGAGCATGCAAAACATTGGATAATTTTACTAAACTTGTACAATCGATAGTACCCTTACCGACCACTGGCTGGAAAGTACCACCGGCTATTTGAATCCTGTCCGCCGATGCTAGGTGAGTGTAGGAAGAGAACTCACTAGCATTCCCTGTCACGTGTCGAGACGCACCCGAATCGACAATCCAGTCCGACTATCTAAGGAAAGACATAGATGTATGGGCAAGTGAGTCGTCAGTACCTTCCGATGAATGGATGGACATACATTGCAGCGTTGCCTCTGGCGAAGACTGAGGTGGACGTATCCTCAGTCCCACTCCTCCTGTCTCCATTGCTTGACGCTCTCTGCTTTCTCCTGAGTACCTCCAACATGCCCAGCAGTACATGATCCTCCTCAGTATAGGCATCATCAGTTCCCTCCTCGCCTTCTGCTACCAGCAGGTTCACCCGGTAACCTCCTCGATCACCCCGTCGACCCCCACGACCACGACCACGTCCTCCAAACTGTCCACGTCCACCATCTGAATCTCCCTCCTTGGGTGGTTTGGTGCAAGCATACCTCAGATGGCCCACCTTCCCGCAGTTGTAGTACTGTCGGGGGTCTCCCTTAGGTCCTGTGCCGCCTGAATTGGCAACCGCCAGTGCTGACTTCATCAGGAGGATCACCTGTCCCTGCTTGCAGCTTGATACGAGTCTCCTCCTGGATCATGGCCGAGATAACCTCCTCAAGTATAGGGATCTTCGGTTGGGCTAGAAGTAGTGCTGTCCTCTGAGCAAACACTGCGGCCAGCCCCTTAAGAAACTTCATCATCCTCTCCTGCAGACATATATGTCTCTCCTTACACTTCGGGTCCTCGCAGCTCGTCCGATCTGAGGAGTGATTGTAATCCAACCACAGACGCTCCAACTCCGTGGCATACTCCTGCACCGTCTTCTCTCCCTATACGGTGTCGTCGATCTCCCCCTTGATCTGGAAAACCCTCAAGTTATTTTCCAAACCATTGTAGGTCCTCCTCAACTTCTTCCACACGTCATTTACCATCTCAAGGTCATCCACTGTAGTGGCGATCGACTGGACTAAAGAATTGAGGAGCCAAATGTATATCACCATATGAGTGGACTTCCACTCGTCGCGTCCTGTGCGAGCCCTCATCCGGCTCTGTCTTCTCTCCTGATAATAAACCCTCCAGGTTGTTCCCTGTGAGGGTTCTCCTCACCCGTCGTGACCAACTCAGGTAGGTGGTCGGTCCATCAAGCTTCAGATTGGTCGGTCCATCAAGCTTCAGATCGATGGAGGGAAGCTCCAACTTCGCTGTTGTTCGTGTCGCGCTCTCACCAGCCGACAGTTTTATCAGCTTCATCAACGTTGCGACCTCCGCAGGGTCTAATTTCTTGATGATCTCCTCCATCGACCATTCTCTTCTTCGATCACCTCACACCCGTCCCACGATTCACGTTCGTCCTCTTCGTCCTCTCCTAGATCCGATCATGCCTCTCCCCCATCGAGTTTAGGCCTTCGATGTCAACGTCCGGAATGACCCACGGGAGACGTCGGGAACCACGACAGAAGGCTCATGCGGGCTCCGCAGGAGTCGTGGCTTCGTAGTGGTGGCGGAAGTGTGGTGGTTGCGGCGACGACGGTGGTGGTGGGCGAGCGGTGCAGCGGCGGCGGTGGTGGTGGTGGTGGCGCAGCAGCAGTGGTGGCGGCGGCTAGGGTTTGTGCTCTGATACCATACATAATATTTTGGAGTTCTCTTTTATATATAATCTCTTGGCTATATATATATATATATATACTTACAACCCTCCATCTTACATAAAAACCCCTAATACATTCTAATATACCAACACCTTTGGCCTTTAGAGGTTTTTTAGAAAACACCAATCTATTTTATCATACACTTTTTCAAAATCAATTTTAATCAAAATACCTTCTTCTTGAGTCTTACAACACATATGCACCATCTCTTGTACAACCATGATATTGTCTAGAATATATCTACCTTTAACGAAACTAGTTTATGTTTTATCCACTAGACTATCCAAACAATCACCTAGTCTATTAGCAAGAACTTTCATCAATATTTTAAAGGAGCAATTATGCAACCTACTATGTCTAAAATTTTGACCTCATAGCACCTGGTATTTTTGGAATCAGAATGATAGAAGAATGGCTAATCCTTGAAAGATCAATATTACCCTCATAAAAGTCTTCAAAGATCCAGGAGCTTTATCTCCAGGTAACCCAAAAATAATATCATTCTTAATATCATCCCAAAAAATGATAAAAGAATATAGAAAAACCATATGGATCTGGAGCTGTCTCTAGGTAACTCAAAAATAATATCGTTCTTAATATCATCCCAAAAAAATGAAAAAAGAATATAGAAAAACCATATGGATCTGGAGTTGTCTCTAGGTAGCTCAAAATTAGCCTTTTTTAACTTCCATTTCGGTAAATTCTTTATCCAAACTAGTTAAATTCAATCCATTATTATCAAAAACAGTAGACTAGTCAATATGCAATCTGAATTTGGAACACCATTAAAGCTTTATAGTAATTAAAGAGACTCTGTTGATATGGTATGTTGGGTGTCATATTTAAGTATAGTATAAGCACATGGGAATATCCTGAGGACATATTTGGGATGCCAGAATATGTCACTGGATATTCCATTATGAGATTATTGTCATAATGATTGAAATCATTGTATTAATGACTGTAAGGCTATATAATGCCAATGAGACAATCAATAAAATCATCAACTAATTTCAACATGGTATCAGAGCCAAGTTTCCACAAACCCTAGCCGTCACCAAGCTTCCACAAACCCACAGGAGGATTTCCTAGATCTCCTCCACCGAACTCTTCCACGCCCCCCCCTTTTTTTTCCCTCCTCTCCTCTTCTCCGCCCTTCGCAGGCCGCTCTTCGCTGTTGCTGCCCCGTCCCGCTACTGCTGCGGCTACTACTGCTGCTGCGACTGCTGCTGCTGCGACGGCGGTTGTGACATGCGTGCTGCCGCCTCCTCCGCACCAGCACGAGGCAGCGCCTAATAGGGATGCCTAGATCTGAAAAAATGGGGGACATGTTCGGATCTAGGAGCGGACGACGAGGACAAGCGTGAGTCGTGGAGCGGACGTGACGTGATTGGATAGACGAGGCATCGATGGAGGAGATCATCAAGAAGCTAGATTCTGCAGAGGTGGCGACGTTGATGAAGTTGTTGACGATGTCGGCTGGTGAGAACACGACACGAACGTCGCCGGAGTTGAAGCTTCCCTCCATCGATCTGAAATTAGATGGACCAGCCACCTATCTGAGTTGGTCACGACGGGTGAGAAGAACCCTCGCAGGAAAAAACATGGAGGGGTTCCTGACGGACGAGACGACAGAGCCGGACGAGGGCTCGACAGGACGCGATGAGTGGAAGTCCACTCATATGGTGATCTACATCTGGCTTCTCAACTCCTTAGTCCAGTCTATTGCCGCCACAGTAGACGGTATTGAGATGGTGAAAGATGTGTGGAAGAAGTTGAGAAGGACCTATGATGGTGTGGGGAACAACTTACGGGTCTTCCAGATAAAGGGGAAGATTGATGACACCGTACAGGGAGAGAAGACGGTGCAGGAGTATGCCACAGAGTTGGAGCGTCTGTGGTTGGATTATGATCACTCCTCAGATCGGGCGAGCTGCGGGGACCCTAAGTGTAAGGAGAGACAGGTGTGTCTGCAGGAAAGGACGATGAAGTTCCTCAAAGGGCTGACTGCAGCTTTCGCACAGAGGACGGCCCTACTTCTAGCCCAACCAAAGATCCCTAGCCTTGAGGAGGCTATCTCAGCCATGATCCAGGAGGAGATACGCATCAAGCTGCAAGCCGGGACAGGTGGTCCCCCCGAAGCAAAGTCAGCACTAGCGATCACCAGCTCAGGTAACAAAGGATCTAAGGGAGAGCCCTGGCAGCATAACCAGCAGTGCTACAACTGTGGAAAGATGGGTCATCATCGGTATGCTTGTACCAAACCACATAGGGAGGGAGATTCAGGTGGTGGACGAGGACCGTTCGGCGGACGAGGATATAATGGAGGACGTGGTCGTGGTCGAGGGGATAGACGAGGCGGCCGAGGAGGTTATCGGGCAAACCTCCTGATATCAGAAGTGAACGGAGAAGCTGATGGCACATTTACTGTGGAGGACCAGGCACTGGGAGACATGAGGAGTAGAACAGAGGAGGCGTCCACCTCATTCTTTGTTAGGGGCAACGCTGCCATGTATGCCCATCCATCAGAAGGTACTGACGAATCACTTGCCCTTGCGTCTATCTCTTCCCTTAAATCATCAGACTGGATTATCGACTCGGGAGCATCTCGACATGTGACGGGGAATGCTAGTGAGTTTTCTTCCTACACTCACCTAGCATCAGCAGACAGCATTCAGACAGCTGATGGCACTTTCCAGCCAGTGGTCGGTAAGGGTACTGTTAATTGTACAGGTTCAGTAAGATTATCCAATATTTTACATGCTCCATCCTTTCCAGTCAGTCTCTTGTCCATTAGTTCTATAATCCTCCAACTTAAATGCATTGTTTCTTTTGATATTCCTAAGGTGACCTTTCAGGAGAAAGGGACAGGACGAAAACTTGGGACTGACACTTGGCATGAGGGACTGTGGTACCTAGATCGAGAAGGACTGGACTCAACATTGGTATCTATGACAGAGAAGGCTGGCATGGAAGGACTGCAGCAGAGGACTGAGGATACCTTGATACTTCATCATCGGAGGATGGGACATTCTTCCTTTGATACTCTAAGTAAGTTGTATCCAGAGATTTATGCAAAAACAAATAAAGAGAAATTAGTATGTGATGCGTGCGAGTTAGAAAAACTTACTAGGAGCTCATATGTTGTCACGAGTCATAGGAGCACTTTTGCTTTTGAGGTAGTACATTCTGATGTCTGGGGTCCATGTGCTACTAACACTATGAATGGTTATAAGTACTTTGTTTCTTTCATTGAGTGTGCCTCTCGTGTTACCTGGTTATATTCGATGAAAAATAAGAGTGATGTACCTGCTTGTTTTCGGGATTTCCATAAGCATGTCCAGACTCAGTACAAAGCAGTTGTGAAGGTACTGAGGTCTGACAATGGAACAGAGTATACCAACAGGACGCTTGCAGAATACTTGTCAGCACACGGAATACAGCATCAGACCACCTGTGCATACACACCAGCACAAAATGGAGTTGCAGAAAGAAAAAACAGACACCTTCTGGAGGTCGCAAGAAGTATGATGATCGACATGAATGTCCCACAGAGTCTATGGGGGCATGCAGTGTTGACAGCAGCTCAACTCATCAACAGGATGCCCTCGAAGGTCCTCGGATGGAAGTCCCCATGTGAGGTATTGCAAGGCAATAATAGTGGGATACTCCCACTGAAGGTGTTTGGGTGTGTGTGTTTTGTTAAGGACAACAGGCCATCAGTTGGGAAACTTGACCCTAGAGCGGTCAAATGCATCTTCGTAGACTACTCGGCGACCCAAAAGGGGTATGTGTGCTGGAGTCCAGTAGAGAAGAAGAAGTTTGTCAGTATGGATGTCCACTTTCGGGAGCATGAGCCATACTACCGCAAGGACGGAATTTCACACAACACGCCTAATACTGCCAGTATTAGGCGAGAGGGGGAGATGGAGAACTTGGTGGTAACCGATTTAGAAGTTTGGCATGGAGGCACGGAGAAGGGACAAGAAGGTGAAGGTGTTAGGCCTACGGCTCAGGGAGAGTTACTTACCTATAGCAGGAGAGAGAAGCAAACTGCAGGACCAGTACCGACAGTGCCAGTGCCAAGTCCCTTGCCTGCGTTCGTCCCAACTCCTGAGGCACCGACACCAACCCCCCTTCAGGTGATACCCCCTCCTTCACAAGATATCATTCCTCCTACTACTACTCCTCCCACACCACTATCTGTACGGAAGACCACTCGCAGCAATGCAGAAAATCCTCCAAACAGATATGGTTGGGATATTGCTCAGTTTGTTTCTTATGACCATATCCCTTCTTTTCATGGAGCATTTATAGCATCTTTGGATAGTATTACTGTACCTAACAATTGGCAGGTTGCCAAGAACGATCCAAAGTGGAAAGCGGCAATGCACGAGGAGTTGGGAGCTCTGGAGAAGAACCACACTTGGGAGCTTGTGAGACTGCCAGAGGGGAAGAGAGCAGTTGGATGCAAGTGGGTCTTTACCGTGAAGCAGAACCCAGATGGACAGGTTGATCGCTACAAAGCTCGACTAGTAGCCAAAGGATACAGTCAGACGTACGGCATCGACTATGACGAGACCTTTGCACCAGTTGCAAATATGAGCACTGTCAGGACTCTGATTTCCCTGGCAGTGAATGGTGGATGGAAGCTACACCAACTGGATGTGAAGAATGCGTTTCTTCATGGAGATCTAGTGGAGGAGGTGTACATGGAGATACCACCAGGATTTGGCACCAATCAGACAGTAGGCAAGGTCTGCAGGTTGAAGAAGTCCCTCTATGGACTGAAGCAGTCTCCTCGAGCGTGGTTTGATAGATTCAGAAGGGCGATGATAGGGATGGGATATCAGCTGATCAATGCTGATCATACTGTGTTCTTCCGTCGGAGTGGAGGCCACATCACCATGCTTGCGGTGTATGTGGACGATATGATTATCACAGGAGATGATGAGCAGGAGATCGCCCAACTCAAAGGAAAGCTTGGCAAGGAATTCGAGGTGAAGGATCTCGGCCTTCTTCGGTACTTCCTTGGGATTGAGATTGCTCGAGAAGCAGAGGGGATTGTTCTCTCTCAAAGGAAGTATGCACTGGACCTTCTCACAGAAACTGTGATGTTGGGGTGCAAACCTGCAGCGACACCAATAGATCAGAGGTTCAAGATTGATGCTGAGGCTGGAGAACCAGTTGATCGGGACAGATACCAGAGACTGGTTGGCAAGTTGATCTATTTGAGCCACACACGTCCTGATATCTGCTTTGCAGTAAGTGTGGTGAGCCGCTACATGCATGACCCACGGAAGGGTCATATGGATGCAGTGTACCAGATTCTGAGGTACTTGAAATGTGCTCCCGGGAAGGGACTAATATTCAGGAAGAACAATCACGTGAGCATCGAGGGCTACTGTGATTCTGACTGGGCTAGTTGTGCTGATGACAGGAGGTCTACCTCGGGATATTGCATATTTGTAGGAGGTAACTTGGTCTCCTGGAGGAGTAAGAAGCAGTCTGTGGTGGCCAGATCGACAGCTGAAGCAGAGTACAGAGCTATGGCCTTGGGAGTTGCAGAGCTGCTATGGTTGAAGAATATGCTGGTGGAGCTGAAGCTGGATCAAGGAGTCAAGATGAAGCTGTGGTGTGACAATCAGTCAGCTATTAGTATCGCCAACAATCCAGTACAGCATGACAGGACCAAACACATCGAGATTGATAGATTCTTCATCAAAGAGAAGTTGGATAGAGGATTACTGGAGCTTGGCCATGTTCCAACCAGGGATCAAGTAGCAGATGGACTAACCAAGGGACTCGCCTCAGTGAGCATGATTAGAGGATGTGACAAGATGGGCTTAGTGAATATCTTTCACCCATCTTGAGGGGGAGTGTTGATATGGTATGTTGGGTGTCATATTTAAGTATAGTATAAGCACATGGGAATATCCTGAGGACATATTTGGGATGCCAGAATATGTCACAGGATATTCCATTATGAGATTATTGTCATAATGATTGAAATCATTGTATTAATGACTGTAAGGCTATATAATGCCAATGAGACAATCAATAAAATCATCAACTAATTTCAAAAGACTCACTAATATACTATTAATCTTCAATCAAATTCTCATCTTCATTGAAACAACAACAACAAGACATTTATCCAAAATTTCTAGGATTGGCTGTTCGAATCCTTTTCTTCCATTCGACTTTGTTAAGGATCATGTCCTCTATAATGCTAACAAGATCCATATTTTACTTTACCACTTCAAATCATGTTTGTCTATGCCTACCTCTAGTCATAGCGGCTCCATTAACTATTATATTATGACTCCTCCTTACGAGAACATCTATTAGTCAGCGTTGCGTATGTCCAAACCACCTGAGTCGATTTTTCCTTTACCTTGTCTTCATTTGGCGCTACCTCTAACTTCCCACGATCTTGTCTTAATTTGGCGCAATCTCTAATTTCCCACGGATACACTCATTTTTATCATATTTTTAATATATTATCACTCAACCATCTTTACAATCTCATTTCAGCTACACTAAGGCTGAGTTTGGGATTGCTTCTTGGAGGCTCCTTCTCCTTTTTAGTTTTTCTCTTGGAAAGCGGTCCAAAGATGTTTGGTAACAATAGCAGTGGAGTAAGCAGTAAAGCATATCCAGCAGTGTTTATACATACGGATTTTGTTGAATCCAAGTTCACAAGGGTATTCATCTGTCTTGGGATGCTTAAGCTTTCTTGGTTTTGTAAAATGTTTTAACATTTCCATGGTATTAATTCTGTTTGTACTCTCTTCTTTCATGCAAGCATTACTCCAGGTTCGAGTGTTGCACTGCAAGCAGTGCTGAACATCAGAAACTAATAGTTTAACATATTTGTAAATTCAAACGATGGAAAAGACTAATGTTGTTATTACTTACTGGTAGGTGGGCTATTTTGATTTGTTCCCCTATATAAGTTTTATTTAATATGTATTTGCTGGCAATCAATGGTTGCCAATTTGTCAGGAACAACAACAATTGCAATAACTGAATTGAATTTTATTCATTCATGATGGGGGTTATAATAGTGGCAATTTTGTTCTCCACACTCTATAGCCAGTTTTTTCTAATCTTGGTTTATAGTGATACATGTTTGTATTATTAATTTTTTGTATATGTGGTATGTAAATTGATATAATTTGATGCACTTGCATTTACACCTTTTTGAATTGTATATGATTTTATCTATCTCATTCTTTTCTGACAAAACAGTTGCTGGAGATGCAACTAACATAATACTAGACCCGATCTTTATATTTGTTTTCAATCTGGGAGTCAGTGGTGCAGCAATCGCCCACGTCATTTCTCAGTAAGCACTATTTCATTGCTCTCGCAAGTACCTACCTAGCCATGCACTTTTTGCACATTTCCCAAATGATTTCCCTATCCATCATGTTTCTATTGGCTTGTAGATACTTAATTGCGTTGATACTGTTATGGAGATTGCTAAGACAAGTTGATGTGTTACCTCCTAGTATGAAAGATCTGCAGCTCGGCAGGTTTCTGAAAAATGGTTAGTTTTTGGTCAGGTTATTTGCATCGATAGGATGTTCTAATGATTAATTTGAATTTTCGGGTAAATTGTTGAGCCTTGTCCTAGTTTCTTCTTATATTCATGTAGGATTCATAACATTCTAGACATGCTTACACAAAATAAAATATGCAATGAATCTATTGCATATTGCCTTGACTGTCATAAAAGCAAGTAGTTTTTAATATAATGGCATATTGTTGCAGCTATTTTGACAATTTTTGCCGTTGATTGTGTACTTGGTTCCCAGGTTTTCTTTTACTTGGAAGAGTGGTTGCTGTAACTTCCTGTGTTACGCTGGCAGCATCAATGGCTGCACGGCAGGGTTCGATTCCTATGGCTGCATTCCAGATATGCTTGCAGGTTTGGTTGGCGTCATCTCTTCTTGCTGATGGATTGGCTGTTGCTGGACAGGTTAGGATACCATTCCTTCTATGGATTTTCTTCCTCTTGCCGATTTGTAATATAGGAACTAATAATTATTGGATATCTTACTGTAAGGTATCAGTTTTACGTGGTTTGATCCGAATTGAGTCTGCATTGGTTGTTTGACAATGTTGAAACACTAATAGTTTAAACTCCTCACAGCTTCTTGTTAAAGTACAGTTATCACAGCTTAGCATCTGTTAGCGGAATAACACTGTGCAGGACACGGCTGACTGCTGTCCCGATAGAAAATCCAGTTGCTTTTTGACCGTCTGGACCAATTGACTGTTCAAGCGGTTTGGAAGTAGAACAGCTAGATCTATAACATGTTGTCTTGTATGCTTTGTTGCACAGACACGGATATGACACAACACTTTTTTGGACACGGCGACACGGATTCGGCACCTATTTTGGTGTGTCGGTGTGTAATTTGGAGTGTCTGTGGCGTGTTCGATGCAACACGGACATGACGGATTCTTGGAGTGTCTACACTGCTTGTACGGATAGTTCTTAGTGATTCCAGAATTTTTGCAGGCAATATTGGCGAACGCGTTCACCAGAAGAGATCTTCGTAAGGCAACTGCTGCTGCAGCGCGTGTTTTGCAGGTCTGTACATCCTACAAGATCAGCTTCCATTTTTATGATCTCTATGTCTATAGATTTGTGTTCATTTCAGTTTTTTCCCTAATTGTAAGGTCTTCTCCAATAAGTCTATTACTGTTGTTTTGCAGTGGGGCATGGTTCTGGGATTGGTCCTTTCCGCCTTACTTGGACTTTGCTTGCAGTTTGCATCTAATCTATTTACTAAAGATGCTAGTGTCCTGCAACTCATCCATATAGGAGTCCCGGTATGCCATCGGTTAGGAATATCATGCTAAAAGTGTACACAATTCTTATCTTAGGAAATTTTTTATGATTCCCTATGTCAAAACTTATCATAAAAACTTCTCACATAAAGAAGAAAGATTATCATACAAAATGCATCTTTCAAAATATGACCCTTAATTACTTCTTGACGATATTAAACTTCACGCCATATAGTAAGCATTCTACATCTTCTTGACCAAATGTTTTAATTTTTATGTGTATTGCAGTTTGTGGCGCTTACTCAACCAATTAATGCTTTGGCCTTCGTTTTTGATGGCATCAACTTTGGAGCATCAGATTTTGCATATTCTGCATACTCGATGGCAAGTTCTTGATTTGTTTGCATAATGTTAGAGTTCCACTTTATAACTGACTGTTTTTCTCTGCAAATCCTTACGACGGTTGTCCATGTTCAGGTCATTGTGGCCATTGTTAGCATCCTATGCTTGTTCATCCTCTCCGCAAGTCATGGTTTCGTTGGAATTTGGGTTGCTTTGACGATCTACATGAGCCTTCGGATGTTTGCTGGTTTCTGGAGGTAATTTGTTATGTTTATCTTTCTTGTCTGCGATTTTCATCTTAGGAACGAGTTCAGACGTTTCGTCCGCACCAAATGAAAATCATTCTCATGATCTTACTGCATGGTACTGCAATTTGAATTTTGGGATGTACAGATACTAATTTGGGAAATGTTGTCAGCCATTTTGAGATTTCTTTCTGCCTCTACTAAAATTACTTGGCAACTAAAAATCTCCACTTTACTCAAAATCAGCATAATTAGCTCCTTTGTGGGGGCTATTTGTCCTTCTCTAGCTTGAAAACCGTTAAGAAATTATCATGATTTTATCATCTTAACTGCTTAGTACTTAAATTGATCCTTATACAAATACTAAACTTAAAAGGCTATTTGTCCTGCTCCAAGTTGAAAACCTTTAAGAAACTATCATGACTTTATCATCTTAACGGCTTAGTATTTACATTGATCCTTATAAAAATACTACACTTAAATCTCTATAAATTAATAGTCTTGGGACCAAGAAAAAAAATCTATTAATTCAGCGAATATTAAATACTCGATAAATTAATAATTTAGTAACTTATCAATTCACCAATAACTTATTAATTATCAAGGCATGCCTATATTTTGTACATTGTGATTAGTTTCTTGTTTTACGAACTAACAATTCTATGTATTTGTCTAACAAAGTAAAATGCATAAATCTACTCTCTCTCTTTTTCCAAAAATAGATTGTACATTATTTCATTTTATGAATATTTAACCAAGAACAAATTATACATAGTTTCTCATTTTATGATCTAACAATTCTGTTTATTTATTTAACCAAGTAAAATTCATAAACCTATTTTTTTTTTCCAAAAATAGATTGTACATTGTTCAAATAATTAAAGAGTTGAATTATCATAATGGAATGGATGTCGAGGACCTCTTGAACTACCTGGGAGAAAATGACACAACGTCAAAGATGTTGACTGACGAATATATAATTAAGAGTGCCATGGGAAATGATCAAGATCATGAAGTTGAAGATGCTAGTATTATTGTGGAACCCATTTCGTTAAAAGAAGCTTTTAAAGCAGTAATGGGATTGAATAGTTTTTCGTTGTATTATGAGAAAACCACACCTGAACTTAGAGATGAAATCCAATGTGACATCAATATCAAGAAGAAATAATGATTGAATCATATTTTAGGAAGGCTTCATAGTTGAAGATGTTAGTATTATTGTGGAACCCATTTCGTTAAAAGAAGCTTTCAAAGCAGTAATGGGATTGAATAGTTTTTCGTTGTATTATGAGAAAACCACACCTGAACTTAGAGATGAAATCCAATGTGACATCAATATCAAGAAGAAATAAACAATGATTGAATAATATTTTAGAAAGGCTTCATAGTTGAATCATAAGCACTATGTATATCAAGAAATTATTAATTTATTTATTAAGTAGGACCTATATAATTTTTTTATAATTTATTATCTTATAAATTTAGCGAATTATTAATTTAGCACATTATCCCCAAGTCATGACCAAGCACAAATATTATTTAACTGAAATTATTAATTTATCTGGTATTAAATTGTCAATATTGTCTAACAATATATATATTAAAAAAATGGACACCACGAGTATTAATAGTTCGGTGAGACCGGTATATTATTGTATCTAGAGGTACAATGACTGAGTTGACTGAACCTGATACTAGTGATGGTGTTACAAGGCTGTAGAGTCATGCATGCTAACAAGTTCACTGGTATACTGACATGAAACATAGAGTGAGGTTATGTTCTGGGAGAGAGACCAGGATATCAATTGCAAAGTTGAGATGAAATTTAAATGTTAATAAAAGATATTTATCTTATAGAACAAAGAATTATCAGGTTTATTTCGTAGTGCAAGGGAAGCGACGTAAGAGAGGAGGATTGATGGGCAGAGGGGAGAAACATATTTTAGATAGATGCCCCAGAAGAGTAGGAGAACAAAGAATTATCAGGTTGCTTTAGTTGGATCTAATGCTTGTGCATTATATGGTAAAACCAGAAAACTGCCTGAATCGTCCAAATATTGGTTATGGCCAAGATTGGTTCATATTTGGTGCTCAATTTTCAGAAAAAGTTGTTTTGTTTTTTTGTTCTTTTCTTCCATTGTGAGGATTGGTAACTGAACTAACCAAAATGACTGAAGCAGAGTCTGTGGTGCAGTAAGTGAATTATAGTACATCCTGGCTTTACTTGGTTGAGTCATTGACACCCAGACCAACTCAGTGAATTCCAGAAAACTGAAATAAGTGTGGAGACCCTGATGGTTTTGGGTTTGGTTCAGTTTCCTGAAAAATGAATTCTGTGAATCGAGTTAAGGCTATCTCCAATGGGGATTTCTAAAGTTGAGTTTCTATCCTACTTGGCATTGTACTTTAAGGAAATTTTTATCCTAGTTGGCGGAGTTCCTACATAGAAATTACACCCAAAAGAAATACTCTCCAATGGTTCTCGATTTCTATCCTACGTATAAAATGGTCAATTAATTATTTACTTTGAAAGTAGGGCCCAATATTAATCGATATAAAGAGATGGAGAATTTCTAAGAGCTTTTACATGTAGAAACCCTCATAGAAATTCTCCTTCCTATATGAGCGGTGAATTTGGGATATAAATCATTGTTGGGAGAGGCTCTTTTTTTTTTTTTTTTTTTTCTAAAAAAAGGTTTCTACCATAGAAATAGGGGAGATTGGAACTGGGGGGAAATGCTTTGAGATATTCGTATCAATAACTAGTTTTCTATATCTTGAAAATTTTATAACTAATAAGTATCAATAGAGTTGGATACCGAAACTTATGGAGACAGACTAGATTTGAATGAGTTAAAAGTTTGCTACACAATGCTTGTATAATTGTATTCGATGCTTCTGCACAATATTTGCATTATGATATTTTTCCCCTCTGATTGACTCTTTTGCGGTTATCAGGATAGGGACTGCAAGGGGGCCATGGACCTTCCTCAGAAATCAATTATAGCGACAAACAAACTTCGGTTCTCGTCTCCTCATTGAAAATTGCTCAACCATAGAATGCAAACAGGAACATGTCAAATGGGTTTATTATAAATGGTAACAATTTTGAAGCGAATTCCTGCCTTAAAGTGTACTTACTATAGTTAATGTGTACACTTTTACTAATTCCGATGTAAATGCCGGTCTTAAAACTCTTAACAAGAACATAATGTCAGTTGTTGTGTATAACCCTATGAACAGATTGTGAAATGCTGAGCCAACTTATCTGAATCTATTCAACTTCTACAACCAATCTTTTACAAAGGCTTTATCATGAGGACCATCTTTTATTTTCTTTTCATTGAATTGTTATGTATCATGATTGTAGGGTAGGGTAGACCCCAGCCTCATCTATGTATACTAGGTTTTTTTTTTTTCCGAGATCAAGGAAATCCTGGCTCTATTTAGAATAATATATATGCATGTGCGTTGCACGCATTTCATACTACTTGAAAAGAAAAGAAAAAAAAAAAAATTTACAAAAAATTACTCATACAACATAGAATTTTGCAAAAACTACCTGTAGAGTATTGAAGTTTCTAAATTGCATATAAAGCACTGAAACGTCCCTTTTAAGGACGTTTTTGAGCAATTGTGCAAAAACGTCCTTTTTAAGGACGTTTCTGTGCTAATTTCGGTTTAACGAGAATTAAAAGTGAATCTGTTGTGTGTGTCAGTTAATTAATATCTTTCCGCTAACATGTTTTTTCCCTTTTAATTCTCTTGTTAAACTGGCAGTAAAAAATAAATTGTACTAAAAATGCCCTTATTAAGGGCGTTATTGGCATTCGGCTAATAAACGTCATTTTTAAGGACGTTTCAATGCTTTATATGCAAAATTGAAACTTCAATGCTCCACAAGTAATTTTTGAAAATTTCTATACTGTATACGTAATTTTCTATTTTTTTACTACTTGAGAAGTGCAAAGTCTCTTAATTTTTTACTACTTGTGAAGCGAGAATAATAATCTTTTTTTTTTCTATGAGTAATTATCTAACTGCTCTTGTTAAATTTAATGAACAATTTTAGTTAGTAAACATAGATAATGACATTTTTGTAACAAAAACTTTCACTCTATCTTTTTTATTATTATACTACTAGTATATATACACGTGTCTTGTACATATTTTATACTATTTGGGAAGAACAAACAATAAATTTTTCATTTTTTCACTACTCGAAAAGAACAAAATCTTTTAATTTTTTTACATCTTGGAAAGAACAAACAACAACGTCCCTTAACTTTTTTTTTCTCTATAAGTAATTGCTTAACTATCGATGTTAAATTTAATGAAGAATTTTAATTAGTAAACAGAAAAAAAAAAAAAAAAATTTAGGAACAAAAATTTTAACCGTGTAAGCCGAAGGCCTTTGAATTGTTGGCGATCTCCATATCTACTGAGCAGTAGCTCGAAAGAATTTTCGACGTGACCCCAGTGTTATCCAGCCCTTCTCCGAACTGCCTTGAATCATACTACCTCTTCAATTTTTTTTAACCAGATTAACTAACAATACAGAAAATAACGCTAGTGTGCTGAAGCAAAAGTTATTAGTACACATCTATGTACTGAGCTTGTCATTATCCCTCGAATCTTCATATGGACCTGAAGGCTCTGAGCCAAATCAAGTTATTTATACTTATCTCTCGTATGTTTTATGTTTATTACAATGACCTCTCTAATTTTAAAAATAATTATATGAATATCTTCTATATTTTATGTTTTATTTTTAACATAAGGATGATTAGTGTAATAATTATTTACATAAAATATAAATTATAGGAAAGGTCAATGTAATAAACATAAAATATAGAAAATATTAGTGTAATTATCAGGGGTGGCTCTAGCATTTTGGAGGTCCTAGACATGTCCCAAAAATGAAACCCTCATTTCTCTATATAATTTTTTTTTTATAAATCCAATAAACCCAAAATACAATATAATTTGTCCTTGAATACATATAAATTATCATCAAGATTCAATAAATTAAGCAACTTCAACTTCTAAATTTATTAGAATAAATGAAACCAAATAACACTAAACTAAATCTAGGAAGAAAAAGTCCACAATTTTCTTGCTTTTTTACATGCAAAATTGTCAAATAAGTCGTTATGATCAAGTTTAGATGTCATTTTTTTTCCCAATAGATAACATGGCACAACTGTAAAGTCTATCTTGTAAAGTTTCAGTTTTTTTTTTCTCTAGACTTTATTTCATTCTTCTCCACGCGGCTACGGGCCTCAGGTCCATAGTTCTTTCTTGTCTTTTCTTTTTTTTTGGTTCTGAGCCAAAAAAAAAAATTTGCCCCTCCCCTTTGCGGGAAGGAGGACCTAGGCGGCTGCTTAGTACACCTCGCCCTGAGCCAAATTTGATAAATATTTAAAAAATAAGAAAGATGTGTGTAATAAATATAAAATATAGATTAAGACTGAGAGTCGCAGATGACAGATTGTAATAGAAGTTTTGATAGAAGCATTTGAACATGGGCATTCCCCTCCCATTATCTTTATTTTTACTCGAGCTCGAACGCGGAGGCCGGGAAGCTATCGGACAGCCCGGTGCCGGTCTTGAAGATCAGCTTCTCCGACGACGACGGCTTCTCGAAGTAGACCTCCGCGACGGAGAGCCACAGGAGCAGCTCCTTCGTCTTCACGCCGGCCATCTTCCTCATCCTGCGCGCGCGGCTCCACGAAGGCCGTCACCTCGGCGGCGTACGACACCCGGCGCTTGATCTTCTCGAAGGTGTGGTCCGTCTTCTTCCCCTGGACCAGCCACACGAACCCGGCCGCGCGGTTGTAGCCGAACTCCGAGACGTCCTCCAGAGGGAGCAGCCCTTTCGATCGGGAGGCCGAGCTCTTCGATGGTCTTCTTCTTGCAGATGGCGTCTCCGTGGAAGATTTCAGCACCGGCGCGCGCGGTGGTTCTCGATGGTCAGAGATGCCATTTCTATCGGTAACTTTTGGATTATAGATGGATTGAGGAGTTGGGTGGTAGTAGAGAAGTGTTTATAGAGGAAGTGAGAGCGTTACTTGAAACACTTGGGAGAGGAATTTAAAAAACGGTTGGAGAGAGAACTCGATATTGCACGGCAGGTAGTTGCCATTGATGGACTTCTCACTGGCAGAAGATAGATTCATCCGGACTCTTGGTTTTGTATTCCTTAGATATTTATTTTTCATTCATTTTTCATGAAAAAAGAATTCAACATTTACATATCTATATTAAGTTAGAAATATATAATAAATTTTTTTAATTTATTTAGTATTTCATAAAATATTTTTTCATGCTTCTATATTATCTAATTTACATATTTTGAATAGAAGTTAAAATTTTGAAAGTAAAATAATAATGTTATTGTACAAATAAAATATTCAAACAACATTAAAAAAAAAACAAAACTATATTCCAAGGAGGACCTTGCCTTAGAGATTTCCAACATTTTGTATACGCACCAAGATTTTGCAAGCACTTTGAAAATATGATGGCATTTAGAATTAGATCAAATTGTTGAAAGGTTCTATTGCAGATTGATTAGAAAAATAGGAGCAGGTTGTATGTGATTTGTTTTTGTTTCTTATATGTTTTGTCTGCAATAGAAATGCTACGTCAATAGGTTAACCTGAAAGTGTGTTCATGTCAACTTTGGATACGAAACCCAGAAATCATTCTCCCAAATCGAAGAGACTGCGAGAGAATCTCTCGAAATAAATTTCATAAAAGCCAATTCAATTTGTCAAAATCATAAATTAAGCACAACGCAAATACAAACGATTTTAACGTGAAAAAATTTTGCAAAAAAAAAACTACGGAAACAATCGGAGTCCAACACTTGGAAACGCCTCACTAATGAATTAGAATAATGTACATTCTATACAAGCTTCTCCACCAATCCAACTGGATCACCGCAACTACTTAAATGAATGTAAATGAATTACAGAAGGTTGCTAAAGAACAGAGATGACTAGAACAATCATCTGAAATGATCTTCCTTCGAAATAGCCACAAATCATTATTTCTCTTCTTCAAAAGTTGCAACCTTGATAACCCTTTTCCTTATTTGATCTCTCTCTAGTAGATGTGATGGAAATTAGTGTTAGAAAAGATTTATTTAAAGCCCCCTAAATCTTGCAGCAATCTAGACCGTTGATTAGTTCTAATGGTGTAAACAAAACACCTAAATTCGGCCTCAGTCACTGACAACGATATACTAGTGGTATAATGCGGTATAACGAATCGGCGAATGAAAAGTTTATGGAATAAAAAATAGCATCTTCAGCGAAATCGGTATACCGACGGTATAATTTTGGTGGTATACATACCGGTGAAACTATAATTTCCAATTTACAATTTTTAATCCGATGTCCGTGGAAATTAGCTTCCTTTGTCGCCTTCAACTCCCCGAGCTTCTCCGAAACACGAAATGACGCTCATTGCACTCCAAAATATTCTCCACATAGCTAGGTTGGGAACACAATCCAACACCAACACATCTCCCCCTTCCTAACTAGGTGGAGAAACTCGTCATTCTGATGATCCTCATGCAGTACTCAAACTTTTCTCTTGGAAGAACCTTCATATGATCAGCTCCATTGTCTTCTATGTGAACCTTCTCAAACGTCGCGTCCTTCGCCTTAAACACATTTCATATCCAATAATACCGAGTAGCAATATGCTTGGACCAACTATGCAATGTCGGATTCTTCCCAAGATGAATCGTACTATGGCTGACGCAAAGCAAAACATACTTATCTTGCTTAAGCCTCATTTCCTGCACACACAAAAAATTATCCATAGTAACTCCTTGCAAGCCTCTATCGCCGCAATGAATTATGCCTCTGTTGTTTACAAGGTAACACACTTCTGCAACTGTGACTGCTACGAAACTATCATACCAGCAAACATCATAACTTAGTCCGAAGTCGATCTCCTGGTATCCACATCCCAGTCATATCAACGTCATTATACCCAAATAGCTTCGGCTCGTTACTCCCAAATGAAAGCTTCCAATGAGTAGTGCCCTGAAGATATCAAAGTATCCACTTGACCACACTCCAATATACCCTCCCTAGATTGGAAAGATACTTGCTAACCACACCAACTATGTGAGTAATATCTGGCCTAGTATATACCATGACATACATAAAACTTTTCACAACTGAAGCATATGGAACTCACTCCATATATTCCTTTTCGTCCTCGGTAGATGGATACTTCTCCCTAATAAACTTAAAGTGAGCAGCAGGGTTGTTCAATTTTTTTGACCCGTCCATCCTGAAATGCTAAAGTACTCGATGAATATACTTATTTTGGGACAAGTAAAGAAACTTGGTCTCTCCTTTTCTCTCGTCTGATCTCCATTCCAAAAATAGTCTTTGTTGAGCCCAAATCTTTCATAAAGAATGTAGCACCTAGTTGCCACTTCAACTCCACTATCATGGTGGTATTTTGACCCACAAATAGCATTCATCCACATAGACAAATATAATGATTAAATTATCCTCAGTAAAAAATTTCACAAACACACAATGATCTGATGTCGTACATGCAAATCATGCTCTCACATAAATGACTCAAACTTTCTATGTCACAGAGCATGCTTCAGACCATACAAGCTCTTCTTCAACCGGCAGACTAAATGTGACTTCCCTGTTCATAGAATGCATTCGGTTGCTCCATCGATAATTCCTCCTATAAATTACCATGGAGGAATGTCTTATTTACATCCATCTTATCAAACTCTAAGTTGAAACTGGTTGCTAATATTAGCACCACCCGAATAGATAATTTAATAATCGGTAAGAAGATTTTATCGAAACCCACGGCCTTCCGCGCGCTGACTGTACCATTTAACTACCAGGCACCCTTTGTATCGAGGATGAGTAACATCTTTTGTCTGCTTCATTCTGAATACCCAGCAATTCTTTAAAGCCTTTTTTCTTTTGGCCACCGCACCATCTCATAAGTGGAGTTTCATAAGTGGAGTTTGCTTATAAGGAACTCATCTCCTCAGGCATCGCTTGCATTTACTCCTATCTATATTCGTCTTCCATCGCTCTACGAAAATTTTAGATTCTCCTCTGTTAATCAATAACATATACTCATTTGGTGAGTACCTCGTAGTGGTCGATGCCCTTTCATGCTCCTCCTCAATAGAACCTTTGGTGTTGGCCATGTACCGACATCCTTATTTTCCTCAAAAATTGCCTCCTCGGTATGATCATCCTCCTGAGGGTTGCCATGATCATCATCAGTAAGATGATGACCAAGTTGGGAGCATCTCCATGTACCGACTCTCCCATAATATATATATATATATATATGATTCTGTAAACCCCCTAAATTTTCAGATATTTTAATTTTGGGAATTAATATGCATTTTTCAGGAATTTACATAGGTCCTGTAGTGAGTTTGTAATTTTTAATTGCCAATAAATAACATTAAAATGAAATGAAAATATGATTTTATGGTGTAAAATAGAAAACCGGACTTAGGGTAATTTTCTGGGATTTTATTGGGCCTCAGACCTATTTTTAAAAGCCTAAAACTATTTTTCTAATTAAATTAATTAATTAAATGATTTTTATTATTAAATTTACTGTTATTATTTTTTATTTTTTATTTTTGGGGCCCGGCCCGGCCCAGTGGGCCGAGCCCATTAGCAGCCCTGTCCCAACCGCTGTTAGCGGGTCGGGCGGGTCCGCTCACCCGGATCCGCGCCCGACCCGACCCGCTTCTCCTTCCCCTCCCCCACTTCGCCTGCCCGCGTCCCACGCTCCGCCCGCCGGAAAAGGCGCCGCCCACCGCGATTTTCGGCCGCCACGACCGCCTCCCCCTCCGAAACCCTCGCCCACGTCGTCCCCGACCTCACCCCCGCCCCGAGCCTATATAATCCCCTCTCCTCCGCCTCCCTTTCCCCCCAAATCGCAAACCCTAACCCTAACCACCCCAAACTCCGGCAGCCGGACCTCCCCTCTGCTCGACGCCGACCAGCTCGCCGAGAGCCTCCCAGCCAGCGCCGACGCCGGCCAGCCCCTCTCCAGAACCCCCTCCTCCTCCTCTCTCTCCCCGCGGCTGCTGTTCTCCCCTCCGCCCGGAGCCGCAGCCACCGCCCGAGACCTCGCCGGCCCCTCACCGCCCTGAGTCGCCTCCGCCGTGTCCGCCAACAGGAGACACGCGGACACAGCCCTAAACCCTAGCCCTAGCAGAGGACACAGTGTCCAGGACACGAGACGGACACGGAAAACTCCGGTTTCTCGGGTCCCCTTCAGGTACTCGTATCTTGCACCTCGGATCTCTGATTTCGATTCTATAAATTTCTACGCGAAGCCTGTATGACCCTCTCGGTGTCCGAACAAACCGCTCGGGGCATCGCGTCCTGTGGTGATCGCACCCCGCGATCCAAAAACAGGAAAAACCAGACCCTGTTTCACCCCAGAACTGAGTACGTTCCGCCAAACGGGACGACTTGGTCGCGTGCGATCTTCACAGATACGTGCGCCTCGTCGATACGGACGTGTGGGATTTCACGGAAGCTGATTCAGGTGTGCGTGCACACCGGAATCAACGGGTATCCGCGGACATCGCCCCGTATCCGACTTTTCTGTAATTTACCCTAACTTTGTGCACACACGTCAGATCGAGACGAAACTTATGCCATCGGACTCGTAGTGATACGCTGGTCCTGTGGGTCAAGTTTGGTTCAATTCTGAGAACGTTGACAAAATCGCGTGTCGTGGGCCCCACAGGCCCCGCTCGACGGGCGATTTTGTGATCGGCTCATCGAAATTCAAATCTGAAAGTTCCGTTGGGTTCGTATCAGCGTTCCTGACCTGTTGACACTAAGTTTGGTGAATTTGGAGACCATTGACCCTGACACATTTTTTGGTGCAAAGCGGGCCCACCGGTGGATCCCGTTTTGGTCCAAAATTGTCGTTTTTGCCCTTGTCTCCAAATTGGACCCAAGGACAGGCGTTTCTAGCTGTTTGACACCTTCTGAGCATGATGGTACTATTTGTTTCAGCTTTCGGAGACATCTCTAGAAACTTCCGAAACCAGGACCTTAGTGGAATCCAAACCTGAGGCAAGTGCACCTTGCCAAACTTGCAGTCATTATTTTCATATTTTTCTGTAAAAATACTCTGCTGGATGTCTTGTGCAAATTCATATAAACTGATTTAAACTGCTTAACCTAGGAAACGTATGACGTACCTAGTGTCCGATCATAGTCGGGTGCCGACACCGTACGCGATGTTGGGTTCGTCATTTAGAGATGGATTTACGATCCCCTTACTTTGTACTTGACCTATCAAGTACCCTACAACCCAGGACACTTGACACTATCATAGACAGAATCCTCCTGAGATATTCGTGGTGATTCTGTATAGGATACAGGACTTGATAGAGACATTTATTTATAGACAGTATGACTTGTTGCATTAGTTATAATCCCGCTGACATGGACATGAGACGTTATGGTCATGGCTTGCGTGATTACATTGGGTGGGGAGAGACACACAGGCTACAGGCTGTTCTACATATATATCTACTATTATTGTGAGGTTGTAGACTCTCCAGCAGAGCTAGACCCTTTACGTGTTATTACTGCTACCGGCTTCCCGACACAGAGCTTGTAGCGGTCTCAGCCTGAGTACTAGTGTTGCTCTTATTTGCATATCACATAGATGGTTACTTAGTTTACCCTGCTGTTCATTTATTTATTGCACTGCTTATTCATTTGGCTTGTTTTATTTTGTGCCTTACTATGTCCACTGAGGACCTGGAATGGATTGTCCCCAGGTTTAGCAGAGGAGCAGTACCCCGAGGTATACGGGACCGGAGCTGAAGCTATTGCTGGAATAGAACCGAACACTGAAGACGAGGTGACTGCCGAGGACTTCTCCTGAGTGCCTGTCCCAGCACTCATTTAATTATTTCATGTTTATATCTTTGTTCCTGGCCTATAGAGCCAGCTTATTCAGACTATAGTCGGATTGTTCCTCCGACTGACTTGCTGTGATGTTGTTGCTACTTATTTCCATTTTGATTATGCAGTTTATTTCTTTATCTTTATGGATGAGATTAGTGTGGCTTGTTGTAGTAGACCTTATTTACAGCTTAAGTACGCCTTGATGGTTCCATTAAATTGGGTTATCCATCGGTGCGTGCTGCTGGCCATTGCCTCGCATCTCTAGTTCCTCGGCATTTTGGGACTGGGGCGTGACATGGTTTTTATGGTGGCCCATGCAGGTCAGATCTAAATAGTTCGATTTCAACTTAGGGACCGGACAGGCCTGCAATAAGATAGGTTATAGGATCTCATCCATTGATTGAATCGTTTTTGAACTCTATGTCGAATTCAATTTAATTGCTTGAATTGCATCCTATTTTGATTCCTCTGTGCGTTCTCATTGTTTCCTTTTGGTGCAGAGTTATGGATCCCAGAAGTGGTGACGAGACCCCCTTGGGTACACCGACTGAAGCAGGTTTTACCTGTGAAGCTGGAACGACGCCAGATACCAGAGGACAATCCTCCCAGAGCAATCAAACTGGCCAGCCAAGTTCCAGGTTCAGGCGTGATGACATCCCGCCTCCTCCCCAGTTCCCTCCTACGATGCCTGCCTTTCCCCCAGGACAGGCAATGGACGGCCAGCAAATGTTCCAGATGTTCTACGCAATGATGCAGGCCCAACAGCTGACTCAGCAGGAGGCCCAACGCCGAGAGACCGAGAACCTAAGGAACAGCCTAGTCGCAGCGTTGGAGCATGCAAATCCACCAAATAGACGGCCAGCAACGGGATCCATCACGGATTTCCGTCAACTCAAGCCCCGTACCTTCTCGGGCAAGGAAGGACCAACTGAAGTGCATGAATGGCTTACAAACACACAGCATCAGTTGGAGGCCGCTGAACTACCAAGGGACAAATGGATGACTGCCGTCAGGATGCAACTGACGGACAACGCTCATCATTGGTGGCTGTCCGAAGAAAGAAGGCTCGGACATGATCAGGTTACCTGGGAGGAGTTCTCCAGACTCTTCCAGGAAATGTACATCCCTGCTGTGGCTCGGTCAGAACTCCGAGACAGATTCAACCGCCTGATCCAGGGCAACATGACGGTGGAGGAATACTACGCCGAATTCATTCGCCTGAGCCGCTTCGCCCCTTCGCTAATTCCTACCGAAGAGGAGAAGGCGAAGAAGTTCTTTGATGGGCTTAGGTTCGAGCTTCAGAAGTTAATCGGATCAGTCGCGCCCACCTCTTACACCGACGTCCTAGCTGCAGCACGTCGGCTGGAGCGCGTTACTCGGAGGGAATCAAGTCTGAAACGTCCCTTCTCCTCAGCACCGTCCAAGTCATCACCAGGGGAATCTGCTAAACGGCCCCAGA
The DNA here is from genome assembly GCA_036927795.1 of Iris macrosiphon. Classification (NCBI taxonomy): domain Eukaryota; kingdom Viridiplantae; phylum Streptophyta; class Magnoliopsida; order Asparagales; family Iridaceae; genus Iris; species Iris macrosiphon. The sequence continues at coordinate 12,827,695 of JAYESA010000013.1, forward strand.
AGAGCCCACCTCCAAGAGCAGCAACTAAGAACCTGCCTACTTGCCATTACTGCAGCAAGGTAGGACATATTGAAAAGGAATGTCGACGCAAGCTGGGACTCTGCCTGGTTTACGGATCTGGACAACACTTCTCAAAGGACTGCTCGGAACGTCGAGAGGGAGTTCTGAATCGACCAGCTCCACCTGCAGCTCTTCCAGCTGGGGGAGCAACACAGACAGGGCCTGGAGGAGCCAGGCCACCTCTACCACCTCAGGCAGCATTGTTCCAACAAGCTCGTCAGCAAAGGGGTCCCGCTCAGGGACGAGGTCAAGCATATGCACTAGCAGTCACTGAGGAGGCTACTGTAGGCAAAGTGATAGCAGGTACCATATTAGTAGCTTCAATTCCTGCTGTAGCATTATTTGATTCTGGAGCTTCGCATTCATTTATTGCTGCTAGCTTCGTAGCCACATATAGAATAGCTACCGCACCTCTCTCGAAGATGAAGAGAATTCTAACGGAAGGTAGAATTATCCCGGTTAGTGATACTTGTAGATCATGTTCGGTAGTAGTCTGTGGCCGAGAGATGCGAGCCCAATTCCTGATCTTTTCTATGCCTGATTACGATGTTGTACTTGGTATGGACTGGTTAAGTCAGTACCATGCGACACTGGATTGCCGGCTTGAAAAAGTGATATTTAGACCCCCTAGCCTTCCTGAGTTTGAATTTCTACGAGGAGCTGTAGAACAAGGGGTCCAGCCAACTCTTAGGGTATTGACTGTAGAAGAAGATTCAAGTTACCCAAGAGTTATAACGGAATTTGTGGATGTGTTTCCCGACGATCTTCCAGGTTTACCACCTGATCGGGAGATAGAATTCACAATAGACCTAACTCCAGGAGCCGAACCTATCACTTCATCGGTATATCGGCTAGCACCTAAGGAGTTAGTGGAGCTGAAAACACAAGTTGACGACCTTCTGGAGAAAGGATTTATCCGGCCCAGTGTTTCACCATGGGGAGCACCTATACTTTTTGTACCCAAGAAGGACGGATCTGTACGGCTGTGCATTGATTACAGAGCCCTTAATGCTGTAACTATTAAGAACCGGTACCCATTACCACGCATTGATGACTTGTTTGACCAATTAAGTGGTGCTAAGGTATTCTCAAAGATTGACCTTAGATCCGGTTATCACCAGATTAGGGTAAAGAAGGAAGATATCCCAAAGACGGCCTTCAGAACTAAGTATGGACATTATGAGTTCCTAGTAATGCCGTTTGGTTTAACCAACGCACCCGCCGTATTTATGAGTTTGATGAACGGGGTCTTCCATCAGTACTTGGATAAGTTCGTGGTGGTATTCATTGATGATATCCTAGTCTACTCCAAGAACCACGAAGAGCACGAGGAACACCTCCGGATTGTGCTAGAAACCTTGAGAAGGGAGAAGCTATATGCCAAACTCAGCAAATATGAGTTCTGTATGGACAAGGTGCCATTCTTAGGGCATATTATCTCGGGTGAAGGACTGTCTGTGGACCCAGAAAAAGTCACTGCTATAGAAACCTGGCCTACCCCTACCTCTGTTGCAGAAGTGAGAAGTTTTCTTGGACTTGCTGGGTATTACCGGCGGTTCGTAGAAAATTTTTCAAGGATCGCAGAGCTGATGACTAAGCTGACACGGAAGGATCAGGAGTTCATATGGACGGAAGAATGCCAGAATGCCTTTGAAGAATTGAAGAGGCGTCTAACAACAGCACCAGTCTTGACTCTTCCCTCAGGGTCAGGAGGTTTTGTTGTATATAGTGATGCGTCCGGTAGTGGGCTAGGTTGTGTCTTGATGCAACATGGCAAGGTTATCGCTTATGCATCGAGGCAGCTGAAGGTCCACGAGAAGAACTACCCAACGCACGACCTGGAGCTAGCTGCAGTAATTTTTGCATTGAAGATCTGGAGACATTATCTGTATGGAGAAAAGGTCGAGATATTCACTGATCATAAGAGCTTGAAGTATGTTTATACCCAGAAGGAGCTCAACATGAGGCAAAGGCGTTGGCTTGAGCTGATGGTGGACTTTGACATCGATCTGCAGTACCACCCGGGGAAAGCAAATGTTGTAGCCGACGCCCTCAGCAGAAAACCCTCGGCTTATTTCTTGACGGAGCAGCCTCAGCTATTATAAGACTTGCAAGATCTTCAGATAGAGGTTGTTCTACCTGGACAAAATGGTTTGCTGGCTAACCTCGAAGTGAAGTCATCGCTGGTGGAGAGAATCAAGGAAGCTTTGCCTAATGATGCCAGATTCCGAAGGCTGAGAGAAAGAACAGAAGCAGGCTTGCAGACGGGACTTCGCATCCACGAGGACGGAACATTAAGGTGCGGAAATCGCCTATGTGTTCCAAATGGAGAGTTAAGGCAGGAGTTGATGACAGAAGCACATAGCTCCATATACTCGGTTCATCCAGGAGGAACCAAGATGTACCGGAACTTAAGACAGTATTACTGGTGGCATGGAATGAAAAGAGAGATTGCCCGATTTGTGGCAAAATGCTTAGTCTGCCAGCAGGTGAAGGCCGAGCACCAAAGGACTGCAGGTATATTGCAGCCACTTCCCATCCCTGAATGGAAGTGGGAGCATATTACCATGGACTTCGTCACTGGATTTCCAAGAAGCCCTAGTGGAAAGGATGCAGTATGGGTCATCGTGGATCGGCTCACTAAGTCGGCTCACTTCTTGCCGTTCAGAGTCGGACAATCCACGGAAGTACTAGCCGACATGTATATGCGACAGATCGTAAAATTACATGGAGTGCCGGTTAGTATTATATCAGATCGAGACTCAAGATTTATATCTCACTTCTGGCGAAGCATGCAAGAGAGTCTCGGCACCAGGCTCAAATTCAGTACTGTCTATCATCCTCAGACAGATGGCCAGTCAGAGCGCACAATTCAGATCCTAGAAGATATGCTGCGATCCTGTATACTGGACTTTGGAGGATCTTGGGAAGATCATCTGCACTTAGTGGAGTTCTCCTACAACAACAGCTATCAGGCAAGCATTCAGATGGCACATTTCGAGGCGTTGTACGGAAGGAAGTACAGATCGCCAATATGCTGGAGCGACGTTGGTGAACGTCAAATACTGGATCCAGAGTTGGTAACAGAGACAGTGGAGAAAGTAAAACAGATTCAGAACCATCTCTGTGCAGCCCAGGATAGACAGAAGCATTGGGCCGATGCACATAGACGACCCCTGGAGTTCAAGGAAGGAGAGCATGTATTTTTGAGGATCTCGCCCACTAGAGGTACTATCAGATTTGGCAGCAGAGACAAGTTAAGCCCAAGGTACATTGGGCCATTTGATATCTTGGAGCGCATTGGTGAGGTGGCTTACCGTCTTGCATTACCTCCATCCTTAGAGGGAGTGCATGACGTATTCCACATCTCACAACTGAGGAGATATGTGACGGACCCAAGTCATGTAGTTGATCATTCTGAGATTTCAGTGGGGCCTAGCCTGAGATACGAGGAGCAGCCAGTGGGTATACTCGACACCAGCGAGAAGACACTACGAGGGCAGACAATCAGGCTGGTTCGAGTAGCTTGGAAACAGCACTCTCCTGACGAATCGACCTAGGAGCGAGAAGATGTTATGCGGCAGCGTTATCCACATTTATTTGCAGAATTAGGTAGAACCTAAGCATTCTTTAATTCTGTAAATCTTGCCTTTATAGTTTACCCTTCGATTACGAGGACGCAATCCTCTTAAGGGGGGTAGATTGTAAACCCCCTAAATTTTCAGATATTTTAATTTTGGGAATTAATATGCATTTTTCAGGAATTTACATAGGTCCTGTAGTGAGTTTGTAATTTTTAATTGCCAATAAATAACATTAAAATAAAATAAAAATATGATTTTATGGTGTAAAATAGAAAACCGGACTTAGGGTAATTTTCTGAAATTTTATTGGGCCTCAGACCTATTTTTAAAAGCCTAAAACTATTTTTCTAATTAAATTAATTAATTAAATGATTTTTATTATTAAATTTACTGTTATTATTTTTTATTTTTTATTTTTGGGGCCCGGCCCAGTGGGCCGAGCCCATTAGCAACCCTGTCCCAACAGCTGTTAGCGGGTCGGGCGGGTCCGCTCACCCGGATCCGCGCCCGACCCGACCCGCTTCTCCTTCCCCTCCCCCACTTCGCCTGCCCGCGTCCCACGCTCCGCCCGCCGAAAAAGGCGTCGCCCACCGCGATTTTCGGCCGCCACGACCGCCTCCCCCTCCGAAACCCTCGCCCACGTCGTCCCCGACCTCACCCCCGCCCCGAGCCTATATAATCCCCTCTCCTCCGCCTCCCTTTCCCCCCAAACCGCAAACCCTAACCCTAACCACCCCGAACTCCGGCAGCCGGACCTCCCCTCTGCTCGACGTCGACCAGCTCGCCGAGAGCCTCCCAGCCAGCGCCGACGTCGGCCAGCCCCTCTCCAGAACCCCCTCCTCCTCCTCTCTCTCCCCGCGGCTGCTGTTCTCCCCTCCGCCCGGAGCGGCAGCCACCGCCCGAGACCTCGCCGGCCCCTCACCGCCCTGAGTCGCCTCCGCCGTGTCCGCCAACAGGAGACACGCGGACACAGCCCTAAACCCTAGCCCTAGCAGAGGACACAGTGTCCAGGACACGAGACGGACACGGAAAACCCCGGTTTCTCGGGTCCCCTTCAGGTACTCGTATCTTGCACCTCGGATCTCTGATTTCGATTCTGTAAATTTCTACGCGAAGCATGTATGACCCTCTCGGTGCCCGGACAAACCGCTCGGGGCATCGCGTCCTGTGGTGATCGCACCCCGCGATCCAAAAAAGGAAAAACCAGACCCTGTTTTACCCCGGAACTGAGTACGCTCCGCCAAACGGGACGACTTGGTCGCGTGCGGTCTTCACAGATACTTGCGCCTCGTCGATACGGACGTGTGAAATTTCGCGGAAGCTGATTCGGGTGTGCGTGCACACCGGAATCAACGCGTATCCGCGGACATCGCCCCGTATTTGACTTTTCTGTAACTCACCCTAACTTCGTGCACACACGTCAGATCGAGACGAAACTTACGCCATCGAACTCGTAGTAAAACGCTGGTCCTGTGGGTCAAGTTTGGTTCAATTCTGAGAACGTTGACAAAATTGCGTGTCGTGGGCCCCACAGGCCCCGCTCGACGGGCGATTTTGTGATCGGCTCATCGAAATTCAAATCTGAAAGTTCTGTTGGGTTCGTATCAGTGTTCCTGACCTGTTGACACTAAGCTTGGTGAATTTGGAGACCATTGACCCTGACACATTTTTCGGTGCAAAGCGGGCCCACCGGTGGATCCCGTTTTGGCCCAAAATTGCCGTTTTTGCCCTTGTCTCCAAATTGGACCCAAGGACAGACGTTCCTAGCTGTTTGACACCTTCTGAGCGTGATGGTACTGTTTGTTTCAGCTTTCGGAGACATCTTTAGAAACTTCCGAAACCAGGACCTTAGTGGAATCCAAACCTCAGGCAAGTGCACCTTGCCAAACTTGCAGTCATTATTTTCATATTTTTCTGTAAAAATACTCTGCTGGATGTCTTGTGCAAATTCATATAAACTGATTTAAACTGCTTAACCTAGGGAACGTATGTCGTACCTAGTGTCCGATCATAGTCGGGTGCCGACACCGTACGCGGTGTTGGGTTCGTCATTTAGAGATGGATTTACGATCCCCTTACTTTGTACTTGACCTATCAAGTACCCTACAACCCAGGACACTTGACACTATCATGGACAGAATCCTCCTGAGATATTCGTGGTGATTCTGTATAGGATACAGGACTTAATAGAGACATTTATTTATAGACAGTATGACTTGTTGCATTAGTTATAATCCCGCTGACATGGACATGAGACGTTATGGTCATGGCTTGCGTGATTACATTGGGTGGAGAGAGACACACAGGCTACAGGCTGTTCTACATATATATCTACTATTATTGTGAGGTTGTAGACTCTCCAGCAGAGCTAGACCCTTTACGTGTTATTACTGCTACCGGCTTCCCGACACAGAGCTTGTAGCGGTCTCAGCCTGAGTACTAGTGTTGCTCTCATTTGCATATCACATAGATGGTTACTTAGTTTACCCTGCTGTTCATTTATTTATTGCACTGCTTATTCATTTGGCTTGTTTTATTTTGTGCCTTGCTATGTCCACTGAGGACCTGGAATGGATTATGTCCCCAGGTTTAGCAGAGGAGCAGTACCCCGAGGTATACGGGACCGGAGCTGAAGCTATTGCTGGAATAGAACCGAACACTGAAGACGAGGTGACTGCCGAGGACTTCTCCTGAGTGCCTGTCCCAGCACTCATTTAATTATTTCATGTTTATATCTTTGTTCCTGGCCTATAGAGCCAGCTTATTCAGACTATAGTCGGATTGTTCCTCCGACTGACTTGTTGTGATGTTGTTGCTACTTATTTCCATTTTGATTATGCAGTTTATTTCTTTATCTTTATGGATGAGATTAGTGTAGCTTGTTGTAGTAGACCTTATTTACAGCTTAAGTACGCCTTGATGGTTCCATTAAATTGGGTTATCCATCGGTGCGTGCTGCTGGCCATTGCCTCGCATCTCCAGTCCCTCGGTATTTTGGGACTGGGGCGTGACAGATTCCCCACAGTATTTTTTGGAAACAGCTTGAAGCATGATGATTCTAACTTAGGCAATTCCTCAGCCTTAGAAGGTATCACAAAATTCTAAGTGTTGGTTATGATATGATCCTTAACGAATATCACATCCCTACTTCTATATATCTTAAGTTTCTTCCACTGGGTCATAGAGTCTATAGTCAAACTATGCACGACCATAGCCGCCAAAAATGTCATCTTTGGCTCAAGTTTGGATCTCTCATCCTTTGGTACATGCACGAAGGAGCTTACAACCAAACACTCAAAAGGTTACTGTATGACGGATCCTTATTGTACCATACTCTATCAGGCATATCACCCTGCAAAGGAGTAGTAAAAGATAAGTTAATAACATATATAAGCATCAGTGTTGAGAGCCTGACCCCAATAACTGTCTGATAAGTTAGCTTTTGACAATAAATATCGTACTCTTTCCATTAGTGTCATATTCATATTCTCTGTTATAGCATTGAGTTGAGGTATCTTTGGCAAAGTCTTCTAGTGTCGAATCCATTGATCTAAATAAAACACTCATATCTGACTCCCAAGACAACGGTATACCGGCAGAATACCAAAATATACCAAACTGGCGAATCAAAAATTTTGGAACAAAAAATAGCACCTTCAGCGAAATCGATATATCGATGGTATACTTTGTCGGTATAACTCTGGCGGTATACTTTCACTATACCGATAAAACTTCTATTTTTAAAATTTCAATCGACCCCCGCTAAAATTAGTCTCCTTTGTAGCCTTCGACTCCCCGAGCTTCTCCAACACATGGATGGCGCTCGTAGTCGTCCCATTCCAGACTATTCTCCACATAGGTTGGGAACCCCACCCAACACCAACAGTCAGGACACAAAACACAAAATACAGACTCTCCAAAATACTCTATGACAAGATAAAATTGACCCATTCCTATGTCGTCGTGCCCACATATCATTGTTTTGAGACTGTGTTAGTGTCAGTGCATAATATCTCTCGAAATGGCATAATCGGTTAATGTTAGTCTATAAAACCAATAATTGAGATTTGAAACAGTGAAATAGTAGAGGAAATCTCAGAGTAATCTCTTAAAAGAACCAATTATTTATGAAATTTGCTACATATCCTTACCAAGTATGTTGCAAGAATACAAACACAGATAGAGATACCAATGGGATATGGGACAAACATTTTCAAACGATTACAAAATTGTTGTTCCCTATATTACCCAAATACGAAAACGATAGGGACAACTAAGGTATATCATAGAATTTTGTTGACATTTTGATAGCTTCTAAGAGTATGGAAGAAATAAAGGCACAAAGCCTTATGATTGCGGAATTTAACATAAATAAGTTAGGTGGAGGACGAAAAAAACCTTGGGGTGGAAATCTATCAAGTCATAAGGCCTGAAAATCTATGGAGCCTATGCCAAAGAAAGTATATCCAAAAACTGTTGGAGAGATTAAACATGAAGGAGAGGTAAATAAACACATTGTCGGTCATTTTAAGTTATCCTTCTAGGAGTGTCTGAAACATAAGAGGAGAAGAAAAATATTTCTCGAGTACCATATGCTAGTGCAATGGGTTCAATTACGTATATTATGGTATGCAATCAACTGGACTTATTGTTTGTCGTCAGTTTAGTCAGTTGGTACATGTCAAATTCACGGAGGCTTCATTTGGAAGCAGTAAAGTGAAACTTTGGAATCTAAAAGGTAGTAAGGATATCAATTTGTTATTTCACTGGATAAATGATAGATCGATCTAGTCACATGCTTATGTAGACTATAATTATGCTGATGACTTGGATCGGATAAGATCAAATATGAATTATGTATACACAGATTCATTTATCTAGTTAGTTAAAAGTCGGCCAATTAGGATAACATGACATTATCAACTACTCAATCAAAATACATGACAACAGTAGACATCAAAGGAGGCTATATGGTTAAAAAGCTAAGTTTACAATTTTAAATTCAAGAAGGTAAAGTTCCATTATTTCAGAGCGCGATTCATCTTATAAAAAATCATGTATATCATATTAGGACGAAACATATAGACGTACGATATCACAAGATAAGGGAGTGGTGTAAGGAGATTGATATTATAAGGATCGATATTAGGGTGACTCCGAAGGATATGCTAATGAAGGTGATTTCTATGAAGAAGTTCAAGTCGGGCTTGTAATGCCCCGCTCCTAATGGATACTTATGGAACACTTGTTACTTTGACTTGGTTGAGAATCGAGTCTCGGGAAAACCTTACCGCCAAATCAACACGGACGAAATACAATGAACCCTTCAAATTGATGGAACGACTTCCATTGAAATGAGTCCAAGAGTTTTCGTTGGTTATTTTGCTGCTTGGTTTTGTGTTGCTTTCTGTTTTGTCTTGCTTTCGATGACTTGGTTTTTATGATTCTCTTTTCTCGCGTGTGCATTCTTTTTAAATCGTAAGGGAAAGAGATCGAAGGATGCTAACCAAGTATTATTGTAATTTCAGGACGCATAACCAAGGAGTGACCTTTGCTTAAGACTTTCCCATCCTCTTGTTCAATTCAATCGGTGAGTGACTTTGGCCCTTCGATGAATCATTTAGTCTACACGTCTAATAAAATAATTGCTAGTCTACTTAGTTGCATGCTCCTTAGTTCTACGTTAATTCACTACAAGTTATGCTAAAAGAAATGAACTGCATGCAAAATGTATAAAAGGTTACTGCTTCACTTCAATTAAATGTTTGTCTCTTACTTACCTGATGGGCCACAAAAAAAATCGTGTATTGAACCTTTTATGGTTAGTGATTGTGTTCCATGTAAAAGATTGAAAGAGAAGGGTCGAGCAGCCCGCCCTGATGTTTCGGTCCTACGGGATCTAGGGGGGTATGGCTATTAGATAGTGATATGCTTGTTCATGTTTGGTGTATCCTAATAGTTTTATCTGATATATGTTGCTTGTCATGCATTGGTCTCGGACAACTTATGCACAAGGTAAATAGTCTCTCGAATGATTCTTGGGGCACTGGGAATCGGTCGATCCGGAGGAGATTGTGATAGCACCCTGATATTTCGGTCCCACGGTATCTAGGACAGTGTTGTTGTCCATCAGTGGGGCAACTCATGGGTCATCATATAATTAGGTCGCATGCTAGGTTTACCTTCTTGCATACCTATTATTTGATACTAAGATTGATACATAAGTTAGCTTTATATATACAAATTATTGCTAACTTGTGTGTCTGCTGCAGGGATAACCGCTCGACCGTGGGTAAGAATTATCATATGTATAGTCTATTTATTGTTTATATTTTCTTACATTAATTGTTCAAAGAAACTAGACAACTAGAAAGATCACCTAATAATGTTAGCTTCACATGCTTACTTAGTGTGGATTTTTATGTGAGTTTGGCAACGGTCGCTCACCAGTACATGTTGTAGTACTGACCCATATTTTTTGAGAAATCTCCAGGTTCTTGTAGCGAGAGCTTAGCGAGCATTTTGAATCAGTGTTAGCGCATCCTTCCAGCAGAACCGTGCTCGTGTTGCTTCCTTAGTTTTCCTCTCCAGTGTGCAAACTTCTCTTCGGCTAGTTGTTTTAATTTTGGTCCTACTAAAATGATATAATGTATGGACGTTGTGGCTAGTTTTGGGTTTGTAAAAAGAGTTGTAAGCCTTATGGGGCAATATTTTGTAACCCAGCCAAGCAAGTACTTTGTAATCCAAATCTTCAAGTATTCAATAAAGAAAGTATTTTGTGTTCCTATCAAATGTGTTCAACTTTGGTTCTCTGCATTTACATTCTATGCTTATATATGTATATTTTTTGCCTGACTTGTGTCTTGTGCAGGTACTATGCCTGGTACAAGCACAACTTAGGCTTGCACGACATCGTGCCCAAGAGAGGACGATCGGTTCCGTAGGGACCATGCAAGGACGATCGGCCCTTACGGGACCAAGACGTGATAGGTGGTATCAGAGCACGACTTTACGTCCTTGGCCTCTTCAAATATCATTTTCAAAGATGATATAAGTTTTCAAGCGGTTTCAAAAAGTCCCGAATTTTAAAAATGGTTGTGAATCTATATAAGTAAATCGAAGGTGTTAATGTCCCGATCTTGAAAAGTATAAAAATCCAACGTCCCATTCAATAAGTCCATAATATGTTATGAGACTAATGCAAGCTACTCTATTTTGTAGCAAGATGACTAGAACAGGTAACCAAGGGACATCGTGCGCAGCGAGCTTGAGCGATGACCAAATCGATAGGCTGATTTCTATGTTCGAGAATCAGAATGATCGATATAAGGTCCAACAAGAAAGGTTCAAAACTTAGCAGCAACGGGTTGATGCTAGAACCTTGGTTCAACAACAGCAGCTTGACTCACTAACTCAAATAGTGACAACATTGGTGGCCAACAGTGGTGCATCAGGAACTATCGCGACGCCTATGGCAGCCGTACCCGTGCCTCGAGAAGCTGGCCTAGCAGTATAAGATGAACCTCCACAAGCGGTCAGAAAGTCTACCTTTAAAGGTGCCTAGTTCCTAAAGTTGAACCCTCCAAATTTCGAAGGAAGGGCCGCGGCGGATAAGGTGATGGACTAGGCGCCAAGTTGGAGGGCTTATTTGAGTAGATACTTGCGAATAAGAGGGTGGCATATGCAGCCATGCAGCTGCGGTTACATGCACATGATTGGTGGCAGATCAAGAAGCTAGATCTTGCCACAAGACTCAGCGAGTGTAAAATCACTTGGGGGATGTTTAGAGATGCATTACTTGCACAATATCTTCCGCCAACTGTCAAACAGAGAAAAGAAGATGAGTTTACCAAACTTAAGCAAGGGAGCATGTCCGTCGAAGATTATGAGTCAAAATTCTCCAAACTTGCTAAGTTCGCTAGCTCAATAATTCCTAATGAGAGGGCCCGTACACATCGGTTTATAAAAGGCCTGAATGACAACCTGAGAAAGGATGTTATGAACCGAGAGTGTACATCGTACATACAAGCTTTTGAGGCAGCGGTGCAGAATGAACAGTTCACACCGCATAGTGCATTAAAATATTTTGGATAGATATCGATGGAAATTGCCTGAACATACTCGGGTAACAGGAATACAAGTTGGTTGGTACACGTCGACTGAGTTGGGAAGAATGAAAATGAAGCAAGCGAATATTGAGTTGAGCGTATCGAGAACGGACTTGTGCAAATAGAAGTCCTGTTGGACTTGAGGGATGGACAAGATCGGAACGAGCTATGGGAATGAGTGTTTGAAAATTTGAAGGATTGATGCGGATAAAGTGTTTGAAACAGTTGAGATAGTCGGATGGGAAGTTGAATATCGAATTTCGCTTGCACAATTTGGGAGTTCAGTGGAACATTCAATTGGATGCAAAGAGAGTTGAGCATGTGGAACAAACAGTTAGGATACGCTTGAACAAGCCATGGGTGGATCGGAGGATAGCGAGCACGGACTACAAATTTTGGGCAACACATTTGAGCTGTTGGTTGAGCAATAAAACACGATCTTGGCTTGGAGGGACAATACGAGGGATTTGAACGGACTGGAAGGATTTTGGATATTGCTGCTCAAGAAGTCAACTCAGGTTTAGCGAAAGTAGAATTTTGGGCAAATAGTGCAACGATGGTAGACGAATTCTCCGGAAAGACGTGAACGGATTGAGGCAACAACTGTAGGCAAAGATTATGGCGGACGAACTTTTAAATATAGCTAAAATATGGAAGCAACGTCGGAACAAATTACCGTGTTGCTCGAGCAAGTTGGACGTGCATTGTGGAACGAGGCAAAGGGATAAGAATTGGAGCAAGTCTTTGGTTTCGTAAATCATTGCAGTGGTAGTGCAAGAAGTCGAACATGGCAATTCGGGAAGATTTGATGGATTTAGGACAGAACGACGGATTAATGGAAGAAAGTTTCAACGAGCGCAGTTCTCGAATTGTGGCTTCGATAGATAGCAAGACTCTAAGTGATTAAGCGGCATTGGTTGACAGATCATCAAAGGTAGTGCATGAAATGCTCGGATTCAGAAGTTCGTTCGGATAGAATGGTTGGATTATGGCTCGAATTTGCAGAGGAGATATAGCATGGTTCATAGTAACTGTCCATCGTGATGACTTATAATTATCGAGCGTAGCTTCGGGACAGCTGACCCTAGCGACTTGACCGCCAAATCGGAGATGAATATTGTAGACCAATAGAACGACCCTTGTGGCGGCGTATTTGGGAATGCGTCGGGGGTAGATGTGAGCGATAATATTTGGAGATATGTCTGAGTATTGGATTTGAGAGATCCTTGGGATAGCCTTCAGCTGAAGATACAGCCGAAAGATCGGAGCGATGGTGGAAATAGCCTAGTCAACTGATGAGATTCAGAGTCGCAGATTTTTGTAGATGGCATCGCCTCTGACTCATCGTGCCCTGGAAGGAAATAGCATTCATATGAATTAACGACTGTAAAACTAGCTCGTGAAGTTAAAGCAGCGGCTCGTTCAGATCAAATTTTTGCGAATACTGTAAAGGACAGATGTGCCTCAGATTTACAAGATGTATCGAAACTTAGTTTGGGAAGCGTGCTCGTTCGGAAGGCAAAGGTGATATCCTTTGCTTCGAGGCAGTGGAAGCAGCGCGAAGAACTATTCCATGCGCAATCTAGGAATTGTGGCGAGTGTATCCACGTTGAAATCGTGGCGACACTATCCCTTTGGCATGGCGGCGAGATCTTCGTGGATCACACGAACCTCAATATAGATGTTCACCCAGCGAGGTATTAAGATTGAGGAAGAGGTGTTTGGTTGAGCTGATAAGAGCAGAGTTGATATTTGGATAAGTCGCATAGCTGGGGTAGTATCAGTTGAGTTGATCGTTCGGTGCATGAGATACATTTGGAGATGTTGCTAGTACGAATTCAGAAATAGTTGGATGGATAGAGTTGGAACATGAACTGATTGAGTCGGTAGAAAATTATCATATTTGAGACTAGTGCTCAAGCGAACATGTTGGAATAGAAATCAGGATTTGGTTCGATTGGGAGTAAAGAACGGATGCCTCGGACATAAAGATACCCTTGTAACTTGTCCCAATTCGCTATCATAAAGCTCGGCTGAAATGCATGTATTTTAGGGACACCTTAAATATGTGTACGATCCAAAACTAAGCGATACGAGGAATTCGTATTGAGCTACATGGAGGATGTGGGAATTCTGGAATTTGTACGAGCGTTCAGCAGAGCGAGATGCTGAGTCAAAATCGTGAGTATGAGAGTTGCATAGAGCAGAGTTATGAATTGGACAAACGGCATGCGATAGGAATGAGTACCAGCACGGTTCGTGGACGAACCTGATTTTAAGTGGTATATTATGTAACGTCCGCAACCACACGGTGCGTTACGCTGAGTCGGATTGAATAAAACAAATGCTAGTTACATTTGATTTGTTGGATTTTGGGAAGAAGTATTGATTGAGTTGGTTTCATGTGCAAATGGCTAGCGGAGTTCGATGTGATTCAGGTGTTCGTTCAGAATAGTACTGAGATAGCTGGATTGGAACGATAATGCCGTCTTTCTTAGTCCGATCGGTCGGATGATTTGGAGAGCACGGCTTGCTCGCACGGTCATACCAGTTGAGTAGATCGCGCTTGCATCAGACCACGGGTTTAAGGGATCGGTCGTATCGGCAGGACATGATGCTTAACAGGATCAAACATTGTGAGTGGACTCTTTCCCTTCTCCTCTACTCTTTCATGCCTAATAATATGGAAAACACGTAAAGGCTTGAACACTTGGGCTAAAATATTGGAAATTACTACACTGAGGCGTGCATAGAGTGTACGTCGTTTGCTTGGATAGGATTGTGGCTTGAATTAATTTGCGTGTATGGATAGTTGGAGCTAGAGTTGGATTACACTTGAGGCAGTTGGTTGAATAATTGGGATTATGCTTGGACAGTTGGAATAATACATTGAGGCATTGGAAATATCGGGAATTCGGGCGATCGAGCGTGCATCCGTGCACGAGTATCACTTGGTTGCTTTGTCTTACAAAATGAGCAGTTGTGGTTCAAAACCGAACAACTGCATCGGCGAGGGTATTGTGCCATTGTTGGGGCATTGTGCCACTGTTGCGGCATTGTGCTACGGGATTGTTCTGAGTTGGGGTGTTGCACCCAATTTGAAACACTGTGTTGAGAAGCGGCATTGTGCTTATGGGCATAACTTGATATTTGGTGCCTTGGGCTATATATTGGAAGAATGGTTATGGATTCTTTGGTTGGATATTTCAGTTGGATATTTGGTTGAACGAGTCTAGGATCGTTTGGTGGGGCGAGAATGTTCGATCCTCTCGTCATACCTACTTGGTGTCTGCATGTCACGGACAACTTGTGCACAAGTTTTGGCATTTCCTCGAAACGGCTTTCTGGGGCACTGGAACCGTATCGATCCGGAGGGAAATATTTGATTCGTGCTAGTCATGATGCATTATGGGACCTCCAGCGGGGCTTGCTACCCGGGCTGATAGGGCGCGCCGTAAATGCTTGGAATATGTCCTTTATGGCTTTGCCAGTGACTTCATATAGATAAGAGTTGGTTTGCTTTACTTTGTTGGTTTGTGCTTCGTGTAGGCGCGACCACCTTGCCTCGGCAAGAATGTGCACTTCGAGATTGGATGGTAAGTTTTGGTTGAGGATGGATGTTGAGGCGAGATTTATGGTTCGATATGTTATCGTATTGCTTGGGTTTGAGTAGGATGGTTTGCATGCTAGTTTCCTTCGGGTTGGTTATATATTTGCTTGTCGATTGGTTTGAGTTGAATGCTTGCATGCTTAAACTGCTTTACAGCTTTCCTTAACATGTCATCCCTATGCCATGAAATGAATCTAGGATTCAACTAGAAAGATCACCATATAACTGTTTGCATTCACTATTTTACTTAGTGTCGGCTTAGACGAGTGGGTTACCCCGCTCACCAATACGGCTGTGTAATGACCCACGTTTGTGGGCATTATTTCAGGTACGCAAGTGTAGTGGTGCTGCTTGGATATACGAGACATGATGTATGAACTGTAAGTACCTTTGTGGGCTAGAGAAAAGAGCAAGAGTATTTCATCGCCTTCGTGGCATTGCCTTCGTGGCATTTCATTTGGACCCTATCGGGAGCTTCACTGCGTATTACTCTGATGTGTGCTTGGTACACAATACTTGACTTTTATTGCAACTTGGTCGTTTCGATGATAACTTTGGTGTTTGACAATATCGCCTTGTACGAGCGCAACTCTAGGCTCGTACGACATCACGTCCCGATGAGAATGATTGTCCTGCGGAAGAGCTGCAACGTGGTGATTCACGTTCAGCGGGGACTATTGAGCTTGCGGAAGATTGGGGCGTGACAACTGATACTTATGGAAAACTTGTTACTTTGACTCGGTTGAGAATCGAGTCTCGGGAAAACCTTACCGCCAAATCAACACGGACGAAATACAATGAACCCTTCAAATTGATGGAACGGCTTCTATTGAAATGAGTCCAAGAGTTTTTATTGGTTTTTTTGCTGCTTGGTTTTGTGTTGCTTTATGTTTTGTCTTGCTTTCGATGACTTAGTTTTCATGATTCGCTTTTCTCACTTGCGCATTCTTTTCGAATCGTAAGGGAAAGAGATCGAAGGATGCTAACCAAGTATTGTTGCAATTTCAGGATGCATAATCAACGAGTGACCATTGTATAAGCCTTCTCCATCCTCTCGTTCGATTCAATCGGTGTGTGGCTTTGGCCCTTCGATGAATCCTTTAGTCTGCACGTCTAATAAAATGATCGTTAGTCTACTCAGTTGCATTCTCCTTAGTTCTACATTAATTCACTACAAGTTATGCTAAAAGAAATAAACTTCATGCAAAATGTATAAAAGGTTACTGCTTTACTTCAGATAATTGTTTGTCTCTTACTCACCTGCTATGCCACAAAAAAATCGTGTATTGAACCTTTTATGGTTAGTGATTGTGTCCCGTGTAAAAGATTGAAAGAGAAGAGTCTAGTAGCCCGCCCTGATGTTCCGGTCCTACGAGATCTAGGGGGGTATGGCTATTAGATAGTGATATGCTTGTTCATGTTTGGTGCATCCTAATAGTTTTATCTGATAGATGTTGCTTGTCATGCAGTGGTCTCGGACAACTTGTGTACAAGGTAAATAGTCTCTCGAACGATTCTTGGGGCACTGAGAATCGGTCGGTCCGGAGGAGATTGTGAGAGCACCCCGATATTCTGGTCCTACAGGATCTAGGGGGTGTTGTTGTCCATCAGTAGGGCAACTCTTGGGCCGTCATATAGTTAGGTCGCATGCTAGGTTTACCTTCTTGTATACCTATTATTTGATACCAAGCTTGATACATAAGTTGGCTTTATATATGCAAATTGTTGCTAACTTGTGTGTCTGCTGCAGAGATAACTGCTTGACCATTGGTAAAAATTATCATATGCATAGTCTATCTATTGTTTATATTTTCTTACATGAATTGTTCAAAGAAACTAGATAACTAGAAAGATCACCTAATAATGCTAGCTTCACATGCTTATTTAGTGTGAATTTCTAGGTGAGTTTGGCCACGATCGCTCACCAGTACATGTTGTAGTACTAACCCATGTTTGTGGACAAATCTCCAGGTTCTGGTAACAAGAGCTTGATGAACATTTTGAATCGGTGTTAGCACATCCTTCCAGCGGGACCGTGCTCGTGTTGCTTCCATAGCTTTCCTCTCCAGTGTGCAAACTTCTCTTCGGCTAGTTGTTTTAATTTTGGTCCTACTAAAAGGATATAATGTATGAACGTTGTGGCTAGTTTTGGGTTTATAAAAAGTATTGTAAGCCTTCTATGACAATATTTTGTAACTCAACCAAGCAAGTACTTTGTAATCCAAATCTTCATGTATTCAATAAAGAAAGTATTTTGTGTTCCTATCAAATGTGTTCAACTTTGGTTCTCTGCATTTACATTCCGTGCTTATATATGTATATTTTTGTCTGACTTGTGCCTTGTGCAGGTACTATGTCTGGTGCAAGCGCAACTTAGGCTTGTACGGCATCGCACCCAAGCGAGGACGATCGGTTCCATAGGGACCAAGCGAGGACGATCGGCCCTTACAGGACCGGGGCATGACAAGGCTTGACTTTTATTCAGGTATACTCAGGTATAAGGAAGTTTGTTCATTCTATAGGAAAGGTCATGGCAATTTTGTAGTTCTAGGTAAAAGATCGTGTCAGATGTCAGTTTTGCAGTTCTAGACAAACGAATGTGTTAGTGGGCAAGAGAATACTAAGGAGAAGCTAAAGTCTAAGGGAGCATGGATACAACCACAACAATGTGTAGAAGGTGACTAGTTGCAACAAGCCAATGTGATCAAATAAGAGAAGCATACATGTCAATTTTTTGAAGGGTTTTCGATTGCTAGATTTGATCCAAATACATAGTACGTAATACTAGTAAAACATATTTACGGATTTTTGTTAACCCTAAATAGGTGTGCGTGAGAAATATTATGAGAAGTTTGTTCTTGAAAAAAAAGCCATAATCTAAAGGAATATATATATATATATATATATATATATATATATATATATATATATATATATATATATAGATAGATAGATAGATAGATAGATAGATAGAGAGAGAGAGAGAGAGAGCTAGATCAATGGAGATATCATAAGGGACGACTCTTGCACTATGGTAATATTGTATGAACTCTTGTAAAGTTTTTTTTTTCTTGTTTTAATAAAATAATTAATTCTCCCCTTACACCATGGATGTTAGCCAATCTTCGGTTGAACCACACTATATATTGTGCTGTTTTGTTTGTTGTTATTTTTCGGTTATTTTGTACTTTGTTTATTCATTGTCGTAAAGGATGTTCCCCGTTATTCAAATTCTTAGAACCACCAATACTATTAATCCCTTCAAAATGCTCCTCCAAACCATTCTTCTTATGTGGCAGCTGATGTGACATGTTAAATAATATTATGTGACATCTAACATGGCAACTGACATAGCAAATTTTAACCAAAAAATTAATCACGCAAATTTTTTTAATATTAATATTAGTTTTAATGTTAATATTAATATTAATTTTAATTTTAATTTTAATTTTAAAATTTGCCATCTCAACTGCTATATTAACCGTCACGTTGCATGCATGTCACATAAGGATAATCGTTTGGAGGAACATTTTGGAGTAATTAACTACATTATTCAAATAAAAATAGAAACGGGAAAGGGTCTTAGTATTAGACCATCTCCAATGGGGATTTATATCTCCTATATTTCTATGGTAGAAGCTTATTTTAGAGGGGAAAAAAAACTTCTCTCGATGATGGTTTCTATATTTCAATTTCTAACCTAGATGGCATGGATGTTGGTTTCTATATTTCAATTTCTAACCTAGGTGGCATTGATGTAGGATATATAATTTTTTTCTCTCTCATGATACAATTTCTATATAGAAATTCTACCAACTAAGATATAAATTTACTAAAATTACAATGCCAAGTAGGATAAAAACTCAATTTTAGAAATTGCCATGGGAGATGGGGAAAATTCAAAACTTTGCCGAAAAGGCTCCTATGATATGGTCAAATCCTAACAACTCCCTCATTAATTCAAAGGTAGTCGTGGGTTGCAGAAATCTTTCCTCTTCTCTCTTTTAGAGCAGAGGAATTGAACATGACACCGATTTTATATCACCGAGTCATGTACTCTGACGCCGATTCTGAACCACCGGTGGAATTAATTTAAAAAAAATCGACTTTAACAACATTTATTTTAACTAAAACTAATTAACAACATGCAATAAAAGTTCTTTGCATATACTTACGAGGGAGAAAGACATTTTATTCACAAAAATGCATGTATAACATAACAAAATATACCTGACCTTTACATATGATTACAGTTTGCAACCACTCTTGATGGCAACTTACATATGAAGACATATGACAACTCATAAAATGTTTCACTATAAAACTTAAAAATATACATATATTTCTCCATGTGAGCCATAGCATTATGATCACAACAGTGTAGAGCTTGACTTCATGTGCAAGGGAAGGAAGGAGGAACCAAAAAGAATGATAGGGTCCTTTACATATGGTCACCATTATCACTTCTGTCCGACCTTTATTAGAAAGTATGGATCATGAGGAGCTAGGGGGTGGTGTTTTTTAATGAATAGAACATCTTAACTAACCTACAAACACGAAGGAGGAAGGGATCAGGAGGGCCTTAATCATTCAACTTGGAAATCAAGGAAAGGAAAGGATGAGACATCCTCCATCAAGTCTCCCAAGTCCCACTCCCCTACCCTCACGTTCTCACCACCCCCACAATGATCTCCACTCCCAACCACACCATTACTACCAACATTGATCATCTTGTTGTTGTTGTTCATGTCATGGCCAACATTAATATTTTTGTTGTCACTAACAATTCTTGATCTTGTGTTATAATTATTCGTAGTAGTCGTCGCCGCATGCTCCTCTAGACTTGTACACTCCAAGGGAGGTACGAAGAGATCACCGTCGTCGACGACAGGGCATCGACTCCCGCCCATGAGACTTCCGTAGAACTCGTCCTCTAGGCTCTCAACCCGTGTCGAGGATGGCACGTGGAAGTAGGTGCTCCCTAGGTCGGACATGGCGCCGTAGCCGGTGTTGGGCAGGGGGAAAAGGTCGTACCGACTGCCCATGGGTATCACTTGCATGGACGAGGAATCCGAAGACGATGAGTCAATGCGCATGGTTACGATGTCGTGCTCGCTCGAAGCAGCTATGTAGCCTCCTCCGATGATTTCTTTGGGCTCCGGGGACTGGTGGCAGTTGGGAGATGGGGAGGTCGAGGAGGAGGCGTTCTTGAGCCTCTTTTTAATGGTAGAGTTCCAGAAGTTCTTGATCTCATTGTCCGTGCGGCCAGGCAAGCGAGCTGCGATTTGGGACCATCTGCTTTGATGTACAATGTAATTATGATACATTAGAAACCTAATCCAACTTGCATGTGATGAAGCGGACATGTAGTTTTCATGGATTGCTGCTGCATGTTAAGTACTGGTACTCTTTGAATGGAAATATATACATATATACATATATATATATATATATATATATATATATATATATATATATATGATCTTGATCAGCTAGCTCTTTAATAAATGAAGTCTTGTTATTTGAAATTCTCAATTTTCAGTGAGTTAAGAGCGGAAGTAGAAATTGGAGTTAGGGTGGGCTGAAGTGAACTAGGATGGACTAAGTGTGTGGATGACTCACACGAAAAAATCCAAAAGAAAATTATATATGAAAAAAAAACACCCAAAAAAAGAAAAAAGAAAGAAAGAAAAAGAGGTGGCGTCTCTGAGTTAGGTTCACCTTGTATCTTATTCTCTCCACTTGATGACATGAAAATAAGTACATGTAGTGGCAACTTGGAATAGTATTCTCATTTTCATGCCATCAAGTGGAGGAGAATCAAGATGTATGGTGAATCCGGCCGGCCCACTGAATAATTTCTCGTAAGCCTGCTACTTCATGGGTTCTATCTTCTCAACCTTGACCTTTAGTGTCTAATTATTGTATGGCTTATACTTTATAATTGGTATATTGTTAAATTGATTGATCTACTATGAATGAAGTTTGGTTGAGATCTCCTTCTTCCCATCCTTTTTCTCAAAAAGAGAGAGTTCCCATTTATGACTGAACATTGTGAGAACAACAACAAGCATCAAGCATTGAGAAAGATTGACATGGATGATTTATGATGGGATCTAATCTAGTAATTATTGTATGGTTTATACATTATAATTGGTATTGTTAAATTGATTGATCTACTATGAATGAATTTTGGTTGAGATCTCCTTGTTCCCATCCTTTGTCTCAAAAAGAAAAAGTTCCCCATTTATACTGAACATTGTGAGAACAACAGCTAGTATCAAGCATTGAGAAAGATTGACATGAATGATTTATGACGGAATCTAATCTATGAAACACAGACAATATATATATATATATATATATATACTGCATTGTCCAAATGTATATATATATATATATATATACTGCATTGTCCAAATGGTGTGTTTGTGTTGTATTATTGTCCGTACAACATAAGTATATGGATGTAGAATTATTTTGGCTTTCATTATATACCTATTGCCGAGGATGGAATGCAACTGGATGATGAGCTCCTCTTCCTGAGGGGAGAACGCGCCGCGCTTGAGGTCGGGCCTCAGGTAGTTGATCCAGCGGAGGCGGCAGCTCTTGCCGCACCTCTGCAGGCCCGCATTCCTCGCCACGTCGCTCCAGCACCCCTGCCCGTTGGTGAGCATGTAGGTCATGAGCTTGTCGTCCTCCTCCGGCGACCAGAGCCCCTTCCTGAGCTTGCTCGCCACAATGTCGATGCCCCCGCCGTTGATGAGTCCGTTCATCTTGACCGACGACGGAGGATCCGGCTTCCTCATGATCGATCGTTTCTAGGTTTGGGGAAGGAGCTAGCACTTGGCCAGCTAGTAATTTTGTTGCGCTGGCTCGGCTCTCCAACTGGTTTTGATAGGGAGAGAGAAGAAGTTTTTATATAAACAATATTGATGGAAGAGTAAGATGGCTGCATAGAATGTAGATGATGATGATGATGATGGTGATAACTGTGGGCTTGCTTAGAATAGGGAGAAGAGAGAGAGAGAGAGAGAGAGAGAGAGAGAGAGTACTGTAGGGTTTTGATTTGTTGTTAGGTTAAGGAGAAAACGGTTTGAGGTGGACCTTGCATGAATATGAGAGAGAGAGAGAGAGAGAGAGAGAGAGAGAGGTGGGGGTGGTCTTCTTGTCTTTGACTCCAGTACTACTCCTGAGAGTCTTTTTCGATGTATTTTTCTTCACTCTCAAGTTTAGGGTTGAAGAAGGGCTAGAACGAGAAAGAAAGGAAGGGGAGAGGAGGAGGAGGAGATTGTTTTATTGTGAAGCTAACAATTTTGCTTCCAGTTTACATAATCCCTCATCTTCCATTATCCTCTATTGTAAATAGCTAATTAAGTTATTAACAACTTATATTTCAACTACAGTAGTATATCATTATCTCAATTTGGAGTCCTATTCGCTGTTCTCAAAATCACAAGGAAGTTCTTGGTAATACTTTACTATCTGTATTGAATTTGACATTGTAGTTTCTAGCCAGTGCTCAACTTGCAACTACTTGTATCCAATATTTTACCTTATATTTTATTACTACTTCTCCTTCCTTCTATCCTTCATCTTAAATACTAATAAAATAAAAATAAAAAAATAAAAATCTGAGTGCATTGCACAAAACACTGTCCACACATAAGAGTTTATATGCGCATGACGTTTATTTCGTAGTTGTCGGTGGAGTCTATCAAGAATTTATTCAGTGTATATTAGAAATGACTTGAAGCCGATAGCGAGCTAGTTGTAGATTCAAACGTATGTGTACCACATGGAGGATTGTAGTAAACTAAGATCGAAGAAATGGTTTTTGTATATAAACGCAATCTGCGGCATTCATAGACCGTCGTCCAATAAAATATAAAATGTAATAACGAATAGGAGTCGCTAGGCTGCCGTATAGTTTTTTCGCGATGTTACTGCGATTAACCACGTAAACGACACATAGCCGACGATCGACTTGACGACGCATAGAAAATTAAAATTCGAGATAGATGAGGTTGGTCGTCTGACCGACGCCTATCCGTCACTAATCGGCGACAGATTGTAGTCTTCGTCAATGGTACGTCGTTAATAAACAATATTTTTGTAGTGACGTACCTTCTTTTTTTTGAAATAATATAGAGGATATCCAAGATAGACAAGGAAATAGATGGAAACTAATTTGGTTCAATTTTTCCATATTAGATTGTCAATTCATAAATCTTTGAGTGTGCTATATTCCCTATAAGCCTATAGGCATGGTTTCTCAAATCATTATATCATTTTCTTGAGGAAAGAAATTGTGAGTTAAAAGAAACAAATTAATAATCAAGCATATATACTAGCAGCTGGTTGCCCCTAAGATAAGTTTTGTTCCAATTCATCACTATCATTTCTTCTCTCTCTCTCTCTCCTTGTGAGGCAATCTAATGATGTGTGCATCTTTTGATTAACTGTCAAGCTAGCTATGAGAAAACAATTAATTTACTTTTGTAAAATCAAGCCTCAATGGACCTTTTTTTTTTGCCAAAAAATATAATGTAAACCAATATCCATTCTATTTTAACTTCAATCAAGATCTACTCATGTGGCTACTAGAGTCTCTGTCTTGAATATGGATAGTTAACTTATATATAGACATTATGTTGTCATTTCAGAGTTCAATCATACCTATATATATTCGTCATCTGTCTGAAACTATACTTATTCCTGGGAGCGACACATTCTTAGTCATGTGACTGTCCCATAGAATCTTGAACCCTTTCAAACAGCTAACACATCACTTACACTAGTCTTTTGATGTTTTCTCCAAATTTCCTTAGTATCTCTGCCACTTTCTTTCTCGTAACTAAATTTGTACAATCTGAATCATAACATCGAACGTGCTAATAATTTGATGACGAGGTAGAGTGGGGTTCATCGTTGTTCTTATTATTAAAACTTTTGTTTGAGAGAAGTTTGGACATTAGTCTTGTGATCTTTAGCATTTTTTTTCTCTGTCCTTTCCTTCCTAACTCATTGTTGGATTTTAAAACAAACTCATTGCATCGAAGGAAGTAGAAATATTAACGATAAGCTTCTACTAGCTAACAAATGTTCCTGATTTTGTTTGAGAATTTATCTATTATTTTCTGAAGCATGTTATCGCAATATACTTGTGTCTTATTTTTGTTAACTATCATTAGTGTGTGTGGATGGGGTGGGAGGAGGTACAAGTTATTTTAACTTGATATCCTCAAATATTTATGTTTGACAACTTGATATCCTAAACTTTCAAAATAGACAACTTAATATCCTGAAAAAAATTCCAAAAATAATCCCCTTCACCCCCCCCCCCCCCCCCCCCCCCTCCGGCCGCCAGGGGTGGATCCAAGGGCTTTTCCTTCGGTGGGTTGTACCCCCATCCAATTTTTTTTTTATACTAGATATGTATATCAGCCCAATCCAAATAAAACAAAAGTCATTCAGCCCACCAATTGTCACGCCCCGATCTCCCGCAGGCTAATCGGCCGTCCCCGCTATGCGAGAATTATCGCGCCAGCGCTCCCGCGGGACGATCGTTTGACCCATCTTGACGTGATGCCGCACGAGCGTGAGCCGCGTCCGTGAAAGGCCGTGGTTCATTGGCTGGCGGTAAGAGGTCTAAGCCACAGAGTCGCACAGACTGTCCGAGTGCAACGGAATTTTAAACGCATAGACGATTGGTAACAAGTTCGCAGAGTCATCAACAGCGAAAGCATTGAATAACACAAGTAGAAGAAAGCAAACTCTTTATTGATATTGAACAAGTGTTACAGGCGGCGTATAGCCGAGATTACAGGTCGCTCAAGTCTCTCACTCTGAAACAGTAAAAGCGTGACAAGTGGCTACATTTGTGGTTGATACATAGGTGATGTTCCAACATTATGTCCTGTATATGTGCTTCAATTCCGGACGCAACGTTCCAAGGCTTCGGATTGAACTCCACGCCTTAGCACGCACGAAAGAGGCATCCGTACCGAACGAGATTCTCCCGCACCCTACAAATAATCTGGTGAGTTATCAGTACATGAATGCACTGGTAGGGAGGCTACTCGCCCGCTCGACAAATCCAAACACGTTCAATAGGTTCTATGCATCATCTATTAGGTTATCTTTCTAGTTTTGACTTAGGATCAGTTTCATGGCACCGATGAAATAACCTAACTCGTGTGGCAGCGCGCCGTGCGATATAAAAGGAAACACGGCGAGACTTACCAACTTACCATTTGTCATTCCCTCTCCAAGGCAAACCAAGTTAATTCAAGCACGAGCATGTATATATTTATTCAGGGGCAATAGCATATGCAAACACAAGTGTGCTGTGAGCGAGATTATATTTCGGGTGCACGAGTTACACGATTTTTCGGGTGCACGAGTTACACGATTTATCAGGTATTGCAGAAGATGTTGAAGTGTTCTATATGTACAAGTTATACTCAAGATCATCAGGTGTTTCCGTTTCACTAGATGCGATGCAATAACTCACACGCGGGTTGCCGCTAAGCGAGGATGACTTTGTAGAAGCATGAAAAATACGCTGAAGAATCATACGCGTAAAACCCTCGATATGCAGGAAGCCCGCGTAAAACAGAGTTCCAGCACTGGGTGGCATGAAACATAACTTTAGAGCCATTGGCGTACAGCAGAGCTTCAACGCTAGTTCAGCGTAAGACATAGCTCCGGAACAACCCGCGTAATGCAGTATTTCCAGACTGCTTCGGCGTAAAAAGGTTGCTATATCGCCACTTTGGCGTAAAACCTGTCTGCTTTTAATGCAGCGGAAAGTTGTATGAGGATCTCTTCGTATTCCTCGAATGAACCTGTCAGTTGAAGCAGTGAACCTGACTCCTGACAAAGAGTACTGCACGACGATCGAGAGGACGGCTGTTATGATAATTCTGCACAGAGCCCCAGACTGTCGTTTAGTGACATAATCCTTGATATAAGATGTCATTTACGCATCCAAGGGATACGCTGCCTGTTTTACATAGGCCGAGATGAGCTTTTACGCTCAGGAAGAGACGAAACCAACTGCCACGTCAAAAGTTGTTCTTCGTACAGAACTCGAGGCACGTCTCTGTAGTTAATGCGCGAGATGGGGGCAGATCTCTGCATTTAATGCACGAGATTTGGTTCTACTTTCAAAGACTGGATGAGCTATAATTAGGGCTAATACGTCCACATCACCATCCCCGCACATTACGCCAACTAGGCTATTTTCAGCTATAGGAGCACGTTGTACGCTATCTCCTTGAAATACGCCGACTCGGGCTATATTTTTAAAGCATCAAGCTTTACATAGAACTTGGCTTCTACGCCAATATGACAGCTACTTGGCTTCTATGCCAACTTGACAACTATCCGACTTCTACGCCTACTTGGCTTCTACGCCAACATGACAGCTACTTGGCTTCTATGCCAACTTGACACCTATTTGGCTTCTACGCCATCAGAACAGCTATTTGGCTTTTACGCCAACGAGACAGTTATTTGGCTTTTATGCCAACCATCTCTACGCGAGGAGCAGTTATCTACGTGGCTTACATGCCGTGATCTTCGATGAGCGATTATACGCATTACCTCATAATGGGACATGCGTCACACGCCAATTCAAGAGATCATTCATACGTGGGTAGCAGTTATTATAACCGTCGCGTAAAAGGTGCAGTTCTCTCCATTGTTCGGTTTCTACGCCGACTGTAGCTGAACTCTATAAATAGAGACTTCCGGTCGAGGTCCAGGGCGAAGACAGAAGGGTGGTAGAGACACAGCGGGCGAAAGAGAGGAGAACAACAGAGGTCAAGGTCAAAAGAGCACATATAGAGAGATTTGGCAACGAGATTTCAATCCCTTCTGCAGTCTTTGAAGCTTCTTTTTCGTCTTCTACAGTACTTCTTCGTCATCGTGTGGTCCAAAGGACAAAGTGATCGACCGCAGATCAGACTCTTATAGCAATATTTCCCCAGAATCAAATTTTGTACTCAACATCCTCGTATAGGATTAATTGTACTTCTTTTTTTTGTTTGTAAACCAAAGAAAGGGTTTCGTATAAACCTAGTTTCAATTTCTTTCGTTTATTATCAAACAGACTTATCTATATGAACAGGAGTCGCTGGCATAGCCATAAAGGACGGGTGTACTACATGAAAGAAAATGACATGCAACTCAAGGATCAGGAGTGCTACAGGTCATTCCTTCTGAAACAGGCGACTACTTTAGTCTATGAGCAAGAATGGCGTGAAGGATAGTTCACAGGCGCTACACGCCATTCTGCCCGAAATAGGCAGACTAAACATGGTTTCGTCCGGATCGGATCGGCCCCAGTGCCCCGGAGACCGTCCGCAGGAACAGAGATCCGATAATCTCACTTGTTAACAAGTTGTCTGCGACATACAAGTCTTGGGTCATTCCATTTTCATAACCTGACATGATAATCCATGATTCTTGTTCTGAACGAGCATTGCTCCACGAGCTGTGATTCTTGATGTACTTGGCAGGATTCTCGTTCAGAGGTAGACTTGGTATGATTATCATTCAGATATAAACTTGATATGATTCTTGATCAGTGTTCCACTTGCCTTGATGCATTCCCTTGGTACGGGGACTGCCTTAGCGACCTAACGGTCCCGGATACTTGCAGGTTCATATTGCGCAGAAGAACTATTTGATAGTCTCCTAGCTAACTAGATGCATGCACGATACGCAAAAGTGATACTTGATTGTGGCATAAGTTTCGTCGTGGCAAGTATTGGATCGAGGCAATATTACAAGTTAACATATAAGCAGGCAAGCATGCATTTATAACAAAACTTAAGCATTCACGTTGGCTCAGGTCCGAAGGTAAGCCGAGGAGTAAAACCGTAAAGGGACTTACCGAGCGACATGATCTAGGGTCGTGCAGTGTAGCAAGTGAACAGCGTACTACATAATATATGTAAATCATTCTACTCAAGGCATAGCGGGGTCTTGTTGCATAAGGCAAAGATAGCATGCGAGGGTCTAAATATAAGCAATATTTTATTTCCATGTTCTAATACAAGCAATGTAAGTTGGGATTATTCCCTTAGCTAGGTGCGTTGGATTCTTATTAGCATGCAGGGGGTGATTCACCTAGCGACTAGCATGAAACGTCCATATTTTAAGTGTGCTGGCTAAGCAAAGACAAGTTCATTGTAGCCACCCACCTTAACGATGATTCGCCTCGGTCGAGCGATACGTCGAGCGAGGCTCTGAAAGCCTAAGCTGGAACTCCTTAAGAACCAAGTCAGAAAATCCTTTTGCCTCAAACGAGCATTCTTGTTGAAGAAAAGCGGGTCGGGACATTGCACTTTTGCCGTTTGAATTGGCAGTCCGCTTGGGCGGAACGGGTCGTTATATTATACACCACTCAGAAAAAGTCTCGTCCTCGAGACTTACTAAGCGCATGTCGTTCTATCGCATTATCGAATCTATCCCAAGTGTAGCAGTCGATACTACTAAATCTATTTATTCGAACACAATCTCCTACTCGATCCTTACGCCGTGTTGTGTGTATGCTGAGTCAGTCTCATTGGCGCCTTAGCACGGAACATATTTCTTAACGCAGTGTATGTTATAATTCATCTTGAATAATGATCTAAAGCTAAGGCAAACTTATACAAGTTATTATACTTGTTCATACAGATATTCACTTGCACCAACATTGAGATCAGCATATCGCGAGTCTGGATCGTGCACATGTTCAAAGCGTCCTTCAACATATGCATGTCAACCAACTTAGTGATAGCGAACTCTTAGCACTCGAGTTTCACATATCCTTTAGTCTTGGATCATGCACATGTTCAAGACGTCCCTCAAACATATGCATTCAACCAAACTTAGAGATAGTGAAATCGGACAAGCTACTTGCGAAAATCTCAAGGGTCTTGTTTAACTTCCAACAGGGTCAATACAATTCTATATCATTTTTCATTCTAACTTTATTCAAGCATTTTGCACTACCGTTAAGTACGATCTATCCGATTAACCGACTGGTGTTCATTTGTTTGGGTCAAACATAGCATACGTTATTGTTCCAAGTCCAACCCTAAGTCTTGCTGCCCAGTTATATAGCTTGTTCAAGTAATGTGGTAAAGTCAGTCACACTGGTTCGCTCACTCAGCACAGGATCGTCTGCCTAATTTCTAGGTCAGCTCACAAGGTCATAGGTACAAGTTCAAGCACATGATTCATCGTGCAATTCATCGTACGATGCTCGTCCCAATTCCTAGGGTCAAACCATTATTTATTTGTACGGAGTATTCTATCCAAGCTCGTTTTACTCAGATTTTTAAACATCGAGCACAGATCATCCAACTCTCATTAGCACATTCGTTTGTACGGGTGTTCAAGTCCGTTCAGTAAAATCCACGATATAACCAAGTTGGAGGACAAGCCTAGTAATTTGCATAGTCTGTCTCCAAACATGTTTTGATAGAATCCCTATCCATTCTAATTCTACACCACCAAACCAGATTCGATTCTAAACCTTTATTTATAATTCTAATTCATTCAACCTGATTCACGTGTCTGTTCATGAAACCATCAAGCATGATTTATTCTAGGTTCTAGGCTAACTTATCCTCGAAATATTTTCGATCAATTGTATTTCCAATTTTGTCTTATCGTATCGAACCAAAAGTCAAGACGATCCATAAGTTGTCACGCTCCGGTCTCCCGCAAGTTCGATCACCCTCGTTGGACGTGAGATCACCACGTCAACGCTTCCGCTGGATAATCGTCCTAATCTGGGCGTGACGCATGTACGAGCATAGAGTTACGCTCGCATATAGTAAGAACATTCGAACAATATAGTTTTCATCGAAACGATCAAGACACCTTACATTTATTTTTTGCTCCATCCAAGTTATATATAATCCATCAAGGCAAGTTCGTTCATGCAGTGATTATAATTTGCTTAGCAAATCATCCAACTTCAATGTTACCGTTTGGTAATTTCATAGTCTACTTCTATCAATCCTCAAGCAACTAAGTTTCAAATATTCAAGCCCAAGTCTATTCCATCGTTGATACGTTTCATTCATCGAGTTTGTTTGAAATAATCACCGAACATGTTCCCTTGAGTTCGACATCCCTGTCGTACGTGAAATCACCACGCCGGTGCTCCCGCAGGATAATCGTTTTTGTTGGGACAGATTTTGAAGGCTATCATTTTGAACTCGATTTCAAGATCATTTTTTTGAACTCCAAGCCAAATCCATTATCGTTTATCTTTTCATCGAACTACAATATTCATTTTTTGGGCTACTTCTATTCAAGCGATATTGTACTCAAGTTCAGCCCGTTTATTTCAAATCCGAAATCGCTCGCACGATACTCTAAGTTTCTAACAAGTTTTCTTAACCAAGATATCGATTTCCATTTCCGTGAATTCTAATTCGATATAAGCCTTATCATTTATTCAAGACATTCTCAATTCGTTCAATCCGATTATCGCATGAGACCTATGAATCCGTTCGGACATTTGTAATGATCCATACACCACTCGGAATTGAGTCATCCAATTAAAATTTCAATAAATTTGTATCTTCCGACACGAAATACCGTTCGAGGTATTTCCCAAAACCCAAGCACTATTTTCTATATTCGCCTAAGTGATAAATCTGATAATATTTCTATTGGTTGGCAATCTAAGTCTGACTTGTCTTATTCATGAATGATATCCCAATTCGTTTGCAACTCAGCTTGCACCAAATGGTCTTGGCGCGCGATACTCAACACAACTTAGCCGAAAGACTGTGTGCAAAGCTAACCGTTCGGGACAATATTTGATTCAGTATACTAACCAGTTGGATAATCACGTATAGGCATTTCAGGTTTGCACATAAGTCACGATTCTAGCACGAGTCTAATCCCTAGGGTCTAACACGGGTCGTCACAAAGGCCAAACGTATCACAATGTCGTACAAGCAATCACATCATTCATATGCACTTTTTGAAAGTATTTAGACTTATTGTTGGAACATTCCGTTGGGACATTGAGAGAGAGCGTGCACATAACCCACGAACGAACTTTTGAAACTAAAAAAATTAAAACAAAGTCCAAAGGCGTATAGCCAAGCTCTGATACCAATCTGTCATGCCCCGATCTCCCGCAGGCTAATCGCCCGTCCCCGCTAGGAGAGAATCACCGCGCCAGCGCTCCCGTGAGACGATCGCTTGACCTATCTGGGCGTGATGCCGCACGAGCGTGAGCCGCGTCCGTGCAAGGCCGTGGTTCATTGGCTGGCGGTAAGAGGTCTAAGCCACAGAGTCGCACAGACTGTCCGAGTGCAGCAGAATTTTAAACGCATAGACGATTGGTAACAAGTTCGCAGAGTCGTAAATAGCGGAAGCATTGAATAACACAAATAGAAATAAAGCAAACTCTTTATTGATATCCTGGAGTCGTCAATAGCGGAAGCCCCTGTCGGCCGCCCCACCTCCTCCTCCCCGGCCTCTCCCCTCCTCCCGTCGTCCACCACCCCCCCCCCCCTCTGTTGAAGTGGGTTGGGGTTCCCAACCTATGTGAAAAATATCCCGGAGTAGGATTGAGTATTTCTACATATAATAGGAATACCTCAATTTATTTGGATTGGATATTCCTAAATATAATATGAATATCTCAATGGATTTGGATTGGATATTCCTACATATAATAGGAATATGTCAATAGATTTGGATTTGGATTTGGATTTGGATTTGGATTGGATATTCCTATCTATAATAGGAATGCTAGTAGTTGGTTTGAGGCTATATATATAGGTGTCTCATGGCCCTAAAATAT
Source organism: Iris macrosiphon (assembly GCA_036927795.1). Classification (NCBI taxonomy): domain Eukaryota; kingdom Viridiplantae; phylum Streptophyta; class Magnoliopsida; order Asparagales; family Iridaceae; genus Iris; species Iris macrosiphon. The sequence goes on from JAYESA010000013.1 coordinate 12,859,891, forward strand.
ATATCTCTCTCTCTCTAAAAAAAAATATAGCAACAAGGAGAGAAAAGAGGGTTTTCCACGTCAAAAATCCCTATGTCTACGATTTGTGTTTGGAATTTTTGGTTTGTGCGTTTTGCTCGGTTCTCTCGCAGGTACTCTCTGGTTTGGGGAACGGTTTTCGTACTTTTGTTTCCAACAAAGTGGTATCAGAGCCAGGTTCTGAAATTTCAGAAGGGTATCAGGAGTTGACAAGCAAACTAGGAATGAGAGATGGACGCGAAGCCGGTACGCATGGTAAACCTGAACAGTACAAACTATCATTACTGGAGGAGCAAGATGAAGGATCTGCTATTTATCAAGAAGCTGCATCTGCCGGTATTTGCTTCTGAGAGGCCTAGTGACAAATCTGAAGATGACTGGAATTTTGAGCATATACAGGTGTGTGGGTACATTAGACAGTTCATTGACGAGAATGTGTACAACCATGTTGCCAGTATTGAGCACACGAGGACACTGTGGGATAAGCTGGAATCTTTGTATGCGAAGAAGACCGGGATAAATAAATTATTCCTGATCGGGATGATGATGGATCTGCGGTACAAAGATGGGACATCTATTACGGATCACTTGAGTGAGTTCCAGGGCGTGGTTGACCAGCTATCCTCGATGGGAGTCAAGTTCGACGACGAGGTTCAGGGACTATGGCTGCTGTGTACATTACCAGACTTATGAGAGACCGTACGAGTGTCTATGATCGCTTCTGCTCCGGAAGACGTGGTTAGTCTGGAGTTTGCCAAAAGCGGGGTATTGAATGAAGAGATGCGGAGACGTTCTCAGGGCACTTCATCCACATCCAACTCAGAGGCGCTTGTTTCAGAGAGTCGTGGAAGGGTAAAAGCAAGGGTCCAGGCGGTGGCAGAGACAAAAGCAAGAGAAGGTCCAAGGGTCGATACGATGACTCGGAGTGTTACCATTGTGGCAAGAAGGACGACAAGGAGAAGCAAAGTGAGAACACTACAGCGGTGGCCTCGACACATGGAGGCGACGTGATCATTGGAGGTGATGAGGTAGTTATGAACCTCACTTGCGATGACAACTCTTGGCTGGTGAACTCAGGTGCTTCAGTGCACGTATCTCACATAGGGCACTATTTGCTATATACACAACAGATGACTGTAGAGTGTTGAAGATGGATAATGGAGATGCATCGAAGGCGGTTTCCATTAGAGATGTGCATTTGAGGACAAAGACAGGTGCAGTTCTTGTTCTCAAAGATGTCCGTCATGTCCCTGATATTCGTTTCAACCTGGTGTCGGTTGAAAGGTTAGATGATGAGGTTTTCTTCAGTCTCTTCGGGAATAATCAGTGGAAGCTTTCCAGAGGTTCGATGGTGATTGCCAGAGGAAACAAGAGGTTCGGACTATACTATATGGAAGGGAGCGCACATGGGGTACATGAGGTTAATGCAGCTTCTGATGCGTCTACTGAGTTGTGGCACAGGCAGCTCAGCCATATCAGCAAGAAGGGGATGAGCTACTTGGTGAACAGGAAGGTGATTCCAGGGCTAAAGTCTACAAAGTTGGAGAAGTGCACGCATTGTTTGGCGGGAAAGCAAAATAGGGTGTCTTTCCAAAGTCATCCAAGTTCAAGGAAGCCGGCGTTGCTCGAGTTGATTCACTCAGATGTATGTGGTCCTATGAAGGTAAAATACATTAGTGGTACTTCTTATTTTATAACATTTATTGATGACTATTCTAGGAAGGTTTGGGTATATGCCTTAAAGACCAAGGATCAGGTGTTGCCCACTTTTAACGAGTTCCAGGCCTCTGTTGAAAGGAAGACAGACAAGAAGCTGCTATGTGTTCGGTCAGACAATGGCGGGGAGTATATCGGTCCTTTTGATGCTTATTGCAGAGAGCAAGGGATACGACATCAGAAGACTCCACTAAAGACACCGTAGCTCAACGGTGTAGCGGAGCGGATGAACATGACGCTAATGGAGAGTGTGCGGTGTTTGTTGTCAGAAGCAAACTTGCCAGGCAGCTATTGGAGTGAGGTACTTTACACAGCTGCTTATGTTATTAATTTATCTCCTAGTGCTCCTTTGTAGGATGATATGTCTGACAAAGTATGGTACGAAAAAGAGCCGTCATACAATCACCTGCGAGTGTTTGGTTGTAAGGCCTTCGTGCATGTACCGAAGGATGAGAGATCCAAACTTGAGCCAAAGACGATACGGTGCATCTTTGTCGGCTACGGTCGGGATGAGTTTGGCTATAGACTCTACGATCCAGTGGGAAGAAAGCTCTATAGAAGCAGGGACGTAGTATTCGTCGAGGATCAGACCAAGACCAACACTCAGGATTCCGAGATGCCTTCTGAGGCTAAGAAATTGCCTGAGTTAGAGTTATTTCGCTTCGAGCAGTTTTCAGAGGACATCGCAGAGGATCCAGTTATGGGGGAGCCAGTACATGGAGTTGCTCCCAACCTTGATCATCAGCCTGCTGATGGTGGTCAGGGTGACCCTCGGGAGGATGAGCATGTCGAGGAGGCAGTTCCTGGAGGGGAGGAGGCTGTAGATATACAGCCAGCACAAGTGGTTCCGTTGAGGAGGAGCGATAGAGAACGTCAACCATCTGCGAGATACTCACCGGGTGAGTATGTGCTATTGACTGACGGGGGAGAACCCAAAAGTTTTTTAGAGGTTAAGAAAGACGAACACAGGCAGGAGTGGATGGAGGCCATGTAGGAGGAGATGAGTTCCTTGGAGGCCAACTCTACTTATGATCTGGTGCGGTTGCCAAAGGGAAAGAAGGCGTTAAAGAATCGATAGGTGTTAAGAGTGAAGCAGACAGATGATGCTACTCGCCCTCGATACAAAGCGACGCTGGTAGTTAAAGGCTAGGGTCAGCGAAAAGGCGTAGATTATGATGAAATCTTTTCGTCAGTCGTTAAGCAGTCGTCTATACGGGTGGTGCTAGCATTGGCAGCCAGTTTTGATTTTGAGGTCGAGCAAATGGACGTGAAGACTGCATTCCTCTACGGTGATCTTGAGGAGGAGTTGTACATGGAGCAGCCAGAGGGATTCTGTGAGAAGGGCAAATCACATTTGGTCTGCCGGTTGAGGAAGAGCTTGTATGGTCTGAAACATGCCCTGAGGCAGTGGTACAGAAAGTTTGAGTCGTTTATGGGGGAGCATGCTATGCACGGACGACGTCGGATCATTGTATTTTTGTGAGGTACTTCGCCGATGATGATTTCATCATTTTGTCGCTTTATGTTGATGACATGCTGTTGGTGGGTCGGAATGCCACTAGGATAGCAGAGTTGAAGCGCCAACTGGGCGTGGCCTTCTCTATAAAGGATTTGGGCGTAGCGAAGACAATTCTTGGGATGAAGATCAGCTGAGAGAGAGAGAGTCTAAGCTGCTACACTTGTCCCAAAAGAAGTACATTTACCGGATACTTCAGCGTTTTGGGATGGACGGGTCAAAGAAAGTGAGTAACCCCCTTGCGGCTCACTTTAAGTTCACTGAGGAGCAGTGTCCATGTACCGAGGACGAGAAGAAGATATGGAGCGAGTTCCATATGCCTCAGCCGTGGGGAGTCTTATGTATGCTATGGTATGTACGAGGCCAGACATTGCTCACGCAGTTGGCACAGTTAGCATGTACACTTTCAATCCTGGAAGGGTACATTGGAGTGGGGTCAAGTGGATTCTACGATATCTTCAGGGTACTGCCGATTGGAGACTTTCATTTGGTGGTGACGAGCCGAAGCTGGTTGGATATACCGACGCTGATATGGCTGGAGATGTAGAGACGAGGCGATCGACTTCGGGCTATGTGATGATGTTTGCTGGTGGAGCAGTATCGTGGCAGTCGCGTTTACAGAAGTGTGTTGCCTTGTCGACGACAGAGGCAGAATACATTACGGCGACGGAGGCTTGCAAGAAGTTGTTGTGGATGAAGAAGCTATTGCAGAAAATTGGGCTAAAGCAGGAGCAGTATCCTTTGCTTTGCGATAGTAAGAGTGTTATTCATCTTGTGAAGAACCAGATATTTCATAGCCGGTCCAAGCACATTGATACCCGGTATCATTGGATACGGGATGTGGTTGACAAGAAGGAAGCGGCACTTGAGAAGGTTCATACAGATAACAACGGAGCAGATATGTTCACAAAGGTTCTACCAAGGGAAAAGTTTGAGTACTGCAGGCGGATCGTCGGGATGACGACCCCCTCCACATAGTTGTGAAGGAGGAGATTTGTTGGAGTGGGTGGGGTTCCCAACCTATGTGGAAAATATCCCGGAGTAGGATTGAGTATTTCTACATATAATAGGAATACATCAATTTATTTGAATTGGATATTCCTAAATATAATAGGAATATCTTAATGAATTTGGATTGGATATTTCTACATATAATAGGAATATGTCAATGGATTTGGATTTGGATTGGATATTACTATCTATAATAGGAATGCTAGTTGTTAGTTTGAGGTTATATATGGGTGTCTCCTGGCCCTAAAATATATCTATCTATCTCTCTAAAAAAAAATATAGCAACATGGAGAGAAAAGGAGACAAGAGTGTCATTGCAACATTGGAGAGGAGAAAGAATGATTGGAAGCCGTTTCGAAGAAGGAGATGAGTTTCGGGTATTTCTCGTTGTCTTTCTTCTTCGTGGTTATAATCTATTTTCTGTTCCAAACGAGTTGTGGTGATCCGTTTGGATCGGTGAGAAGTTTGTAATGAGTCAATGTATTTCTTATTCCATTAGTGGAGGCTTTTTAGGGTTGAACTTCGATCGTTCCATGGTTTTTCCCGCAAGGATTTTCTACATTAAAAATCTTTGTGTCTACGATTTGTATTTGGCGTTTTTGGTTTGTGCGTTTTACTCGGTTCTCTCGCATGTACTCTCTGGTTTGGAGAACGGTTTCCGCACTTTCGTTCCCAACACATACACACCCCCTCCCTTATCGCCCGTATGCGCTCGCCGCTGTCGCGCGCCACCGGAGAGTGGAGGAGGGGGGCATCGCCGCCAGAGGGGGGGGTGTTAATGACCAGCCGGAGAAGGAGATGAGAGAGGGGCCGGAGAAGGAGGGGAGAAGGGGTAGTTTAAGGTTTTAATTTTTTTGGGGTATAAAGTTGAAATTTTTTAATAGTTGATGGTATTAAGTTGTTGAAAAAAAACAGTTTTTGGTATTAAGTTGAACAATTTGGATAATTAGTGATATCAAGTTAAAATTTAGCCTATCTTTTTAAAAAAGTTACTGAGTTAGATTGTACTCCTATTTATAACAAGAGATTGGACAACCAAGACTTGAATATATTTATCGAACTATCCCTACTAGCATATTACCCGAACAATCCTTGTAGGTAAATATATATAAACTTAATTACCAAGAACCAAGGTTGAATTTACATTAGGAAATTTGAACAAAGTTCCACAATCTCCAATGCGCGTAGGGAGGGAGGATCTTAAAAAGGAAAAAAACGGAATAAAAGAACTTCGTTATGCCTTAGGCTCCTCCATCCACATAGTAGGGTCTGGAGGACATAGCCGGAGCGAAAGTGAGGCCCAGATTCAGTGCTGCAAGCATATGCCACCTAAGCATGGACATATGGTTCCAAAATTTACAAAATTCCTCCTAAATTTTACAGTCTCCAAAATTTTCACATAGTAACCCACATTTTCAGAATAGGATTTAATTTTTTGATAGTGCAGGCTCTGCCTACATTTAGAAAAGCTTATATACTAACCATAAATAAAGGTCCCACCTTATAAATACCCATATAGTTCCTCGATTGAAATTCTTTATCAAGATCGAGTTTCTACCAATTGGGTCCTAATTTTTTTTGTTCTTCTTATATTCCATGGCTGATGTCCTTTTTTTTCTTCCCAATATTGATGTATGCAGACAAGAACTCCTACATGGTTCCAAATCATAAAGATCCCCAAAAAAGTAAAAAATAAAAATAAAATTTGTTGCTCGTAATATATACGACATTCCATAACCGCTTTTTTTTTAAACAAATGCCAACAAAATAACCATTATAATAGTAAAGAGTACGTAGTAGCCAGCAATAGAAACACTAGTATCATGCACGGGCAATTCGAATCATACGATCCAAGCAGTCCGCGCGCGGGATTCACGGTCGGTCGGCTCCTCTCTTCCCGAGGACATGCATACATACATCCAGTGTATCGCTCGAGCAGAGGTTTAGGTTCGGTCTTACTGCAAAAATGGCCGGAGAAACACAGCAACGAGCTGATCCCTCCCTGCTCGTCGAGCTTTGTCATGACAAGTGGATCACACTCGTTTGCTCCCAAAGCAAGATGGCTCTTCATGCTCGGGATCGATGTGCCTAATGAATTATATATGATGTATCAACGTGTAGTCGACACCGACCATACTCCGTAGCGGTGCGTTTATGTTTCTTGGCGTGAGCTGCCCGTCTCAAACATTCGGAAAGAAGAAGAAAAAAAGCCTGGTTGTTCAGTCCTTTTCTCGTCACAGTAACTAGCATAGTTTTCCATTTTTTTTCCTCGCTTAGCTTTGCATACAAACTTTTCACGTGGACAAATGGAGCTAACAAAATAATAACATTCCTACGGGTGACAAAGGCAAGGAAAGTAGAAAATTGGGGATATCGCTCTGGATTGTGCTGGAAGAAAGCTGAATTCATCATTCCAAATAGTTTTCTATTCCCCAAGCTAGGGTACGTTATAAGTGCATACCTATCATTTCAAGGTTACATGGGTGAATGCGTTCTAGAAGGAATTGAGGGCAAAACATTCTCCTCTTTATGCCGAATGAAAAATTGGTGGGACGCTACCGAGAAAGATGGCGTTTCGTAATGAGAATTGTATTTTATTTTTTTGAACATCTTTAATGATATCCTGTAAAGAGAATTGTATTTTATTTTTTCTGATTTTATATGTTATTATTGTTGTTATATTTTAGATGTTGTTATCCAATATATCAAATATAAAGAAATAACTCAAAATTTAAGATCACAAAATCTTTCAATTTTCAAAAATACAAAACTAAATATACCAATACATAAAATCATATCATTAGTTCGAGGGTAATATTGAAAACTTCACTATACTTGATGTGTAGTGTAACATTATTTCGGTGGAGTGAAAAATCGTGCTTAATAATTCTTCCCTACCTGTTTCGTCGACGTCCTCGTTGACGGGTGTACTAAGTCTCCGAACGACTTACACTTTTGTAGATATGGTCGTCACGTGTCATACCTTATTTTTTTTTCTTCTCATGTGCTCCTCCCCAGGCTTGCCATTCTTCTCCTCAAGATCGAAAACAAACTGGTTCATTGTATCACTTTTTTTCTATGATTTGTACCCTCCTTGGCACATAAAGATATTCGAACAAGCTATCTGGTCGTCGATCTACCTTATCTCGTGGGAACACATAGTCCTTCATACCTCCACGCATGCGAGTCCTATTGCGACTCTGTCGACCCCAATGTCTATCATGATCCTTGAGTGACTCCTTACATGAGCCACTACACTTTCGTACACGTCTTTGTCGCATCTACCTCTCGCAGTCCACGACTTGCTTCTCCTTACTCGTGCCCAGCTTGATAGCACGATCCACCTCCGTCCACGGAAGTAACTCATCGGGACACTCCTTTGCAACACCCTTGGTCTCGTTTGGAATGTTTTACCCCTCGAAGTCCTCCTTCTTCTCGAGCACCGCTAAGTAAGTTCTCTCATTTTGCTATTTTCCTTGAGCTGAATGACAGAGACAACTTTCTCCTTTGATGGCTCACCTTGTGCAAAATTTACCATGCACGTCGAGCCATCTTCCATAAAGCTGACGATTCCCAAGTGTGGCATCGAAACCGCCTTCGCCACTATTAAAAAATCGATGTCAAGTATCATTTTGAAGTCGTCCAATGATATAGCGGTGAAATTGGTAACACCAGACAAATGTTCCACCTCTTTGCGAACTTCCTTGGCTACTCCATACACAGAACACGTACGCCTCCGAATTAACCTCATTCATCTTACTTGAATCTTTTTTCCAATGCTCGATCCAGGCGACGGATCTCCGCATCCGAGATGAAGTTATGAGTGGTGCCCGTATCAACCTTCGTTTGCGTGCTCATGCCACTGATCCTCACGTCAACGTACATGAACTCCATGCACGAAGTCTTCGACAGAAATGACTTGGCCTTAATGGCGTTGAGTAAGCGCAACACTCCCATATGCGCTCCTAGCTACTTTGTATTCCTCGTCCTCCACCTCCTCGTTTCGGACGACATTGACATGCTTACTCCTATTCTAGCAATCCCGAGCATTGTGATTTTTTTTCACATATCAAGCACGAAAATATTTGCTCGGGTTGAACCTTTTTACGCTTCTCTCCCTCGGACAAATCCTTCCTAAGAGAGCTCTCCTTCTCTCCCCCACAATTCTCCTTGGTGGTTGTTGTTCCATTTATAGTCGATGAGCCTTTCGGCTGTTGCCAAGACGACGTTCAAGTATTGCACCCTCCATCGCTACAATTCTTAAGCCACCCACGGTTGGAGTCTATCGAGGAAGACGAACAAACGATCCTCCTCACTCATGCTAGATATCGCGAGTATCAAGCGTGTGAACTCAGCAATGTATTTTTTGATTGTTCCAGTGTGCTTAAATTGCCGCAAGCTCCATCTTGCTACAAACTGCGCTCTTCGGGTAGAACTGAGACTTGATATCCTTCTTGAGATCATCCCAAGTCCCAATCGAGCACAAACCCTTTTCTATTTTCACGCACCTACTACGCCACCACAACATAGCATCATCGCTAAAATAGAGTGAATCAATATTTACCTTCTCAGTCTCAGCCTCGATATGCAACGCCTTAAATTATCGCTCCACGTTCCACAATAAGTTCTCCACTTCTTTGGCATCTCGCACCCTAATGAAGGATTTCGGCTCTGGGATCTTTCTTCTCAGTGCCTCGCTACTTAAAGGTCCATCATTCGCAATGACCTTCTCTAAAATGGTAACTTTGGCCTTGAGTTCTCCATAACTCTTAACCACAAGTCTTTAGCTCCCGTAGCCTCGGACCTTTTCGTGCGAGTCCTCAATATGTGCACGATGTACCTTGAGCTCCTCCTCAAGTACAGATCGGATCTCTTGGATTTTCTCTTGGAATATGGCCATGAACGAAGCGATGTCACTCTTCAACCCATCGTAGAACTCCTATAGTCTTTGTTTTGCTTTGTTCCATGGAGCCTATGCGTATCCCTATGTCCCTTAACCCGTCTCCAAGATCTCGAGACGTTTCGCAAGATCGACAAGGGTACATTCCATCATATAGGTTCCTTGCTCTTGCCTCTTATTGGTCTTGGTGTTCCTCTTCTTCGCAAGGCAACACGGACCTCTCATAGACTTTCTCAAATGTCAACATGGCACCAACCAACCTGGCTCTGATATCACTTGTCACGAACTTAGTACTTTTGCCTACACTTCGCTCCATGCGACGCACGAACTTCCTCCTCGAAGCCCCGTGCAAGTTTTTTCCAAACGTTTAGCTAGATCGCTAAGGAGAGAATGAAGAAATGTGGAATAAAGAGAGAGATTGAAATATTGAAAACTTTACTATACTAGAAAGAGTTTACAACTACTTGGTTGGTGAGTAGAAAATGAACCTTCCACTTATTTATAGGACCTCAAAGGATGGTGAGAAACAAATGATCCTCCTGCTTATTTATAGCACCTCAAAGGGCTTCCAAGAAACTTATGGAATTAGAATACTCCAAGTATTATTCTAGAAAATATTCCTGAAATTATTCTACAGGATATTCCAAATATCATTCTAGGTCCTAGATATGGTAGAAAGATTATAGAACATTTAAAAAGATAAGAGAGACGTCTAAATATTTCAAGAAAACTCCATAAAACTAGGAAAAATTCTAAAGATTTCAAAAAGACTCTTACCACACTCTGGAGAATAGTGGAGAATTCTAGAGGATTCTAGCTAAATATTTTTACTTGATGTATAGTGCAATATCTCAATGGAGGAATGAAAAATCTGATGGGTGACAAGCAACTCCTTTAGATATTGAGAATCATACTTACCTGCTACATTATACAGATAATGAAAATAAAATTCCTTTGAGAAACATATACCACTCAAAATGTTTATACAATCTTTTACATACTTCTCTCATGTTGCTGCTAACATTTTTCTTCTTCCAATTGATCAAAACCATACTTCCTCCGCAAACCCCTTAAAAATAAATTATATTGCATAACAATAAAGCTTTGCAGGTTCTCAAAACAGCCAGTACATTGGAAGAGAGAGAAAAGAGAGTCCAGATATTGGTAGAGATGGAAAAGAGAGTCCAGCAAGCAACAAGGAGATGAAATAAATTTGAGCTTTATATGATCTTACATTTATGCTCTAGAGCATTGCATATCCGGGCCAAGCAGCAGGCAGCACTCAGCGGGTAGTTGGAAACTGCAGTAAGAGAAGAGGATGAAGAGTTAGGTTAGTTACCTGCTTTGAAAAAAAACTTAAAATTCCGAGTGTGCTAATCATTTTTTATAATTCTCGTCATTTCAATCAACCATCTACAGTGCATCAGCGTACATAATGCTCATACAACAGCTTTAAGACCAAAACTTGTGGGGGTCGGCTAACTAATCAATAACTGCCACAAGCCAACAACAACTGCAACAAAGAACAGACTCTGTTTTATGAAGCAAATATTCTAAAAAATGTGAAAGATGCGATGACATTCCACAAGTATCTATTGTTCTGATAAACAATAAAGATTTTATTAACCATAAAGTCCAAAACCCACAACTTCCATCTATGAGCAACTCATCTGGAAGTGGATTTACATGATGCGTGGAGAGGATTAGGTTGCTTCCAAAATTGTGTTGCAAGTTACGAGAATCTGGATTTATATATAGCTGCATCAACTGCTCTCTTTAATGGGAATGGATTAAGGGAGACTTAACTCGAAATAAAGTCATATGTATTATCGGTATTGAGCTTTCCGTGTGCTACCTGAATACATAAGATAAGAGGGTTTTATAAGAATATGATGATAATGAAGCAAGGTAGAAAAATAAAACAGGAGGTTCATGAAGATACCACGAAAACAAGATTAACATCATCGCTAGCAGCAGCAACATAATCTCGCATTTGAACCATCTTTTTTGAACTATGTGATAGACCTAGTAAAAAAAACTCCATTTAAAAAAAAAAAATCACTCATAACGACCAACTAAATTGTAGGAAAGGAGGTAGAAATCTCACCTATTCTGCACGAATTAACAGGCAAGTAACGACCGATATCAATTTTAATAACATTCAGAAGATTCTCACGCTTTCCTGCTGCCATTATACTCAATTTTTGCAACAACCAAGGTTGTGAAAAGCGCTAGGCGCTAGGCGGCTGCCCGCCCGCCTAGCACCTAGCGCCTAGCCCGCCTAGGCGGCTGCCTGGACGGCCGCCTAGATCTAGGCGGTTCAAAAAAATAAAATAAAATAAAATAAACCTACTAAAAATTGCAGAAAAGTCCATAAAATCCTAAAATATGTATAGTCGAGCGTCAGGGGGACTAGACGGACGCCTAGACGGACATCGGGCGGGCACCAGGCGCCTAGCGCCTAGACGCCGCCTAGGCTGCCGTCTTTGAGAACAGAGACAACAACTACACTGTAAAAATGAGAAGCGTGATATTAATAAATTCATGCATTGTTTTATATGATCTAGAAACATCTACAGAGAGGAAGACATTGCAACTTACACATGAGGTCACAAAATCGCTTAAAAGTCCGGGGCATACGAACATGTGGTTTAACTTCAGAAGGCACCCCTTTTTTTCTGTTCTCACATATAGTTCTTGAAACCTACCAGCCTTTGTTAGGGGCTATATACATATCTTACCAACGTCAAAGCCTCTTTAGCTCTAGTGGTCAGCATATGGAGACAGCGCATCCTGGCTGGGTTCGATCCCACGGAGAAGTAGATTATTCCTTCCAAATATGGTGAATTATATATACCAAGCTCTCAGGACATCCAGGTCACTCATCGGATCCGTGAAGAAAGGATTATTCTATCACTATTCTATCCTCCTTAGTTGTTCGATGTGGATTGTTGTGTAGGTTTGTAAAAGTGAATGTTAGTCTAATGGAAATTTGATTCTTTCTATGTCAAAGTTATTCTTATTTTTTGGGTCTTTAATTGTTGTTGCTGAGTTGTTGATTTATTGTTATTGCCTTCTAGTGTGATTCTTTACCAAATTTTTTTCTAAGGGTAATAAATAGCAATAGTGAAATTAAAATATATCTATAAATATGAAAATCGTGTTGTATTGAAACTTTTTCTTCTTTTTTTGTGGCCCTATTATCCTCTTACTAGAAATTGCATATGTAACGCGTGTGCCCCAATTCCTTGTATACCTTACCAAAGCTCTAGATTTTGGTGTAGTAGCAGGGTGTTTCACAACAATCTCCATGGGCTAAATTATGTGAATATGTGATTCTTCAAGTATCTACCTCATAAGCCCCAACCAATGTTACATAATAGACCCACAAGTAACTCACCAACCTTTCGAACTTGGAAACTCTTCACCAGCCAGCTGATGTCACTTCTAACGGTCGAGTGAGAACATATTACCAAATTTGACCATTCTACAATTGAAATAAAAATAAATCCTTAGGCTAACAATTTTCTCATTCGTAGTTCCTGTTTGTATCCCCATCAACCACTCTCCACGTCCACAGGAACAGTCGTACATCGCTGTGGAGGTCTAATCATTCTCGTCAGCATCTTTTCCCCCCATTTTCCTTCGTCTTTCTATCCAGCTTTCTAAGGACCGGATCTATGTTCATCCTTGTCTGTACATGGCATTTCCTCAAACTCATGTAGGATATGACTTGCCCAAGTCTAGGCTCCACAAAACATGGTTGAAAGATATTTTGCAACGTGATTGTGCCAAAAAATAATTGAGATATATGAGAAAGTACCACTTCTTCGGATCAAACCGATTTGAGAACTTTTTTCCAAAACATGGATAACTATAGATATTGTTAAGATCTTACCCATAAAATATGTATACATATATGTTCTCATGTGTATAATTGTACCTATAGTGTCCTTGTATACTAAATTTTCCAAAAATGCTGCATTCCAAAATTGTATCGTGTTTGAACCATAGTTATCAATATCGACCAATATCGATGCGATAAGGCTGATACCGATTCCGTTCGGCATATCCCGATCTGATACTAACTGTTATCGATACCAATGTCGGGGATCACCTTCCCAGTCAATTCGGCAGAAAAAATTGAAAGAAAAACATCAATAACATAATAAAGTTGTAAAAGCATGTAAATGAAGAAATCTTATTTATCGTAGGTAAACCAAACAACAAGGATGACTATTATTTCATTCAGTTTCAAAACTACTACGAAACAACACAAAAAAATACTTAAAATTATGTCTAAATGTATAAAATATTTTTTCAAATTTTAATAATTTATTAATAATCATTTGCTTTCCGACACCGAAAAATCTGAAACTGCCGATAGTGTCGATACCGACAATCCTGGTACTCATAGAAAGGGTCCAATACGATTTCGATATTGTGAACCTTGGTTTGCACCTGAATACATGTTCATGTATGTGCAACCTAGCTATCCATCTTCAGTTATGTGCAAATTCGTCGGGTAGAGCATGAGCCGAGATGCCCAAGTCCATGGTCAAGAGAGTGGAGATTCGACACCTATGGTTGATAAGAATCCACTCTCATGTGCACTCAATACCCCATCTCTAGGGTTGGAAGAGAGAGAGAGAGAGAGAGAGAGAAGGGGTTAAGTCATAGGAAGTGCCAAAGCCAAAGGAATTTTCACAGCATTCCGTTAAGCACCATTATGGTAGAAAAGTCAAAAGGAACTTGAAGGTATTTTTTGCTCAAGATATAAAGAGAAGGTTAAGGAAATTGATTCTTCTTGCTTAACTGCACTCATTGTTACAATCAGAATCTTAATAGTATTTAATTTGGTCATTTGTCATATCATAAAATAGCAGCAAATTCAAACCATCAGCAGATATAATTAATTTCTCTAGACAATAGTCGCTCATAGCAAAATATTCACTTCACTCTCTTGAAAAATTCTATCAGCAGAAGCAAAATTCTAAAGTTTCTAATACACTGAAAATTGAACTATAATGAGAACTGAAGGCCAAATTTGTTTCTAAATTAGCATATTGTTTGAGATACAAAATGTTTAACTGAAGACCAAATTTAATGTATTGCCACTTATGACTCATTCATCTTAGCATCCACATTTCGGTTGCACTAACTTCTAGACATGTTGTTTCTTAATTGTCCAACACTATGATCTATTAAGTATGGTTGGTAATATAGCAATCTTGTGAATTTTTCTTACAACTTCAGAGGTATCTTGTGATCATAAAGTACTCCAGAAACACTCCTCTATTTGAATAATCATATTTTAATTCTATGCATGACATCCATCTCAATTCTCCATCATGATAAATAATTGATCATAAATACCGAAAGCTATTACTCTTTAAGTCTTAAATATCTCTTGTTCATCTACATGGACTCCCTTCTCAATTATATCCGACTTCGGTTGAAATTACATTTCATATACTATGTTTTTGTTCTACTAATTCTATAAATTCCTTAGATTCTAAAGTTTCTCGCCACAATTTATTGTAGTATCTAACTTTTCTCTACTCACATCAACCAATACGATATCATCATCAAACATCATACATCATGGAACCTCCTATTGGATAAGCCTAGTCCTTAATTACAGATAGGTTTGTTTCATCGTGCTTTCTTAACGCATGACAAATATTCATTACATGTTAATCACAAAATTATGCACCGATCTGCTAATATAAACATTGATTACCCTTTTAGTATGTTGAGAAATAGGCTCAACTTAATAAGATAATTTAGTAGTAGAGTGGGTACATATTTAAAGGAGACACCATGTTTCACAGCTATCCATAGTAGAACTCAAAATAATGAGTCTGTTATCCTAGAGGATCTTGTTGGATGCAACGGATTCACTTCAAGGTGGAAGAGATCGTCTAAGAGTGTTGGAGTTCAGTCTAGAAGAACTGAGACATGATTGCTATGCTAAAAGGAGCTAAAATTGTTCATGTCCTCCAATAGGGTCTGGCCTCACACACCTTCACTAAAACAACATTAAGTGGAACTGCAGGTAAATAGACTAAAATACTCCTAGTAAATCCATCTTAAAAGATGGCGTCCGAATTTAAGACATTCACTAATAACGTGAATGATGACAAAGAACTGCGGCAAACGGAAGCATGAGTTCATCTCCTTGGATCGAACCTTCAACAACTTAAGACAATAAACATGAGCATTACATGGACCCGAGTTTTTACCATAGTTTGCAGTATCAGCCGATACCGATCCGATACGGCCGATACCGATACGGTTTGGCATGTCCCGATCCGATACCGACCGATACCCGCTAGGGACCAATATCGACATTGGGGTCTCTTTTCTCGGTCAATTCAGCACACACACAAAATTGAACGAAAGAGAGCAATCATAAAGGGTGTAAAAGTATAGTAAGATTGTAAAAGCATGTAAAAGAAGAAAACTTATATATCTCATTTAAACCAATCGAAAGGGTGAGTTCTATTTCATTCAATTTGAAAACTAATAACAAACAATACTTAAAATTATGCCTAAATATATAAAATATATTTTTTTAAATGTTAATAATTAATAAATATTAGCTTTTCAATACTAAAAAATCCAATACTCCGATCCGAAACAGTCGATACCGCCAATACTGCCGATCCCGATACTCATAGGAATGATCCGATACCAATACTACGAACCTTGGTTTTTACCTATGACAACCGTACTGTTCAGCATGTCGCTCCTCGTGTCCCTAAAAATTAGGCAATATCAATCCACTCAAACCCAAACTTTACCTCTTGGGGTCTCCCGTGTGTCTCTGTCAAAAGAAAGAAGCTAAGTAGAAGATATGAAGGATAGAGTTACAAAAAGTTATGTCTATTCCATTCTCTCTATAAGCTTTTTCAACTTAAGAGAATGAATCCACAATTTTAAGTGCGACTAAGTAGTTATTTACTGAACAACTCAAAATGTATTAACAAGTTCATTTTTAGCTTACAAAACAATTCATAAAGTATCACATTTACAATATTCTTTATGACATTTAATTTTCAATATTTGAATAATACTAACCACTTTGAAAACTTTACAACGATAATGGGGTCTACATCATATTGCATTGTTTATGTAATATAATTGTTGACTCTTTACGAACGTGAATTACTAAGATTGTAGCACTTCGAAGAATGTAGATTATATCACAAGTTACAGACATCCGATAAGAAAATATAATAGATATTTATAACAGGTGAAAGTGTTTAAGCAAACCGTGCAAAGTATTGGATAACAACATCGATGTGCTTATTAACAAATTTACAAACAACTTTTATTGGACTTTTCCCTGAATATAGTCAGAAATAATTGGATGTTGAAATGGGATATACAATTATTTACAATTTTCTAATCGGTAAGATTAACTGAGTGTTTGTATAAGCTTCTTTTACTTCTTTTGTTGGTTTTGTTTCTTTTGTTGTTATTTTCCTTTTCAGTAATAGTGTACACAATTAAAACTATTATTGAAAAGGAAAAGAACAACCAAGGAAACAGAACAAATAGATGAACAAGTAAAAGAAGCTTATATAAGCTTAATCTTACCGAATAGAAAATTGTGAATAATTATAAATCACATCTCAGCATCCAATCATCCGTGTCTATATTCAGAAAAAGTTCAAAAGCTGTTTACAAACTTCCTAATAAGCGCATCCACGTTGTCATCCAATACTTTAGAGTTTTTGCATTAAACAGTTTTACATGTTGTTATAAAGATCCATCATAATTTCTTAAACACGTTGGGGATCAAAAAGTAAGATTATCTGAAATTATAAAATTAAAGTAAACAAGTTATAAACTAACTATTAACAACATTTATCAAATGTTTGTAACTTGTGATATAATTACATTTTTCGAAGTGATATGATTTTACAGATAGGTTTGTTTCATCGTGCTTATCCTAGAGGATCTTGTTGGATGCAACGGCTTCACTTCAAGGTGGAAGAGATCGTCTAAGAGCGTTGGAGTTCAGTCTAGAAGAACTGAGACATGATTGCTATGCTAAAAGGAGCTAAAATTGTTCATGTCCTCCAATAGGGTCTGGCCTCACACACCTTCACTAAAACAACATTAAGTGGAACTGCAGGTAAATAGACTAAAATACTCCTAGTAAATCCATCTTAAAAGATGGCGTCCGAATTTAAGACATTCACTAATAACGTGAATGATGACAAAGAACTGCGGCAAACGGAAGCATGAGTTCATATCCTTGGATCGAACCTTCAACAACTTAAGACAATAAACATGAGCATTACATGGACCCGAGTTTTTACCATAGTTTGCAGTTTCAGCCGATACCGATCCGATACGGCCGATACCGATACGGTTTGGCATGTCCCGATCCGATACCGACCGATACCTGATAGGAACCAATATCGACATTGGGGTCTCTTTCCTCGGTCAATTCAGCACACACAAAAAATTGAACGAAAGAGAGCAATCATAAAGGGTGTAAAAGTATAGTAAGATTGTAAAAGCATGTAAAAGAAGAGAACTTATATATCTCATTTAAACCAATCGAAAGGGTGAGTTCTATTTCATTCAATTTGAAAACTAATAACAAACAATACTTAAAATTATGCCTAAATATATAAAATATATTTTTTTAAATGTTAATAATTAATAAATATTAGCTTTTCAATACTAAAAAATCCAATACTCCGATCCGAAACAGTCGATACCGCCAATACTGCCGATCCCGATACTCATAGGAATGATCCGATACCAATACTACGAACCTTGGTTTTTACCTATGACAACCGTACTGTTCAGCATGTCGCTCCTCGTGTCCCTAAAAATTAGGCAATATCAATCCACTCAAACCCAAACTTTACCGCTTGGGGTCTCCCGTGTGTCTCTGTCAAAAGAAAGAAGCTAAGTAGAAGATATGAAGGATAGAGTTACAAAAAGTTGTCTATTCCATTCTCTCTATAAGCTTTTTCAACTTAAGAGAATGAATCCACAATTTTAAGTGCGACTAAGTAGTTATTTACTGAACAACTCAAAATGTATTAACAAGTTCATTTTTAGCTTACAAAACAATTCATAAAGTATCACATTTACAATATTCTTCATGACATTTAATTTTCAATATTTGAATAATACTAACCACTTTGAAAACTTTACAACGATAATGGGGTCTACATCATATTGCATTGTTTATGTAATATAATTGTTGACTCTTTACGAACGTGAATTACTAAGATTGTAGCACTTCGAAGAATGTAGATTATATCACAAGTTACAGACATCCGATAAGAAAATATAATAGATATTTATAACAGGTTAAAGTGTTTAAGCAAACCGTGCAAAGTATTGGATAACAACAATGATGTGCTTATTAACAAATTTACAAACAACTTTTATTGGACTTTTCCCTGAATATAGTCAGAAATAATTGGATGTTGAAATGGGATATACAATTATTTACAATTTTCTAATCGGTAAGATTAACTGAGTGTTTGTATAAGCTTCTTTTACTTCTTTTGTTGGTTTTGTTTCTTTTGTTGTTATTTTCCTTTTCAGTAATAGTTTACACAATTAAAACTATTATTGAAAAGGAAAAGAACAACCAAGAAAACAGAACAAATAGATGAACAAGTAAAAGAAGCTTATATAAGCTTAATCTTACCGAATAGAAAATTGTGAATAATTATAAATCACATCTCAGCATCCAATCATCCGTGTCTATATTCAGAAAAAGTTCAAAAGCTGTTTACAAACTTCCTAATAAGCGCATCCACGTTGTCATCCAATACTTTAGAGTTTTTGCATTAAACAGTTTTACATGTTGTTATAAAGATCCATCATAATTTCTTAAACACGTTGGGGATCAAAAAGTAAGATTATCTGAAATTATAAAATTAAAGTAAACAAGTTATAAACTAACTATTAACAACATTTATCAAATGTTTGTAACTTATGATATAATTTACATTTTTCGAAGTGATATAATTTTAGTAATTAACATTAGTAAAAATGAAACAATTATATTACATAAACAGTGTAATATGATGTAGACTCCGGAATCGTTATAAAATTTTGTAAGTGGTTAGTACTATCAAAATTTTGAACATTAAATATTTCATGAAAAATATTGTAAATATGATATTTTACGAGTTGTTTTGTAAACTAAAGATAAACTTGTTAATATTTTTTGAATTATTTTGTAAATAACTAAAAATGTTAGTCATGTCATTTCAACCTAAGAGAATGACTCATAAACTTCACTGACTCAAGAGAAGGTGAATAACAAGCTTTAACGACTAAAATGAAGATGAGTCATAAGCTTTAGCTCAAAAGAAGACGAGTTTCAAAGCTTATGACTCACGTTGGCGAGTTTCAAAGCTTATGACTCACATTCTCTTGAGTTGTTAAAGATTATGACTCACCTTCTTTTTAGTTGGTAACACAATCAAATCATAAACTTACATCTGCTAATACATCTTACCAATTCCAAAAATCCATCTTACCAACTTCAGGGAATATTCTTGTTTATTTTTTGGGAAAGCATCAGTAGTTTGGCAACTCCAGTTTTTACTTATTTTGTTAGGCTAGCTCACTTTGGGATAACTTTTGAAAGCCACTTCTACTTTTTGAGAAGCAGCAGTACTACTAGATCCAGCATGAATCCATCTCACAAAATAGTAAAAGCCTTGCACGTAAAAGTTGGCATTGGAAATTTAAGACATCCACAACAATCAAGTCCACTAAATTACACCCAACTAATACTCCTGTTAAATCCAAATGACTAAAGGGTTGATATCCGTTGTCCCAAAATGGTGTCCCGAAACATGTTCCTTCTCACATGAAGATATGGATCCCATCGTTTTTATTAAAAAATAAAACTCACAACTGATTGGATCCACATCTTCATGCGATAGGAGAGATGCTTGGGGGCACATTTTGGGACAGCAGATCTGCTCCCGTGACGAATTTCGAAAATTCAAGAGCTGTTTCAAGATCATGCATTTTTAGCACAATAAACAAGTCATATGTTAAAATCTAGCCAAGACCCTAATTCCATAAGAGGAGCTATTCACACGCCGATAATCCTTGTTCAAATCTACAATACCCCATCTTAAATCTGAAATACTAAGTAAACAAACATTGTACACTCTTGTATAAAGTTCAGCATAATCAAAAGAATCATGAACTAAATAAAGTCATACTAACAAGTCTAAAAATCTCAACAATCAGCCAACCTATCCTAAACCGCACAAGGAACCTAAACCGCAAAAAGAACCCTAAATCGCTAAACGGAGCACAATAAATCGACCCCTAATCTTAAAAAAATAAAAAACTATAAACAATAATTTCATAAATCAATCAGGTACACTACACGTGTCCGTATCGGGTCGGACAAGAACCAGAAGCAACCTTATATTAAAAAAAAAAAATTATATAACTTGCCGACTTCGAGAGACGCTGGTCGAGGAGGAAGATGACCCCGGGCGCCGCCTCCGCCGGAGCCGGAGAATCTGCTTCTCCGACGTTGTCTCCTCCTCCTCTTTTTCTCTTCTGGTACTTCTTCTCCTCCTCTTTCTATCTTTTTCTATTTGTATTCGTGCTTTTTACACTCTCGGGCTCTTGTTCACTTTTCGCGCTTTGACGGAGTAGGTGAGACTCACGCGATTGTAATGAAGAGAGAAAATGGAGCTTGGTGGGATTTTTTTTAATTTTATTTTTTAGGTTTCTGATAAAGGCACTACAAAAAATACTTGGAACTAGTCCAGTACTAGGACTAGCCCATTAATGAATAAAGTTTACTCATATTATCCCAAATACTACTCATATTAGCCCACCACTGGCCCTTCTCCTCCACTTCTTCCATTTGAAACCTAAAATTTTGCAATCTCCATCTCCTCAAATTCCAACCATTAATCGATGGCTCCCAAACTCTCAAAAGAATCAAGGTAAAATTCTTCCTCCTCTTTGTCATTCTCAATTTTTATTAATTTTGATTGCATTTCAAAAAAAATTCAAAAATTTTCTTTCCAATCTTCATTAGAGGCTTAAAATTATAGTGAAATAAGCTAAAATAGATTTTGGATGTAGTTTCGACGTTTTTCTGGAGTCTCGACCCCGATTTTAGGATATACAAGTTCGAAATTCCTCGAACGTTCGGGACAGAAACATGCTGGACTGTAGACATTTCTACAGTCCTATATACATTGTGGACTGTTGAAATATATGCAGTCCTTTATGTATAGAGGACTGTAGAAATTTCAACTGTCTATTTCAACATACCTATATACTTATAGGACTGTAAAAATTTCTACAGTCCTGAATGTTCAATTAATTTTGGGATGTTAAAATATATATATATTTTTTTATAGTCACGGCTCTCGGAAGGACCTTGAGGATGTTCAATTAAGAAGACGCCCCACTGCGTCGATGCGTAAGGAACGCAATGTTCAGCGTGTTGTTGAGACAGCCCTCACTATCGTCGACCCCGAGGCACCCCCTCAAGTTAGGAAACGTCGACTGAAGAAGACTGTAACTTGTTCGAAGAGACGTGCTCCTAGTACTTCTGGTTCTTCTTCCTCCTCCGATGAAGACATACCAACCGTCTAAAACCGGCCAACTGATGGTTCAGGACCTTCTCAGCATGCAGATAGTCCAGTCGAGACTCGGCCACCAACCCTCGAAAATTGGCCTATTGATAGTTCAGGACCTTCTCAGCAGCCAAATAGTCCAATCGAGACTCGTCCAAACGGTTACTCTATGTTGCCGTCGATCGAGAACCATATTGCATACCAAATATGGAACAATCCGGTAAGTATATTACGTTATGATAATTTTATATATAGTTCTAAGTTCTAAGTTCATCCAATTATGTATAGATAACTATATTTTATTATAGTTATAAGTTCATCCAATTGTTTACTTTTCAGGAGAGTTCTCGTATGTTAACGGTGATCAACCACGACAAAAAATGCAGTACATGGGGGTTTGAATTTTTCGGAGACGATGTCAAGGCTAAAATCAATCCCACCGGTTTACAAAATTTGGGTAACTACTCATATACGACGGTGGACAATGCACTCATATCAGCATTTGTAGAACGATGGCATCCAGAAACAAATAATTTTCATCTACCAAAAGGGGAGTTGACGATTATCCTGGATGACGTACATCATATATTGGGACTTAGGGTTAATGGTCGAGTCGTGATGACGAATCACACTTTTGTCGAATCGAGCATTAACTTTTACGACCATATCGTAGATTATGTATCAGGCTGTCTGGGAGTTAATGCGACGAGTTTTACAACCCTTCGAGACTTCAAGAAGTCGTACAAACTTCCTTTGAAATATTTAAAGGAGACATTCGATGATCCGGACCCCGAAGTGGATAATAGCGATAATGTGGCCCGTGGATATATGCAGTTCATCTTAGGGGCTGTGGGTATTCCGGATAAGTCTGGAACGTCGATACATGCTAAATATCTCTTGAATTTTGACGACATAGACACGGTAGGAGAAATATATTGGGGAAGCGGTATACTAGCATACCTTTACCACGAGCTTGGTGCGGCATCTCGCGTCGGTTCCAAGACAATATCCGGATGCCAGACTCTACTCCATGTAAAGATATATCTTTGTCAACTTGTATACATAATAGAAAAAAATTTATAAATTTTTGGACTAATTTTTTTTAACTTGGTTACGTGAAGGCATGGATATACGAGCACTTTCCAACCCTGAAGCGGGCTAAACTTAACCGAGGGTATGACGAGCACCTTCCTAGAATGTGCAGATAGAAGCCAACTAAGGAAGATGCCAAACGTCCACACACATTGGCAGCCCTACAGAATGCACTTGAAGATATGACGATATAAGAGGTGAATTGAGACCTAATTTTTTTATGTTTGGTAATAATTGACTAAATTTCGTTATGCTAAATTTTATGCGTTGCAGATAGTTTGAGATCCATATCGTGATTTACGATAGAGTAGTCGTCCATTGAAACCAGTCGCTTTATATCACGGTCTGATAAGTTATCATGAAATCGAGGAGCCTTATATGCCTGATAGAGTGCTCCGTCAGTTTGTCTACGTATAAACAGTCCCGAAGCGCACATTGAAAATGATAAGTGCTCTGAGAGGTACAAAACCCCTAAACTATAATCCTGCGGCATTCAACCGGGTCTCGTACTTCTTCACTGAGTGGCAACGTCATGTTATTAGAGAAACTGAACGACAAGCAGCAGTAAATATAACAAAATATAGCGACAACTACATCGCCTACTACGATGGTATCGGACTATCTACGTTGTTCAAACGCGGAGATAATATTGTGCATGTACCATCAGATCTCCCTACCAAATCTGTCTTGTATACTGCATTGGTCAAGATGGTGAGGCAACCAACTTTCAGTTTTAAGATATGTAAATGTTTATAACCTAACAAATTTTATGAATTGTCATCAATAGACTAGAAAAGCGAATAAGTTGGGAAGAAGCCTCGTTAGTTGCCAGGGTGCGAATTATATGAAAATCAATGAGGAGCTACAGCACATCGACAACAGTGAAGATTTTTCTTTCTTGGAAAATAGGGAGCAACGTACAAAGAGGCGGCATAAAGTTTAGGTCATGTTTCAATTGATATGAAACTTTGCTACAATTTGTGTATCGAGTTATTTTGGGTTGTAATCTTGACATGTTAAACTTTTAAGTAGGCTGTAACTTTGTGTTTTGATTTTTGATTGGTTATGTTTTGTTTAAGTTGGTTGTCCTAGTTTTTACTATTTTTGACTGGTTATTTTTGTTTAACTTTGAACTTGGCACTTATATATATATATATATATATATATGTGTGTGTGTGTGTGTGTGTGTGTGTGTGTGTGTGTGTGTGTGTGTAGAGACAGGGGATTAAAACTAGGACTGTCAAGATTTTGACAGTCCTAATAGCTAATTGGACTGCCAAAATGCTGACAGTCCTAGTTTTATATATATATATGTGCACAGACATAGGATTAAAACTAGGACTGTCAAGATTATGACAGTCCTAATAGCTAATTGGACTGCCAAAATGCTGACAGTCCTACTTTTATATATATATGTGCAAAGACAGAAAATTAAAACTAGGACTGTCAAGATTTTGACAGTCCTAATAGCTAATTGGACTGCCAAAATGCTGACAGTCCTAGTTTTATATATATGTGCACAGACAGGGGATTAAAACTAGGACTGTCAAGATTTTGACAGTCCTAATAGCTAATTGGACTGCCAAAATGTTGACAGTCCTACTTTTATAAATATATGTGCACAGACAGGGGATTAAAACTAGGACTGTCAAGATTATGACAGTCCTAATAGCTAATGAGACTGCCAAAATGCTGACAGTCCTAGTTTTATATATACGTGTGCAGAGACAGGGGATTAAAACTAGGACTGTCAAGATTTTGACAGTCCTAATAGCTAATTGGACTGCCAAAATGTTGACAGTCCTAGTTTTATATATATGTGTGCAGAGACAGGGGAATAAAACTAGGACTGTCAAGATTATGATAGTCCTAATAGCTAATGGGACTGCCATAATCTTGACAGTCCTAGTTTTTTCTAATAAAAATTTGGATTTTCAACATATATATATATATATATATAAGTTGGAAAATATACCAAAGCCCAACATATAGGACTCATTGCACAACATACAATACTTCATTTCATAGTCACTATCTATTGCACAACATACAGTACTCATTGCACAACATATAAGAAGATGTTATATTATATTTCTATTGCATACAAAATTACAAAATGATACAAAATTATAAAATGATACAAAATGATACAAGATGTATCAATCGATAAGAATATCAAAGTTGTCCTTAGGCAAGATTATGTCGATCTTGCAATGACAATGACTATGTTATTTTGTCTTCAAACTTAAAAAAAAAAAGCTAATGAGAGTTCGGCCGTGGCTCTTAATGAGGTTCTCACAAGCTTCCATGGTGTTTCCGGTCTCCGAGCTAATAGAAGCAAGAGCCACCTCTACTTCTCTTCGTCGGTGACACCCGCTTCAAAAGAAGATTTAGAAGTTAGGGCTAAACCACTGAGCGACTAAAGCCGGGATTTCAAATTTCACTCCACCCAAAGGTCGAGAAAAGACTTCACTTAATGCAATTAGAACTAGTTTATCCTCAGGTTTCATATAAATTCCCATAAAACAATTCTCATCCACCTTCATCAACGTTCAAAAAGATTTTTGAAGGTTGTCTGCACCAATTTAATGCTTCTTCATGAGATGCAAAGCGAATATCTGTTGAGAATACATTCTCCATATCAAACCAAATAGCAGGATGTACCACAACATTTGTACAATGTAGGTCCTATAACCAATATAAAATAAATTAAAAATTAATAACTTGTAAATTATTGGTTGTCTAAATTAGGACTGTCATAGTTTCTACAGACCTATGTAATGAATGGACTGTCAATAGTTCTACAGTCCTGAAGATAATATGACTGTCAAAATCAGGACTATAATAATTATGACAGTCCACTAAGTATAAAGGACTATATAGATTATGACAGTCCTATATTTATATAGGACTGTCATAATTTAGACAGTCCTAACACGATCAACGTCGAAATATGGTTGCCATTTCGCGTACTGACGGTGCTTCGGAACAACCGGGATGTTCTTCGGAAGGAGCGGAGTGCAGATTTAATGTATTGCATGATCCGATTTCTTTATCAGAGATAATTTCGTGCATAACTCCTATAATGGTCTAATAGATATGAAGAATAAGGTGATAATCGAATGCTTGAGAAACAGATTCATCGCATGTTATTGAAAATATACCAAATTTAAGAAATAATTTTCTTCCAAGTCTAAATTTTCTTCCACACAACAATCCAATTCCTACTTAGGTTTAGGTTTTGAAACTTGAGAGAATGACGAAATCAAATTTTAGATTTTTCTCATGTTTTGGGATTGAGCAAATTGTTGTAACTTATATAGGATGGTATGGACAGTCCTAAGCAACTTTTAGGAATGACAAACTTATAATTATCAAGGATAAAATTTTGGACTATCCTGAGTCTTTTTTGTAGTGCCTTTATCAAGGCTCTTAATAAAGGCACTACAAAATTCACTCGGGGCAGCCCAAATTTTTACCATTGATAATTACAAGTTTGTCACTCAAAAAAATTACTCACCGGGCTGCCCACTTCCAATTGATTTTATTTATAATCAGGACTGTCAAAATTTTGACAGTCCTAAAAATATATGTTGATTTTCA
Source organism: Iris macrosiphon (assembly GCA_036927795.1). Classification (NCBI taxonomy): domain Eukaryota; kingdom Viridiplantae; phylum Streptophyta; class Magnoliopsida; order Asparagales; family Iridaceae; genus Iris; species Iris macrosiphon. Next base: position 12,886,364 of record JAYESA010000013.1, read on the forward strand.
ATTGGTAGGACTGTCAAAATTTTGACAGTCCAGAAGGGAGGGCTACGTAAGGTGACACGAGGGCTGGGCTGCGTGGAAGCCGGAAGTGGGGACGAGGCGGAGGAGCGGGAGGGGGAGGATGAGGAGGAGGCAGGGGAGGAGGCGGCGACGGAGGCGGAGGCGCGCGCGCGGTGGAGGACGGAGCCGCTGCTGCGTGCGGGGGCGGCGGTGGAGGACGAGGACCCTGTTGCACGCGGGGGCGGCGGTGAGCGGTGGAGGTCGGGGCCGCTGCTGCGCGCGGGAATGTCGGCGAGCGGTGGGGGCGGCGGCAAGCGGTGGAAGAGCGGGAGGGGGAGCTGGAGGAGAAAGATGAAGAGGGTGGACAGTTCTAGTAAAATTTGGACCAGTCTGAGTAAAATTTCTTCATAACTGATCTAACACCAATACTGGACTAGTGCCGAGTCTACTTTGTAGTGCCTTTATGACCAGCCTTTATCACAGGCCTAATAATTATCAAATAAAGTTGCAGCAAAGCGTCAAAGATCATCATCATCGGAGCAAGGACGAAAAAAAAAAGAGGAGAGAGAAACAAAGGAGGGAGGGAGGAGAGAGAAACTCCTTAAATTTCCCAAACCCTAGTTTCTTCTCCCTCCGATTAATACCCCCTCTTATCGAGATATTTTCTCCACGAAGCCAAGATGGTGAGTAGTATTCTCTGCGATGCTTCTTTTACTCTGGAAATTCTATAGTAAATAGCTTTCATGATTCTCCTTTTGATGCATTCATTCATTCATTCATTCATTCATTCATTCATTCACATATTGCACTGATTTGTTTGTGTATGTGTAGAACCATTGTAAGTCTCTTTGTTTTCCTTTGCAATTTGGTAGATGATCGATTCCGTTATATAATCTCTTTGAAATCTGTGGTAAAAGATGTTTTCTTTGTCCGGAACACTGTGGAATACACTTTTAACCGGTTGATATTTTTCCGGTAAGAGCAAATGGATTAATAGTTGAACTATTGGGAAGGGAACTGTAAATGGAAAAAAAAGTTGTAAATTTGGCATGTCCTAGTTTATTTTGGAGTGTCCGTGTCTGTCACATGCTGACGTGAGCGTGTTGTTTTGAATTATTGGTAATGGAAGTTCAATTGTTGGCACGCCCTGGTGTGTTTTGGACTGCCTGTTTCTATTTTCTTCATGTTGTAATAGATTTTAGGTTGTCTTCATTTTATGTTTAAATTCGTGGGATAAGCCATATTTTTTTTTCCATATGCTTATATTTACTTAGTTGAAATTGATTTTATTTCTTTATACAGCATAAATTGGGAAGAGGACACCGCGATAAAGTTCACCAGTTCATGGCAATAACTGGAAGCAGGTATAATCTTCCTAATTAATGCACACACACTGTGATTACCTGAGCTGCAAGTCTAAGTTAGCAATGATTCACATAATTCTACTTGAGCAGTACTATATGAACGTCTTGTGCCTTCTAGTAGTAATTCTTACATTTCCAGCAGCTTTTGCATAGGACAGTAGAAAAAACTTGATGACACAGTTTAAAGAACTGCAAGCTATTAAGTTATGCTGCAATTGCTTTTTGCAATAAGAAATAGCATAGTTCTCTTCCTCTGGTTATAATGTATTAGGATTTTAAGACTTCTTAATGCCTGCTATAGGAGAAGAACCTAGTGACGTTTAAATGGTTCATGTATAATTTGTCAATCAAATTTCATGATTAACACTCTCACTTGCACCTGCATGTCATGTTTTAGTCGCCATGGCAGTTCGACACCTATCATACGTTACGAACGGGCTCGATGTCCATCATATGTTGCTTGGGAGACCATGGCAGTTCGACGATTGGCGCAAATCACGATAGGTGCAACAACAGTTAGCGGATGGTGAAGGACAAGACGAAGTACATGCTTATGTCTTTAAAGAAAAGTACAAGAACCAAATCTTTACAAGAGGAGGGGAAGACTTTTCTTTCATTGACAATATCTACAATGGAAGCGAAAGTGGAATTCAAGTTGGTTGTGAGCTGCATGTTTTGGTAGTAAGGGAAGCATAGAGGCCGAAAAGTCGACTGAGGGATGAGCGACTCTAGCGAAGTTATGACTCGTCCTCGATGAGTTTTATGACATTCTTTGGAGGGTTACTTCCTATGCGGCGCGACATCCAACACTGCATTAATCTCGTTCCCGAGACGAATTTGCTGAACTTGCCATAAGGAACACATTAAAGTGACTATGAACATGTCAACTTCCAACACTATTGACACCGAAAAAGAACGACAACTGGTGGATGTGTGTGACAGCCGTGCGATCAACAAGATCACGGTTGGCTACAAGTTCCTGATATCGCGACTGAGATGATTTTTTAGATCAATAAAGTGCATGATAAATCTTCGAAGCGACTACCACCAAATATGTCGACCGGGGGACAAGTGGAAGACAACATTTAAAGCGAGGGATGGATTGTCCTTGTCCAACATACCGATTACTTTCATGTGCCTCATGAATCATGTGAGTGCTACGATATTTCATTCATGAGTTTGTCGTGTTTACTTCGATAGTTCGATGACATACTCATCTACAATTCAGACTACGACGAATACTTGGATGTCTTGAGAAGGGTCTTGGTTGTGCTAAAGTAAATCCAACTTCATGTTAATTTGAAGAAGTGTTACTCTATGACATCAAAGTTGCTATTTCTCGGGTTTATTGTAGGTGCCTGTAGTATCCATGTCAATGAGGAGAAGGTTCGTACAATCCAGGAGTCGCCGACACCGAAGATTGTAACAGAGGTGTGAAGTATCCATGGATTAGCGACGATTTATTGACGGTTTATCTGAGATTTTAGCACCGTCATGTCGTCTATTACATAGTGCATGAAGAAATGGAAGGTAAATTAGGGAGAGGAAGCATCGACGAAGGTAATCAAGAAGAATCTTTGTACGACGACAATTTGAGCTCTCCTAATTTCGACAAACACTTCGTAGTCAATTGCGATACCGACGACATGGGCATTAGTGTGGTGCTATCTCAAGAGAAGTGGCTTGGGACGTTCTTTAATGAGAAGCTTAGCGATGCTCGAAGGAAATGATCCACCTACTTTGTAAGGAATTTGTGCTTATTCTGACCATGAATCTCTTAAGGATTTGTGTAAGTGTGAAGAGAGAACATCAACAATGATATATATGCGAGGTGGAGCATATTTTTACAGAAATTTGTGTACAAGCTTGTGCATAAATTTGAGCTTCCAATCGGCTGACCGACACACTTAGTAGGAGGGCTTCGTTGCTAGGTACGCTTAGCCAGGAGGTGGTCGGGTTGGAGTACATGGAGCTTTTTCAGGAAGATGAGGATTTCCGGATGTAGATAACAACTTAATAAAAAATAGGTCATCGACGACTTCCACTTAGCACGATGGATATTTAGTGATAGGGGATCGACTTTGCGTCCCTCTTACATCTTTGAGAAAGAACTTTGATTAGGGAGTTTCATGGTGACAATTTGGCGGCACACTTGGGACGAGAAGAAAACAATATTAACTATATCCACAAGATATCATTGCCTACAGTTATGACGAGATATGGGGAAGATAGTGCAACGATGTTATGTATGCCAAACCGATAGAGGAAAGACACAAATACGGGTATATATATCCCACTATCGGTCTCGAAAAACATTTGGGAGGACTTGTCTATGTACTTCATATTAAGGACTCAATAGGGTTTCGATTCGGTGTTCGTGGTGATGGACTGGTTCTCGAAGATGGCACACTTTACATCTTGCAATAAGACATCGAATGCGACACACGTGGTTAAATTATTCTTTTCTGAAGTGGTGCGTCTTCAAGGAGTACCGAAGAGCATAACGTCTGATCGAGATATGAAATTTTTGCGTACATTTTTCGGAGTCTTTCAAGCATCTTTCGATCATCATTAGAATTTAGTAGGACTGCTCATCCGCAGACGGACGATCAAACCGAAGTGGTCAATAAGACGTTGGGTAATATGATAAGAAGCATATATTGAAAGAAGCTGAACTAGTGAGACTTTGGCTTGGTGCAAATGGAATTTGCGTATAATAGCATGGTTTAATCAGCTGCATGGAAGTCTTCGTTTGTTAGTTTGTATTCCAAACCACCTAATTATGTTCTGGATTTTTATGTTTGGCAAAGGGATCGCCAGTGTTCAAAATTTTGGCCTAGGCGACCACCTAGACGGTTCCTAGGCGATATGCGGCCGCCGGCCGCACCGAAAATCCCCTAGGCGGTGGTCCTAGGCGGGTTTCGGCCCTAGGCGGACCTAGGCGGACCTAGTCGGCCTGTTCGGCCGATTCGTGAATTGAAAATTAAAAAATGATTCAAAAAAATTAAAAAGTGATATTTCAAAATTTGAAATTTCAGATTTGCAATTTAAAAAAACAAACAAACAAGAAATATAACTTACCTTCTGTTGTTGTTGTTGTTGTTCTTGTTGCTGTTTTGCTGTTGCTGCTGTGTCTTCTTCTATTTTTTGGAGACGAGAGGAGATGGAGAGGAGAGATAGCATGGAAACGGAGGAGAGAGGAGAGATGGAGGCGGCTGCACTCTTTCTCCTCTCTTCCCCTATTAATTAGGGTTCCACGGGATCTGCGAGTGTCCAAAAAAAAATGAAAAAGCTTGGGTCATGGATCGGACCCATTGCCTCTCGCACAACACAGCTACACCACTTAAGTCCATACTTGCTAGCCACAAGAGCAAGTAAAGTTGTGTTATTTTTATACACATAAGAATAATTATGTCTATTACATATAAAAAAAAAATACATTCAGTTCGTCTGCCTAGGGGGCCTAGGCGCTAGGTGCCCCTTTGGCGCACCGAACCCGCATAGCGAAATTTATAATATTAGGGATCGTAAAAGAGTACAACAACGAATAATTTGACGAATCAATTCCAATGAGGTTCTAAGAGGTTTGGGGGTGACTACAGATGGCTAATGCAAGGTACGAGACAATGGCGAACAAGCACAATAAGCTCAAAGTTCTCAATGTTGGCGACGTCGTCATGGTGTAACTATGGAAGGAGATGCTACCGCTCGGGCAATATTACTAGTTTCAACTGAGGAAATTTGGTCCTTTCAAAGTGTTGTAGAAGATTAACGACAATGGCATAAGGCTAATGCAAGGTACAAGGCAATGACTAACAAGCACCGTAAGCGCAAAGTTTTCTATGGTGACGGCGACATGATATACCTTCGAAAGTAGAAGGTACCAGTTGGACCTTACGATAAGGTTCAGTCGAGAAAATTTGGCCTTTTCAAAGTGTCGTAGACGATTAACGACAATAACTACGTCATATACTTTCTATGTTCGGTGAATCTTGTCCACATTCAACATCACGGACCTCTATACAAATCGGACTTCTATACAAATCATACGGATTACGGTACACTTATCCCGGTAGCAGCACGGAGAACTCTAGATCGAGTTCTCAATAAGTGGAGGGGATTGACGTAGACGCATCCAGGCTCTAGAATGACAGGCTCTAGAATGGCTAAACTGGCCCAAAACTGGAATTCCGGTTAATGCAACTGTAATTCATGTTTAAGCCAAGGCTTGGGTAAGATAAATTTCCGGTTCGGTGAACCGTACTTTTTCAGATTTTGAATATTTTGACTGAATGTTTTATATTATTTTTGGTATTTATTTTTCATAGTTTCTTTAGGATTCTTTCTTTGGGCTTAAAGTTACGGCGTGCTTATAAATATGGCTATGTAGAAGATAGTAAACAAGTTGGTTGTCATTATTTTAAGTTATCAATAAGTGTTCTCTCTTTTAGTTCTCTTGTGTGGGAATTGAGTTGCCAATCCTCATATTTTACTTCGTTGGTTTCAGCGATCTGCGGTTCGTGCCGTGTGAACCTTTCAGCCTATATGGATCGTATATGTTGAATTGTATTATATCAACCCATACATAACAAAATGGTAGTATATTGTATCGAGTATACTTTTCGGCGTTTTCGCGTATTACTATACTGACAACATAGCTTAGCGGTTTCTACCAGAATTCTTCCTCTCCTGACCCCCACCTCCCGCAAGAGCACAACTGTGTGGCTCTGAACGTGTAACTTCTCTGAGGCTGAGTTCGTCTGCAACTACACACCTGAAAGCTTGCAAGAGCTGCTTTATCATGGCTATATACCTGGATATTGTATCCTATAAATTCAAGATGTGTACTCTACTTACAATCTGGTCTGAAGGCTGTTTTACTGTAGTTGATACCGACTTCCAAGTATTACCTAATTCAAAGATTCAAGCATCTATTAATAATAGTCTCTCTACATAGTGTAGTGCTATGCAAAGAAATCGTGAGAGGTGGAATTGAATTAAATATAAGATACTATTACTAAATTGTTCTAAAAGATTATGCAAGTTCTGCATTTTCTGTTAGCATGTTGTTGCTCACATGTATTTTGATTAGTACTCATCTTACTTTCAGTGAAAAGGTTGCCTATCAGGCATTAAAAGCCAGTGATTGGCATCTAGAAGGTGCTTTTGATTTCTTTTATAGCCAACCTCAGATTAGAGCAGTCACTGATTCTAGACATATTGAAGAGCTTTACAACAGATACAAAGGCAAGTATTACTTGAATCTTTAGTTATCACCTGATATCTTTGGATTAATTTCTTTTCTAGCCCTGCTTTTGTTTTAGGGCATAACTTTTATTATTTTGGTAATATTAGTTGCTACTTTTTTCTCCTTGTCTTCTATTTTTTAAATTTGTATGTTGATAGTAATGAATCAAAGTTCATAGACCTCAAGCAGGTCTTAACCCTGCAGATCATCTACTTGTTTCTGCATGACATTGTTCCATGTCACATTTTAGTTTTAGTTTTAGTTTTAGTTTAGGGCCGTAGGCTTCCTACTATTCATGATAAAGACCTAAGATATATTGTAACACTACTATTCAAAGACAAAAAAACCCAACACTGACAGGAACATGCATGGCTATCAAGCCAAAGAACTTAAGGGACCATATATAACTCACTCGATTGCTCCCTAAGCATCTCACCTTTGTCCTGGGTCCATGCTCAATTGCATACGAGGCTAGAAGTTCTACCATATTTACGACTTCCAATAACTTTTATCGCATCAGCTATTATATATATCTAAGCAAGCCAGTTATTGATATGACTCGGGTTGGGTTTGGGATTGCTTATTGAAGACTGTTTTTTTTCTTTCTCGGAAAGCGATCCAAGGTGTTTGATAACAACTTATCAAAAGACTTTTGAAAAGTTGGTTCAATTTTTGAGTAGATTTTGGAAGCAATGAAGAGGGTTGTTTCCAAAAGTTCTTGTAACTTATCAAATCCCATTTACATAATGTCCATCATTAATTTTTGAAATTCCCACCATCTATCCTTAGCACATGTATAGTTCTTTCATTTTCAATAATTTCAGGACTAAAAAGTGGGTTTACCAAACTTCTTATAGATTTTGACGGCAACTTCCATCATATATTACCAAACAACTCTGATAGCAGCTTTTGACAACTTCTTTTGATAAACTGCCTCACTGCCAAACCAAAACTTAGTTTCTGCAAGAACGAATTATGCTTCAACGTTCGCGTGATATCACTTTTAAATGATAGTGATACTTAGCCACTACATTCTTGATCTCAATTGAGGAGTCACCTCAATTGAAAGGTGACCTAGAAGATGGGGAAGACCTTCTCAGCCCACACAAACAAAATCTATTCTACTATATAATGCCAAAAGTTTGGCTTTACCGTGAAATTTTTTCTTCCAAAAATACCCTTCAATATATTTACTAATTAAAAAAACTAATATATATGCACGTGCGTTGCATGTATTTCATATTACTTGTGAAGAACAAACAATATTTTTTAATTATTTACTTCTTGTGAAGAGCAAACAATATTTTTTAATTATTTATTACTTGGAAAGAGCAAAGGCCTTTAATTTTTTATTTCTTAGAAAGAACAAACAACAACCTCATTTAATTTTTTTTCTACATGTAAATGGCTATCTACCCATGTTAAATTTAAAGAACAATTTGACTTAGTAAACATAGATAAGGGTAATTTTGGAATAAAAAATTTCACGGTGAAGCCAACTTTTCATATTATATAGTAGTATATTTTTGGAATTTCCACCATCTATTCTTAGCACATGTATAGTTCTTTCATTTTCAATAATTTTAGGACTAAAAAGTGGGTTTACCAAACTCCTTATAGATTTTGACGACAACTTCCATCGTATATTACCAAACAACTCTGATAGCAGCTTTTGACAACTTCTTTTGATAAACTGCCTCACTGCCAAACCAAAACTTAGTTTCTGCAAGAACGAATTATGCTTCAACGTTCGCGTGATATCACTTTTAAATGATAGTGATACTTAGCCACTATAGTCCTGATCTCAATTGAGGAGTCACCTCAATTGAAAGGTGACCTAGAAGATGGAGAAGACCTTCCCAGCCCACACAATTAATTTTTTATTTCTTAGAAAGAACAAACAACAACCTCATTTAATTTTTTTCTACATGTAATTGGCTATCTACTCATGTTAAATTTAAAGAACAATTTGACTTAGTAAACATAGATAAGGGTAATTTTGGAATAAAAAATTTCATGGTGAAGCCAACTTTTCATTTTATATAGTAGTATATTTTTGGAATTCCCACCATCTATCCTTAGCACATGTATAGTTCTTTCATTTTCAATAATTTTAGGACTAAAAAGTGGGTTTACCAAACTCCTTATAGATTTTGACGACAACTTCCATCGTATATTACCGAACAACTCTGATAGCAGCTTTTGACAACTTCTTTTGATAAACTTCCTCATTGCCAAACCAAAACTTAGTTTCTGCAAGAACGAATTATGCTTCAACGTTCGCGTGATATCACTTTTAAATGATAGTGATACTTAGCCACTATAGTCTTGATCTCAATTGAGGAGTCACCTCAATTGAAAGGTGACCTAGAAGATGGGGAAGACCTTCCCAGCCCATACAAACAAAATCTATTCTACTATATAATGCCAAAAGTTTGGCTTTACCGTGAAAATTTTCCTTCCAAAAATACCCTTCAATATATTTACTAATTAAAAAGACTAATATATATGCACGTGGAGTTAGATAATTACATATTTAGAAAAAATCTATTCTACTAACATGGGTAGTTAGATAATTACATATTTAGAAAAAAAAAGAGTTATTGTTTGCTCTTCCCAAGTAATAAAAGTAGTGAACAATTAAGGAACTATTGTTTGTTCTTTCCACGTAAGTATAAAATACGTGCAACGCAATATTTTTTAATTAAAAAGAACAAACAATATTTTTTAATTATTTACTTCTTGTGAAGAGCAAACAATATTTTTTAATTATTTATTACTTGGAGCAAAGGCCTTTAATTTTTTTCCTAGAAAGAACAAACAACAACCTCATTTAATTTTTATTTCTTAGAAAGAACAACCTCATTTAATTTTTTTCTACATGTAATTACCTATCTACCCATGTTAAATTTAAAGAACAATTTGACTTAGTAAACATAAATAAGGGTAATTTTGGAATAAAAAATTTCACGGTGAAGCCAACTTTTCATATTATATAGTAGTATATTATATAGTAGTATAGATATAGATATAGTAGTATAGATATAGTAGTAGTATAGATTTATTACTTGGAAAGAGCAAAAGCCTTTAATTTTTTATTTCTTAGAAAGAACAAACATCAGTCTCATTAATTTTTTTTCTACATGTAATTACCTATCTATCCATGTTAAATTTAAAGAACAATTTGACTTAGTAAACATAGATAAGGGTAATTTTGGAAGAAACATATTTCACGGTGAAGCCGACTTTTCATATTATGTAGTAGTATAGATTCATATTATATAGTAGTATAGATATAGTAGTATAGATATAGATATTATATAGTAGTATAGATTAATTAAAATTGATAGAGGTATTTAGGTAATTAAAAAAATAATTAAAGTTAAGACGATGTTATAAAATATACATTAAATATATGCATAAATGCATATAGTATAGGAGCCAAAGAAAAAAGTAGGCAAAAGTCAGGCTTTAAGCACAAAAGCCCAAGAGACAAAGTAATAAAATAACCCAAATAATGTTAAATGTATGATAATATCTTTCAGTTTGTTTGCTTTTCCAAACCTATTATGTCAGAAACTGAATGAGAGAAATAATAATGTTAATAAAGTTTGCAGCTGTAAGCACATGAGCCCAAGAGACAATGTAATAAAATATGTATTAAAGGTATGCATGCTGAACTTTGGGAATGAATAATAGTTCCCAAAAGACTAGGCAGCTGAGAAAATAATGTATTTGCTGGATGAGTGAATATATATATCCTCAAGTTGTTCCAGCAGAGGCATATCAAGTCCATACCCGAGGTTGCTCCACAGTAAGAAACAACGATACTTTGGGTTGCTTTACAACAAGAAACACAGAGAGATGCCAAAGCCATGATGCCGAAAGAGGCCACAGTCATCAAGCCAATACCTCGGGTTGTTCCCAAGGGCTGGGTTTGGTCAAGGGACGTGCCATCCTTTAAAGAACCAAATATACCAAAACCATCTCCTCCTTCGGATTGCAAACAATGAAAGGATGATGCTTCAAATGAAATGCTGCTGGAGTTGGAGAATTCACAGGTTGAAGACTTGGAGAGAATTGGTTTTAGATGTCAGTCTTTGGGTTGAATAGGACTAGCTTCATGGTCATGACATTAAGTACTTTTTAAATTGCTTTATGATGCTTGAAATGTATGCAGAAAGGGAACGCTAAAGAGAGAAAATAAGGAGCATATAACAAGAACAGATAAATCACAAAACTCATGGGAGTCTAGACCATTTTATGCATGCTTTAATCTATAATCTATACTACTATATATATAAAAGGAGAACTTCATCTTCTAATTAAATTTGTTTGTTAAATTTAATGAGGGCAGCTAGATAATTATATGTAGAATTATTTTAAGAAAAATGTAGTTTGTTATTATAGTATCTTATGCTCTTTTTAAGTACAAACAAATTAATCAAAATACGTGTGGCATATATACTAGTTTCTGTTTAATTGCTCAAGTGAAACCTGAACGTGTAACATTCGGCAAGCCAAACCCTTAAATTCGACAAAGCTATTGTCTGAGACATTTCTACCTCTACTTGACTATCTTGAGGCAGAATCTAAAAACACATACATGCCTTATTGTGTATCGTGCATATAAAAATTGAACATAAAACATGTAAAGGGAGTATAAGTTTTCTATTCCATCACTTAGAGCTTCTATATGCATTGCATGGACACGGACATGGATATGGCACGACACCGACACGAGAACATCAATACATCACATATTTGAGTGTGTCCTAGTGTATTTTGGAGTGTCCAGCTTGTGTCTGATATGTGTCCTGACACGGTGCAGGTATATAGTGTGTCTGAGTTTCCTAGTATGCATGTTTTTGCTTAATGAAGCACAAACTATCGGACTATCCCGCTGCTTTTACGATCTGACCTAGGAAAGGATATGATGATCTGACATTGGTGGTCTTTGATTCTTAGAACCATTTGTTGACAACTTTTTCCCCGTTTTTATAAGTTTTCTATCTCAACAACATAAAAACTCAATTTTTAGCAGTCATTATATTTGATTAAAAGCTCAAAAATTTCTACCAGCACAAACTAGAAACTCTATCAAGGTTGTTAGAGGTGGACATCTAGGAGTTTTGGATGCTCTAGCCCCTCATTGCCTTAGGTGGCCACCATGAACCACCTTTAGTTAACCTGTTCCATGCCATTTTTTTTTACTTTGGAACTCAGCCCAAACCTAATTTAAAGGTATATAAATTTTTTTTGTACTTTTTTCCTATGATCTCATTCCCTTATCTGGTTGTCCTAACCCACAAAATCCCATATTCAACTTTGACATCCAGTCTCAAACCTAATTTAAAGGTATATATATTTTACTTTTGAAACGCTTTATTAGTTGTTTAGTTGCAAACTTTTATTGGTAGTTTTTTGTTTTACTTTATTAGTTCTTGCATTACGTGCATATCCTACTTGCTGTATTAGCTGTTAGATACTTGCTTTATACTAATGAGTTTACTTGTTTAATTCGTTAGCTTGTTAGCTGGTGTAGTATCGGTTCAGTATGTGCACTGTGCACTTGTTTAGTTGTAAACTACTACTTTTCTAGATTTTAGCTTATGTATTAGATGCTGCATTTACCATTGCCTTCTTTAATTTACTTATTGAAGGTTAGGTAGTATTTTAGCTTGTAGAAGAAGATTTATGACTAATTTGAAATTAAATACTATGAACTTTCAGCTTTTAACAAATTCTTACCATTAATTTTTTAAAAGCAAATCACTACCATAAAGTTTCAACCGTTACTTTAGACCATAACACCGTTAAAGTTGACAGGAAATGACCTTTCCGCCCTTGACTTAAAAGTAAGTAACCCCTTATTATCCTTTTTCATTCAACTGGTTCTAAACCTATTTAGAAAATCCAAAATCGTTCTATCTTCAAATTCCTAATTTTGCTTTGAAAATTTGTCTTCAAATCCCTATTCACTTTCAAAATTACATCTTTAAGATTTGGAGAAGATTTCGGACTTGTGAGGACGATTGGACTTCAATTCTTTGAGAGGTAATTTTTTTTGAAGTACAATCCTCAATTTTTGATAAAAATTCTCAATTTTTGATATCACTATGTTGTCAACTCTTGTAGATGGATACTCTAAAAGACCAAGGTTCAAAGAATCGGTATCAAAATCGGTATCAGACCATTCCTATGAGTATCGGGATCAGTATCGACGGTTTCGATCGGAGTATCGAATTTTTTGGTATCGAAAAGCAAACAACTATTAGTAAATTATTAACATTTTAGAAAATATATTTTATACATTTTTGCACAATTTAAAGTATTTCTAGTGTTGTTTTTTAGTATTTTTGAAATTGAATGAAATAGTAGTCTCCCTTGTCGATTGATTTATATGCGGTAGATAAATTTTCCTCTTTTATATGCTTTTACAACCTTACTATGCTTTTACACCCTTGCTAATTGGTCTTTTTAATTCAATTTTCTTTGCCGAATTGATCGGAAAAGAGACCTCTAATGTCGGTATCGGTTAGTATCGGGTATCGGTCGGTATCAGATCGAGACATGCCAAACTGTATCGGTATCGGCTGTATCAGATCGGTATTGGCCGATACTTCAAACTATGTAAAAGACCCGGTGGATCAAATTAGTAGATAGGTAAACCCTAGTGTATTATTTGTTAAAATCCTAAATTTTTTAGGATTCATTTTTGTCTTACATCTTAGGGTTAGTATAGGATTGACCTTACATTTACGACTTGGATTGACCTCCCAAGGGCTCCCTAATTTAGGATTAGGGTTAACCTGATCAGTGTGTTGTGGGTTGAGGAGGAGATGAGGAAAATGGGAGAATAATATTAGGGCCTGTTCAATTAGGGTTTTGTTTTCTCTTTAAAGGGTATAATTGTCATAATTTGATCATGTGCATGTCACATGGGAATCATTTGTATAGAAAATAAACATATTGTATTAAGTTGCTACCGGTTCATACTTAATGATATCAATTTGCTTTAAAAAAAACTTTATGGTAGCAATTTGTCAAAAGTTGAAAGTTCATGGTATTTAAGTGCAAATTAGCCAAAGATTCTTGAATTAAGAAAGATCTATAGCTTGAAGATAGGTAATTAAGTTGGTATGTGGGAATCAAGTTGGGAGAAAATGTGTCGATATATTCTGTTTATGATTTTTTTTCTTTCTCAAAGTTACTTTTAATGTATTTATAGTGTAGCATCTAGCTTGCTGGAATATGTGCCATTGCTATTTAAATACTAAACCTTCGAAAAACACAGATTGCAAATTTTGCATTTGTTTGCTTTTAATTATAATCCTAGTGTATTCTCTTTGCTATGCGCAGACCCTTATGTTGATATGATCATGGTGGAAGGTATATCTTGTCTTTGCAACGATCTGCAGGTAAAGTTCTAAGCTGTAGTAGGAATTAGATTATTTCTTTTAGTGTACATAGACAAGGACCCTTGCATGCAATGAGCATGATAGGAATAAGAGTATAGAGCCTTACTATATGTTAGCAACTACATTCGAGAAAATCTCAGATAACTATAATAAGTAACATTACTGTATGATACTATATGTTAGCAACTACATTCGAGAAACTCTCAGATAACTATAATAAGTAACATGGATGCATACGAGAACTCTATTGAGAAAAACAATACTATATGTTAAATAATGAAGCTGATACATGGTAGGAAACTCTTCTCTCCTAGCAGGAAACTAAGTAATGTACTTCTAATGAAATTACTCTTATACTGGAAATAATAAAATTTAGTGGATCCCTGTAGGAAGCAATTGGTCAGTTCTTTGATAGGTAATTGCTACATTCTTCCAAAATATGACACCCAAACTAGATGTTAAATTTATTCTTCTAATTTTGTTTGAAACAAGTATATTATGTTTGGTTCCTTGTTGGGACATTTAGCCAATCTAAGACAAAGTTTGCAACAGCTCTACATACACAATCATAACCCGTGCTTCTCTCCTTGGCCTGTTTGCAGATGTTAGTACCATAAGGAAGTAATTACTTTTGTCATTGTTGCACTTGAAAACTAATATATATATATATATATATATATATATATATATATATATATATATATATATTCTACCTTGTGAATATAACTATAATCAAACTAATAAATGCCATCTATATCTACAACAAATGTTTAATTTACAAATAATAGGAAGTTGGCTATGGAAATATTTTCAAACTTATTAGATCCTAGTAGGTTCCGTCTGCATGTGAGAATAACTACTTAAAGTTTCTCAAGTTTTATGAAATTTATCACACCCGTTCTCCGTAGGGCATAAGTGTCACAAAGAAATTTATAAAATGAAGAACATTTCACACATGCTGCGGACCTTTCCAAAACTTTTTCCCATGATGATAAACTCCAGAAAGGCTTGACAATGTCTTCATTTGATAGAAGTACCATTTACAGGCATGTCAGAAACATGTCGAGTTATTCAAATTGACGATTCCCACAACATTTGAACATGCCTCAAACTTTTATCCAAATTCTCGGAACTGTCAGGATTGTTTCACATTTGTTCTGATGAAGTATTGTGTCGGTGTGCAAAAACCAGTTTCCTAGGACAATGTCTTATTGAGCCATTACGTTTCCAACACTTGATGAGATCCTTGTATAGCTTTGCTCATTAGCACTTGGTTCGTATAATATAAAGTTGGCAGTTCGATCCCAGATTTTGCATGTAAAAGCTTCATAGGTTTTCTATGTTACCAAAAACTGATGATATTGCAATGATGATGATAACGTCCACGTGATACAAATATCTTTTTGCAATTATGGGTACGGTGGGACAAATGGTCGGTCCTATTATAGATTTAGTAAATAGTTTCTGAAAATAAACTGGAATCACTAATTTCTTGTTGGAACCCTCCTTATGAGTCCCGATCCCCATTCATTAGCTTCGTATTTTGACAACATCCAGTAGTAGATTACAATTCTAGTTTAGGTTTCCTCATAACTACTAGTACTGCATCATTTTAACCTGTTCACTTCTCATTATATTTGATTGATTGGCAACTGCTGCTTAATTATTGGTGTTGTAAACTAGACGGACGAACATCAACATTTTAGGTCTTAGCATGTTATTGTTATTTGTAACTATACTTTGATGATGTCACTTATGCAAATTGTGAAGTTTCTAATCAAATCTTAGTTGTATCATCTTTATATATAAGCCAATGAGCCTCTAACCTATTATAATGTAGATTGTTTCTATATACTGAAAACTACACATCATTCTCATAAAAATCTCAAAATCTATGTGGTCGGTCTTTTGATTATCTATCTAGATATAATTAAGTGACTTAGTTCTACTTTAAGTTACTGATTGGGGTTCAATATAAATATGTGGTTGATAATTTTGATATATTTCTATGTACATACATCTGGTTATTGATTAATGAAAATATTGTTAACAGCCTCAGTTTGGAGAATTATGACATTGCCTGGTATTAAGGTTCACATTATCGGGGATCAGTTTTAGACCCTTTTTATGAGTACTATCAGTTTCAAATGTTCGGCGCTTTCATACAGGAGTTTTGGAGTTCTTGGTTTTGAAAAGCCAAATAATAATAAAATTTATTAAAAATTTCATACCTTTTAGGCATATAGTTTTTAAAAGAAATAATTTTAAGATTGATGAATGCTGTGAATTTATAAATATACAACAAATAGTGATTGTTACAAGGTATCAATAATTACTGTTATCAACACTACAACACATCGGTCCTCTATGCAACCAAATAAGTGTATAAATATTAAATAATAAATTGTATCAACCAAATGAGTGTATACTATAAAAAATGAATGTTAACGACACTCCATCATATAGATCTTCGACGCAATCAATTAATTTTTTCGTACTTCTTTGTTTCTTTTTCTTTGGTGAATTGGCCAAAAATGGAACCCCCAAATATTAGTATTGACCGCTGTCAGTTAGGGTCAGTATTAGATTGGGTGCCAAAACTATACGATACAGCTAATACATTATACGTATTAGTATCGCTCGATAGTGTGAACTTTGGATTTGCATCCTTGGTAGTTTTTGCAACTTGCTACCGTACGCTGAGTGTTTCCTTAGTCCTAGGCTAATTTGCAAGTAAACACCCTGTACTACCCCTTATTTGGAGCTTGCTAACTTAGAGTATCACAATCGACAACTTTGCTACCCTGGACTTTCTAATTTGCACTTGATGTCTTGAGTTTCTAAGTTTTTGCAACTTGGTACCCTACGCTGATAAAAGACCAAAATAAAATTACATTATACCCATGTCATCTTTCGCCTACACCTTAGCCCTAACTATAGCTAACCCGGCCTACTTGCCCCCTCCCAATTATGGGACCAAAACATGGCCACCCCTGTAGTGTCCGACCTACGTCATGTCTACCTCCATCCTTCCTCCCCCTCCCCTCACCTTCTTTCTCACCTCCTAGTCAACCTTCATGGAATCTCTTCCTGCCTTGTTAACTCTCCTTGCCACCCCACCTCCTGGACAACCCCCTCTCCTAGATGATGCCTTTCCTCCTAAATTATGTTATATTTAGGGTTTGAGGTAAGTATGGGGAGCAAAGGATAAAGTAGGGATTTGCTTTTTAATTTTATGGGCAAATATGTCCATAATGGTACATGCCTTGCACATGACTGACAAGGTGGATGACAGCCTAATGTAGGTGTCTTGCAAAAATTAGAAGTTCAAGGTATTAATTTGCCTATAAAATAGTTTAGGATATCAAGTTGCAAATTGGAACAGTTCAGGGTATTACTTGCAAATCAGCCTTTATCCAACTCTAGTTTTTGTTTTTGTAATATTTGTAGTTAACACTAGATCCAAAATGTTCTATGTTACATGGGCACAGACAAGAAAAAATACAAAGGTTGAGGCGATGACTACAACTTATTGGAGTCTAAATGGCTTAGGCCTGGTGTTACAATAAAGTCTTTGTCTTTTTTGTGACGACTGCTGAGGTTTAGCCCACCTAATTTCGCAGAGGAGCTGCCTCCGTCAACTTTTGATAAACCAGACTCTCATCTATTACCTGCTCCTACTGCATGATACTTACCAACACAAACTTTAGAACGATGTACTTGCTTTCAGGTTGAGTTTCTAGACTTAGAAAGTTGATTGTTTCATCTCTAGAAGTCACTTGAATATGTTTCCTAGAACTCCTGTCCTGCTACTTAGGTACGTGAGAGCAAGCATGCGTGCACATCAACACTCAGTAGCAGGTTGACACAAGCATTGCAAGTTGGTTTGATAAGTTTGATATATCTAACTAGCTTATTAATATTCCAGAATGAAGAATATATTTTTGGTAAAAAATATGATGTTTTAGTCCTACTAACTGGTTAAGGCTGGGGATGCTTTCTTATTGTTGTTGGATAATAACTAGTTACTAACCTGACTAGCAGAATAAGTGCATTTCATTAATCCTAGTCTCGTAATCTAGTTTTTAGTTATACATTTCATTAGCCTTAGTCTCATAATCTAGTTTTTAGTTGAATTGAGTTCTCAATTAACTTTATCGACTATGGTCAAATGTGTGATGTACAAATTGAAGTCTCATTAATGATTTATTGTATCAAAAGTAGGATCATACCCATGGTTTAGTTCTATCAAACTTGTGTGAACCAATAATTGAGAGACATGCATATGCCTAAATTTATGTTAAACTAATAGTTTTTGAAGTTCAATAATTAACCGGAAATATTTAAGAGGAGGTTTATGCTAGGATCAAGATAAGATTGTTACTATAAATAGGAATTGTACACTTTATCTAACTACAAATATCTATAGAAATCTTTAATTTTTATGAAGTTTTTGTTTTTGTTAGTTAATTACCTCATAGACTAACTATTTTATCAACACAGACACACACACACACACACATATATATATATATATATATATATATATATATATATATATGGGAGGGGATCGGGAGCCCCGTTTCCGGAGCCCCGCCGAAGCCCCGCTTTCCCCAACCGTTGGATCGAGCGGGGCCCCGCGCGGGCCCCCCGATCCGACTCGCGAGGGGGGGGGGAGGTTTGGCAGGGCTCTATATATATATATATATATATATATATATACACAACCATAATAGTGCCTTCATTCCAAAATCTTTACGGCCGGCTATATTAATCCTTTGCTTCCATCCATCTTTATTAAGAGTCAACTTCCTCTCCAAAAATAGCAAATGTCACCCCTTTTGACATTCTTTATCCAAGTTTAGGTCTACTGCTAGTCTGCTACTTCTGCTCCTTTAACTAAGATCCGAAAATTCCTTCTAATTGGTGCATCTGTTGGCTCCCCTATGCATTCTAAAACTCTCTTCTCAAACTTCCCGCCTCATATTATCCTCAATTGGCACCACTAACAACTTTATGTGAGTAAGCACATTTCTTGTCTTAATGTATTTCACTCATCTAAAGCAGTCAAGAAGAATTCCCCACTTCTAAGTCTTTAACCATCCCATGTTAATTATTTGAGCAACATCCTCCCCAATCTTGTTGTCATGATAAGTGGATCATCATAAATAGTGAAAACTATCGTCCTAGGTATCTCCTAGCTATCAATGTGACTCCCTCATCTCTTTTTGAATATTTTCTAGAAGCTACATTTATGATCTGCTAGGTTCCAAAACTTGTATACGTTTCAAATACACAGGTTAACTTTTCTCTAATTGTCCTTGTAGCAGTCGCTCCAGTGTTCCACCCAGTACACAAATTCATTTCCAGGGAATGGCCTCCTTGTAAACAATCCGGACGTCTGTTAATCACCGTTGTTAGGTTTCCACCTTGCTACTAGTTGTATCTAAAAGAGTTAAAAGAACACAAATTGTTTCACATATGGAATGGTAGCTTTAGCTTGGAGAAATGCTATTTTACGTCAAGTTCTAGAAGAATGAGATTAGTCACTTCAAGATCATCTTCAAGGATAATCAGGAAAATAAAATACAGAAGGTCATTGCTTTTCTCCAGATTTAGAACTCAATTACACTGATCTACGTAGTACTCATATTTAAAAAGAAAGCATACCATATCTCTGTCTCAGTGTTCATGTGCAAACATGTACATTTATTTCTTTATGTTTTATTGGAACCTAGGAAACATGGACACTCCAAAAATGTCCTTGTCGTGTTGGACATGTATTGGACACACCATGGTCACTTAGCGGACACTCCACGGGCACTTCCAAAATAAACTAGGACACATGAAGATAGGTGCCATATCCATGTCATATCCGGGTCTATGCAACATAGTGAGAAGTGAGAACTAGGTCAATTACAATTTTCAAGTATATTCATTGAGTGGTTATGGCTTATAGATACTTATAATGACACAACAACAATATCAGAAAGTTAACATGTCATATTTGAGGTATGTGCAGAAGCAAGCCCAAAAAGTTTTGTTTGCTTGGTTTCGTAATTTTTATACGATTATTAATTTATTACATTTAATAAACAGAATTCCAGTGTTGCTGTGTATGCTTATTTGTTAGCTACTTCTGTTTTGATCCCTTTCATTAAATGTAAGGGCAACTGAGATGATTTGTTTGAACTTATTCCTGTTCTCTGTTCCTTTGAATTGCTATACCTTCACATATTGAGGAACTTGCAACATGCACGTGAGGATTATTTCTTTTTAATTTCCTCTGATCGTATTACTTCTAGATATTGTTATGGTCACCAGAGGAATTCAATATTCTTTTATCTGCTTATGTTTCAATCATCTTTTTTTTTTCTCCCTTTTTTTCTTCTTTCAATAAACATGTTTCTCATTGGGTCTTTGCAGGTGGATCCTGAAGATATTGTTATGGTATGTATATTTATTATATCATGATATATTCTCCTTGGTTAATAAGCTACCTTCAGTTGATGGTTGTAAGAGTTTGATTATTCTTGTACTGTGATAGTTAAAGTCCTTTTCTTTCTATAAGAATTCTTCTGACAGTTTGTTTCGTAATTTGTGAAATTTTAGCTTTTTGGGTCTCTCGAGAACACTCTTTACAGAAGAAATTTAACATTCTGGCGTCAGTTACAATTACTAGTTTTCAGGGACATTCACCTTGTGATATTAATTAGATTTTACCTTTTAGTTTTTCCTCGTATACAAATTTCTACATCGGTTAAGAATCAAAAGCATTCATCTCACTGTTGCCACTGTTAGTCATGTTACATGATATAGATACTAACTTTGCAAGAATATATCACAGAGCTGGGAATTGGCAGAATGTACATTTATAAAGTAACTCTTTCTTAACAGTTCCATGAAATAAATGTGACTTAATTGTTGATGAAAAATTATTACATACGGTTTAGTTAATATATCTTAATTTGTGACCAAAAGTATTTTGGTATCCAATATCTTTGGCTACGTTGGGACCACTGGTTAGGTTACCTTTTGTCTAACAATGTAAATGTGTGAATTATATAAAAATTTAAATGTTTTAAAATATTTAAAATGCAATTTGAATATATTTTAATTAGAATTTGTTAAAGATATTTTTAGAATTTTGTATATGTGTTTAGTTAGATAATACCATTTACTTAGTTTAAATTTAATATTGAATATAAATATTGAGACTGCGTGAATACATAAGTAGTTAGAATGATTTTAAAAATTATTTTTTGTAGGCTACGTGAGGATACATAAACAGTAATTAGAAGTTTAGAACATATTTTTTGAATTTTTGAATTTTTGAATTTTTGAATTTTTGAATTTTTTTTAATTTAATAGAGGATAAATATACTGTTTGGACGACTATTTTTTGAGCAGTTTTCAAGACACATTATAATAACTAGTAAATTCACGTGTGTTGCTCGTGAAATAAATATTTTTATGATAATGTTAAAAGAACAGTCAAATATTTTTGAACTAAGATTTGTTAAACAATTTAAATATTTTTGATATTTTTCTCCTTTAAATTAATTTTTAAATTTAGTTTTTTAACAGTTTTAAATATATATTTTGTGCGGAAGAAAAGAGAGATTTTTTGCTCGTAATTTTTTTAATAAATAGTGGAGATAATAACATTGAAGTAATTTAAGCTCAGTTTTAAATTAAACAAACGGTTAGACGGCTCAATTTTGAGCCGTTCTAAGCCCTTGTTATAAGAGTAGAGATAATAACATTGAAGTAATTTAAGTCAAATACAAGTGAGGTTAAGGCACTTATATCTAAAAAATCATTATTAACAATAATTAAGTTATATATTCCTCTAATACTTTGATCTTGATACATGTGGTTGTAGTATTGGACTATCGGTATCAGAATCAGTATCAGATCCCTCCTACAAGTATCAGGATCAGTAGTATCGACGATTTCAGATCGGAGTGTTGAATTTTTTTTTTTTGTATCGAGAGGCAAATAATTTCATGTTTTGTGAATATATAAATTTTCCCAAAAAATTAAAAAAGGACAAAAAAGGAGAAAAATGAGGGGAAAAACAAGTAAAAAATTCTTCCAAATAAAAAATGACAAAAATCTTTAAAAAAAATGAAAAAAAGGATAAAAAGGGGAAAATAAATAAAAGAGTAGGAAAAAAATTGAGGAAGCAACTCGAAGAAAAAAAAATCTTAGTGTAAGACTTCATATTACTAATATTTTATTACACAGAAAATTAGTTGTATTTGAGGCCGAGATACATTTGTCCCTATTGTAAGGAAAACTACAAAGAGAGGTAACAAATAGACACCATGTTTTTTCACAATAAGATCAAGACAATTTTTTTATCTTTTTCAATGGTTACTTTAGGTATGCAAAACGGTAGTAAGGTACAACGATATAACTTAATTGGAAGAGTTAAACATGATTATTTTTTAATGCATAGCTACACTTCATATGTTTAAAAATCAAAGCCAATGTTAAACATATATTAAGTAAGGATTTAAAGATACCAAACAAGTTATGCCTCTTATCAAGTCTGGAGTCATGTTCTGCATTAGTAGCTAAAGAGCAAGTGAAGCATCTCTCTCTAAATATTATAGGTTAGGTCCATAGGTAATAGGTATGCATAGAAACTTTATGCGAGCTGCAAAGCTACTGATGTAGTCCATAACTAAACGGGCTAGGGGTGAGCATTATACGGTTTTGGACCGAAAATCGAACCGAACCGAATAAGAGATTCGGTTCGGTTTTAAAAAAAATCGGTTTGGTTTCGGTTTTGAAAATACTAAAATTTCTTATTCGGTTTTGGTTTTGGGTTTCTGTATTGGTACAAAATCGAAAACCGAATAAGAAAATTTAATTTATATATATATATATATTGTAGAATAGGAATGATAGATTGATTCATTAAGAGGAGAGGGGAGTACATTATATAGGAGAGGCTAACCCCTCTCCCTATTAGTCTACCCGATGTGGGACTAAACTCAACTTAACACATAACTCAACATCCTCCCACAAGCTGGAACATAGATGTCAATCATGTCCAGCTTGTTACAGAGAAATTTAACCCGAGGACCTAGAAGAGATTTTGTAAATATATCAGCTATCTGATCGCCGGTCCTCACATGGTAAAACTTTATCATCCCTTTATGATACTTCATCACGGACAAAGTGAATGTCGATTTCAATGTGTTTTGTCCTTTCATGAAATACATGGTTAGTAGCAATATGAATAGCAGACTGGTTATCACACCACATATCTGCTGCTTTATATACTGCTTCTTCCAGTTCCTGTAGAAGATGCAGATATAGCACATCTGTTGTGCCATGAGCAATTGCCCGATATTCCTCTTCCGAGCTTAATCGTGCGATCACACTCTGCTTCTTGCTATTCCATGATATCAAGTTTCCGTCAATGAAGACCGAGTAGCCAAATGTAGACCGTCTATCCGTAAGACTGGCACCCCAGTCAGCATCAGTGAAACACTCGACATAAGTATGCCCTTATTCTCCATCCGATTTTTTTTCGGATTCTGACCTAGACAACGCAGAATTCTGAGAACTGCCTCCCAATATGGAGCTCGTGGTGAAGACATGAATTTATTTGCAACACTAATGGCAAATGAAATGTCTAGACCAGTCATAACGGCCAAGTAGTTGAGTTTCCCAACTACTCGACGATATTGATCCGGATCGGTCATTAGTGTCCCCTCGTCGGGAAGTAACTTTATCCCTGGGTCCATGGGCGAGGTTGCTTCCTTAGCTTGTATCATTCCTGCATCATTTAGGATGTCAAGCACATTTTCTCTGAGACATTACAATATCCCGCTTATCCCGTGTGACTTCTACGCCCAAAAAATAGCTCAACGATCCCAAATTCTTGGTTTGAAATTGTTCTAGGAACTTTTTTAGTTCTGCAATGCCCTGACTGTCGTCTTCTATGATCACAATATCGTCCACATAGACACCGAATAGTATCCTCCCAGCTAATGTCTCGTGGTAAAATATTGAATGATCCTTCTTTGATTGACACATACCAAACTGAGTAACCACATTTTTTAAGCGACCAAACCATGAACGAGGAGATTGTTTGAGACCATAAAGGGCCTTCCACATATGACATACTTTACCCTCCCTTGCAACAAACCCGGGAGGTTGCACCACATATACTTCTTCGTCAAGATCTCCATGAAGAAATGCATTCTTGATATCCAGCTGTAGCAACAGCCAGTCATAGCGAACAACTAAGGCTAAGAGGACGCGCACATAGGTCATTCGAGCAACTTGGGAGAATATCTCAAAATAATCCTCACCATAGGTCTGAGAATAACCTTTTGCCACCAGACGAGCCTTCAGGCGATCAAGAGTGCCATCCAGTTTTACCTTAATATTGAACACCCATTTGCAACCCACTGCCTTCTTACCATGAGGTAAATCAACCAAGTTTCATGTATGGTTCTCTCGAAGTGCTTTCATTTTCTCTTCCATAGCAGCACGCCAGCCGGGATGTTTAAGACCCTCCTCTGCAGAATTGAAAATCTGAATCCTATCAATAGTCGCCACCAATGATTGTGTGTGGCTCGCAAGCCCTTTGTAATTGTGAACGTACGATGGATGATCACGACATGTACGACGAGGTCGAGCTGGCGGATCAGGTGGAAGCAAATCAGTGGAGCTAGAGGAGGATGAAGGCGCTGTGTTCACAGACACTATCAGCGAAACTCGTTCCGGCGATGCTGGTACCGACGGAGCCGGTGTGTGCGGATCATCGGACCGGGAGACTGGCTCGGTAGGGGAGGGCACCCTTACTGGTGGCTGTTGTGTTTGAACATGAAACAAAAAGAAATTCTCTTTTGGGTAAACTTGTGGAGCCGGTTCAGTAGTTTGTGGAAGTGGAGGCAATTCAGTTCCAACAAAGGTAATATCCCAAGAGAAAAAATACCGCTTCAAGACTGGAGAAAAACACCGATACCCTTTCTGATCCTTAGGATACCCAAGAAAATTATATTGGATAGCCTTTGGATCTAGTTTAGAAAGAATTGGTCGGGTATCTCTAACATAACACAAGCAACCAAATATTCGGAGAGATAAAGAAAGCGACTCTCGTTTGGGATATAACCGAGAGATGGGAGCATCGCCGTTAAGAACAGACTACGACATGCGATTAATTAGATAGCAAGTTGTGAGAACGACATCCGACCAAAATCTTTTTGGAGTACGTGCTTGGAACATAAGAGCACGTATTGTTTCTAAGAGGTGACGATTCTTGCGTTCAGCCACACCATTCTGTTGTGGTGTGTAAGGACATGAAGTTTGGTGGATGATGTCATTCCTAGACAGATGTGAAACAAACTCACGAGACATACTCACGACCATTGTCACTGCGAACGCATTTAATCGGAACACCAAATTGTATTTTGATTTCCGCATAAAAATTGCACCAAATGTTAAATAATTCGGAGCAAAATTTCATAAGAAACAAAAGTGACACGCGAGTAGTCATCAACAAAGGTAATAAAGTACTTGAATCCCATTACAGATTCAATCGGACAAGATCCCCATATATCGGAATACACCAACTCGAAAGGAGCGGAAGCAACTTTATTTTGACTGACCGAATAAGAAATCCGGTGATGCTTAGCCAAACTACATGACTCACAATGAAAAGAACATTAAGCATCTAAAGATGGGAATATTTTCTGGAGTGCTTGGACAAAATGATGTCCTAACCGACAGTGTAACTCAAAAGGATCAAGTTTCATACCAGCACAGACAATGGAGGAAGGTTTGTTAAAAAGGTACAAGCCTCCAGCCACATGTCCCTTATCGATAGTCTTTTCAGTCTTTAGGTCCTGAAAAACACAACCACCAGGAAAGAATGTTATCGAGCAATGCATATCACGAGTAATCTGACTAATTGAGAGTAAGATGAATGGGTTTCTATATGTATGTAATACAAAATGTATTGACAGTCCCGAAGAAAGACGGACAAATCATTTTTCACGGACTGTCAGCGAACCACTGTTGGCACATGTAATATTTAGACATACGACCAACCTGTATATAATTTCGTATCATACCTGGACGCACCAGAACCAAGGATCCACTGCTTCGACTGTAACACATATGCCGCTGAGTACCATGCGGTGGACCCAAAAGTAGAAGCTTCATCTCGACGTTGAGCTTGAAACTCAACAAAGTCTGCATATGCTTAGTTAGTCATTTGTACGGATCGGCCGCCAAGATCAGGCATATCTGCGGTGACATTGGCGGCAGGAGTTTTAGTACACTGCTACTGAAAATGACCATGTAGACCACAAGTTGAAGCATGTGCGTAGTCGACCTCCATCACGACCGCTAATGCCTCGTCCACCATCACGGCCAACATTCCGGCCACCACGTCGTCCACCACGACCACTACAAAATCCAGTATGAGCGGCTCCCAGAGCAGATTGATCAGCGGTAGCATCACTTGGAGATGTCTCGACGACCTTTGCTGTCCGTAGGACACGAAAATGAGCTTCTATTAGAGATGGAACCTCAGCTCCAGCAATGATCTGAGAGCGAGCTGAGTCTGCATCAGGACGGAGAGAGGCAAGATATGCCATGACATGAAGCTGCTATCGTTGAGCCCTTGCTTCATTGATATCCGTCGTTAGAGGTAATACACGATCAACTTCATCGACCATAGCCTTAAAGGCCCGGAAGTGATCCTTAGGAGACTTGTCGCCATGTTCTTTCTGGTAGACGTCGACGACCGAGTCGTAGATACGAGACAAGTCGCGTTTTCCATCAAACGCCGTCGGTAGGATCCCCCATAATTCTTTTATCGTGTCCGTGTTCTGAACCATGTCCTCCATCGATGGTTCTATTGAGTTCATCAACTGTGTAAACAGTCGACTATCATCTCTCCCACTGCTCAAATGTGGGATCAGTCGTCTCCGGAGGGTTGTCAGTCAGATACTTGGACAACCGCATTCCCCGAAGTATTTTTTCAACCTTCTTTCGCCATGTTGAGTAGCCATCTGGTCCCAACCGTCGATCGACGAGTCGAATCGAAAAAATCGTCGTGCCAGTGCTCGTTGGTCCCGCCAATGCGTTCCCGACACCGGTAGTAGTACTGCTAGTTGCATTAGAGTTATTAATCCTGCACTTGATTCGACTGTCGCTAGATCTTTCCAACCTCAATAATCACATCAACTTTACCGATGCGCTATCAATGTGGCCAGAACAGGCACGCGCATGGAAAGTAGAGATCGTATGGGGATCACACAAGCCAGGCCACTCTCTGTGTAGATCCTGATGTGGATATCGGGGTAGGACGGAAACAAAGATCTACGTAAACAAGCAACTTGTCTACTATTTGTTAACTATGACTTTTTTTTTGGGAAATTAGAGTTCAGACAGGAAGGAGGGACGACTGCTGAGGGTTAGGGTTTAGGATTTTTGGGCTGCATAGTGGGGTCGGGGGCAGCGGAGGGGGGTGCTGGCTGCAGGAAGGAGGGGGGGGGGCAGGGAAGCGGGTGGCAGGAGGCGTGGGGGGGCTGAAGGGTGGGTTGGGGTTGGCGGCTAGGGTTATGGCTCTGATGCCATGTAGAATAGGAAAGAGATTGCTCTATATTGTATATGGAGTCCGGAAGACGGTACAAAACTGTATATTTGTCCGTCTCGTCTTGCTGGTATGGCGCTTAGTATTCCACGGCAACGTCGAACATGCGACCTTGTGCCAAGGTCAAAATCTTTTTTGTCAAGGCATTAGCATCATCATGTGATGTGACTCAGCACCTACTTCGACCACATCCAGGAGTCGTCGTTTAACGAGTACGTAATCCACACTCTCTCGGGCCCGCAGAATACTGGTGTTAGTGATCTAAGGTTGGTCGCTCTTGGCAAGAGCGGGAGGGTAACCATCATCATTAAGATTGACAGCTCCATAAGTTTAATCACAAGAATGTATCGGCGAGGATCAGAAAGAAGGGAGGATCATGGGAGTGAAGTTCAGCATGGCGATAATGAAGACAAAACCCAACCACGGGACGTGTATGTCGTCGAAGGTGTTTTCGTCATTATCGTCGGAGGAATTTTGTCGTCGTTGGCCTCTATGCCGACGGAAGCAGCTGGGGGGGGGGACTGGTCCATGAGACGAGAGCGCATCTTGTCACGTCCGAGGAGGTCGGATATATGCTGCTGGCAAGAGGTGCTAGCGGTGTAGCGGACGCCGCCGCTCCCGTTCTGGTGCGAGGGGAGGTTGGCGCGGCGGGGCTTGTCGATGCTCTTGTCCTTGCGGTGGCGGAGGAGGCCCTCCACAGAGGGGTCTTCGTCATCGAAGGAGGAGGAATTGAGCTTGTCCATCTCGAGGTCTATATCGTCGGCGGAGGCCACGAACCTGTTGAGGCAGGACAGAGGGTCCTCTCCTTCCTCGACGATCTCCGACTTCTTCTACGAAGAGTAATGCTGCTTGATGGGGAACAACTTCTACGAGGAGAGTAAAATGTTCTGAACTTCTGTGGGTGAAGGTGAAGGTCGGGAGTGAAGGTGGAGATTTTGTTGTATGTATACTTAGTTGATGTTGCCTGTAAGCACTCACTTATTTGAAATACAGTACTGAATGATATTGTTTACGTGAAGAACACTCATCTCCTTCTGAATTTAGCTGACAGAAGATTGCAGTACTGACGTTTTAAGCCTTTTTCTTGTCAAAGTTGAGGTGGTTTTTAAAAGAAAAAAACTTGTCGAGTACTCGTTGGCGCAACCAACGGTTTACATAAGTAACGTACTGATGATTTTGTTCGTCGAGGTGAAGATTCACTTTGCTATAAAATTCTTCAATCATCTCTTTATTCTTCAATTTCATACCTCATGTTGGATGGCTTCCCGCAATGGGAGCAGTCTGATGCTCGATGGCTTCCCGCGACATGAGCAAGATGGTGCTGTTTGTTTGCTTAGAAGGTTGTTTGTCTACTTCCTGCGGTTGTTGGAGATAGCTTCTAGTGGGACTGTTTGTCTATTTTCCGTGTTGGGAAATTGTTTTTTCTTTCCTTCTTTAGCGAGGTCAAAAAAATCTAACAGGGCCCCTATACCCCCACGAGAGGCGCTGTCCTCTCGACCCTCGACCGTTGCCGGTCAGACGCTTCGCACCCAAGCTGTCGAGTGATATATCTTGGGGGTTTTGGAGATAGCGGAAGTGGAACATTGGCCATTTTTTGAGTGGCTTCGGCCACCAATTCTAGATAATATGCAACCTTAGTATTGTTCCCTTAATGCATGAGATCATTCTTACCAGTACATTATGTTTTCCTTTTGGTGCGCATTTTTTTCTTTGCAAGATTTTCATTTATACCCAAAATTTCAATGTGGGGATAGCAGCATACTAATGGCTGATTCTAATTAGTACAATTTTGCTGATACATCACACTTAAAATGGTAATTGCAAATTGCAATCAATGTGTCTGGGATTAATTTTGAAATCTGTCTATTCCAAAGGATAAATTGGCAATGCTTGAGAAGCAATAATTTATGTAAAAAAATTCATTTGAATGGGTAATAACCTCTCAGAAGTTCTCTCTGGTTTCGTTTCTAATTGTGCTAAGTTTGCAAATGCTGAAACAAATACGGCATCTATTTCTCTGTAAAGGATATCTGAGTCCGTTTCTGTGTTTTTGACAGTTGGTTGTATCCTGGCACATGAAGGCTGCTACCATGTGTGAGTTCTCTCGGCAGGAATTTGTCAGTGGTTTACAGTCACTTGGGTGCGTTTATGAGGCATTTATGCTGTTATGTTTCGTTTTCTTTTTCTTCCTTCCCTTGACTTGTTTTTACTGGAACTATCAAGTGAGGATCATGTTGAGGAAAACCTGTTTGCAGGGTGGACTCACTAGAAAAGTTCCATGAGAAAATACCATCGATACGGGCTGAGCTGAAAGATGAAAGTATGTTTATGCTGTTATGTTTTGTCTTTCACTTGTCTTAGTTCAAAATGTAATGTTTGTCTTTCACTTGCCTTAGTTCAATAATGTAATATTTTATTAATTGGCACTAGAACTTATTTTGCAATCTATTTGAAATGTGTTATACAACATGAAGGAAATTCCAGAGAAGTTTTTATGTTTCATTTTCATATACTTGAGTGCTTACTATAATTTGTATATAAGTATGTAACTTCTTGATGGATTATTAGATCAGGTTATTAATTGACTTCTCAATTCAATGTTTTCCAGACAAGTTTTGCGAGATATACAACTTCGCATTTGTATGGGCTAAAGAGAAGGTATGGTTTATTTTGTGTTTTACATCTGCTAACCTCAAAGTTGATGGTGTACTTGATAATTATATGAAATATATAAATTTCTCATTAAAAAATAAAAATAAATGTCTAATTAAAAAAATAAAATAAAATTCTAATTAACCAAGATAGGAAATATTTGAGATCTTAAGTTGTTTAAATAATTTAAGTGGCAGTACTAAACATTTAGGGGCCTTCATGAGTTAGTGGATTCAAGTTTGAGAACCATTTTAATTTGCAATTTGGTGGCAGACGAAATTCATCTCTCTTTGATGTTTTTGTCATGACTAGAGTAAGGCTAATTTGCTTTTGTCAAGGACAGCTTATATCTTGTTAGTCTTAGCAGAAGTTTCCAGATATTGAC
The DNA here is from genome assembly GCA_036927795.1 of Iris macrosiphon. Taxonomy (NCBI): domain Eukaryota; kingdom Viridiplantae; phylum Streptophyta; class Magnoliopsida; order Asparagales; family Iridaceae; genus Iris; species Iris macrosiphon. The sequence goes on from JAYESA010000013.1 coordinate 12,917,061, forward strand.
TAATAAGGGTGACCAACCCAAACCACATTGCAACTGCTGCGCAATGCGCTGAGTGCTAATTGCACCAAGATTCCCCTTCGCTCAGTTCCTGTAGCTTTGCAGTTTTGGTCTTGAAAATGTTATTACACCAACTTTTTTACGTTGGACAAGCAATGACTGTTTCAAGAAATAGAATTGTGTGTTTTATGAATCAAGTATTTGAAGGGAGAGGTATAGACCTCTATATGTTACTGTAGGATGTTTTTTTTTTTTTTGGACGATTTATAATATAGACATGCATTGGAAAAGTCGGTCTGGCAAATAAACAATAGTAGGTTACCGCTTGGGTGACCACCGGCTGTCAGTAACTAGAGAGGTCTGCCCATGTAGATGTGGAGGACTTGGTTATGGATGCATTTTGGTTGAAAGACTCAAGAAGGGGCCAAAATTATGGTTTCTAGCTTGCGCAATGCTGGAGAAATAACTAGGTGGAAGCCTTGCTAGTGAAAATATTGGTTGAGGCCTAGGTGGAAGCCTAGCTAGTGAAAATATTGGTTGAGGCCTGTCTGGCTCCCTGGTGTAGGGGGCACACAAATGTTCTGGAACTCCTTTGCGTGCTGAACTACTTCTGATCTCTATAAGTTTTGTTAGCAATCACCAACTGAGATATGATTCATTGGATTCATCTCATTGAGATCTTCAGTTTGACTACAAGTTTGTAGAGTATCTAGCAAGTTTTTTATTGGACCATGAAGATCAAGCAGTGATGACTTCCAAGTTAGCTGCTTTCTAGGGTCCACCTACAGTGACAAGAGAAATGCACCAAACTGTGGTATGAGATAAACTAGTCAATTGGAGGTCAAAATTGACCAACTGGAGATTTTTGGGCTCTGTCGGGTTTCTTGCTCAAATAAGGGTTTCCTGTTAGGAGTAGTGGTTATGATCAAGGTGCAGATCAATCTTAGATACACATGTGCAAATGCAGCCAATATCTTGCATTGCCTGGGGCAACCCATGCAAAAAGTGAAGGCTCTAATAGATATTGACCACGAGGTAATGTCAATATTCATGCATTCCCCCTCCACCTATTAGCATAGTCGGCACTGGACAACACGAGATATTGGCTGCAGGGAATCCGAATTCGTCAACAGTTTAGTTGGATCCTATACAACCAATATCTTTTGCTGCCTGGTGTAGTCCATATAAATAGGGGAGCTGAGCAGATATTGGCCATGATACATTGTGAATATCTCATGTAGCCCTTCCCATCCCCACCCATTTATGTGGGGGTTACACCAGGCAATACGAGATATTTGCTGCATGGAAATCTGAATCCATCATCAGTCTCCTAAATACAGGAGTCTATTCATTAACTACATAATGCAATCTTCTAAGTTGAAGAGTCAGTATAACTTATTCTTTTTGTGTTTTTCAGCCTATTATGTCTCTTAGGAGGACCCAATTTGACTTTTAAATCAGAATTTGTACAAAAAAGAGTTCAGGTTTGCCAATTGTCTACACTCCAGAGGTGAAAAAGACTGGTTAGTTTTCATCATAGGGAATCCTCAGTGTCAGATAATGGTTGGCTGTCAATTTCAGGCAACATAAAGGAAAGAAAACTAAAGTAGAAGTGATGGTTATTTTAGGAAAATGATCATGTCTCCCTGTATGATTGATCTCCGGCTGGACATGGCATTTGGTTGGTAAAAAGAGGAAGCCCACTACTATATCCCAAAAGAAAAACACAGCAAACTTGATTTACTGAATGCTGAAATATTAGGCATTACAATGGGATGACTTAGTATGTAAGGGAGGAAACCACGTAGTGGCTAACAAAAGGTGGTAGATGTAGAAGCACTTGAAGTTATAAATTGTTCTTGACAATAGGATGTAATGGAATCACTGAAAAAGAGGAATCAAGAAGGAAATGAGAAGAGGAGAAAAATGCTGGTAACTAAAAGATTGTCTATCAGTCATATTTCCCGCCAGTGGATTATTATTGCTCATTACTCGTCGTCAAGTGAGGTAATCTTTTAGGGGATGGAACATCTTTGAGGTATAGCCTGTTGCCAACCCTTTTGCAACATAATCTGATCTTAGTTATCGACTCTTCCAAGGCTTTGATTACAGGCTTCTGTCACTAAACCCAAAGAAGCAGTTGGTATAATATGTGAAAGGACTTTGATACTGAATATATTCTATATATTGTTTGATCTTAATTTTTGATGTTTCACATTTTGTACTCTTCTGGTACTGTTTCGGCTGTTTTATTTCTGCTTCACATTTAACAATCAATTTGTCTGGGAATGGCATACCTTTTCACTCTTTGGTTTAATGTGCCGTAGAGATGAATACAATTTTTGTATATCAAATTGTATCATATACCTCTTTGTCTAGCCTCTAACATAGGGGAATTTGGAGGGTGCTCTTGGCCGCATGAGCTTAAACAGTTAAACTGCATAGCCGGAACAAAGACCTACCTAACTTGCCCACTAACCGACTAGGTTCTGTGGCATGGCACTCTTCATAGTTACCTTGGTAGGACTTCGGTGCCAACATAGAAGTTGACATCGGGTCGAAAGCCCATCACAAAAGTTTTTTAAATTCTTGTATGGAGCTTGTTTTTGCTCTATAAGCTACCCTATCTTGATGGAGAAGGCCGGGGATGATTGAGCAATCAATTTGTATGTTAGTGCAAAGGCATAATATTGGATGTAATCTGGCTAGTGAAGTCTTCATTTCCACAGCACCTCTCCATATTATCTCAATTTATACTGGTATCTTTTCTGGTTTGAAAATTGCAGGGCCAAAAATCTCTGGCATTGGAAACAGCTATTGGCATGTGGCAGTTACTTTTTGCTGAAAAGCAATGGCCTTTGATTGACCATTGGTGCCAGTTCTTACAGGTATCGACTCCACTATTTTTTTTCACTTTCTAAAACAAATTAACCATATGGTTGAGCAAAATTAAATTTACATTAGGTTCACTTTTGTGCTTCAAATTTCTTCCGAGATTCTGAAAATATCAAATGTGGTAGATGTTACTCACATTTATTATATATTACCTCGTCTTTCCAGGGTGTACTTGACTCCATTAATTTGTTGCGCTGAGTGTGATTACTTTTACTTTTGGTCAGGCAAGGCATAATAAAGCAATCTCAAGGGACACTTGGTCTCAGCTATTGGAGTTTACTAAGGTAAGGACTGAAGTTTAATTACTCGAGGTAAATCCATTTTCCCTTGGGATAACAGGATATTCAACTGGTTACATCTGAAAGTTCTGTAAGATGCATAATAACATATATGCGTATAGAAATAGTTTCGTTTGATGGCTGTTTGCCAAATGCGCGTCCGAATAGATTTGGTGGCTGCTTTGAAGTGCAAGATTTATGTTGCTAGTACTAGTGGCCTATTAGTTGGCTTGCTATCATGGGAAAAATAGTTTGGTGATAGTAAGTCTAGAAGTTAAAAGGGTATTTGAAACTTGTTTACCAAGCATTTAAGCTTCAACAAAATCAAAATCATTATACTTACCTTTTTGTTCTTTTTCTTACCAGACAATTGAGCCACAGTTATCCAACTATGATGCTGAAGGAGCATGGCCCTATTTGATAGATGAATTCGTGGAGTACTTGATTGAGAATGAGATAGTCCAGCGCCGTAGCTAAAATATGTGTAATTTGATGTTGACATGGATTATTTGTTATATACTATTGTGATTTTACTGCAATACTAAAACTGTGTGCTCTATCAAACTGTACTAGTCGCCTAATAATACCAATTATTATCTGGTGCTTGTTGATTAAAATGAACTTTTGCACTTGTTCTCTGGGTAACTCTGTTATAGCATTTCCCTACCAGTTTACAACGTTGCTTTCAATTGGTGGTGCAACTCGGACGGATTTGGTCGGACTTGAGCTCAACTTGAATCTAACCTAATGAATCATAAGTCTAGCCGGAGCCTAAGTCCAACCCGACTTCGGTCTAAACATATGAAATCCAAGATCATGTTACGAGGAATAGAAAAGTAATCCATGTTCCTTGTGTTAGGACTATAACTCAAATTCTAATATGATATTTGAAATAATTTTAAACAAGAATAATATTAAGGACTAATTAGTGTGTAGATCCTGGATTTTATATCAGTTTAGAATTTAAGTCCTAACATATCCAACCTGAAAGTTTGGATTCTAATTTTTTTTTTAATTTTTGTTTCTTTTTTCCTATTATGTCCTCTCTTTCAAAGTTTTACTCTATAGAGGGTAAAGTGCAAAATTTTTTTTCTTAGATTTGCGTTTTTGCAATTAAAGATCTCTGAATTTAAATTTTTTTCGTATTTTATATTTAGTGCATTTTGCACCCAATTTAATTTTTTGTCGTTAACGGACGTCAAATTCGACATCAAATGACTAATATATTTCTCACTAATCCTAATCTAATCATAATCCTAATCATAATTCTAATCATAACCCGCTTCTCCACCCTCCCCCTCGCCCCTCCTTCGGCGGTGTGGGCGACGGCCGTGGTGGAGACGACGGCTCTGGGAGGTTCTCGGGCCGAGGGGGGACGACGCGGGGACAGCCGTGGGGGAGCTGCGCGCGTGGGGTAGAACGCTGGGGAGCTGAGCGGGCTTGGGGGCGGCCGCTATGGGGGGCAACCGCGAGGGAGCTACGGGGAGCGCGGTGAAGGAGGGGGGGGGGGGGGGGGGCTGAGGGTGGGGTTGGTGGTGGTGGTGGTGGTGAAGGTGGTGGTGGGGGAGGGGGGACCGAGTACGGCGGGGAGGAGGGGAGGTGCTCGGGGAGGAGGGGGAGGGTGGCGCGAGGAGGAGGAGGAAGAGGCCAGCGACGCGGGAAGGAGGAGGAAGTACGGTAGAGGAGAAGGGAGGAGCTGGAGGAGGGAGGGGGTGAAAGGGAAGTGTAAGTTTAGGGTTTTCGTTTTTTTTTTAACAGTATTTTTAACGGAAAATGAAAATGAAGGACTATTTTGTTCAAATTTTTTAGGAAAACTTAGTTTTTCAACTCTAACCTAACATATTAATGGATTTATCCGAATTTATCCGATCGGATTCGAGTTTAGTCCGTCAAAGTTGTACCCTAACTTTTGATGCTGCTTCAAGTAGGAACCGTCTGAGTCGAAGTTTTCATGAATACAAAAGCTTGATTGTTTTATGGAAGAGAACAGGGAATCTACATTAGTATATACTTCTAAATATAGAAGTATATTATTATCCACTGCCATTGAAACATTGAGATGCAATGTTTGGTTGATCATAAATTCGAGAATTCGTCCACTTTGTTGGAGTGGATGATGTTTTTAACCTACGTAAAAATTATTTGAAAGTTGGATTAAGTAATCTTATATATTATAAAAATATCTTAATAGATTTGGATTAAATATTCCAATATATAATAGGAATATGTTAATAAATTTAGATTTGGATTGAATATTCTTACATATATTAGGAATACTAGTTATGAGTTTGAGGCTATATATATTAGGTTAGTCCTAAAAAAATATTGTAAAAAGAGACATGAGTGCTTTTACAACATTGAAGAGAAGAAAAAATGATTAAAGGTTGTTTCTGACAAGGAAATCAATTTGTGGTATTTCTTATTATCTTTTTTCCATTAGTTGTAATCTATTTTCTGTTACAAAGAGTTGTGGTAATCGTTTGGATCGGTGAAAAGTTTGTAAGGAATCGTTGTATTTCTTATTCTATTAGTGGAGGCTTTTTAGAGTTGGACTTCAATCGTCCCATGATTTTTTTTTCATCTGAATTTTTCTCGTACAAATTTCTGTGTTTACGATTTGTGTTTGACATTTTTAATTTATATGTTTTGTTCGATTCTCTCACAGATATTCTCTAATTTGAAAAACGATATCCAACACACTTTCATTGTTTCTATAATAAAGCTTGCTCTATGAAAGTAGAAAGTTTTAGTTATGTGGATGCCTATTCAACTAGCAATTTAGAAGTCAATGAACAAATAGTGACTGTGCATATGAGAGAGAGAGAGAGAGAGAGAGACGAGCATGAGAATTTGGTGATAGATAGCAAGGAGGTTCTCGGGAATCAGGTCACATTGTGTGGAGAACATGTGAATTGATGCACCATGTGAAAGCCAAAAATGTTTGTGAGGTGGGCTTCTTAAAAGCCTAGTCAAATGCCAGGCTCACGTGGGACTGCTTATAGTGGAATGAAGGGTAGTTAGAAAGTTATGCTCATTGCAAGTGAAATTGCAGCTGCAGCTATGTTAGCTAGATCACCATTTGGACAATTGCTCAACATGCAGGGTGCGTAGGTGGGGAAATATGTAAAAAATAAATCAATTATACATAATTATTTTACTAGGGATTTTTTTTAATAGAATTTGAAAATTTTCTTACGAAAAATTTAATTGGGATATTTAATGTTTTATTTTTCACTATTTTTGAAAAAAAAATGATATATAATAGTTTTAAAAAATAATTTTATAAAAAATATAAGCTATTAAATACTATACGTTAATGGAAAAAAGTAATAAAATATTTTATATGTAAAAATTGCAATCAGACAAATGTCTCCACTAAAATATTTCTTCCCAGTAACCGAGTGTTTTTCTTTTTACGGATATTTTAACAAATGTCTCCAGTATAAATATAAAACCTAATATATACCTCTATTTATTAAAAAATTAGTAAATATCTACATTATGAGTAAAATAATCTAAAATTTGATTAAATAGTAAAAATATATCTTAAACTTTTAAATATTTTATACAAAATAATGAGTTATTTTTAAAATATGTAAAAATATATGCTACTTTCTATATTTATAATAAAAATATTTTAAATTTTTTTTTTTGTTATATATATACATCTGTAATGTTGATGATCGACTGATAGATGGAGTCGCTGATGCAACGATAAGCTTGTTGTCTAGCATTCTTGAGAATGTATGTTCAAAAAACTTCTCTTTATATACGAGGGTAATATCAGAGGTAATACTTTATACATTTTGATCCTCTTTAAGACAATTGTAAATGGGAGTCTCGTGGCATTTGAGGAATACCCTTCTAATGTCTATTTACATATGTACTAGAATGCTTTGTGTGCTATTATTTTTTATATCTATGCTATACTAACATATAATTCAAATAGTATTATTTATGTTAATTATTTCTGTTTATTACATGTAGTACTCCTACTTTGAAATTAAATACACCGACTATTGCTCTCTTTTAGAAAATAAAATAAAATAAAAATAAAAATAAAAATAAACATAGGGGTTGTTTGTAATATAATTTTCTATAGAAAATATAAAACATGTTAGAATAAACGTATAAGAAGGAAGAAGAAAATAGGAGAGAAGATATCTTATTAGTGTAATCCCATAGTGGGAGACAAATGTCTTATTTATACAACCCAATGAAGGTGTAATACTAATCTCTATCCAATGTGGGACTAAAATACAAAGTAAAAATCTAACCCTTTAGTAACCCACGTTATAACACTCCCCCTTTGGATGACCACCATCTCTAAGCCTATTGTCTCGTTAAAACTTAGCCAGAAAAATCTATTAGGACAAAACATGTGCGAAAGAAGAGAGTACAATCTTTAGAATGACTTAGATAGGTGTTGGACACGTTTAATGTTTGCCTCATTAAAACCTTGTGAAAAAAATCCAATAAAAAAAAATCCATGACTAAGGAAAAAGAGTACAACGCGTTATAGTCCATACAAAATGTATCTTCCCCTGAAAATAATCACTCCCCCTGATGATGTTGATCCTGAACAGTCAGCTGACGAAGACGTCACATTCCAATTCCATGAACTAGTTTCTGAAAATTTGACTTTGGCAATGATTTGGTGAACAAGTCTGCAAGATTATCACTTGAGCGAACTTGTTGGACGTCAATATCAAAGTTATTCTAAAGCTCATGAGTATAGAAAAACTTCGGTGAGATGTGCTTGGTCCTGTCTCCTTTAATGAATCCACCTTGAATTTGTACAATACAAGCTACATTATCCTCATGAATAACAGTTGGAGTATCTGTGGTAGGAGAAATGTGACAAGAGCTACGAATGTGTTGAATCAACGATCTCAGCCAAATACATTCTCTACTTGCTTCATGGAGAGCCAATATTTCTGAGTGATTTTAGGAGGTAGCAACCATTGTCTGTTTTGTTGAACGCCAAAAAATAACTAGATTGCTATTAAGAAACACATATCCAGTTTGTGAACGACCTTTATGGGGATCAGATAAATGTGTTTCTTAATAGACAATATGCTATTAAGAAACACATTGTCTGTTCTCTTTCCCTGTCCGTCTCTACATCAAACAGTTAGGTATGCAAGAAGGCTAGCCTAGCATGCGCCCTAACTACTTGAATGCAGCTATCTCCATGGGCAAGCTAACTTCTCTAACTCAAACTCAAACTCTTCCCAACAGAAGCACCGCCTCCCATCTAATAGCCACGTCCCCCTAGATCCCGTAAGACCGGAATTTCAGGACGCACTATTAGTCTCACCCCATCAATCACCATCCACCATTCTAATAGCCACGCCCCCTAGATCCCGTAGGACCGGAACATCGGGACGCCCTATTAGTCTCCAACTTGTCGTTTAGCCTCCATCCCCGATAACAAGCATATCGCAAGCATAACACAACGTGACAATACAAGATTTCAATCCATCTATCTCTTATCTAATAGCCGCACCCCCTATATCCCGTAGGACCAAAACATCAGGGCGGCTACTAGTCTTTTCTCTAACAAGACAAGCCATTTACTCTTAATAACAAAACAAGCATACATCAAGCTTTTACATCCAAGAGAAGCAATTATATACATGATGACAAGCAAACATATGGACGATATTTAATAAAAGCAAGCATGGCACGCGTCTATTTATCTCTTCAAATTAAACATGCAGTTCTACTCTTTCCTTCGCATGGCAAGGTTCGTTCGATAGCTGTGTCAGTGTAGCTAGCATGCAATATTTCTTTCTTCTACTTAGCATGGCAATGGTTCTATCTCTTTTAGGCATGCAGGTCCTCGTTCTACCATTCATAAAAACTTTATCTTATTAAGTAAACATGCATTTCAAAAACTCAGATTCATTATTAAGGCGTGCAAGAATCAGAGAATGAAGTTCTGTCCACTCATCTAGATCAGTCATCTTTTGGTTCAATAAGGAGCTCTCCAAGAAGGTTTCTTTTTTAAATCAGCAAACCGATATCTCTTGTACATAGTGCCAATAAGGAGCGGGGCACTACACATTAATGCTCCAATGGCACTAAGATACAGTACTTTGGGTCCTAGCAGGGTTTCATTATCGTCCTTAGGATGATATGGATCTTTATTGATATCTAAAGATCGAACAACCATTGGAGTGCTAAGGGGATGAGATTTATCCATATTGAACTATTTCAATATTTTTTTTTGTGTATTTGGATTGTTGCACTAAATTTCTATTAGTACAATGCTCAATTTGTAATCCGAGATAATATTTCGTGTCTCCAAGATCTTCATCTCGAACTCATTTTTAGATAGTTTGCAGTCTCATTGATTTCATGTCTTGTCCCAATCAAGTTTATGTCATCGACATATACTGCAACTATAGCGAAATCTCCCTTAAATTTCTTTATGAAGACACATGGGCATATAAGATTATTCCCATATCCCTCCATTTTCATATATTCACTAAGACGGTTGTACCATATCCATCCGGATTATTTCAAACCGTACAATGAACATCTTAGCTTTATGGAATGCATGTTCTTAGCTTTTGAGCTGGGTAGGTTAAATCTATCTGGGATTTTCATATAGATATCGCTATCTAAATCACCATATAGATAGGCTGTTACAACGTCCATAAGTCTCATGTCCAGCTTTTTTTTAATTGTCAGACTTATCAAATAATGGAATATTATTGCATCAATTACGGGGGAATACGTCTCTTCGTAATCAATCCTGAGTCTTTGAGTGTCACACCCCAGTACCGAAATACGAAGACAGACATGGCCAGCTACCCCGTACAATATGCTATACGTTGTACGACGATCATGGCTGTACAAGACAAGGGGGTGCATGCTACAATCAGGTCTCCTATGGTCAAGAACTACTATGTCTCAATCATTCAATCAAGAAACAGTAAGCATAAAAATATATGATAAATCAATAAGACATTCCAAATGCTTTCTCAAATATTCTAGAGCCCAACTATGCAAAATAAGGAGTTGAAAGAGTAAACAAAAGTACATGACAGTGATAAGCTATAGTCTGATTTAATACAATAATGTAGGAAAACTAATATCCAGACGAGCCGGGTAACAGGTATCGGTGGCTAAAGACCCAAAAGAAGTAAATGTACAATAATGAACAGGGAAGAAGAAAACCCACTCGCTATCCCATGCTACTATCTTACTGGTACACGCCATGAGTAGGGGAAGGTACACTGGATCCTCGAGTGCTGGCTCAAAACCTAGCCATGCAAAACCAGTGGGGTTAGACCCCAAATAGCACGTACCACAAAGGAAGCACGAAATGGATAAACAAAAATCCAAGAAAAATATATAATAATACATAGGTTCAGTGTCATAACTTAGGTCCATGGCATATCCTAGCGCAAAGGCCAAACCCTACAACCAAATAAGGACAATGGTTGAACCATCACACTATGATACTCCATTTTTCTAGGCTACTAACCGAATAATACAATCACAACCAAGTCAATTTCTTATATCGACCAATCATTTGTATTGCTTGCTATTTTGTGGAGTTTGAGGTTATCTCAGAAATAATGCATAATAAAAATCCTCAGATCACGCCAGTGCTGAACATGAGCTAACCGAGCCAAATAAATAAACCATGTATTCACGAGATGCACCAGTTTCCCGTTGGGCCACTACGCTAAAAATATGGTATTAGTGGTTCCAGTGTTCCTATAGTAAAATAGTGGCTAGACAAATAACAGGTCAGATACTGCACTCCACTATGGCAGATGATATACAATATCTATGGTGGCCAGCCCACAGCACACTTAGAATGAATCTCTGTGAAAAAGTTTGTTGGCATGATCTCGGGATACCGTTTCCTCCAATGTTATAACCGCTTTTAGTTACCTAATTAGCTCTGTGTTGTGTTTAAAATCTCAAGGCGTGGTCACATGAGAATTTCTCTTAAGATGTCGTACAAAGTACGGGCATGCTAAATACAAATCCATGAAAGTCAAATCTGGATTCACCCGAGCGTGTATGCAATATTCAAACAAACAATATCCTAGCCACGCTTTGGTAGTTGACTCGCTTATTATGCCCGTTCTGGAGAAATAATATATATTTATAATATCACGCATTCAGGAATTTGGAGACATTTTCGATGCAAAACCCAAATATGACCACTTAACACGTGACACGATGTGTTGTACCTCGGCACACATTAAATCATTGATAAATATCAGGCAATAGTGGTATCAGCACGGATACAATATTCGAGTCCAATTACCAATTATATATTGGGTCACGAAGAATAAGAAACATTCAATCAAAACAAGCAAGGCCGCATGAGTCTCTAGGCCGCATGGGAAGTCGAGGCTGCATATGGCTCTAGGCCGCATATGAAGTCAGGGCCGCATGGCAAATTCTGGCTGCATATGAAGTCAGGCCGCATGAAAAGTCCTGGCCGCATGCTCGGGGTTAAAGTCTACTCCTTGGAACAAGTGTTGAAGTGACGGGCAGTGAATAAAGTGTTAGTGATGTGACATAAAGTTATTGATATGACAAGCTATAGAGTATGTCAGAGAGAAAAGACAAATATTATAGAAATATGTGCCACGGTTCAAAGTCATGCGTCCAAGAAAATGGTGGCCGCATATTCTCCAATGCCGTATAAGTGTCGGTGCCGCATATGAAGTCAATGCCGAAAGGAGTCGATGCCGCATGAAGGTCTTTTAGACTTAGTAAAATTCCCATTTGTTCAGTGAGTGAAAATAAAAGGTGTTCAAGGACACTTGTGTAAATAAGCAGTCATGCGTCCAACAAGATGGACGCATGCTGTCAGTATGCGATAAGAGTTCAGGCCGCATAACCCTCTCGGACTGCATAACACTCTCAGCCGTATAGCTCGCTGGCCGCATGAAGACTTCGTCTTCTCCAAACGGCAGGTTCGGCCATGAAGAAAGCTCCAAAAAATAAAATCTTACTTTGTCCAAAAAATCCTTATTTTAAGTCCAAATTGAGTAAACCAAAAGCCAAAATGCTCTAAATTGAAAGCTCTATCATGTATCAAAAATTGGTTTTCAAAGACCCAAGTTTAATAGATTAAAACCAAGAAAAACTTATGAATATCCATAAAACCCTAAGTTAGAAATATAGATATACTCAAAACCATCAATCAAAACAGAAAACTCCAAGAACTAAAGGTGCTTAGAAACACATAATGTCACGCCCCAATCCCAAAATATCGAGGGACAAGCCACGTGGCAATGGCCAACAGCACACTCTAACGGGCAAACCCAATTTAATGGACCCATCAAAGTGTACTTAAGCTGTAAAATATCAATAAATGTCTATTAAACATTTTACATTCTAATCTCATCCATGGAATATGAATACGAACAATATTAGCATAATGAAATATAAACCAACATCAAGTCTCAATAAGTATCTCGGGGAACAACCCGATAATATGTCTGATACAGCAGTTCAATAGACACAAAATAAAAGAGTCTAACAACAATAAAGACTGAGTATAGCTAAAGCAGATACTCAGGTAAAATCCTCGGCCATAATCTCGTCCTTGGGTATCAGTAATTTCACGCCCCGGTCCCGCCCGGGCCGCCGCTCCGCCCTGCCCCGCGCCCGTGCGGCCGGGAATTAACGAACCGGACACGTATCACCGTGCCTCGGCGCGCCGGACGCGAATTACCGCGCCCGTCCCGCGGGTGCGAGGGAGGAAGGGAGCCAAGCGAATGGCCCGTTCGAGCTTTCGGGGGACGTGATGCCGCACGGGCCTGGAGTTGCGCCCGTGCAAGGCCAATCGTTTAAGTTGATAGTTGGCTATCATCGCATCAATCGAGTAAGCAGCGGAAAGGGACTTGTTTCAATGCAATGCATTAGCCAACTGTGTGTTCGGAATAATCGAGGCAACTTGGGTTTCCTTTAGCAAAGGCACACGTTCGTTCCATACATTATGCCCCCTTATACGATAGTATTCTCGGGACAACAATCGAAACCAGGATTCCGGGTCTTCGGGACTGTGGCACGCCTATCGCTCCCTCGGACGATCCAGTACCTGCGAACAAGTAAACTGTTGTTGGGTCAGCACTTTATACAAGTACTGGTGAGATAAATCAACTGAACAGAAACAAGCATTCACTCAAACAGGCACTAAGTAATCATGTTATAAAATATTACATTACTAGTGATCTTTCTAGTTTTACCTAGGTTCGTTTCATGCAGTTCTAGCAGAGTCGATTTACTTGTTTAGAAACATGTTTGGAAACAGAGTTTCATATTGAATCTGCAAGCAAGCAAACCGTTCATGTTTCAGGGTGTGCGCAGCGTGTCTCGTGCGACTCGAGGGTCTGATACAAATCTAGACACACAATGCACATTCTTAGGGGCAGTCACTATCCAAGCCAACATAATGACTTAGCTATATGCAGGGCGGTCCCCGAGTATCTCAGGATCAGCAGTTGGTGGAACAGCATACCAATAACTCTTTATCTGATGCTAGAGGCAGCTGTGACTCATGGTTGCTTTGCACTATCATGGTAGCAGCCGTGACACATGTAGTTCAGCTCTCCACCAATAGCCATTGTCCGACCGCGTGCGAATGCATGGAACACTATCAAATAAACTCTAGTATGCAGACGAGACGAACCATCAGAATACACTCATTGTTGCGGGGCAATCCGACTTGTCACTTGAACACGTTCAGGCACAGTATGGTTCTCTCGAAGCATAGACGATAGTGAACATATTCATGCACTCTAAGCAGGTGATTCAGGATTCTCGTTAAGCAGGCATTGTTTTAAAGACAAGCTAGGTGAGTTCGTTCATTAACATGCAAGGCATGTTCTATCATTCTCTTAAGAAAACATTACAAGCAAAAACTCAGGTTATTATTAAGGCGTGCAAGAATCAGAGAACGAAGTTCTGCCCACTCACCTTGATACATAACGTCGGCGCGGAGCGGGGCGTTACATACTTACTAACCAACAAAAAGTTTCGTCCTCGAAACTTCAAGGATAAACTTCTCGATATCCCGAGTAGCGATAGTGCCGTCCCTCGCCGTACTCAATCGAAACAATCAAGCAATTCAACTTCAGGAAACATTTTGCACTTTGAGAATATCTATGGACTTATTGTATGGAACGCTCTTTGCAATACCATATCGATAATATCTCAGAGTCATAGCAACGGTTTGGGCCAGAGAATCGATTCCGCTCTGATACCATTCTGTCACGCCCCGGTCCCGCCCGGGCCGCCGCTCCGCCCTGCCCCGCGCCCGTGCGGCCGGGAATTAACGAACCGGACACGTATCACCGTGCCTCGGCGCGCCGGACGCGAATCACCGCGCCCGTCCCGCGGGTGCGAGGGAGGAAGGGAGCCAAGCGAATGGCCCGTTCGAGCTTTCGGGGGACGTGATGCCGCACGGGCCTGGGGTTACGCCCATGCAAGGCCAATCGTTTAAGTTGATAGTTGGCTATCATCGCATCAATCGAGTAAGCAGCGGAAAGGGACTTGTTTCAATGCAATGCATTAGCCAACTGAGTGTTCGGGACAATCGAGGCAACTTGGGTTTCCTTTAGCAAAGGCACACGTTCGTTCCATACATTATGCCCCCTTATACGATAGTATTCTCGGGGCAACAATCGAAACTAGGATTCCGGGTCTTCGGGACTGTGGCACGCCTATCGCTCCCTCGGACGATCCAGTACCTGCGAACAAGTAAACTGTTGTTGGGTCAGCACTTTATACAAGTACTGGTGAGATAAACCAACTGAACAGAAACAAGCATTCACTCAAACAGGCACTAAGTAATCATGTTATAAAACATTACATTACTAGTGATCTTTCTAGTTTTACCTAGGTTCGTTTCATGCAGTTCTAGCAGAGTTGATTTACTTGTTTAGAAACATGTTTGGAAACAGAGTTTCATATTGAATCTGCAAGCAAGCAAACCGTTCATGTTTCAGGGTGTGCGCAGCGTGTCTCGTGCGACTCGAGGGTCTGATGCAAAGCTAGACACACAATGCACATTCTTAGGGGCAGTCACTATCCAAGCCAACATAATAACTTAGCTATATGCAGGGCGGTCCTCGAGTATCTCAGGATCAGCAGCTGGTGGAACAGCATACCAATGACTCTTTATCTGATGCTAGAGGCAGCTGTGACTCATGGTTGCTTTGCACTATCATGGTAGCAGCCGTGACACATGTAGTTCAGCTCTCCACCAATAGCCATTGTCCGACCGCGTGCGAATGCATGGAACACTATCAAATAAACTCTAGTATGCAGACGAGACGAACCATCAGAATACACTCATTGTTGCGGGGCAATCCGACTTATCACTTGAACACGTTCAGGCACAGTATGGTTCTCTCGAAGCATGGACGATAGTGAACATATTCATGCACTCTAAGCAGGCGATTCAGGATTCTCGTTAAGCAGGCATTATTTCAAAGACAAGCTAGGTGAGTTCGTTCATTAACATGCAAGGCAGGTTCTATCATTCTCTTAAGAAAATATTGCAAGCAAAAACTCAGGTTATTATTAAGGCGTGCAAGAATCAGAGAACGAAGTTCTGCCCACTCACCTTGTTACATAACGCCGGCGCGGAGCGGGGCGTTACAATTAATGCTCCTTCTTCTGCTTCTACATTTGCTCCTGTCCCGTATACCTCGGGATAGATCTTTTCTGCTATACCCAGGGACATAATCCGGATCCAGGTCCTCAGGGGACATAGCAAGGTACAAGAATAACTCAAGCCAAAATATATGCAGTACAATAGTAAATGAATTAATAGGGTAAACTATGTAACCAGCTATGTGATATGCAAGTGAGAGCATCACTAGTACTCAGGCTGAGACCACTATAAGCTCTGTGTCGGGGAGCCGGTAGCAGTAATATCACGTAATGTGCCTAGCTCTGATGTAGAGTCTACGACCTCACAATAATAAATATATATATAAAATCAGCATATAGCCTGTGTGTCTCTCCCAACCCAATATAATCACACGTCTCATGTCCATGACGTCTTATGTCCATGTCACGCAAGATTATGACCTCTAACTGATGCAGCAAGTCATAATGATAACTAAGCATATGTAATATCTATGTCACGAATCCTGTAACCTAATATCTCGGGATGATTATGTCTCATAAATAGTGTCAAGTGTCCTGTGGTATGACGTACTTGATAATGCAAGCATGATAGTATATAGGATCACAATATCAATCTCTAGGTGACGTTACACAACTCCGCGTACGGCGTTGGCACCCGAATATTATTCGGACGCTAAGAAATGTCACACGGTCCTAGGTTGAATATATATATCACTGAAGTAGATCAAGAGAATAATATGAAACAATTTACTGCAAGTATGATAAGGTACACTTGCTTGGGGTTTGAATACCAATAGTTGCTCCGGTATCCGAGGGATCTTCAAGTACTCCTCCAATTGCTGAAATAAACATTACCATCATATTCAGAAAATATGAAATAACTAGGATTGCCTATCCATAAGTCCAATTTGGACACAGAGGCAAAATGTTTATGGTCAAAGCGGGGTCCACATGTGGCCCACTTCGCACCAAAAAATATGCCAGAGATAAAGTTCTCCAAATTCATCAAACTTAGTATCTACAAGTCCAGTACGACGATACGAACCCAACAGAATGTCCAAAACTGGATTCTGATGAGCCGATCATAAAATTGTCCGTCAAGTGGAGCCATGGGGCCCACGATACGAAATTTTGTCAACATTCTCAGAATCGAACCAAACTTGGGTCACCGGAACTGTAAACTCCCTCGACCAGATTTCAGTATTTTAATATTATTTTTAGTTAATTAGAATTAGTGCAACTTATTTATTTATTTATTTATTATATATTCTATTGATTGTGCACCTGTTTATTACACAATAAATTAGGGCACCACACTAGCTGTTAATCCTAAACTAATTTCACATCCCTGCCCTAGACTTGCTAGACTATATTTTTTATATTTTTAGCAACTCTCAGAAATCTCGTTTTGTGCTTCGTTTTAGTCGCACAAATATCGTTACAAACGTACGTATTTAATCCCTATTTAATTTTCTGCTCTTTACCCACCTCTGTACCCTAGAGATTTGAGGACCAGTAGGCACCTGTTTTGCCCAACCAAAAATACGATAATATTCTACACTAATTGTATTACAATTATCGTATTGACACCGTAGAAAAATTATGACCCTAACTGCCCTTAAATAATTAGTGAACACCGTGCGCAGTATTTATTAAATAATAAATACGGTGACCCGTATCACCTAAGAAATCAGACCCTGCATCTGCCCAGACTCACCCCACATGGTTCAAAACATTCTCCCCAGCATTTCCCCTCAATTCTGTGAATTTTGGTAATTTTTAGAACCAGGTGATTTTTCAGACAAATTGCATAATTGTGCAATTTCCCAATTTCTGGACTTTTATGCAAATTATGAAAAGTTAGGGTTTTTATGCAAAAATGCATGCTAGGTGGCAACACCCTATTGGCTAGACAATAGGTGGCATGGGACCCACAAAAAAATCTGCTGAAAATATCCCAAAAATCCAAATTACCAAAACACCCTAAGATTTCTAACTATTTACGAAAATGCCATTGGGGGTAAAACCTATATAAACCCTATTTAACCCCTCTCCTCACCCGAACTCCACTCACCTCCCCTCCGGCCACCCTCCGGCCACCGCACCGCTGCCGACCACCTCGCCTCACCCCTGCCCTTCCCTCCGACCATCGCCACCGCCCTTCGGCCACCGCCTCTGCCGCCCTGAGCCACCGCAACACCCCTCCCTTCCCTGCCCGACAGCAGCTCCTCCCCTCCCCGACGCTCCTCACCGCCACCCCGACCACCGTGGGCCACCGCCACCACCACCAAACGCCTCGCCACCTCCTCCTCCACCGTCCTAACCTGCCCCCACCGCCCCACGACCGCCTCCACCACCGGCATCTTCCCCGCAACCCTCCACCATCCCACTCTGCCAACTTCCCCGAGCCACCCCGACTGTTCCCCACCGCCACTCCGGCCACCCCCGACCTCCGCCATCCCCACCGGACTGTTCGCCTCGACCTCCTCCGCCACCCCGACGGCCTGCACCGCCGCCTCCGCCGCCGCTGCCGGCGCTACTGCTGCCGCAAGTTGCTGCTGCTGCTGCTGCTGTTGCCGACTGCAGCTGCTGCTGCAGGCGACTCTCCGGCCGTCTTCGGCCATCTCCGCCGTCGTCCTCCTGCCGTCGACGACCAGTGGACCCCACCTGTCAGTAGGTAAATTACTAAACCCTAAAATATATGTATTTACATATATATCCCTATATGTATATATATGTATATATATATGTATATATATAGGTATATTAATATGTATTTCTATGTATATGTATATATATATGTTTATACAAATATCTTATATATATTATAAATTATTATATACTGTATAAATACAGTGTATTTATACAGTATATTGTATATTATTATTATAATTTTATTATATATGTATGTATATATTTATGTATATATACATAGATATATTTCTATAATTATTCATATATACTTATATATATGTATATTAAGTATAAATATCTACTATATATATATTTACATATTATGTAAATATATATTATATTTTAGTATTATATATATGTATATTCATATGAATATAGTATATTATATGCATTTATTTCTGTTTCCTATATATATATATATCTATATATAGTATATATAAATATATGTCTACATATATTTATATATATATATAGTTATATAAAATATGTATACTATATGTAATAATATAAACATATTATTTATATGTTATATTTATACTATGATTATTATTAATAAAAAATTACAGCTTATATTTATATTATATATGTATGCTTCCAATTTTTGTACTGTCTTTAAATTCATTATATATATTGTTACATATAAAACAGTGGTCACATATAGACCCTGATATTATTAAATATAATATTTGCTGGATAGTACAGCATTTATATATGTATTTATATTTATGCACTGTCAATTCATTTTATATATATATACATCAGTGGATATACCCTGATTATTATTTATTATATATATATCTCAGTGGATATACCCTGACTACTATATTTTTATATTATATTACTATATATAAACAGTGGATATACCCTGCTATTATATAAATTTACATTCCTGCATTCTCTTTTCTGTATATATATGCTATATATATACTACTACTACATACTATATCTATAAGTATATATATATATACTATATATATATATATATATATATATATATATATATATATATATATATGTGGTGTGTATTCTATATATATACATAGGTATATATATACTTTTATATTATACCCTGATAATTCACGAACCTGTATATTTTTAACAGAGAATATCTCTAGCACAACCAGTAACCCCTGTCACCAGCAACCTTAAACCTGACTGCGAGATCAGGTTATCGACACTATCAGGGAGTAGGCAAGTATACCTTGCCAAGTTTTTACTGCTTAAATATTAATTGTTAAATATTCTTATTTAAATTCAATTATTGTCATATGATACTGCTCCTGAAATTACATATAACTGTATGTATCTGAGATTGCCTTGGGTACAGTCAACAGATACGTTGACTTAGGAAAATCAACGTAATAGTTACAGACTTACCAACAACTGTGAGGATATCCTGATATTCTCCTAGACCCTATCACGGGAATACGCAACATGGTTGTAATGCATATTGGGATGCGAGCTGCGTAGTTGACTAGCTACCAGTACGTGTGACCGCATCACGGATTAGAATAATTCAGGAAATATACGACTTGACATTTAGTTACATTGGGAGGGGAGAACGACTAAAATACGTATGGGACACCCACCTCTTTACCATGTGCCGCACTCGACGGAGTGATACGGATGATATATATATATATTCATGTGACCATTCTCATCGTAGATGAAAAATTGTATAGTGCCCTTGAACGGGGGCATATGTGGCATATACTAGCCAGTCACCACAGATTGGTGAATTACGTCAGCATATGTCTAGCCACACATTTCCCATACGTACTAGGTTGTCTCAAATTGCATTTCACTTAGATGGTTAGCACCTGTATTTATTTTATTCAGTAATTTATTTATTCAGTATTTACATTACATGGCATGTCATTTTTCTGTATCTTGTTACGTCCCTCTGAGGACATGGTTCCCTGCCAGGTTTAGATGATACACTCTACCCCACAGTACCTGGACCTGGACGGGAGAATGGATATGCCCTTGAGACGGAGCTAGAGGAGATGCCGTCAGAGACTGCCTGAGTACATCTGGAGCTGTTGCTGCTACCTCGATAGACGCTACACTAGTCTATCTTATTTTTTTTGTCTTTATCACATTTTGTGTGGGTTTGTTCCCACAAGATATTATCGGGTTTTGTACTATGACATTTCAGATTTAGCATCTATATATTCAGCACTATTTTTGATATTTTGTGGATGAGATAGATTTACCTGTATTTAGACTTGTAGTATTTTAGGACAGCGTAGCACATCACTTTGGGTCCATTAAATTGGGTAATCCCTTAGTGACGTGTCAGCTGGCCAATGCCACGTGGCCTAGTTCCGTATATTTTTGGGACTGGGGCGTAACAGGAACAACGTATCACTATGAGTCTGATGGCACAAGTTTTGTTGCGAAACGACGAGCACACACAAAGTTACAACGAGTTTCAGGACATGGCCGATACGGGGCGTTGTCGACGGATACGCGTTGATTCCGGTGTGCACGCACATCCAAATCAACTTCTGCAAAATCTTACACGTCCGTATTGACGATGCGTACTTTTCAGTGAATTCGCACATGACCAAGTCACCTCGTTTACCGGGAAGCACCCAGTTCCAAAAAAATTAGGTTTTTAAAGACAAAGTTTTTGGTCAATTTTACCCTTGAATAACTTACAAATTACAACATAATAAATTAAACTAAAATAGGATTTTAAAACTTGGTTATACGGTCTAAATTATTGTTCAGGTAAATTTTGAAAATATTTACCAGGTTGGGATTAAATCGGCCATGAACTTGTGAGTTCGGGCAAAATTCTGAATTTTCAAAAATTGGAAATATTTTCCAGATTTTGCGTCATAATTTACGACCGACACAGGACGCGATATCCCAAACTGTTCGCACGAGTTTTGAGAGGATCACGCAGTCTCCCCACATGATTTGACAGAATAAAAATGGATCAATATACAGGAAGATACTCAAGCGGGAAGGCAGGTACCTTTCTGTGGTTTGCTGTTGAGAAAGGAGGCAGCACGGCGGGGCAAGGCGACGGCGGTGGCATTTGCTGAGACTGCTGCGGCTGCTGCGGTGCTCAGGGAGGGTGTCCGCAGCGGGGTTCGATGGCGGGGGCTCGGGGTTAGCCCTAGGAGTCGCCGGAGGGGAAGCTCGGGTGGCGGTGGCAGCGGGGAGATGGCGGTGGCTGTGGGGTTGACGGGGGCTTCGTTGGTGGGGTTTAAATAGGGAGGCAGTGGCTGTCGGTTACTGGAAGGTGGAGATGAACGACCGCGGCTGGCGGTTACGGGGAGTCGACGGGGCGGGGGTTACGGCGGAGACGAACGACCGGAAGTCGGGGGAATTCAGTGGTTCGTCGGGGAATTAATTTCCCGTCGGTTACTGTAGAACGAATCAGTTTCGGGTTTTGGATCAGATCGGGTTTAGATCCGACCCGATCCAATAGGATTGGGTTCAAATGGTTCAGTTGGTTGGTTTGGTTCAGGATATGGTTCTATTTATTCTGGTTTAATCTGGTTTATTTTGGTTTATTTTAAATATATGTTTTTAGCTATTTAAAACTAGTTTTTGGGTCCAGTAAATTCCAGAAAAATTACATTATGTCTAATTCTTTATTTTACACTCAAAAATATTATTTTTCTAATATTTTAATATTTAATTTAATACTAAAAATATTTAATTCAGAAGAACATTTATTTTAATTAGTTAAAAATTCCAGAAAAATTCTAAAAATTTATTTTTAATTTCTAAAAAAAATCCAGGTATTTACACATAACAAACATAATAGAACAATAATATTGAGGGTTTCTCCATTTCTAATTCAAGGTGTACTTGCCTATGAAGAAGTGAAAAGAGAGAGAAAAATGGGAAGTAACATCTCTATCCACCTTAGAAATTTTTTGTCCTCGGAATTCGAATCCAAGAAATAGCTAAAGAAGTAAGGAGAAGCACGATACAAATCTACTAGCAACTACACATGCAAGCAATATTATTACAATATACATGTGATCACCTGATCACAGAATCCAAGATATGAAGGCATAAGAAAGAATATATTGTAGAAGCATGAAAAATACGCGGGAGAATCATACGCGTAAAATCCTCAACATGCAGGAAGCCCGCGTAAAACAAGAGCTCCAGCACTTGGTGGCGTAAAACATAACTTCAGAGCCATTGGCGTACAATAGAGCTTCAACGCTGTTCAGCGTAAAACATAGCTCCAGAACAACCCGCGTAAAGAAATCCTCCCAAACTGCTTCGGCATAAAAAGGTTGCTACATCGCCACTTCGGCGTAAAACCTGTCTGCTTTTAATGCAGCAGGAAGTTGTACGAGGAACTCTTCGTATTCCTTGAATGAACCTGTCAGTTGAAGCAGTGAACCTGACTCCTGACAAAGAGTACTGCACATCGATCGAGAGGACGGCTGTAATGATGACTCTGCACATAACTCCAGACTGTCGTTTAGTGACATAACCCTTGATATAAGACATCGTTTACACATTCAAGGAATACGCTGCCTATTCTACACAGGCAGACGTGAGCTTTACGCTCAGGATGAGACGAAATCAACCGCCATGTCAAAAGTTGTTCTTCGTACAGAACTCGAGGCACGTCTCTCCAATTAATGTGCGAGATGGGGGCAGATCTCTGCATTTAATGCACGAGATTTGGTTCTATTTTTTGACTGGGTGATCTATAATTAGGGCTAATACGTCCACATCACCATCCCCGCACATTACGCCAACCAGGCTATTATCAGCTATAGGAGTACGCCATATGCTATCTCCTCGAAATACGTCGACCTGGCTATTTTCAACTATAGAAGTACGCCGTATGCTATCTCCTCGAAATACGCCAACTCAGGCTATATTTGCAAAAGTGCGTGATAAGGCTATCTGGCCCAGAACACGCTCAAAACCTCAGTCAAAGAAGGATAACTGGCTGTCTTTACACTGGTTACCTATCCATACAGCATCAAGCTTTACGTAGCTATTTGGCTTCTACGTCAACATGACAGCTACTTGGCTTCTACGCCAACATGACGGCTACTTGGCTTCTACGCCAACATGACGGCTACTTGGCTTCTACGTCAACATGACATCTATTTGGCTTCTACGCCAACTTGAAAATTATTCGGCTTCTACGCCTACTCGGCTTTTTACGCCATCTGAACAGCTATTTGGCTTTTAAGCCAACAAATGCCAACCTTCTCTACGCGAAGGACAGTTATCTACGTGGCTTGCATGCCGTGATCTTCGATGAGCGATTATACGCGTTAGCTCATAATGGGACACGCGTCACACGCCGATTCAGGAGATCATTCATACGTGGGTAGCATTTATTATAACCGCTGCGTAAAAGGTGCAGCTCTCTCTACTGTTCGGTTTCTATGCCGACTGCGACCAAATTCTATAAATAGAGACCTCCGGCCACGGAGGTCAAGGTCGAAGAAAAGGGTCGAAAGGTCGAGGGTCGAGATTTTTTAAGAAAAGAGAGTATATCTAAAGAGTGTTGATTGACTATTTTGGCGATGAGAGTTCAATCCCTCTTGTAGTCTTTGAAGCTTCTTTTTCGTCTTCTACATCACTTCTTCGTCATCGTGTGGTCCAAGGGATAAAGTGATCGACCGCAGATCAGATCCTATAGCAATATTTCCCCAAAATCAAATTTTTGTACTTAACATTCTCGTATAGGATTAATTATACTTCTTTTTCTTGTTTGTAAACAAAGAAAGGGTTTCGTATAAACCTAGTTTCAATTTCTTTCGTTTATTATCAAACACAAGATGACGACTCTGCTGGGGACTACTTTCTCATCTGGCGAGAAAGTCATTGCTCAACACGATGCTGTATCCGTAGGATCAACGAAGAAGACTCTGGTCATCCAATTCGACCAATCGGCTTACGAAGACTGCTTCGAGCAGGGGGTAGCTCTCATTCCATCTCTGTCAAGGACAACAGGAAGTTGCGTAAAGTATGGATGCCCCGAACATCCTCTACCATTCCTGTGGACTCTCTCTCTCCGATCAACAAGGTTGTGACATCGCAATCTGTGCGCCCTGCGCGTAAAACTTTGTCTCCCGTCTGTGACGTGGCAGACAAAGCTTCTGGCAGTGCCTTAGTGCCAATCCAGAAGTCTACTCCGTGTCCTGCGCGTAAAACTTTATCTTCCGTCTGTGACGTGGCAGACAAAGCTTCTGGCAATGCCCTAGTGCCAATCCAGAAGTCTACTCCGCGCCCTGCGCGTAAAACTTTGTCTCCCATCTGTGACGTGGCAGACAAAGCTTCTGGCAATGCCTCAGTGCCAATCCAGAAGTCTACACCTTGTCCCACGTGTAAAATTCAGTATCCCGTCTGTGACGTGGCAGACAAAATTTCTGACAATGCCTCAGCGCCAATTCAGAAATTCCAAACGTGCCCCGCGCGTAAATATACATCTCCCCTCTACGATGAGGCAGATGGTCCTTGCAATCACCGCAAGGGAAAACAAGTGGAAAACCTTCCAACCTCTCGGCTTTTACGCCATCAAAAGAAGAATTTGTCCGTTCTTCAGATTACGCGGAATGCTGACAGCCGATTGAGGACTTTCTCAGTTTTACGCCAACCTGTGCAAAGTTCCAGATTACGCCAGGACAAGCCCTTCAGCGAAAAGAAGGCCCAGTTTGTGGGAATATACGCTCCTCATGGATCATGCGCTACTCACATGGCTGACCTGCTGTATTCTTATGGCAGGAAGAGAGTTATGATTCCCAATATCCGCGCTCCAACTGATGTAAAATGGCGGAATAAGCCTTTTTCTTCTTCTAGTCATCTCCCTGATTTGCGGGATTTTTTGATCCAAAAACGCAAAGACAAGGGTCAAAATCAAGATGCAGTGCCTCTAACTACCAAGCGTGGGGAGGTCATATGGGAAAGTGCACTAACATCTAATATCGTCATGACAGATGGGCCATATGAAAAATTTGTCTTTATTATTCCACCTACTCGCAACGATCAACATCAAATAATCTTCGGTCAAATGTGGAATAGACCGATAGTACAAGAAGATTCTCACTAGTCTGATGCTGGAAGAATGCAAATCCACAAATATAACTCACAGGCTTTAAAGATTATACAAAGCATGGGTTATGATTTGAAGTTGAAACAAGGCATCAACTATGGAAAAGACAGACGAACACCGTTGCATGGTAAACCTTACTGTCAACGAACTCGTTTTGGGTTAGGATATACCACATCCCCTGCAAACTCCAAACCTCTACGGTCAGATCCTGTAATATCAGAGCCAGGTCCTTCTAAATCAACTTTAGTGGACAAACGCTACGACATGTCTGGGGGTAGTCTACCTCGACAAAATAGGGCAACATCCAAAGCTGGGGGTAGAATTCCCTCTATGTCCGAAGATAATGCAACGATGACCATCTTCCCGAAAGACCGTCAAACTCAGGCCTCGGGAGCCCGAAGGCCGAAGAGCACTTTCTCCTTCAATGAAGATGACATCATTGAAATCTTTAATATATTGATGAATGAAAACAAACTTCGGCTACCCAACATCAGATATCCTGAAAGGGCTGGCAAGGTCGATGACCCAGATTATTGCCTCTTTCATCAGTACATTCATCACCCCACAAGGGCATGCTATGTACTCAAAAGGAGAATCCAGGAGTTGATCGACGCCAAAGTCATCACTTTGCATCTATAAACAAAAGGACGGTCACTGCAAATTGATTTCACTCTAAATGCGACAATTTGCTCCCTAAATGGCACCGGATGATGAGTCCCTAAAGTTTTCCTAGCGGATTCTTCAGGTCTATCCCCACTCAACTAAATCACTCCATAGTGAATTCATAGGATATGAGTTCACGTCCATATTACCTCTGAACTATTGTCCAAATATTTGTTTCTCCAGCTGAATTTGCCATGTCCAAATGACCTCTGAGGAAACCTCCCAGTTTATGGTTGTAGATTATTTCATGTCCATACTACCTCTGAACTACATCTGTCCACTTTCTCCAGCAGAGGGAATTTGTCATCACAAAGATAGTCAATTCCACATTACCTCTGTCCGGTTTTTTCTTTATTCCCCAAAGAGTCATATCTTACCACTGAGTAAGATATCTTCAGAACTTATCCATGTCCACATTACCTCTGGGTGAAGTTCTTCTCCTCGACTTTCTACTATCACGTTTGTATAACCCCTGATAGTGCTAGTCATTTCAGCTTATTATTTGTACTTAAGGTACGTCATGGGTAATAAGTCCATAACCCGGATGTACAAATTGACTCTTGGTTTTTTATCCCCAGTAAGTGCCTATGTGTAACATTTTCTCCTTTGTTACAAATTCTTGTAAAGAGCCATCATCCATATCCGAGAGTCTCGGGTACGTAATGGATGATGGATCCTCAAAATTCTCCCAGTGGAGTAATTCTTAGGTCTACTCACAGCATTCGCAAAATGACTATTTAAACCAGTCTTATTTTACGATAGCCATGTTCATATTATCTCTGAGCTATCATCCCATCAACCTCCCCAGCGGAGTGATCCTGGGTCTATTTTCATGTTTGGATAGACCACACTCAACGAATCACTCTTTAAAGAGTTTTTCGGACACTAGTTCACGTCCATATTACCTCTGAACTGCTGTCATAATATTTCTCTCGGGCTGAGTTTGTCATGTCCATATTACCTCTGAACAAACCTTCCGAGTTTTGGCTATCGATTGTCATATCCATATTACCTCTGATATCGATTTTTATCTCAACTTAGCACCCGTACTTAACTCAAAGTACGCCAGTGGTGTTAGGTCCACAAAAACTGTTACGTCCATATTACCTCTGGCAGGGCTTGTCCTAAAACTTATTACTTGCACTCTCGTGCATAAGTAATAAGTCCACCAAAAACATTCTCTGGAATGCCCGCAATGGAAACTAATTGTTCATGTCCATATTACCTCTGAACTATCCTCATTTTCCCCAGCGGAAAAAAAGTCAATTCATGTTCATATTACCTCTGAACTATATGTCTCCCCTATCCCCACATAGTCATATTTTACCGCGGCCGTATTATCTCTGGCGGGACTGGTCTCAAACCTATTACTTGCACTCTCGTGCGCAAAAAGTAATGGGTCCACAAAAATCTCCCTAGCAGGATGTTTTTACTAGCCATAAAACCTATCACGTCCATACTATCTCTGATAGGGCTTGTTTCGAACTTATTATTTGCACTCAACGTGCGCAACAAATAATAGGTCCACCAAAGATCCCCCAGTGGGATGTCCTCAGCAAACCAAAATTCGCACAAACAATCATAAAGAAATGAAGGGCCCTTATATGATTGTAAATGGCGCTTATAGATTAGCCAAGTCTAATAAAAAAATTTGATAATGGCTACTATCAACTGCAAATTCTCGAAGAAGTACTATACTTGATCTTCTTTGCATAACGAAATATGATGAGGATCTTATTCTGACGATACCATGCACAAAGGTTAGCCAGATCATATTCTATCAGATTCATATGACCTCTTAATGGATATGCTTAACTAATTTGTAAATCTATCATGTTTATATTACCTTTGATAGTGTTTAGTATACAAATTTAGTTGGATTATATTCTATCTGGTTTATATTACCTCTGAATAGATTTACATTCAGCAAAACCCCAACGAAAGTATGTCATGTTAACGATACCTCTGATATAACTTTCACCCTAGCCTATCATTTATATTCAAAAAATGATGGGTCCACAAAGTCAGATAAAGTCTCTTTATTATCTATGGGAAGAGCAAATTACATAGAGAAGCAAAAAGTACATCATTGGGGAGGAGCAGTCATATCACGAATCTGTTGCGCCAAGGCGGCCATTCTCTCATTCCTAGAGTCCAAGATGTTATCGCGAGCCCACTCCAGTCGTACCTCATCATCGCTCAGGAGGGATAGTTCGGACCGAAGATGAACAAAATTGGCACGAATGTCGCCCGCACGTGCCAAGTTCCGCTGAGCTGTATCCATTCGGCCCTTCAACGTATCTCGAGCTGCCGATGACTGGAGAGCCCACTCCTTTGCCTGAGCGAGTTTAGCTTCCAATTTGTGGACCCTTGCCTCATTTCCCTCATGTTCGTCCTCGCACTTCGTTAGATGAGGAATAACCTCCTCCAAGACGGCCTGCTCTTCATCCATCTCCTGCTGCTGTGTCTAGATGGATTTATTCAAGCATTCCATCTGTTCAGCAAGCTTCGCAGTCAAGGAGTTGTACTCGGCCTGAATTATATCGTCGACGTTGCCTCGAGATAGCTGTAAATATTCGTTAATGGGTTGTTCTAAACCATTAACTATTTGCTCCAGCACATCAGCTCTCCCAGCATCGTTGAAATTTTTGATCGGCGCTATAACAAGCTGGAAGGACGTCAGCAGATTATCGAAGCTCAAGTTCTTCTCCAGCACCATAGAAATTGACTCCTTCAAACTGCGATAGAATAGGCTGGTATATTGTTCAATCAGCATATCGAAGACCGGATGCACGCTAGGAGTTGCTGCGATGCCGGGAAATCTCCTTCCAGGAATGACCGTGGAGGATGTTGTCACGGCCGTTGCCTCTACGGATGGCGCTACAAAAGAACGAACACCAGCAACGGTTGAAGTTGCTGGAATACTCAACGAAGGAGGCACAATCGCGATGATGGGCTCATCCTCCTCTGAAGATATCTGGACTGCCGTTGGTGAGACGACACCCAAAAATGTTGCGGACGAAGGATCGGCAGGTTCAAAGCATGCCTCTTCGATATCAAACGCCATTGTTTCATCGGCATGATCCGCAACAAAGTCAAAGGTTGCGTCAGCTTCGCCCTCTCCTGAGATATCTTCACCTGAAGAAGACAAGAGAAAGTTAATATCAATTTGATGTTAATTTTCCTAAAAAATGTGTAAAGACAATATTTATCCATGGCCGATGGTATATATGTCGCGTTCGCAGCCTGAATAGCTAAATCATCTCTTAATGATGCTATACAAGCTATCATACCTGGAGAAGAGGGTGCACCAACTAACACTGGCGGGTAGTCTTCCCAGTCTTCACCAAGATCCACTCGAGGCTCATCGGGTAGAATCTCGCTGGAAATACTTACAGACGAAGTAGGGGTTACTCCCATTATTTGTCTGGATAAAGGTATCCTTAATATGCTCGACCTCGAAGGCGATCTCGTAGCACTACCAGAAGCAGTAGTGGCAGCAGCGATCTCGAGCAAAGAATCTCCGGCACTGCCAACCGAAATTATGGAGGTTCCCTCTCTAAAAGGCAAAGGACCTCTGATCAAAGAATCATCCCCAACAGGGGAAACGACATGCTCGCTCTTAGAAGCCCCCCTGGTGGAAGCCCTTTTCGGACCTCTGGCAATCTTCTTCTTGCGGGGGGAAGGCTCTTTCAGAGTCAAAGCCTTCCATTTCTGGGGGATAACGAGAGGCTCTGCCGGTGGAGTTATTATGCCTCTCGATATTATTAACAAGAACTCGTCTGCCCCGGTGGTGTCTTCATTCTCATCCGAGAAAACAGACGAAATCTCCTCCCTTCCACTAGACCTATGGGAGGGCATCCTAAAACTTTCATGCACATCAAAATCATGATGGAAGCTATTGATGGACACATAGAACTGCGCGTACGAGTGCAGAATGCGCAACTCCATAGAGAGAGAAGTCGCAGGCGCAACAAAAGTTGCACCAGTATAGCCCGTGATAAAGTACCGCCATCCTCTGGCTCCATCAATAAGTCCACCTTTGGACTTGAAGCTGGTAACGATATTCCCCACATGCAACTGGTCGTACCCAAACTGCCTGGCGAACCGACTGGGCAAATAGGCTCTAGGTAGCAGTGGTCATCGCTCATGTACAGCAAATGGGAAGGTCTAATGCAGACCAACCAGTAGAAGGCTTCAGGAGAAAGAATGGTCCTCCCATGGCCCCCATCTTTAAGTTTCTTCCCCTGTTAATTGATATGTACAGGGGGGACGATACAGAAGAGCTTCCAGCTGTGGGCAACATTTAACGCCCGCCGACAATCTATGACGGTCGCCACGTTCCAAGAGAAATTCTTGTAATTCAACAAGAAGTTATTTTCTGAACCGCTGGCAGGACCGGGAGACATCACCCTGGTATTGTGAAGAATTAACCATCCCATCAGGTATAGGAATGGTAATTCCACTCGGGGAAAGCTTTCACGCTGCATATCATCAGCTAGCAGCCCATCAGTAAGGGCCCTCAAGCCTGTTTGTATTCTACATACCATAGCAGGAAGCAGGCCCAGTCTTGCTTCGAACACCAAACGCACTGCAGGCCATAAGGTGTTGCGATGGATGCGATCTGCAGATGCGATGCCAAGTATTACCCAACGACGAAGCCAGACGGAGAGGAAACCAGCCAATTGAGCTTCCCTTGACAGAGGCTTACGACAATGCCTCATATAACTGAAGGCTTTGTGCCCGCAGGGTAACCCTCTATCTCCTCGTCAAAAATATGATCTGGAGCCCCTGCGTCTTCAATAAGGTCATCGACCGTGTTAGCATTGAGCATGCTCAGGAGGTTCAAGGGCCTATCTCGACTATCTACCACCTTGTCCGGCTTAACATTTCTGGCCTGGTGGAAGAAGAGATAGGTTGCCCACTTGTTGATGTGAGCCAAGTCAGAGGACTCCTTGTAGAAAGTGGTGCAGACAAGATAGTGGCACATCAGCTCCTGATATACTGGCACTGCCCGAGGGTTTGTATCCCTCAACTCCCTGTTTGTCACGACCCGATTCCTTAGAATCGTTGGGGCGTCCCCCGAATCGTGATGCCGTACGGGCCTGGGATTGCGCCCGCACAAGGCTACAGTATTTTGCATAGCAAGCACATATTCAGAGTACGCAGATAAATTAAAACACAGATTTGAAACATGGAAAAGTTCTCTTTATTGATAATGAACATCTATTACAAACTCCTGAACGAGTCAGCTAATATGCCGAACGGCTTACAAAAGAGATGACTCAAAATGAGATAGCAGTCCTGTACATTATATCCCTTTATAAAATCAAAATGATAAAGACCTCCAGGCTGGAGGATAGCTTTGCCACGGAGCTGTATTTGTGTATGAAGAGTTGCAGCTTCGAACTTTAAAAGGCTTCAGGGGGGCGCGGTGAAGATGCGCCAACAGCTGGACTGGATCGGGAAGACGACTTCGGCTCCTCGCTCGGTTCGCCTTAGTGCGGAGAACCTGTTTCAACGAGGGTCCGCATATCGAAACATGCTGGTGAAGGCGAGCTAGCCTGAATATACCAATCAACACGTTGTTTTAATGAAGCATGCATATTTGTGGGTTTCTATCTTGCCTTAGTTTATTTACAAGTAAGCAGCATATAGAATTTACTGAAATAAACGTGCCACCATTCGGTGGATTTTACCTGACCGTCTGAATTACCTGCACAATACTTACCATGCCTTCCCTGCCACGAAGACACAAGTTAGTTTGCAACAGGTTTAAATATACAAGATGATCACTGGCTTGGTTGCCATTTTGGATGGTAGTCTTTGACGTGAATGGTATGCAACGTAAGAACAAGAGGCGCTGCAAACCATTCCGCCGAACAAGAGACTAGAACAATATGTCTCGCCCGGACCGGATCGATGTCAGTGCCCCATCATCGTCCGCGAGACTTGACCCTGTGCACAAGTTGTCCATGATCGAACAAGATACAAGTAACAAGTAATTGCAGTTGAGGCAACAAGAGTACAAGACAAGCAATTGTACAAAACAAGCAATAATTCATGATTTATTCCCAAGCGAACAAGCATGCCATTATGTATCCGTTCGTTCAGTTTATTGACAAGCATATAAACCAAGTCTATTCTCTTTTATCTTGGTTTCTTTTATTATTACTTGGTATCGTTTGATCGGGGCAAAGAAGAATGCAGATTTATTAGATATGAAGCTTGGAAGCAGAGCTAGCTAATCGGGTTGGTAGCCACTCACTTAGATTGATGGAAGGAGAAGGAAAGATGCGCTTCACGACTCCGCTCGCAAGCCGCCTACTGCTCGTTCACCTGCACACGAACAGCTTGATCAATACTTCTTCCTCTCTTTCCAATCTTGGAATAGAAGTGCAAGTCAATGAACAAAAACAATGAAAACCATCGAAACCGTTCAAGGAAAACAAGCAAATCCTAAAACCAACTCAAAGCACGAAAGCAACAAGCGATATCGAAAACCGAGGCAATAAAAGATAGCAGCGGAGAGGTCCCTCCTGACTCTGCCGCTAAGCCGATCCTTGGGGCGCAATCCACTGAATATGGGAATCGATTCCGAAGAAACAAATCCATAACGAGGACGAGTTCTTAATTCAATCTATCCCGATCGAACGATACCGTCTTGTATTTCTTAGCCGCGATCTCCGCACCGGGAGAACGGCGCACTACATCCTACCCAACTAATTGGAAGTTTCGTCCCGAAACTTAGGGTAGAACTTACCGTTAGGGATTATTGCGTTCCGGATGGTGATCACGACTCAAGGAACAATCACGAACAGAATGGTCTGATTCACCATAGGCTAGGCATAATCCAAGTTTCATACGACATTTGTCGATTGCATGCCCTGACTTTTTACAAATTTACAGTAGGGCATTATGTTCCCTTTGTGTGAACCATCGTCGTTTCGTCGCTTTGCCGCATTGTTTCCTCTCTCGTCGCTTTGGCATTTGTGAGTGTAGGTATGCACAGCGCCGGCAGGAACGTGAGGATAGAGTGGTGCAAGCGACAGGGCGTGATTCATGACTTCACGCATTGTACGATACTGATAAATGGCTACGTACGAATGGATGGCAGGGCGTAGTCCACCTTCAAACCTTCTTGCTCGACTCGCTACATCAGGTAAATAGGCCCTAGCGAATTTGGAGAGTCGGTTGAATTCGGCAGAGTACTCCTTAACTGTCATGCTGCCTTGCCGCAGCTGCACGAACTCGTTTTCCATTTGACATTGTACTGGAGGGGGTACAAACTCCTCTTCGAACGTGGCACGAAAAGTCGTCCACGAGATTGCCTCCTCTCCGTGATCAAATTGGAGAGATCGTCGATGCACGTCCCACCAATCGTGCGCGTTGAGGCGGAGCTGTAGTTGCGCGCAGGCGACGCGCTTCTCTTCGGGGACCTCTAGCAGAGCGAAGTGATCTTCAAGTTCGGCCAACCAATCTAGAGCTACGACTGGGTCCTCAGTCCCGTTGAATGGGGTGTTGCAGACTTTTTTAAAGTGGCCAAAGTCGAAGGTAGTCACGTCCCTCGCCCTTGGAATTTACGGCGTCTCTACTTCAAGCACGGGCTGTTCCACCGGAGTCGGCGTTCTTGCCGAAGAATGGTTGGAAGCCAAAGTCTGAACGATCTGCTGCAGGGTATCTACCTGCTTCTGTTGGACTGAGAATCGTGCTTCTATATTGTCTTGAAACTTGAGCTGACTCTCTTCCGCCCGCTTCTCGGCCCGTTCGTAGCGAGCCTCGTCCCTTTGTTGGTTTTCCTCCAACATCCGCAACATTTGCTGGATGGGATCGATGCTTGGCGCGGCTCGCTGGCTCCTTGAACTTCCCGAAGTATCCGAACTACTTTCTTAGCCTTACGTTTCGTCCGGTGTTTGCGTTGCAGATTGCGCTGGAGCCATTCCTCCAAAAGAAGGTAAATTATATTAGAATCATAATATATTATGGACTTATTGCATGAACGTATCTCATTTTGGCCTAGCGAGTTCAATAGTTCGTACAGGAATTTGATCGTTAAAGGAACTTTTCCAGCACGAAGTCTAAGGAACTTTGAATCTGTGCTCTGATACCACTATGTCACGACCCGATTCCTTAGAATCGTTGGGGCGTCCCCCGAATCGTGATGCCGTGCGGGCCTGGGGTTGCGCCCGCACAAGGCTACAGTATTTTGCATAGCAAGCACATATTCAGAGTACGCAGATAAATTGAAACACAGATTTGAAACATGGAAAAGTTCTCTTTGTTGATAATGAACATCTATTACAAACTCCTGAACGAGTCAGCTAATATGCCGAACGGCTTACAAAAGAGATGACTCAAAATAAGATAGCAGTCCTGTACATTACATCCCTTTATAAACTCAAAATGATAAAGACCTCCAGGCTGGAGGATAACTTTGCCACGGAGCTGCATTTGTGTATGAAGAGTTGCAGCTTCGGACTTCAAAAGGCTTCAGGGGGGCGCGGTGAAGATACGCCAACAGCTGGACTGGATCGGGAAGACGACTTCGGCTCCTCGCTCGGTTTGCCTTAGTACGGAGAACCTGTTTCAACGAGGGTCAGCATATCGAAATATGCTGGTGAAGGCGAGCTAGCCTGACTATACCAATCAACACGTTGTTTTAATGAAGCATGCATATTTGTGGGTTTTTATCTTGCCTTAGTTCATTTACAAGTAAGCAGCATATAGAATTTACTGAAATGAACGTGCCACCATTCGGTGGATTTTACCTGACCGTCTGAATTACCTGCACAATACTTACCATGCCTTCCCTGCCACGAAGACACAAGTTAGTTTGCAACAGGTTTAAATATACAAGATGATCACTGGCTTGGTTGCCATTTTGGACGGTAGTCTTTGACGTGAATGGTATGCAACGTAAGAACAAGAGGCGCTGCAAACCATTCCGCCGAACAAGAGACTAGAACAATATGTCTCGTCCGGACCGGATCGATGCCAGTGCTCCAGCATCGTCCGCGAGACTTGACCCTGTGCACAAGTTGTCCATGATCGAACAAGATACAAGTAACAAGTTATTGCAGTTGAGGCAACAAGAGTACAAGACAAGCAATTGTACAAGACAAGCAATAATTCATAATTTATTCCCAAGCGAACAAGCATGCCATTATGTATCCGTTCGTGCAGTTTATTGACAAGCATATAAACCAAGTCTATTCTCTTTTATCTTGGTTTCTTTTATTATTACTTGGTATCGTTTGATCGGGGCAAAGAAGAATGCAGATTTATTAGATATGAAGCTTGAAAGCAGGGCTAGCTAATCGGGTTGGTAGCCACTCACTTAGATTGATGGTAGGAGAAGGAAAGAGGCGCTTCACGACTCCGCTCGCAAGCCGCCTACTGCTCGTTCACCTGCACACGAACAGCTTGATCAATACTTCTTCCTCTCTTTCCAATCTCGGAATAGAAGTACAAGTCAATGAACGAAAATAATAAAAACCATCAAAATCGTTCAAGGAAAACAAGCAAATCCCAAAACCAACTCAAAGCACGAAAGCAACAAGCGACATCGAAAACCGAGGCAATAAAAGATAGCAGCGGAGAGGTCCCTCCTGACTCTGCCGCTAAGCCGATCCTTGGGGCACAGTCCACTGAATATGGGAATCGATTCCGAAGAAACAAATCCCTAACGAGGACGAGTTCTTAATTCAATCTATCCCGATCGAACGATACCGTCTTGTATTTCTTAGCCGCGATCTCCGCACCGGGAGAACGGGGCGCTACACTGTTTGTAAGGACGTACTCTTTATAAGGAGCGTCCCCCATTGGCAGCTTTGAAATCTCTGCCATCTTATGAAGGGGTAAGCCCAACTCACCCAACGGAGTGGCAAAAGTCCCAGTGAGCGAGTTGTATCGCTCCATCAAGGCTAAGAACAAGTTAGGGTTGATAGGCAGCCTAACACTTGTGGCACTCACGACCGCGAACAAACCAATACTTTCCTGCTCCGTCTGAAGTGCTTCAGGGCCCAGGCAGTCAAACTGGCCCATCGAAGATTCCCCAGGCTAAGCCATCCACTGGTCTGAGGGTTGACCCTGTGGTACATTCCTCCCTGCCCCATAAAGTTATTGTAGAAGGTCGATATCTGAACCGGCTGGATCAGCGAAGTATCCTCACTCGGGATACTACCCGGCAATAATCCCCTAAAGGGCATAACAGGGCCCGAGGGACGGCTCATATAGGGCCCCCCGTCGTATTCCTTGTTGTATAAGATTTTCCCCGGTCGACCGTGAAGATCGGGAGTCAGGGTCCATATCATCTTCCTAGGATGTGTGGCGTGGAAGAAGGCAGAGAAAGGGTAATCCCTGAGCATCCGGGGCAGATACATGACCGTGCCCTCAGTAGTAAACACCCAATCCTCCTTCTTGGGTTTAGTCTGGGACTGTTTGTCGATAACATCCCCGAACAAGAAGCCTGGCTTCTTATACTCTGTCCCGTCTATGTATGTCAGAGGCTCCCCACTGATCATACTCAACAACATGCGTTCTCCTTGGAACGAGATTAGGGTTCCCTTTTCTTCAGGGTAATTGGCTCCAGAAATGGGGAATGTCACATGCGACAAGTCCTCCAAATAGTTCGAGTTCAGCATCCCGGCAGCAGAGCCCATCACCTCAGCCAAAAGAGGGATCTGCAAGTCCACTACAAAATATAAGAAAATCAGTCAGTTTCTACACTAGACGATACACTCTTGTAGTTTACGCCAAAGATTATCAGTCTGAGCTTTTACGCCAAGAATGCAAAAACTTGAGCTCTTACGCTGGAATTTATTTCCGAGGTATAAAATTCAAGGTTGGCAGTATACGCCCAAAATCTAACAGTCTGAGTTTTTTTACGCTAGACTGTCAAAATCTGAGTTTTTATGCCAAAATTTTCATTCAGCGCGTAAAACCCAAAGTTGGAAGTATACGCCAAATTTTGACAGTCTGAGTTTTTACGTCAGACTGCGAAAAGATGGAGTTTTTACGCTGACATATTAGAAATGTGGACGTATTGGTTCGCATACACGTACAACATGTGAGAAGGGTTTTCTTCTTATAATCTCTACCTGTGACGTCCGGAGCACAGCTCGACGGCGGAGCGCTTCGCTCGGATCGGGGCTCGTTCAGCCTAATGGGAGCTGCTCGTGCTTGAGCAGTGGAGCGAGAAGAGGAAGCGACCTTCTTTCCCTTAGCAGTAGAAGCCTGTTTAGGTGCCATGGCGATTCTGAGTTCTCAAGAAAGAGACGAAGAAGAAGGGTTCTTGGAAAGCAAGAGTTTCGTAAAGACAGATAAAAGTTTTCTCTCTAAGGACCTTGGGCTATTTATAGAGTTCGGATAACTCTTTGAATTCCTAACCAAATCCGATATTTAATATTCGGTTATGATTTAAGACCACGTCAGCTTATTATTTAGGAAAAAAAGAAGACGGACAGTCAGTGGATCCAGAATTTACGCGCAGAGCAGATCAATGATTTTACGCTAAAGAGCTTTTTACGCTCAGAGGCTACAAATATACGGTTTTACGCTCAGAAGCTATAAGTTTATGGTTTTACGCTCAGATGCTTTTACGATCAGGAGCTTTTACGCTCGAGAGGCTAAAAACCTACGATTTTACGCTCATAGGCTACAAATATATGATTTTACGCTAAAGAGCTTTTACGTTCAGAGGCTACAAATCTAGGATTCTACGCTCGAAAGCTATAGATGACCAATTACAAGGGTTTACGCAGAAGATGCTCATTTTTGGCTACGAAACAGTCTAAATGCCTGAAAACACACAGAGTTCAGCATTTAAGATGACTCTTCTTCTTGGGTCATTTGGAAGTTCATCCAAAGTCCAGTCAGAATATTTTACAAAAGTTCAAGTATGGCTTGGTCGACATAAATTTCTCGCCTTTTTAAGGGTTTTTCGGGAAAACCATTCGTGAAGATGATGATCTGAACAAGAATTCTTCGTATCAGAGAAGTGACAGTTTAGAATTCTACGCGACTCCTCGTCCAAAACAGCTTGACAGTTTGGATCTTCAACTTAAATGCTAAGGAATTTTCTACGCGTCTTTAGTTACGCGTAAAAGACGGGACGAGATCAGATACTCTTTTATCGGAGTCGACGTAAAATTATTCAGATGTGCCAAAGTTACACACTATTCAGACTTCCTCATAGCAAATATGGCAAATCATCATATGCGTAAAAGAAGACAATTCTATTAATCATGATTACATATGATGGAAATCCAGTCTACAAAGGGTTTTTCATCTTCATGATTACATATGATGAAAATCCTTTTTCTACAAAGGGTTTTTTATTTTTATTTAAGATCACACCAAGAATCTGTTTTGCCAGGTTCTCGTATTGGTGTAGATCTTATTCGTCTTCTACAGCAGTTAATCGGCTTCCGCGGCCGATTAACAAGAAAATAATTAATGGCGGGAGGATACAGAACTAGGCATGTATCAATTTCGCAAGCCCATCCTCCATACGCCATGGCAGGCATGCCATAGAAATTGTGTTAAAGGTTCAGACCGAACACAATACTCGAAGACAAGGCCAAGCTGTCTGCCTTCGCCCAGCGCCACGATGGAAGAAAATACAGCTTGCAAGCTGTGTGGTCCAATACGACCCTTCCTCTCTCCTGGACGAATCATCATATGAAATTGCTGATCATCCTGAGCAAAGGAAGCTCTGATATCCTTCCATGATCCATCGTTGCAGAGGATATTTGCTCGAAGATGCCTCTTTTTACGGCTCCTTACATGCTCGAAGAACATGATCTTCTTCTTCCTCAAGTCAAACCGACGAAGCTCGGCAACCATCTCTTTGTGGTGAAGGAAGTGTGGAAAAAACAGGTTAACCCATTCGCCTTTATATAGGCAGAGGAGAACACACCGAATCCCAACAAACTCCTAAAAATTTGCCGAGAAATCAGCCTCGCGGAACGAGTCAAATTTGACCGTTTCATGCTTCATTCAAAGTATTTCAAATTACGAGAAATTTGAAAACTTTGAAGGGGGACTTGTAGAAGCATAAAAAATACGCTAGGGAGTCATACACGTAAAATTCTCAATATGCACGAAGCCCGCGTAAAACAAGAGCTCCAGCACTGGGTGGCGTAAAACATAACTTCAGAGCCATTGGCGTACAACAGAGCTTCAACGATGTTCAGCGTAAAACATAGCTCCAGAACAACCCGCATAAAGCAATCCTCCCAAACTGCTTCAGCGTAAAAAGGTTGCTACATAGTCACTTCGACGTAAAATCTGTCTGCTTTTAATGCAGCAGGAAGTTGTACGAGAAACTCTTCATATTCCTCGAATGAACCTATCAGTTGAAGCAGTGAAGTTGACTCCTGACAAAGAGTACTGCATAACGATCGAGAGGACGGCTGTAATGATGACTCTGCACAGAACTCCAGACTGCCATCTAGTGACATAACCCTTGATATAAGACATCGTTTACGCATTTAAGGAATACGCTGCCTATTCTACACAGGCAGATGTGAGTTTTACGCTCAGGATGAGACGAAATCAACCGCCACGTCAAAAGCTGTTCTTCGTACAGAACTCAAGGCACGTCTCTGCAATTAATGCGCGAGATGGGGGCAGATCTCTGCATTTAATGCACGAGATTTGGTTCTACTTTTTGACTAGGTGATCTATAATTAGGGCTAATACATCCACATCACCATCCCCGCACATTACGCCAACCAGGCTATTTTCAGCTATAGGAGTACGCCATATGCTATCTTCTCGAAATACGCCGACCTGGCTATTTTTAACTATAGGAGTACGCCGTATGCTATCTCCTCGAAATACGCCAACTCAGGCTATATTTGCAAAGGTGCATAATAAGGCTATCTGGCCCAGAACACGCTCAAAATCTCAGTCAAAGAAGGATAACTGGCTATCTTTACGCTGGTTACCTATCCATACAGCATCAAGCTTTCCGCAGCTATTTGGCTTCTACGCCAACATGACAGCTACTTGGCTTCTACGCCAATATGACGACTACTTGGCTTCTATGCCAATATGACATCTATTTGGCTTCTACGCCAACTTGATAATTATTCGGCTTCTACACCTACTCGGCTTTTTACGCCATTTGAACAGCTATTTGGCTTTTACGCCAACGAGACAGTTATTTGGCTTTTATGCCAACCTTCTCTACGCGAAGGGCAGTTATCTACGTGGCTTGCATGTCGTGATCTTCGACGAGCGATTATACGCGTTATCTCATAATGGGACACGCGTCACACGTCGATTCAGGAGATCATTCATACGTGGGTAGCAGTTATTATAATCGCCGTGTAAAAGGTGCAGCTCACTCCATTGTTCGGTTTCTACGCCGACTGCGACCAAATTCTATAAATAGAGACCTCCGGCCACGGAGGTCAAGGTCGAAGAAAAGGGTCGAAAGGTCGAGGGTCAAGATTTTTTAAGAAAAGAGAGTATATCCAGAGAGTGTTGATTGACTATTTTGGCGACGAGAGTTCAATCCCTCCTGTAGTCTTTGAAGCTTCTTTTTCGTCTTCTACAACACTTCTTCGTCATCGTGTGGTCCAAGGGACAAAGTGATCGACCGCAGATCAGACTCCTATAGCAATATTTCCCCAGAATCAAAATTTTGTACTTAACATCCTCGTATAGG
Source organism: Iris macrosiphon (assembly GCA_036927795.1). Taxonomy (NCBI): domain Eukaryota; kingdom Viridiplantae; phylum Streptophyta; class Magnoliopsida; order Asparagales; family Iridaceae; genus Iris; species Iris macrosiphon. The sequence goes on from JAYESA010000013.1 coordinate 12,957,967, forward strand.
ATTAATTGTACTTCTTTTTCTTGTTTGTAAACAAAGAAAGGGTTTCGTATAAACCTAGTTTTAATTTCTTTCGTTTATTATAAAATATATATCTTCTGAATCAAATAGGTGCGGGTACTGGAATCGAATATTATCCTCGTATTCCCATGTCGATTTTCCTAGAGAGTGATGGCCCCAAGCAATCCGGACAAGAGAAATAGTCCGGTTCTTGAGCGCATTTTCCTTTCAGTCCAATATGGATACGGGTTGCTCCTCGTAAGATAAGTCGGTACCAACGAATAATTCAGAGTGATCGAGTTTATGACTCAGATCCGGAATATACCTACGCAACTTAGACACATAAAATACATCGTGTACCTCACGTAGCGAAGGCCGAAGGGAAAGACGATAAGCAATATCGCCTACCCGCTCGAGTATATCGAACAGACCTACGTATCAAGGACTAAGCTTCCTGCGAACCCCGAATCTAATGACTCTACGGGTAGGCGAGATCCTAAAAAATACGTGGTTGTCGACACGAAACTCTAAAGGTCTACGATGTTGATCTGCCCAATAACGATGCCTATCTTGTGCAACCCCAAGTCGCTCTCTAATATACTTGACAACCTCTACTGTCTACGTGATCACTTCAGGGCCTAATATCTTTCGCTTACCAATGTCGTGTGACCTACACTTTCTGCCGTCCAGTGCTTCAAAAGGTGACATATGAATACTGGTATGATAACTATTGTTATACGAGAATTCCACCAAGTAAAGGTGATTCACCCAAGATCTACCAAGGTCTAAGATACATGCTCGTAGCATATCCTCCAAGGTCTGGATGGTTCTCTCTGATTGTTCATCTATCTGGGGGTGGTAAGTTGTACTGAATCTTAACTTGGTGCCCAAAATATGATGCAAACTTTTTCAAAAATGTGTGAACCGAGTGCTTCGATCTGACATGATACTTACTGGGATACCGTGTTGTCTTACTATCTGTCATATATAAATTGCAGCCAATTGTTCTGTAGACTGTTATACTCGAAAAGGAAGAAAGTGAGCTACTTTTGTGAGACAATCTACTATCACCCAAACTACATCTCGACCAGTCGGTGATCTAGGTAAACCAGTCACAAAGTCTATCGTGATGTATTTTCACTTCCACTCTGGAATAGGAAGCAGCTGTAATAATCTTGCCGATCTTTGTTGTTCTGCCTTCACTTGCTGACATATCAGACATCACGATACGAAGCAAGCTATTTTCTTCTTCATTTCGTTCCACCAAAAGTGTTGCTTGATATCTTGATACATCTCCGTGCCTCCCGGATGAATGAAATACTAGGAACTGTGTGCTTCAGTCATAACTTCTTGCCGAATATCCCCACTTGGTACGCATAGACGATTCCCAAACCTTAGTGTTCCATCTGTATGTATTTTCAACTCCTTCTGATAGCCTGACTCATATTCTTTTCGTAGCTTTTGAATCTTCGGTTCCTCTGCTTGAGCTAGTTTGATTCTATCCACCAAAGTTGATTGAATCTGTAGGCTAGCCTGAACTCCTGTACTCTGTGGAAGTACTATCTTGAAACTCATTTTTTATAAGTCTTCTAGAATGTGCTTCTGAGTAGTTAACATACAATTTTTACTTCTTCTGCTAAGTGCATCAGCTACTACATTACCCTTACCTGGATGGTACTGAAGTTCTATGTCATAATCTTTTAACAACTCTAGCTATCTTCTCTGCCTCATGTTCAGGTTATTCTGTATGTATACATACTTCAAACTCTTATGATCCATGAATATTTCTAGTCGATCGCCATATAAGTAGTGCCTCCATAGCTTAAGTGCAAATACTACTGTTGCTAGCTCCAAATCGTGAGTTGAATAGCTCTTCTCGTAATCTCTAATCTGCCATGAAGCATACGCTATCACTCTTCCTTGTTGCATCAAAACACATCCAAGGCCTTTGTCAGATGCATCACAGTACACTGTGAATTCTTTGGAGCCTGCTGGAAGAGTAAGGATTGGTGCAGAGATTAACTTTTTCTTCAACTCTTCAAGGCTATTTGATATTTTGCTGACCATATGAACTTAACTTCTTTGTGAGTCAACCGAGTCCATGGTGCCGAGATTTTAGCAAAATCTGACACAAATCTTATGTAGTATCCTGGCAAGCCCAAAAAATTATGTACTTCTGCTACTATCTTCGGAACTGGCCAGTTCTCTACTGCATCTACCTTCTTGGGATCAACTGACACTCCTGCTCCATAAATAATATGCCCAAGAAAGGATATGCGATCCAGCCAAAACTCACACTTACCAAGCCTTGCATATAACTGGTGCTCCCTCAAAGTTTGCAGAACTATCCTGAGATATTTTTCATGCTCCTCCTCATTACGAGAATACACCAGAATGTCATCTATGAATACTACCATAAATTGGTCTAAGTAAGGCATGGAAATATGGTTCATTAAGTCCATAAATATTTCTGGAGCATTAGTCAGTCCGAATGGCATAACTAAGAATTTGTAATGCCTATATCGTGACCTAAATGTTGTCTTCGGTATATCCTGCTCCCGGGCTCGCACCTGATAATATCGATATCGTAAATCTATATTGGAGAAAACCCTTTCTCCACTTAATTGGTCAAATAAATCATCGATCCTTGTTAATGGGTAATTGTTCTTCATTGTCACTATATTCAACCGCCTATAATCCATACACAACCGAGTTGATCCATCCTTCTTCTTCACCAATATCGCAGGTGATCCCTACGGGGATCCACTGGTACGAATAAACTTCTTCGCCTTCAGTTCTTTCACGTGTCAATGTAACTGATTAAGCTCTGATGGTGACATTGGGTATACCTTCTGGGATACTGGTTCTGCTCCTGACATCAACTCTACACAGAAATCTACTGCTCTAACTGGGGGTAATCCGAGAAGATCATTGGGAAAGACGTCCATGAAATTTTCAACTATCTTGGGCAGCGGGTCTTCTTCCTTTGCTACTGTTGCGACTCCTCCCTTATGCTTGCTTTTTGCTATTCTGCTAAGGACAAACTCTTCTAGACCGTAAATTCTAAATAACACTCTACCCTCACGGTAGTCTATCATTGCATGACTGTTTCTCAACCAATCCATGCCTAAGATAACGTTAAAGTTACCTATAGGGAACTCGATCAACTTTGCAGGTAATAAATGCCCACATACTACGACTGGACATGCTAGGGATACCCTACTAACTTCTACGATCCCATTGCCAGTGAGTATATTCAGCCTCTCTGGTAATGCCTCAAACTTTAATCCAATACGTGTCGCATATTGTGCAAATATAAATGAGTACGAAGCTCCAGAATCAATTAAAACTATGGCAGGAAAGGTTGTAACAAAAATCTTATCTGCCACTACGTCGTTCGACGCCATAGCTTCCTCCAAAGACAAGGTGAGTTCCTGCCCTTGGCCTTGTCGATCTCCCTGCTGCTGTCTTCTTTGCTGCCATGGCTGCGGCCCCTGCTGATTCTGCTGTTGCTGCCTATAAAGTTGTGCCTGCGTCAGCAACAGACGCTGAGCTAAAGGCTGTACTGCTACTGCTGGTCCTCTTTGCTGCACTGCCCTCGGAGCTAGCAATGCAGGAAACTATTGTACTGGCCCTCCTGACCTCTGTATCAATGGGTACGTGGCAACCTTGTGATCATGGCTCCCATATTTCAAGTATAATATGTTAGCTGTCCGACAAACATCCCGGATATGATCACCCTTGCCACAGTAGGTAGAACCCGTCGGCGCTCCCCGTCGTTGTTGTTGCTTCTGCAGTTGCTACCTCGGCTGTTGTTGCCGAGTTGGTGCCATCACTGTCGAGGTCACTGGCCTTCTCTCTTTCACATCATGGATGCGAATGTCAAGGGATGGTGATGACGTTTGCGGTACTGGTCTTTCCTTATTGTTCTGTCCATGAGGCCTCTTCCGATCTACTTTTCTGGATGCCATCCTCTGGGAAGTAAGCTCAAGCCTCTTGTCTGCTATCAATACCACCTCAAAGGTCTAGTAAAGATCTCTAAGTGAAGTTCCTGTTGGAACCTTATTGCTCTCTCCAACTCTGTTGCCACCATGGTTGGAGCAAATCTACTTATTCGACAAAACTCTGCCGCGTAGCCGTCTACTGTCATTCCATCTTGCTTGAGGTTAATGAACCTTTGCTGCAACTCATACTGAGCTATAATCCTAAAGTACTTCGCCCTGAACCGGGCCCTAAAATCATCCTATAAAATAGGATGCCTCAATCCTACCTCCATCGTGGCCTACCAATCTCTTGCAAGATCCTGGAGTTGTAGGCGAACCAGGTCAACCTGTTCCTCGGCTGAAGCTTTAGCTACTGGTCTCAATATCCTGGAGCCAATCATCTGCCATAATTACATCCTTCATGCCATCAAAATATCTGGGGTTCAGTTTGCAAAATCTAACAGATGCCCCAGAATCTATTATCCTACCTCGTTCCAGGGCCGTCTGCAACCCTTAGTTCAACAAGATATTCTGTTTCTGCTGCTGGAGTTGTTGTTGCTGCTTTTGTTGTTGCACCACCATCTGGTATTATTGAAAAGACAATAATTAATAAATAATCTCTAGCAAGGCCGGGGTATCCAGTATTGCCGGCACTGCGGGAGGTACGGGAACACCTGGAGCCTGTTGCTCTGTCCCATTCATCGTGGGCTCAACTCGGATCCTTGGCTGGGGTTCCATAGGATCTCGTTATACTGGCAACTCTGCCTCTCATGTTGCTGCTACATCAGGGGAAGGAGAAGCCCTAAAGAAGAGCACAAGAAACATCAAGTACATGACCAGAAGGAACAAGGAAGTAACTAATCTGGAAAAATTTAAGCTGAGTATCAAAGAGGACAAATTTAGAATTTTAAGAAGGATCATATTTGATTGAGACTCCTATAACCATGACACCCCACAAGTCTGAAGAATAGACCTACATAGGACACCACTAAAACCTTGTCACGTTCCAGTACCGGAATACGGAGATGGACATGGCCAGCTATCCCGTACATATTTTTATACGTCGCACGATGATCACGGATGTACAAGACAAGGGGGTGCATGATACAATCAGGTCTCCTATGGTCAAGAACTACTATGTCTCAATCATTTAAACAAGAAACAGTAAGCATAGAGCATATATGATAAAGCAATAAGGCGTCCCAAACGCTTTCTTAAATGTTCTGGAGACCAGTTATGCAAAATAATGAGTTGTAAGAGTAAACAAAAGTACATGAAAGTGATCAACTGCAGTCTGATTTAATACAATCATATAAAAAAACTAATGTCCAGATGAGCCAGCTAACAGGTGCCGGTGGCTAAACGCCCAAAAGAAGTAAATGTACAATGATGAGCAGGAAAGAAGAAAACTCACTCGCTATCCCCTGCGACCATCTTTCTGGTACACGCCATGAGTAGGGAGAAGGTACGCTGGATCCTCGAGTGCTGGCTCAAAATCTGGCTATGCAAAACCAGTTGGATTAGACCCCAAATAAGAAGTACCACAAAGGAAGCACAAAACAAAAAAATAAAAACCCAAGGAAAATATATAATAATACATAGATTTAGCATCGTAACTTAGGTCCACGACATATCCTAGCGCAAAGGCCCAATCCTACAACCAAACAAGGACAATGGTTGAACCATCACACTATGATAGTCCATTTCCCTAGGCTAATAACCGAATAATATAATCACAACCAAGTCCATTTCTTATATCGGCTAATCATTTGTACTGCCTGCTAAGTCTGAGGTTATCTTAGAAATAATGCATAATAAGAATTCTCAGATCACGCTAGTGCCAAACATGAGCTAATCGAGCCAAATAAATAAAACAAGTATTCATGAGATGCACCAGTTTTTCGTAGGGCCATTGCGCTAAAAATACGGTATTAGTGGTTCCAGTATTCCTATAATGAAACAATGGCTCGATAAATAATAGGTCAAATACTGTACTCCACTAAGACAGATGATATACAGTATCTATGGTGGCCAGCCCATAGCGCACTTAGAATAATTCTATGTGGGAAGGTTCGTTGGCATGATCTCGGGATACCGTTCTCTCTGATGTTACTAGCGCTTTTAGTTACCTAATTAGCCCTATGTTGTGTTTGAAATCTCAAGACGTAGTCACATAAAAATTTCTCTTAAGATATCATACAAAGTACGGACATGCTAAATATGAATCTATGGAAGTCAAATCTGGATTCACCCGAGCGTGTATGCAACATTCAGACAAATAATATCCTAGCCACGCTTTGATAGTTGATTCGCTTATTATGCTCATACTGGAAAATAATATATATTTATAATATCACACGTTCAAGAATTTGGAGCCATTCTCGATGCACAACCTAAATATAATTACTTAACACGTGACACGATGTGTTGCACCTCGTCTCACATTAAATCATAGACAAATATTCAGCAATAATGGTATCAACACAGATACAATATTCGAGTCCAATTACCAATTATACATTGGGTCACGAAGAATAATAAACATTCAATCAAAACAAGCAATGCCTCATGGGTCTCTAGGCCACATGGGAAGTCGAGGCCGCATATGGCTTTAGGCCGCATATGAAGTCAAGGCCGTATGACAAATTATGGCCGCATATGAAGTCAGGCAGCATGAAAAGTCCTGGCCGCATATAGAGTCAGGCCGCATGCTAGGGGTTAAAGTCTACTCCTTGGAACAAGTATTGAAGTGATGGACAATGAATGAAGTGTCAGTGATGTGACATAAAATTATTGATGTGACAAGACATATAGTGTGTTAGAGAGAAAATACAAATATCATAGAAATATATGTCACGGTTCGAAGTCATGCATCCAAGGAAATGGTGGCCTCATATTCTCCAATGCTGCAAAAGTGTCAGTACCGCATATGAAGTCAATGCCGCATGGAATCGATGTCGCATGGAGGTCTTTTAGACTTAGAGAAATTATCATTCGTTCAGCGAGTGAAAATACAAGGTATTCAAGGACACTTGTATAAATAAGCAGTCATGCGTCCAACAAGATGGACGCATACTGTCAGTATGTGGCAAGAGTTTAGGCCGCATAACCCTCTCGGGCCGTATATCACTCTCAGCCGCATAGCTCGCTGGCCGCATGAATAGTTCTTCTTCTCCAAACACCAGGTTCGGCCATGGCAAAAGCTCCAAAAACTAAAATATTGTTTTGTCCATAAAATTCTTATTTTAAGTCCAAATCGAGTGAACCAAAAGCCAAAACGCTCTAAATTGAAAGCTCTATCATGTAGCAAAAATAAGATTTCAAAGACACAAGTTTAATAGATCAAAACCAAGAAAAACTCATAATATCCACAAAATCCTAAGTTAGAAATGCATATCTACTCAAAACCACCTATAAAAACAGAAAACTTCAAGATCTAAAAGTGCCTAGAAACACATAACAAAAATAATGGAACAATAATATTGAAGATTTTTTCATTTCTCATGCAAGATGTACTTGCCTATGGAAATGGGGAAATAAAACTAAAGAGAGAGGAATAAATGAAGAGAGAGAGAAAAATGTTGGGTTATATATGGTAGGGTTGAGGGTTGAACAAAGGGGTCTCATGACTTAAACCAACCCACAAAATAAACCATGAGCAAGGTTAAACCAAAGAATGGGTCTAGTCTCCATGCACATCCAACCATGCTAAAATAAAAATACGTTCCAAATACGTATGTTGGGAACGGGGAGTGACATTGATAAAACCCTTGTGCCACTAATAGTGCCTTAAATCTAGTAATTTTATTCTTTTTTTTTTGCTTTCTTACAATCACCCACTTGTAACCTACCGGTCTGACGTCTTTTGGTGTTTGTTCTATAGGTCCGAACACTCCACGTTTATTAAGGGAATCTAATTATGCTTAAATAACATCCTTTCATTTTGGCCAATCTTTTCTTTGTCGATATTCATCGATGCTACGTGGTTCAGTGTCATCAATGCCCTTAGATATTTCAGTAGCTGCTGAGAATGAGAATATCTTATATATTGTTATATCTTTGTGATCCCATATTTCTCTTGTATATGTATAAAATATAAATATCTCTTTGCATTCAAGTACCTGAGCCTCCTCTTGGGCTTGTATCTTTTCTAAAACAATAACCTCTTCTGGATTTTTAGAGAGTATGGATCTGTCATTCATAACCTCTTCTTGAGCATTATTTGTAACCTCCTTAAGAGCGTTACTTGGACATTTTCTCTATCTAGGGACTAAGTCCTTCGAACCTATAGGTCTAACACGCTTCTGGCGTATAGTAGATTCATTAGCCACTCTGCTATTTTTTCCTTCGGGGATATCAATTCGAGCTGGCGCATTTGCAGTGGGCACATTTGATTTAATCACTTTAGCTGCATCAGTAAATGCATCTGGCATTTAATTTGCAATCTTCTGTAGATGCAATTTCCTTCGTACCAAATTTTCATATTAATTAGTACGATGATCTAGATGAGGCAGAGTGTGATTATCCTACGATAATTTATGTCATTTATTTGTGACGAATGGTTCTGTAAGAACATTCTTTTCTTTCTTATCTCCCCCTAACGGCGATAATTTAGTCTCATCAAAATGGCAGTCTGCGAATCTAGCAGTAAAATTATCACCAAAAAAGGTTCCAAATATCTAATGATTGAGGGCGAATCAAAACTAATATAAATTCCTAAACGGCACCAAGGTACCATTTTAGAGCGCTGAGGAGGGGGAATAGGAACATAAACAGCACAACCAAATTTACGCAAATGAGAGATGTTAGGTTGATGGCCTATTACAAGTTATGATGGTGAAAATTCATAATATGCAGTTGGCCTAACAATGATCAATTTAGCAACATGTAATATGGCATATCTCCAAGATAAAACGAGTAAATTTGATTGCATGAGTAAAGACATTGCTATGTGCTAAAAATGCTTAATCAATGACTCTGCTAAACCATTTTGGGTATAAAAATGAGGGACATAATGTTCAACTTCTATTCCTACGGAAGCACAGTAATCATCAAAAGTACGAGAAGTAAACTTAGCTGCATTATCAAGTTGAATCGTTCTAACATGTTGGTCAGAAAAATGAGTCTTAAGCTTTATCAACTGAGAAAGTAGCTTGGAGAAGGCAAAATTTCTAGATGAGAGTACAGAAACATTTGACCATCGACTAGAAGCATCTGTTAGAACCATAAAAATACCTGAAATATCCGCTAGCAGGATCAATTGGTCCGCAAATATCACATTGTATTCTCTGAATGAATTGTGGTGATTCAAAAGCTATTTTGAGAAGTGAAGGTCTTGAAATGAGTTTACCCTGTGAACAAGTTACACACAAATGTTCAGTAGAAAAGGAAAGACTTTGGTATGATAAATTATGCCCATTGGTATTGTTGATGATCTTTCTCAATATAGTCGATCCTGGATGACCCAATCTGTCATGCCAAATGATTAGATTCCTTGGATCATTTAGCCTTTTGCTAGTATTGGAATGATATTCTACTACCTTCAGAGTAGTTTGATATAGCCTCGAGAAGATTAACTTGCACTTTTCTAATGTGAGCTTATTGCTTCCAATATTAGAGGTGATATAAAGATACTCTTTGCTATAATCGTTCATGATTTCAACATGAAACACATTCATTCGAATATCTCTAAAGCTGAGTAGATTTTTATTTGATCTACTAGAGAATAATGCATTTTGAATGACTAATTGTGTTCCATTTGAAAACACACCATCGGCCTTACCATAACCTTCTATAATCTGCACGGGTCCAGCAATGGTGGTCACCTTGGCAGTGTTTGAGGCATATGTTGTGAAAAACTTTCTAGTTTTTAATATAGTGTGAGATTTTGCACTATCTATCAAGCATATGCCATCATCATTGTCCATACATTTCAAAAACAAAAAATAATAGCATATTAATATGCTACTAAATAGTTAAACTTGACATATTTCCAATTATTACAACTTGATCTAAATCTAAATAAAACAGCTTCAAAGAAAGTAAACTACCTAGAATATTGATCATATAAGGACCAATTTATTCAAAGTGGAAAGTAAATAAATTTAGATAAGCATACAATAACTATTCATTGACTTCGCCTATCATGGTGTTGAACTGGTCTTCCGAAATTGCGTTTCCATCCTTATCTTGGAAGAAATCATTAAAATCCATGTGTGTTGTACCCTCCATGAGATTAGTCTCCATACCCTTTGAGGCTACATACTCGTCCACTTTCTTTTTTGAGGTGCGACAATTTTGCATCCAATGACCACCTCTTCCACAACGTTTGCAAATATCAGTTGGAGCAGCTGGATTGAGAATTTGGGCATTGTTTCTTCAAGGATTAAATTCCTTATTTTTGAATTGTATATCGTTCCTTGGACCTGGATTGTAGCCATTTCTTTGACTTCCACGACGTCCATGCCCTCTACCTCTGTTATTTTCTCGACCCCCTAGTATTGGTCACATTTTTCAAGCACTAGTCGCATTCACTTCCAAGCCATAAAGAGTTAGAGTGGGTTTGTTTGGATTTTGTTTGTCCATTTTTTCAATCTTCCAAATTAACTAGTTAACAAAAAAATTTAGAATTTTTTTAAAAAAAGTCATAAATAGTCTTTATTTGTCCTATAAAATATTATGACATTTTTTTTAATTTTTTTTTGCTTTCAACCTGCTGTTCTGTCTTTTTAGTTTCAATATGCTGTCGTCCAGGTGTGCCATTTATTTTTGCTTTCTATTATTACTCATCCTTCCACTCAAAATTAGGGATGATAATTTTTTTCGAACCTGACGGGGACCAGATTTTTTTTTCCAACGGGGACGGGATTGAAAATTTAAAAAAGGGGACCGGGGTGTGGATGGAAAATTAAAAAAAAAAAAATCTCCGGTTGAATTTGGGCCGGGTATGGATATATTACTTCTCGCCCCGGTAAATTTCGAATCCCGATTAATTATACCTACATGTCTTTGTTATATAAAACTATAGATCTTTATTTGGAATATATTTTTATGGGGTTAATATTCTCTCTTTGTTGTTTTGTATTGTAGACTTCTATTTAGTACTTGCATATTTTTGTTGGATTAATATTTCATTTTTGTTATATTGTATCTTTTTCTCTATATTGTAGTAGTATATGTTTTTGATGGAAGCCAGATTTTATTAACATGTCTTGTATATTTTTCTTTAGAACGAAAATATTTTTTAAACTTATAATGTACATAAAAATCGTTAACATGATAGAAAATGTAGACGAGGATGGAAAAATTCAGCCTCAAAAGTATTAACGGGATGGAGACGAGGATGGAGAGTGCATTGTTTAACGGGGACGGAGATGGAGACGGGGAGTACATTGTTTCACAGGGACGGAAATGGAGACAGAAAGTGCATTGTTTAACGGGGACGAGAATGGAGATAGAAAATTGAACCCGAACGAAAATGGAGACGGAAACGGGAACGATGATTCAAACACTAATCGAAAATGAGGATGGAGAATATGATCCCGGCCCCTATCTAACCCGTTGCCATCCCGAATCAAAATTATATGTAAAAATAATATTTTGGTAACTATTGTATTTTTATTAATTCTCTTCCCACTCAAAACCTCTAATTCAAACAAGTCACACTCAAAAGTATTTTTAAACAAGTTATTAAACACATCACACTTAATTCTCTCTCCAATTCAAGTAATCCTCCCTCTCACTTATACCTATTTTTTTTCCCACTCAGTCCCAGCAGACCCTAAGTATAAGATTTGATATTATTTTACTTGTTCACCTTCAAAAAAAAATTGTGGAGCAATTCCTAATATGATGATCGACCGGATTAAAATTTAAAGATTATATATATTTTAATTTGTAAACAAGATTAAGTTAAAACTTAAATATTATATTTTGATTTAAAAATAGAATTTAAATATCTAAAATATTTTACTTGGTTTTGTCAAAATAAGATTTGGTGAGAGCTAATCGTTAATTATAAATAGAGAAAAAGAGGTTACATTTACATAAAAATTTCAAAAAATAAATAAATAATAATAATACAAAAGAGGGGGATTCAAGTAAGTAATTAATTTTTTTGCTTTTCTGTAAGTTTTTATCTGTATTTCCTCATTTCATATAATTTTTCTCATGTTAGATTTTTTTTTTTCTATACATTAATTATTATTGTCTTCCCTTCCTTTTTTCATATATTTCTTGCTACAATAACAATTTTTTCTATACATTATTATTGTCTCCCTCCTTATTTTCATATAGTTTTTGCTAATTAAGCAAGTAAATTGCATCATAATATATAGTTTACTAAAGTTTGGGTTTTGTGTTGATGCCAAATTTTATACTAAAGTTGTTCTTAAGATTTTTTCTTCACAAAATTCAACAATCTAGTGTAATATATTGGAATGCATTAATAAAGTAAGTTTTATCCATTCCTAGTATTAGTACCTTTTTTTTTTTGTACAGCTTATGTTCTTTTCTTTTTTTCCGTTAATTTTTTTTCTTTTCTTTTGAGCAACTGATTTAGTCATTTTTTATGCATTATTGGTTAGCTTATCAAACCACTAGAGTTGTAACGGCCATTATTATTTATGTTTTATTTTTTGTAATTGTTTTTGTTTAGAGTTGTTATTGTCTCTTTAAATTTTTCTTTACACTTTCAAATTTTTTTATGTTATAACATGACATACAAATATATGTTCAATTTTATGACAACTACAAATTGGTTGTCTTGACATTATTCTTTTTAAGAAAATTATCTTGACATTGGTTTATTTTTTATGTCCACTAAATAAATACTAAAATGTTATGAGTGATTTTTTCTTCAATTATGATTATTTATCTTCCAAAAAGTTTGGGTGATGCCATTTTCCATTATGTAGCATATGACATGACAGCTAACACGACAAATTTTAACTCAAAAAATTAATTACCCAATTTTTTTAATGTTAATGTTAATTTTAATGTTAAATTTTGTCATATCAGTAGCTATATCATACGCCACATAATGAAAAATGGCATCACCCAAATTTTTTGGGAGACAAAAAGCATTTATGTTTTTTCTTTCATCTGTTTTTAATGGTTATTTTTAAAGGCACATCAAAAGTTGCTCAGGACAATCCAATTTTTGTGTCTTTATTTACATGTTTGCTATCGAAATTTTTTACTCGTGGCTGTCCAGATTTTTTTAGGACTATCAAAAAATGTGACAGTCCTTCCTATTGGAAGGACTGCCAAATTTTTTGACAGTCCTCGACAACGATGACTCCTCGTTGACAATGTCCCGCCCCTCGCCCTAAAGCACCGCATCCTCCCCTGACTCTCCCCGGACCCGCGGGCGTAGACGCCGCGGACCCTGCTGCCAGGTCTGCAGCACTTCGCCCCACCGCCTCACCACCTTCCCGACGCTAGCTCGCCCTTCCTCCACCTGACGCCGCACCGCCTTCCCTGCGCACCGTCGAGAGGCGAGCACTGGCAAAAAGCGGCGAGTAGCAGCGGCGCGGCGAGGCAGGAGGGAGACTCGGGCTTAGGACTTCGACGTTGCCGCCGATCATCGTCGTCCAGAATTATGGTTAGGGTTTAAAAAAAATTTGGAGAGTAGGAGGGGGGAGGACAGTACATAATAATTTTTGGAACGTGCTAAGTAAAATTTGTTTCACTCTGAAGTAGTACCAAGTAATGGACTGCCATGAACAAGTATGATGTGCCTTTAGAAATACCCTTCTTAATTTGTTTCATTCTTTTTTTTTTAGGAAAACATCTTCATTAATAGGTCATAAAATTACATAAAAGCCATGTCTCTGAGAACATGTGCAGAAATACATGACAGAGTGTCTTCATGTAATGTAATGAAGTTCAATTGGTTATGGAATAGAGCATGTGAAGCTAGATGATGTGCACATTGGTTTGCACTTCTATGAACATAAGAAAATGAGAGCCCTTTAGCCGATTGTAAAGCTTGTCTAGCGTGTATGACGTGCAAGCTAAAGAGTAGGTGACGCCGGAGAGTTGATGGAATCGACTAGAGCTTTACAGTCGCCTTCTACAGTGGCTTGGTGGAGATTCCTTCTTTTAAACAGATTCAATGCTAATTGAATTCCCAATGCTTCAGCTTGTATAGGAGTTCCTCCTTCTTGTTTCTTTGATAGAGCACCCATAAAGTGCCATTCTCCATCTCTCAGGATAGCTGCAACGACCATCTTCCCATCCAAGTATGCACCATCATAATTGATTTTCCATCTATTGCCTCCAGGTGGACTCCATGACACTAAGTTTTCAGCCCTGCCAAGTGAAGAACTATTGTTGGTTGCTCCCTGGTTGTAAGCTTCATATTTCTTCTATAGATTAGAAGTTTCATCAAGTATCCATTTGGTAGTGATAGGTTGTTGATCGAAAATAGCTTTGTTCCTGGCCTTCCATATGATCCACATTTGATATAGACATGTGGACTTCCTCTCGCACACCTTCCTTGAATAGAATTGTAATGAATGAAGAGACCGTGGTCTGGGTTTGGATATGCCTTGAGATTGATGGTTTTCCTTGCCAAGATGTACCTGTAATAGGGCAATGAAGAATAAGATGGTCAATTGTTTCAACACATACCTTGCAGAGGGGGCAAGTTGCATCTATATATCTGATCCGTCGATGAGTGTTATCATTGGTGGGAAGGAAATTTGTGAGTAATCTCCAGATGAATAACTGCACCCTTGGACAAATGTGGCTGAAAGACCAAAGTTTCTTCCAATCCGTGAACTAATGGTCATTGATACTGCTCTGTTCTCTAGTGGATCTCTCATGTATTATTCGATAAGCCAATTTGGTAGTTAAATCCCCATCGCCAGTGTGCTTCCATATCAGTTGATCAGTAGTACAGTTCGCTGACAGTGGAATGTTCATGATAGCCACTGCTTCAAATGGAGGAAACATAATATGTATAAGGCTCTTCTTCCATCTGAATGTGTCCATATTGATGAGATCACTCACATTCGTAGCCCACCTACTTGCGAAGTGGTATCCCGATACTCTAAAGGCTGACAAACTTGGAACCCATGGTTCTTGCCAAATGTTGATATGAGATCCATCTCCAATTGACCAAACAACATTCCCAAGCAGGTAGGCTCTACTATCCAGGATACTTGACCATATGCAGGACGATGACGATGAAGGAGTCGCAGACCAAAATGAGGATGTATGGAGATATTTACTTTTAAGTAGATTAGCCCAGACTGAATTTGAATATGTGAGGAACCGCCGTGTCAGTTTGAGCAAAAGTGATAGGTTAGTGATATGGGCATCTCTTATACCCAAGACACCTTGAAATTTAGGTTTGGTAAATATCGACCATGCAATGTAATATAACCTCTTTTTGTCATCAGGTGATCTCTGTCACGCCCCGATCTCCCGTAGGCAAATCGGCCGTTCCCGCTAGGCGGGAATCACCCTCGCCAGCGCTCCCGCGGAACGATCGCTTGACCCATCCGGGCGTGATGCCGCACGAGCGTGAACCGCGCCCGTGCAAGGCCGTGATTCAGTGGCTGGCGGTAAGAGTTCTAAGCCACAGAGTCGGACAGATTGTCCGAGTGCAGCGGAGTCATGAACGCATAGCGATTCGGTAACAAGTTCTCTGAGTTGACGAATATAGCGGAAGCATTGAAACACAAGTTGAAGTAAACCAAGCTCTTTTATTGATATGAACATGTGTTACAGGCGGCGTATAGCCGAGATTACAAGTCCCTCAAGCCTCTCTCTCTGAAACAGTAAAAGCGTGCCAAGTGGCTACAATTGTGGAATGATTGTAGAGACGATGTTCAGGCGATGTTCACAACTTATGTCTTGTATAGGTGCTTCAGTTCCGGACGCACCGTTGCTTCGGAGTGATGTCCACGCCTTAGCACGCACGTTGGAGGCGTCCGCACAGAACGAGGTTCTCCCGCACCCTGCATACAAACTGGTGGATTATCAGTACATTGAATGCCCTGGTGGGGAAGCTACTCGCCCGCTCGACAAATCCAAACACGTAAAGCAGGTTCCGTGCACAACTATTACGTTATCTTTTTAGTTGCCTTAGGATCAGTTCATACAAATATTGAATAGCCTAGTTCGTGTGGCAGTGCGCCGTGCGATATGAGAGGAACACGGCGAGACTTACCATTTGGCCTTCCCTGTCCAAGGCAAACATTGTTAATTCAAGCGCGGGCAAGTATAAAACATTCTGGAGGCATACTTGATGAAAACCAAACCAATAGCATATGCAACATGAGAGTCGTTTTATCATGATCGTTCAGGTGTTTAGTTGTTCATTGATGCGATGCAGTGACTCGCATGCGGATAGCCGCTAAGCGAGGATGACTTATCTATATGAACAGTTGTCGCTGGCAAAGCCATAAAGGACCGTTTATAGTCTTGGGCGGTTGGGTGCGAGAGGTCTTGTATCGCTACACGTCACCTCGCCCGGGACGGTATGGAGCGAGACGCTAGGCCATTGGGGCGTTCACTCCATGCCGCCCACTCACGTTAGACTATCAGAAAGTTCCGTCCGGATCGGATCGGCTCTGGTGCCCCGGTTGTAGCCGTCCGCAGGAACTTGAACGTTCAATACCTTGTGCACAGGTTGTCCGCGACATGCAGTGGTTGGGTCAGTCAGTTATCACGAGATACACGGGAACAAGAGTGCACTGGAATTGAGGACGCAAATGCACTTTGAACACGAGAACACGAGATACTTGAATCTTGATTCTGTACAGTGATTGACTTATCTTGATGCATTCCCCTGGTTCGGGGCTGCCTGATGACCCAACGGTCTTAGATACTTGCAGGTTCAATCACGCACGGGACGACTGCTTAGTAGTCTCCCGGGGGTTTGGATGAAAACAAGGCAAACATTAAGCAGACAAACATGCGTTTCTAAGGAACATAAGCAGGCACGTTGCTCGGACCCGAAGGTAAGCCGAGAGTTGAAACCGTTAAGGGACTTAGCATGCGAGGGTCTGAACATAAGCAGTATTTTAATTTCCATGTTCTAGCATAAGCAATATGAGTTGGGATTATTCCCTTAGCTAGGTGCGTTGGATTTATTAGCATGCAGGGATGAATCACCTAGCGACTAGCATAATATTCCAGATTTTATGTGTGCTGGCTAAACAAAGACAAGTTCACCGTAGCCACCCACCTTAGCGATGATTCGCCTAGGTAGAGCGATACGTCAAGCGAGCCTCTGAAAGTCCAAGCCGAATTTCCTGTAGGGACAAGTCTGGATATCTTTTGCTTCTTGATCGAGGCAAAGCGGGTCGGGACAGTTGCACTATTGCCGTTTGAGACGGCAGTCCGCTAGAACGGAACGGGGTGTTACAATCTCCACTAGAAATCTCTTTGATGCTTGGACAAGGACTTGGTAACTATCTTAGGGATGAAGTAGGAAGAAATATAGTATGTTGGTAGAGAGGCCAGAGTGGATTTGATAAGGAGAGTACGAGCTGCGTGAGACAAACATCTCCTCTTCCAGCCTTGGAGTTTATATTTTCTAGCATTTAAAAGACCAGAGAATGTATGGACTCTGTTTTTAGATTGGAGAAGACGGTGACCAAGATACTTATCAGAAGGATCCATAAGTTTAACACCCAAAAGATTACGGAAAAGTTGACACATGTAGGGATCAGTTTTCCTAGAGAAGAAAATAGAAGATTTTTCGAAGTTGATGCGTTGCCCAGACCATCGTTCAAAAGTTTGGATAATGATCTTAATCTGTGTGATGTTAGGAAGAGAGCATTTACCAAATATAAGAAGGTCATCAGCAAAGGTTAAATGAGAATAGGTAGTAGGAGATCAGTTAAGTTTGACACTTTCATAGAGCATGTTCCTTTCTATGATCAGGACGAGGGTCAAGAGGATTTTCATACTCATGATGAATAAGTAGGGTGAAAGTGGACATCCTTGGCGGATGCCACAACTAGGATTGAATGTCTTAGTAGGTGTCCCATTCACGACGATTGCTAACGAGGTAGTTGAAACACACTGCATGATTAGATCGTGTGATTTACCAATGATACCAAATCCACAAAGAGCTCGGCTTATGATCCCCCACCCAATCAAGTCTATCATAGGCATTGGACATATCAAATTTGTTTCATTCACAAACTTTTTCATCTGAACAAACATCAAAAAGAAATATATCCACATCTTTGGATACTCCAACGGTCACATGCCGTTCAAAAAGATCAACAAAAAAGTCCAACCGTGACAACATTTAAATCAAAACACGCCCTCACACTACATATCCCGCGCCATTCCCACTTCACTCCCCCCCGTCCTCCTAGTACTGACCAATATCTCTCGACTCACTCTGCTCCTCCTACTGCAGCTAGCTATGGAGAACATGAGGAAATCCCTTCCGCCGATGAGGCCGTGGAAGAAGGGCCCGACCCGCGGCAAGGGCGGCCCGCAGAACGCGTTGTGCGAGTACCGCGGCGTCCGGCAGCGCACCTGGGGCAAGTGGGTCGCCGAGATCCGCGAGCCCAAGAAGCGGACCCGCCTCTGGCTCGGCTCCTTCGCCACCGCCGAGGAGGCCGCGCTCGCGTACGACGACGCCGCCAGGCGCCTCTACGGGCCCGACGCCTACCTCAACCTCCCCCACATTGTCCCCTCTTCTTCCTCCCAACCACTCCTAGGGACCGGCAACAAGCCAGCAGCAGGCCATAGATTCAAATGGTTCTCTCCTCGCAACATTAACTACTCCATACTCAACCTCAGCGCGCAGCACAATGTCCATGTCATACATCAAAGGCTTCAAGAACTCAAGAACTCCAAACCACCGCCGCCGCCGCCTTCTTCTTCTTCTTCGGCATCCTCGGCTAGTTCTTCGTCCACTCCTCTATCCGTGGTTGGTCCCGAGATCGATCTGAAGGAGTTCCTTCAGCAGCTGGGAGTGCTGAAGGACGACAGAGGCGCCGAGGCGGCGGCTAACGGAGGTGACGGGGGCTTGACGTTGCTGCCCGAATCTAACGACGAGCAGGAGAAGAAGGGGGCGGCGGAGGAGGACGTAGTCGGTTTCGACCGCAACGACAGCTTCAATTGGGACACGCTGGCGGAGATGCGCGTTCACGAGGACTGTGCTACGGCCGCGGCGGCGGCGGCGGCGGATGCAAGTGGCGGAGAGTTGGAGCTGATGGATGATGTGCATGAGTTGGGGCTGAGCTTGCCCATTCCTATATGGGATCTTTGAAGCGAGTAGTAGTAGTTTAAGTTTTGGTAGACTTGGAGCTTCAATTAGATTCAAATATGAATGTGCTGAGAATAATATGTGTATGGGGTTGGTACCTGGTAGTGTTTCAGTTATGCACTCTTTGTGCTCTTTCAGTTAGAAGAGCATTGTTCTTTAACAAAGGGTTTCTTTAGATGAGGTGTGTCTTTTCTTGTAATATTAAGTCTATGTTGGCTTACAGGTTTCAATCTTCCCCAAAATGCTGTTTGCATTGGTGACTAGCTTCCTCACCAGCTAATTGTACATCAAGGCAGACATGCTATAAGTGGGGAAATAATAAGTGAAGAAATAGTTTACGATCAGGCTTAAAAAGAAAGAAGAAATATCTATACCATGGAGAAAACAATGGCCATGAATGTCACATCCCGATTATGAAGAACCGAAAGTAGTCACGAACACGATATCGTACAAGTCTAGATTGTACTTGTACAAGACAAGACAATAGACAAGGTATGGTATATCTCAGAAACACCGACATCGCAGCAATATTAAGCAGACAAATTGAAGTCACAATGAATATAATAAAAATCTTCTCTTTATTGATAACAATAATTGAGTACATTGCTTACAAAAGATTTACATAGCTCTTAAATACAACTGATACATGGCCAATTGGCTTACATTGATATTTGTCGTTTTGGCTTACAATCTCACTGACACAACAAAATTACACTGTTCCATACATTATGTCATTTATAACAGAAAACGCCTCCAATGGAAGAAGAGCTTCTGCACGCCCCAACAATGCTTTGATGTCTCAGAACCGTTCCAGCCAATCCCCAATGCTGAGCACCTGGGGATGCCCACAAACGTGGGTCAGTACATATCGCGTACAGGTGAACAGAAACTAGCTCACTCGCCTAAACCGACACTAAGTATTCATGTGAAAATTATGCATATTAACTTAGTGATCTTTCTATTAGGAACTAGGTTAATTTCAATGATCAGAGTATTCAACAACATAATGAAACATACTTTGGAAACAATAGTATACATTGAATATATATGAAATATGTACATATCGCTTAACAACGATTCTTACCAACATCCCACTCGGCGTATCCCTGCAAAATAAGGATTAGCCACAGCATAATTAATACAAATCATTCTTACAGAGATAATATTAAGCATGCATAAATATTCTCATTAGTATGCAGCATAACTACATGAGGGTCATTGGTGATATGCTTTCGCACCACGAGGGACATGCCATATAGGACTTCGAAGGGCGTACGAAACGTCATTCATGAGGTTGCGATCCCCAATGAATGTCTCGTTTATACCCAGTGCTACCAAATCATTATGTTTTCTCCTAGGCCGAATGATCTCGGTGTCCCGGTGCATCTCGTTAGAGAAAACTTACCAAACCTTGTGTACAAGTTGTCCATGACCATGCAACGACTATGCAAATAAAATCTTAAGCACAAATTGCATGGTAAAGAATTGTAAGCAAAGCATACACATAAGTTGTTCTTAAAGCCATCCACATTTCTTATTCCGGTTGGTAACCCGCAGGTCCTAACTTACAGGCCTTCTCGTGGCCTGATGGTACCAAACCACAATTGTACTCGCATATGAAGCATTTTCTTCATAGTTACTGTGAACTGGTGCACTTGATGTTAGACATATATTCGATGTTCTCATTTCAGTGTTACAAGCATGTAAGGTGATTTGCAAGACATTACTTCTTACGTAAGGCATATATTTATCGTATTTTTGTGTCAATAGTATTAGTAGTCATCATTCATATGTTCCATTAGTTCCAACGACATTGGATAAAAGGCATCATTATTATAATATGGACTAGAGCAACATTTAGAGATGCAATTAAATAAGCAACACTAATATTCATTCATTTTATTAGGGCATGAAGGAGTAGAGGAGAAGGGACAAATCCACTCAATTATACAATTAGCGTTTTTATGCCATGATCCCACATTCTCCTACTATCTCTCAAGAATGATCCGACGTGATGCACAGTCTTCTAACTTGGCATAATCATACATTCAAACAACGCCGCATAAGATATTTCATCCGACCAAGTTAAGCAAGACTGCATCATCACGCCAAGCATCTTGATTCCTCGCACAACTTGTATCCCATATGTCTGATTCATCTCGAATTCCAGCATAATGCATTTATGCGGAGCGAGGGATTACATAATATACCACTCCAAAAAAAATTCGTCATCGAAACTTAAAGAAATAACTCAATTCACCAAATCACTTAAGTCACCAAATGAACTGTTTCTTATTAATATTGCTTATTCATGAATTTTGTATACTTAAGCATTCGATCTCACCATCTCTTTTCTTCCCAAGTGATTTTTTCATGTTCCACAGTTCACCAAAATTTTTCCTGCAGCTCCATTTGAATTTCGACTACAAGAATAAGTCAAATTAGCGAAGTTTGAAAACGTCGCTAAATGACATAAAAATGTCACTAAATATTTTAGCGACGTAATTAGCGATATTTTGGTGAAGTCACATTTTAGCTAGTCGCTGACAGAAAAAAAATCACAAAATGTTGCTATATCGACGTTTACTAGCGACGTTTAGGCGTCGCTAATTTTTTTCACATTAGCGATGTTTAGCGACGTGTCATCTATCGCTAAACCTCGCTAATTTTTTTATTTAGCTATATTTTGCAAAATATTTAGCGACGTTTTGATGACCTAGTAAATACTGCTATGTCAGCCATTTAGCGACGTATTAAGTGACGTATTTAGCGAAAGTTAGAGACGTATATAGCGAAAGTTAGCGACGTATTTAGCGAAGTCGCTAAACGTCGCTAAATTGTAAAAAAAATTAAAATTTTATTTTGAAATAAATGTATGCTTGCAGTTTGTCATATAATTTCTCATATATCCTTGCAATACCATTGTTCATAAAAATAGACAGACCTAGAGCAACCCTTCGTTGAATTCTCTGGGTTTACTAACCCATTCGGTGGAACACTCAACACCGATAAATTCACATACATTTAATATGAATAATAAAGTAAAATTTGAAGAAAATGACACATTGGAATTACAAATCGAGTCTCAAGAAAATCTCATTGTAAAGAATATAATAAATATCCACACAACTAAGTACAAAAAATAAAGTCTGAAAGGTTCAAAAAATGTATAATATTCATAAATGACCTAATACCATGGGTCAAAACACAAACAACCAGTAAACTATCCTAATTAGGACTACAACAAATTTGGAGAAGGATGAGCACCGGCACGCATAAGGGATAAGAAATCAACACCGATGTCGATGAAGAAGGCAGTGATGTCGGTGGAGTCGCTGTCGATGAAGGCGCACCAGGAGGACGTATCTCTCCAACACTGTTAGTCGATGGTTATATGAATCCATGGTAAATAACAGCCTCGTACTTCTAGCAGCCATTGAATCATGCATCATCGTCAACCTCTCGTCCATGGACAACTGTGATGCCAGCAGCTCTGTCATGCTGCGCTATGTCGATTCTCTAAGATCAGTAAAACCATGCTCCATCCTCTCAGTTATATCCCTAAGCTCCTTGATGCTGTGCTCGAGGGTATCAAATCATGCGATGAGCGTCACATCGTCCGTCTGCGGTTGAGACAGTGACTGCTCCTCCATCCTTCACAGTAACTCGTCACGGAGAGACACAATTTGACGGTCAACAGTTTCCTGGACTCGGACAGACGCTTGCGAGGGCTGTGAGAAATGTGCACTTGCAAAGGAGACACTAAAGGACTACGTCGCTACAAGGGCGCCATAGGATCCCGTATCGTAGTACGTATCTGGAGACCACCAGCAACGGTCATCCACAGCTTGTCCGCTGACAGAGCTGGAGAGGGCTGTGAGGAAGTATCGACCTCTCCCGCTATAGGTGCACTAACAGTTGCCCGCTCACGGAGCCTAAGATACTCGGCCTAGAAAAGTATCTTAATCCGGATTAAAACTAGGTCCGGCAACCTCAAAAACTATGTTCATGCACCCATCATCATAATCAGCGTGGTCGTGGATATCCATATACGGCTCCACATAAGGCTCCGGCTCTGATGCTAAAGACATAAGTTCTCCGTGTGAGGTCCACTGATAATAATTTGGCATGAAACCCCTCGAGTACAAATGATATTTCACACCCACTTCTGAATGATATTTCAAGTTGCGATATCTCACACATGGACACTTAATTTTAGTGTCATCCATGTACTGAGGGAACACCTTGACAAACTGTAGGAACTGATCCACCCCCTGTATGAATTTATCCCGCACACCGCATATGTCATCATGATGACGGTTGTACATCCACGAACTATGACGCAGGTAGTATTTCATATTAATTTCTAAATACTTCTGCATGCAAAGATGAATAGACATCGTTCAAGTATATTATCCAAATGTATTCAAAGGTGGATACACATGTAAACAATAATAAAGGATATGTGTGACGTCACGTATTCAATGTGAGCCATTCTCTGAAAAAGAAATTTACTTCTGCAAGCCTTTTAAGGCTATTAGAGTTAGACTAGATTTCCAAAAGTCTACTAGAATTTTGGTAGAACTCTAATAGCCTCAAAAGGCTTACAGAGGTAAATTTTCTTTCCAGAAAAATGGATCATATGGACACTTGGCTTCGGGGGTGACGACAAACGTTCCTAGTTATTCTACTTTTATAATAAGTATTATCTATGTGAAACTATTTATCACTTATCTTATATTTATCTAGCTTGTAACATAAACCTAGTTATTCTACTTTTATAATGTGTATTATCTATGTGAAAATACTTATCACTTAACTTATATAACTAATCCTATACATGTAGATATATGTATTTGGTATCTAGTTATCACTTGACATTTGGTTCCCCAGGTACTTAAGATATTCATAATTAACTCAATACCCCATACTCAATAACTTATCCATGTATCTTGGTATATTGATACCTACTCAAGTATCTTGGGATACTAAACCAAAACTCAAATATCCTTAGATATTCAATCCTAATATACATACCCTCACTCAACACTTAAACACTTAACCTATACTAACCTACTAACACTCACTCACTAAACACACTCAAACACACACTTGTATAAAATGTGCACTAATTTGCACATAGTGCAAGTTTCTGCTACTTCTATTGCTATTGCTTGTTGCTGCTATTACACACACACACATAAGCATACATCATTAGTAAACCCTAGATACACACTCCACTCACTCCAAATATGGGTTACCTGACCCTCTGACCAAGAAAGGGGGACGTCGGGGTTGAGGGGAGCCGAGGAGGGTTATCAGGACTGAGGGGACGTTGTGTCCTTGGTTACACGATACATATACCAATGTCGTACAAAAACCACCGAACACGAACTCTTGTGTCAATGATAGGCTTGACACTGCTCTAACCCAAGTTGGATACAAGTTCTAGAGGAAACCAATATCGTTTGGTGTCTCGGCTTTGAAGAGTTATCTCCATGTTCGTGTATACGACTCTCCTTGAGTCGAGATCTATATCGTATTATACACGATGCTGATACCCAAGGCTACTTCTAATTAACTCAGACAGCTAACTAGAAGAGAGATATGGTTAGGGTATAGGTTAGTGTCATATTCCGTGTCGTGTCATTATAGGTGTCTGTATCGTGTCTGTGTTTGTGTCGCCTTCATACAAGCCCTAATCTTAGTTTCGTGTTAATGTTTGTGTGTCCATGTCGTTTTCGTGTTTCTGTGTCCTTGTTGTGTCTGTGTTTTTTTGTCATTATCGTGTATGTGTGTGTGTGTGTATGTATATGTGACATGTCAGTATATCTTTATCGTGTCAACAAGAGGGATATAGGGTTAGGGTTAACTGATCCTCTGATCGAGGAGGGGGGTCGTCGAGGTCGAGGGGGGTCGTCGGGGCCGAGGGGTTCCGGGGCAGGGGGCGAGGGGGTTGTCTAGGCCGAGGGGCGACGGGGCAGTAGGCCGTTGGGGGTTGTCGGAGTCGAGAGGGGTCAGGGTCGCCGGAGTCGAGAGGGGTCGGAGTCGCTGGGGCAAGGGGGGACGAGGTGTGCAGGAGATAGAGGGGGAGATATAGAGAATTGGGAAAAATAAAAAACTCAAAACTCTATATTAGCTTTTTGGCGACGTCTAAATTGAATGTCATTAAATGTCGTTAATTGAAAAATTTTACGACGTTAAAGACGTCGCTGAAAATGTCGCTAATTCAAAAATATCGACAAACGTCGCTAAATCAACAAAAAAACTTAGCGACGTTTAGCGACGTTAATGAAGCCTTTAGTGACTATTCTTTAAAAAATCCAAGTATAATCGCTATGCATTGCCAACAGCGACGTATAGCCACGTTTATTTTTGGAGTCGCTAAAATCTTTAACATTAACGAGGTTTTATGACGACGTCGCTAAAAATGTCACTATTTTATCATATTTTGGTAGTGTCCGTTCACACTTCGCTTGGTTCGTACATATATTTCAGGCGTCCCCGAAACATAGTTCACTCAGCCAATGCTAATGATTAGAGAAATCAAACAACTACAAGTATACCTTCATTCCTCATCACTGATCACTTAATGATTTCGGCCACGATGTTTCTTACATCAATTTTCCATAACTCTTTAAGTTCTTGCGACACTTATTCTGTCAATCTCATCAGTATATTTCCAACACATTGCAATCAAGTTTTGGTCTAAGCAGTTCTCAATATTTGCCAACGTTCTCTCGGTCCATCATATGCACAATTCTTTTATCTCGTTCATAGTATAATTTTATATAACTGTTTGCCACAATCGCTATCTTCCAATTCCGCCAAAATATAAAAATCTTTAGGGCCTATCCATTTAAGCCATTAACCCAAGCATGATACTTTAATCATTCCGAGCAAAACGACCATAAAGTAATTTCTATTAATTCTGAATTACAATATTCATTCTTCTAATATCAATTTCGTCATTCCCATATCATATGAATAACTTTAAATATCGTCACATTGTTTTGATCCATCAAACTTTTATTAATCACATTAAGAATCTCACCAACCGTCTCTTTATTATGACCAAAGTGTATTTATAATTGTTCTGACCGTTTTCTCAATATTGTAATTTTTTTATTCAAACTTCTAGTAATCTTTTTTCCAACATTAGTAGCATCAAAATTCTAAAGAATTCAGAGTTTCCTTTGGTCATGTCGTCGTCCAAGCCACAAAATTTTATTATAGTTTAATGATCATAATCCGTCCCGTACAATAGTCGCATTAGCCACATCACATATCAAGTTTTTCTTTCCAACGTATAAAATTTACATCAAAATTCTCAAGCGATATTTCTATCTTTTATTATAATTTATTTTTTATTCCAACTTGATTCTAAAAGAAACCATTCCAAGATAATCCATCCAACTGAACCCACTATTGATTTCCATTCCAGTCGAGGCAATCAAATCTAACTCTAGTAACCGTCAATTCCCAAACTTATCCATCCAATTGTTTAACCATTCCGACATGACATGTTATCCTGAAATACTCATACCTAAATCCTGAAGCAAATATCCAAACACTGACTGAATATAGGCCGACTCATAATATACACTATTCGAGTCTCACACGATGTTACATTACCCATGCAACATTAATATGGTCATCATATGGGTCTCCGACAACCAACTTAACTTTTCGGTCATGTCTCTATGGTTAGCTATACCGACAGCTAAACCTAGTGGTCATAGGCAATCCACCTCATGCTAGGAAGCTGATAGGGACCATACCCATCACTATTCTTAAGGCCAATCATAATTCAATCACCAATCTAAGGGACTTCTACCCAAATCTTATTACCAACTCAAACCACGAATGCGTGCACTACTATTGACCTACCCATAAATAAGGGATATCCAACAGTCTGCATTAGGTCTATCTACCCACAGTCAATTTTTTAAGTGTCTACCTCAAACAAATGTTTATTCTAGACTTACCCCAATCTGACAAGGTCAATTTAGAACTATATACTCAAGTCCTATATCCATCAAGTAAATTTCCAACATTCAAATTCAAATTGCTCCAACATATTATTTTATTTCTGATTTTATAATTATCCTCTAGTTGTACCAACATATCATTCTTGAATTCTCGTGCGTCTGATTTATCTATGGGACAAGACAACTAACCCAAAATTAAATTTTGATCGATCACCTTTACTAGTATATTGTTCATGAGCCTTGCTCTTAATTCCTTTCCATTTTTATTACGTATTCGTATGTTCAGTATCACCCAAATAATTTATAACCGGCAATATCATCCAACCAATATACTAAAAATATCTTTCTTCCGATTCATTCCGTCGAACATACTTTTGCCAACTTTATTTTGACATGGTCAACTTTTATTCGCATTAACCATTAACTTAATTGCATCACCTCATCAATGTCTCACAGAATTTTATCTCGCTTAGCCACATTCGATAATTATTCTCGTACTCGATATATTGGTCAAACCACCAAGCTAGGGATCACCCTATATTAATAATTTGATCAAGTATATCTGCCAATCAACTGTTATTGATGTGACAAAACTTTACGTCGATAATATTTATCCCAATGTCCTAGACCTCAAGCTTTATTTGTATTTCATCCATCGAAGCCTCTTGACGAACTTCGATATATTGCCAGACAATAAGGGTCATCGATTAGTTACTTGCAATCCCACAAGTTCATATGCTGGTTAAATATTATTCGTCAATCGCTAGGTTCAAGTATTCCCACTTCACAGCTACTACCATTTTAAGTTAGGCATGTAGTAAATACTACACACCTATGGTCAAAGGAAATAGTTTTACGCATACTCGGTCCATTTTAATTTATTTCCAAGAACTTCCAAACTCGAGTAACCAAACATAATATTCCGCTTGTGATTCTCAATCAGTTCTAACCAATCCCACTGGATATACGATCCAACTTGTTTACCGATAGTAACATTCGACCATCGATGCTAAAATTTGAAACTTTCACCTATCATATTTAAGCCACCATCTAACCAAATAATTCAACTCGTTGTTCCCAGCTAAGGCATCCATCTCATACCATCTAACCATATAATCCAACATGTATTATGGCTTATATTTATTCGTTACAATATACATGACATCATTGATCGACGAACGTTGTAAGGCAACAAAGGAATTCATTTTATTAAGACATGAAGGAGTAGAAGGAACGTACAGCGAACCACCCACCTATACAAATTTTCATATCGCTCCGACAGAGCTGATACTATATAATTCCCCAATGACACGATTTGACGTAATACAATATCTTATTAACTGATTTACCATACGAGCACGATGTGCTCCATAATCATTCAATTCAACTAGATTAAGCAAGTCTGTATCACCGCTCAATTCTCGTGATTCCTCATACAACTCAGAACCAACTAGCCGATTTAATCTACGAGGCTAACACAATGCCTCCGCCCGCAGCGGGGCAATTCACCGATCACAAAAAATTCTACATAATACTTGAACATGAAACCAAGTTCAATCAAGTCTCTTCAGTCAACAAACTATATTAATGCACTATGTAGAGTGGAACATTACATGACTCGTCAATGGATCTGGGGGAAGTTGGCCTCGGGCCGACATGCGGTACGAAAGGCTCGTGGAGTAGGGGTGTCCTTTGAGAATGGAGAAGACGGATGGACCAAGGTGGCTAGGAGGAATATGGTTAAATCATTCCCAAAGGAGGATAGGGTTGTGGAGATCAAAATGGGTGAAGAAGAGAGGAGTCAACCGAACCTGGTTGGGTAATCTTCCTGTCACGCCCCAGTCCCAAAATACGTAGGACTAGGTCACGTAACCATGCCAGCTGGCCCGTATATATGGCAACTCCAATATATGGAAACCATATATACGTGCGTACGCTGTATAATGAACAATAATTCATAAGTGATAAAACTGATCACAAGTCACAGGGTAACATCTAAATCCCATCCACAGAATCAAATATGAATAATCAATAATCATGTAACTAGATCTCAATACAGATATCTAAGAATGACAGTCAGATGAAATCAAATCTACTGCCGAAATAGAATACAAAAGGAACCAGAATACACACCATAAAGAACAACATCTGACAGTCACGAGGCTCGAAGAGTAGACCTCCTGGGAATAAACGTAACACGTCCGGATCTGTGCTCCTGCGAGTACTCAAGAACATATACACCTGGCAGGGAACCAGGTCCTCAGAGGGACATAGCAAGATACAGAAAAATGACATGCCATAATGTAAATACTGAATAAATAAATAGGGTGTGCTAACCATCTAAGTGAATGCAATTTAAAGACCTCGTAGTACGTATGGGAATGTGTAGGCTAGACATATGCTGACGTAATTCACCAATCGTCATGACTGGCTAGTATATGTATCATATGCCCCCGATCACACGGGTAACTCTGCAATCGTCCATCCCTGCAGAGCATGGAACGAAGGATAATAAAAACACACAAGGGGTATCCCATCCTCCTCGGAGCACAGTAACGGGAACAAGAAAACCAATTCCCCATCTCCGAGCAGCATGGTATCAGGCGACATGAACATATAAGGAGGGGGGTGTCCCATACGCATACTAGTATCTTTTCCGCCCAATATAGATGTACAAGTCGTGAAAATGACGTGGACACCTCCTATTATGATGCAAGTCTCAATAAAATAAACAACTGAGCTAAATACCGCTACACGTGTTGCTCACACTGATGGCCAGTCGCGCATGAGGCACGCGTCCCTACATGTACTCACTCTGTGACGTGTAATGATACGTGTCAAGGCCTGAGAAGTTATATCAATAACTTCACAACTTTAGGTGGGTCTACTAGACACTAGGTCAGATACAAGTCCTAACGTCAACGCCATCGTTGACTGCACCCGAATCTGCTCGGACGCGCACATTTATATAAAAATAAATAAACACGCAACTAGCAAGAACTGAATATAAACAGTACAACAAGGCAAGGTATACTTGCCTGGCAGGAGAGCTGCAAATATAATGTCCAGATGTCAAGTGCCAAGAAGTCAGAAACTATGTCCTCAGAAGAAAAGTCTCCGGATGCTGAAATAAATATCACTAACAGTCTCAGAAAATATCAAATAGCTAGAAATGCCTGTCCTTAAGTCCAATTTGGACACAGGGGCAAAAATGACAGTTTTCGGTCAAAGCGGGGTCCACATGTGGGCCGCTTTGCACCGAAGAACGTGTCAGGGTCAAAGGTCTCCAAATTCGCCAAACTCAGTGTCAACAAGTCAGGAACGCTGATACGAACTCAACGGAACTTCCAGAATTAGATTCCGATGAGCCGGTCACAAAATCGCCCGTCAAGTGGAGCCTGTGGGGCCCACGATACGGAATTTTGCCAACGTTCTCAGAATCGAACCAAACTTGGCTCACAGGACCAGCGTATTGCTACGAGTCCGATGGCGCAAGTTTCGTCTCGATCCGACGTGTGTACACAAAGTTGCAGCGTATTCCAGAACTGACGGATACGGGGCGGTGTCGGCGGATACGTGTTGATTCCGGTGTGCACGCACATCCAAATCAACTTCTCCGAACTCCTACACGTCCGTATCAACGTCGCGCACGTTTTGGTAAAGACCGCGTGCGACCAAGTCGTCCCGTTTGGCGGGACGTACTCATTTTCGGGGTGAATCGGGTCGTTGTTTTTCCTGTTTTTGGATCGCGTGCCGCGATCGCCACAGGACGCCATGCACCGAGCGGGTTGCACGGGCACCGAGAAGGTCACATAGCCTACGTGTCACAACTGACGGAAATAAAAACGGAATTACGAGGAGTTAGAACGGGTTACCTGAACAGGGCTCCGTGAAAACTGAATTCTTCGTGTCCTCGTAGGTCGTCTTGACACAGGATTTGTGTCCTGGACCGAATTTGCCGTATCCGGGATGTGTCCAGCCGCTGTGTCCGGTTCTGCTCGAGTCGGGGTCGTTGCGGGGTGGTCCGGAGCTGCTGCAGTCAGGGCTCCAAGGTTGCTGCTACCGAGGCCAGGGGGAAAAAGTGGAGGAGAGAGAGGAGGATGATGATGGTGGTGGTGGTGGTGGTGTCCGGTCATGGTGGTGGCGGTGGTGACTGATGGTGGTGGCGGCGGTAGGAAGAGGAGCCGGAGGAGAAGGAGAGGAGAGGGGAGAGAGTCGGGCCAGCGGGGGGGGGGGGGAGACTCGCCGCGGCCGGGGGTCGGCTCCGGCGAGGGTTCGCCGCCGGCGGGGGTCTGCGGCTGTGTGGGGGGGGGGGTAGAGTCGGCTGAGTTAGGGTTAGGTTTTTAATTTCTTTTTAGGATTTTTTTTCTTTATTAATAGAAATATTTTAAGGATAAAAATGTAATTTACATTTAAGATATTTACTTAATGTAAATACATCGAATCTGGACTCCTTTTGGAATGGACGGTGCACGTTCACCGGCCAATCAGGGGATGACACCTCATATGCAAATTTTGCAGAAAAGTCCATGTAATTTCATAAATTGCGCAAAGGTCCTATTTTGGGAAATTGCGCAATTACGAAATTGTCTGGGAAAATTCCCGATTCCCGAAAATTCTAAATTTCACCGAATTGAAGGGAAAAGCTGTGCGAGGGTCCCGAGGGGGTGGGGGTGAGTCTGGGCAGGGACTGGGCCTGGTTTTCTGGGTGATACGGGTCATCGTATTTATTAATAAATAAATACTGCGCACGGTGTTCTCTAATTATTTAGAGGCAGGTAGGACCATAATTTTTCTACGGTGCCAATATACTAAATGTAGTATACTCAGTGTAGAAAAATAACATATTTTTGTCTGGGCAAAACGGTTGCATGTTGGGCCTCAAATCTCTATTGGAACTGGGATGGGTACAGGTCTGGGAATTAAAATAGGAATTAAATACGGGCGTTTGTAACGAGATTTGTGCGTCTCATACGAGGCTCAAAACTGAGTATATGTGAGTTGCACAAAGTGCAGGATAGTAGGCTGGCATGTCTAGGAGAGGTATGCGAACTTCGTTCGGGGATAACAGTCAAGGTAAAGCTCCAAATAATTAGGTGATGGACAGGTGCACAAGTCAATAGGATATGTAAGCAAAATAAATTAAAATATTGCAACAAATCCTAAATTGTGAAAAATATTCCTAAAATACTGGAATCTGGTCGAGGGGGTTTACACTTCCCATGGGAGACTGACATAGGAGGTAGGACCCTATGTATAGGATATGTCAAGGTCTTAGGAAGCGGCATCTCGAGCCGGGCGTGGATGGGAGGATTCAGGGATAAACTCAGAAGTTACACCAATGTTTGCTAGGAAAGGCGACGGCTGGTGGGAATTACAAAGGGGGCTATAAGATCGGAGACAACGGAGGTTGACACTACCAAAATATGATAAAATAACGATATTTTTAGCGACGTTATCATAAAACGTCGCTAATATTAAAGACTTGAGCGACTCAAAAAATAAACGTCGCTATACGTCATTGTTGGCAACATATAGCGACGTTTAGCTACTGTACTTCAGTTTTTTAAAAGAATAGCCGCTATAAGATTCTTTAAGGTCGCTAAATGTCACTGAATTTTTTGATTTAGCGACATTTAGAGACGTATTTACCGACGTTCTTGTTTTTATTTTTAGCGACATTTTTAGCGACATCGCTAACATCGCAAACTTTTTAATTAGCGATGTTTAGCGACGTCTATTTATGACGTCGCTAATTTTTTTAATTAGCGACGTTTAGCGACGTCTATTGATGACGTCGCTAAATTTTTTAATATAGGGTTCGGGATTTCATTTCCCCCATTTTGTCAAACTTCCCAAAATTTCGAAAATCCCACTCTTCCCCCTTCCGAAGAAGTACCCCCCCCTCCGGCGTCCTCCCCCTATCCCTAACCACCAACCGGCTCCCCCACAACCCCCCTACTCCCGCTCCCCACCCCGAGCGCCCCCCTCCCGTACGGCTCCTCCCTTCCGGCGTGGCTCCTCCCCTCCGATGACCTTGGGCTTCTCCTCCTCATTCTATAGGTAAACCCTAACCCTATCCCTCTCTCTCTCTCTCTCTCACAAATGCAGACACGATATGACATTAACGCAGACACGACACACACACAGATACAGACACGACACACACACTGTCATAGACAAACTGTGACACTGACACGACACACACACACACTGACACAGACATGGCACACACACACACTGACAGAGATATGACACACTGTCACAGACACACACACTAAGATAGACACGACCCACAGACACTGACATAGATACGACACGACATGATATATATCCATGTAATTAATTAATTTACCATATTAACACATATTTTTATTGTAAAATAGTATTGCATGTGTGTATTTAACTTAATTGATAAATGATAGGTGTTACCATCCTAAATAGGGTTTTATATATGTATCGAGTAATCAAGTCAGATATTTTACTTATGCTTTAATGTAGTATATCATGTCATACACTAACCCTAACACGGACACGAACACACACATATGTTTGTACCGTGTCATCTCATGATACGTATGATAAAATTGTAGGACACATGGATATGAAAGGTTAGGACACGATATCGAGGATGAGGTTGTAAGCATTTTATCGGACACGGACAGACGCATACTTGTCAAGTGTAGATATCTAAGAGTGTATCAGTGAGTGTCAACTTTGTATCCTGGACCAAAAAAATTGACACTGGATATCCATGACTTGACTTTTCAATTAGAAAGTCAAGGCCTAAACAAATATCAAGTATGGATATCCAAGATATAGAGTTGACACTCACTGATATACTGCAATATGAGTATCTAGGATACAGAGTTGAAAGAAGAAGTATCAGTGCTAAGACTAGGTGTATGAGTACATGAACTTTATTCCTGAGTATTTTTATGTGTGTGTAGATGAGTAGGTGTATAACATAATTGGGTATTCCTGAGTATTTTTGTGTGTGTGTAGACAAGTAGGTGTATGCACTACTAAATATTCACATGAGTATATACTTGAACGATATCTATTCATTTTTGCAGAAGTATCTAAAAATGGATATGAATTACTATCTGCGTTATCGTTCGTGAATGTATAACCGTCATCCTGATGACATGTGCGGTATGCGAGGTAAATTCATAGAGGGTATACAACAGTTCCTGCAGTTCGCCAAGGCGTTCCCTCAGTACATGGTACCAAAATTAAGTGCCCGTGTGTGAGATATCGTAACTTAAAATATCATCCAGAAGTGGAAGTCACATATCATTTGTACCCAAAGATTTTCACGTCGAATTACAATCAGTGGACCGCACACGAAGAACTTGTCTTTAGCATCGGAGTCGGAGCCTTATGTGGAGCCGTATATAGATGTCTACGACTACGCTGCTTATGACGACGGGTGGGTGAATATTATTTTTGATGCGGCGGGGCCTAGTTTCGATCCGGACAATTATGATGCAACTGAGAAGGCACCGAATGCCGATGTTGCAAAGTTCATAGAGTTGTTGGAGAATGCAAGGACTCTATTATATCTTGGTTGTGAGGATCATTCACCGTTGGAGGTGGTTACAAGATTGTTGAGCATCAAGTCCGATTTTAACATGTCACAAAAATACTATAACCGACTGATGGATTTGATTATAGAGATCTTGTCAGAGGGTGGAAAGTTCCCTAAAGACTTCTACCGATCTAAGAGGATAGTGAGATCACTCTGGATGGGATACGAGAAAATTGATGCATGTCATAAGTGCATGTTGTACGACAAAGAGGACAAGGATGAAGATGCGTGCAGATTCTGTGGTGTTGATCGCTACAAGTCCACTGGTAGAGGAAAGTCTATCGGTGCAAGGAAGTCTACCGATTCGATGTACTACTTGCCTTTGACGCAGTGGTTGCAGAGGTTGTTTATGGTGAAGGAGACTGCAGAAAATATGAGTTGGCACAGGCGGGAACAGATCAAAGGAGTATTGGATCATCCATCCGGTGGAGAAGCATGTAAGCACTTTGATCAAGAGTATCCAAATTTAGCTTCGAAATTATGTTATGTCAGATTGGGGCTATCCTTCGATAGTTTTACCCCATTCGGACTTTCGGGCTCCCAGTATTCGTGTTGGACTGTGATCGTCACTCTGTACAATCTACCTCCTTGGATGTGCATGAAGACTCCGTATATGTTTCTAACCGTTATTATCCCGGGTCCGAACAATCCGAAGAGGAACATCGATGTGTATTTACAGCCTTTGATAGATTAGTTAAATGAACTGTGGGAAGTGTCACGCCCCGATTTCGCCTAACCGATAATCGTCCCCCGGGCGTGATGCCGTGCACGCGTAGGGCGCGCGTGCACCAGGCCTTAGGCATAAGGATATTCTTTAGATCAATGCAACAGAGTAGACAAATAAGATAACACAAGGTTGAGGCATAGAAAAGTTTCTCTTTTATTAATAATGAACACCCGGTTACATTGCTTGACTCAAAAGTATAAAATGCCCCACGGGCTTACAAACTCGGACGCAAAATGAGATAGCCGATCCATACATTATGTCCCTTTACATAGTTTCAAAACCCAAAACTTCTTGTTGTGCGGGGAAGCACCATCGCTTTAGCGTCATTTCCGCCACGGAGAGACAGAGGAAGGCTTCCAGCTTGAGCCTCCAAGGTCTTGGCCCCGACCCGCTAAGAATCCCAAAGGGGTCCGGAGAGAGAGCTTCAGCTCCTCGCCGCGTTGCCTTGCGCCGGGGGACCTGCTACAACGAGGGTCAGTACTTCGAAAAGTACTGGTGAAGGCTAGCTGCTCAACTTTTACCAAGCTCTTAGATAAGTTTTAAATGAACATGCAACATTTATGCTCTTTGGTGGGTTTCTATTCTTGCCTAGATCAGATTATATTTAGCAGATATGCAAGAACAAAATAACATAACTTCACGTGCCACCGTTCGGTGACTTTACCTGTCCCGTCTGAACCACCTGTACAACTTACCATAGCCTTCCCTGTCACGAAGACATAGTTAGTCTGCACAGTTTAAATGTACAACATCTTTCTTTGTTGTTCTACTAGCCATCATGGGTTTAGTCTGGGCTGGCGGCGACGCTTGCAGCGCGGGTAGCTAGCCCCGCTACAATTCTCCGCTCCCAGTACTAAGAAAGTAGATTCCGCCCGGGTCGGAACGGCCCGGTGCCCCGGTAACCGTCCGCAGGAACCTGGATCCCCTGTGCACAAGAATTCCCATGACCATACCTATGACTCTACCTCATAGGTTTACTTACTAACCAATGTTAAAGAACATCATTCACGAAACTGCTTTACTGTACTATCACAATCAACCAACAGTTATGTGAAATAACATGCAGCAGTTTATAGAAGAACACTTTGAGCTTATTGAAAAGTACTTTGAACTATCAATAAATACCAACCCATTAAACATCCAACGACCATGCATGCATCAATGAATTTATGCAAGGTTTTATATGACAAGCGATGGGTGTTCCAAGCCTACTTCTTATCTTATCTTGTTATCCAACTTATTACTTAAGTGGTATCGTTTGATTGAATGCACATCTGAGTCAATTTTATTATGAACGGAACCCTTGGAAAGAAGGTGCTTATCGAAATAGAGCCACTCACACAGTCGGTTGTATAGGAAGAAGGAGCAGAGATCCCTAAGACTCCGCTCGCGCGTCGTCTACACGATCACCTGCACGCACCAACGGATGATCAATACCTCCTGTTTCGGTCTCCAAGGCTCGATACGAAATGCGAAATCCTAAGAACGAAAACAATGAAATCCATTGAAACCGTTCAAGAAAATGCAAGTCCTAAAACCAACACGAAGGCAACCAAACGGCAATCGAAAACGGGCAAGGAAAACCAACACAACGGAAAGGCCTCTCTTTACTCTGCCGTCGAGTCCTTCCTTGAGGCACGATCCATTGACTATGGGACCTGATTCCGAAGAAACCAATCCATAACGAGGAAAGGATCTTGATTCAATCTGTCCCGTTCGGACGGTCGTAAGCATTTCTTGGCCGCGCTCCCCGAGCAGGGGGAACGGGATGAACGGGTCGTTACATCATAACCATCTAATAGGAAGTTTCGTCCCGAAACTTAAGAATAGAGCCTACCACTAAGGAATAATGAGAGAAATTTTTCCCTCATGCCAGATTCAAGTTCCCAGGTCGACTCTTCGACCGAGTGGTTTCGCCACAGTACGCGCACTAGCGAGACGTTCGGTCCCGCAACTGCTTCTTTTTGCGATCTAAAATTTGGACAGGCTCCGCCGCGTACGACAAGTCCGCTTGCAGATTCAACTAACCCAAGTCGACTACGCAACTAGCGAGTAAGATTTCCATGTTCTATACGATACAAGGCGGGGTTATCCCCTTAGCTATATGCGTTCATCTCTTTTATTAGCATGCAAAGGTTATCGCCTGTAAACTAGCACATAACGTTCATTTTCTTATTGTGCAGCTAAGTAGAGACAGGTTCATCGGGGTCACTCACCTTAGCGATTTATCGCATCGGTCGAGCTAGACTCCGGACGCGCTTCTGATAGCCTAAGTCTGACTCCATTAAAGATCCCAGCATGAAAGCCTTTGCATCAAACGAGCCATCTCGCTGAGCAAGGCGGTCGAATAGCTACACTTGTGCCGTTTGAATCGGCCCTCCGGGTTGAGCGGAGCGGGTTTGTTACACCATATACCGCTCAGAACAAGTTCCGTCCTTGAGACTTCCTGAGCGCATCTCGTGCTATCGCATAACTTCTAACTTCCCTATACATCTCGTCTTATCCTTCAAGGACTGTCTCAATAATACAATTCTCTATTTTCTCACCATGCGTTATGCCAATGTTGGCCAGTTCTCATCGAACGACTTTATCGTTCAATGCTATCGAGTTATGCTCAACTCGATCGTTGCACTTCCATCTCAAAATCTACTGCACCTAGCGCAGGGCTGTATTACCCAAGCACATGGTATTCTATAACTTAACGGGCACTTACGATTCGTAATTGGGTGGACTTGCCCAACTAGTTATATTATCTCCAAGGAACCCAACGCATCCGAACACATTCGACAGTTTACTTGACGTCGCCTATCGAAACCCGTCGTTACGCCTAACCCAAAGGCTCGAATCTCGACAATCTTCCAATCTTGTTTTTGCATCAAATCTCTCTGAGTCACCGTCCAATCTTACTAATAAGTTCGCACCCAATCACCAACGTTTTCTGACTCAGTCTATATTGCGCCTTAGCGCAGAGCTAAATTGCTTACCTGGGGTACGCTCAAGTCCTTCGCACCTTTGGCTCAATCGAACTTAACTTTCTATTCGTTTTCACTCGTTCCGTTCGCCCGAGTGCTTAATCATTTTATCCGAATGATCTATTCGTTCAACTATTGCATCCCCAAACTCAGTCTCGTACTGCGCCTTAGCGCAGAACTATCCCGGTAGCACGAGGAATGATACAATCTTTCCTCTATGAAAATTTAGGTTGAGGCTAAATCACTTCAGTTGCCATACTCATCCATGCGAATCCGAACATTTTCCTTTGCAGCTGCATCCGAGTTATGCATATCGCTAAGTCTGGATCGTACCCATATTCAAGGCGTCCCCCAAATATGTGTATTTCAACCAAGCTCAGTGACAGCTAAGTCTGACAAGCTACTCGTGAAAATCTTTTGAAACGCAGATCGTCCTGCTATATGAATGACCGAACTCTTGTTCGATTCAGCTATCGTTTTATCCTTTACCGTCGCGTAACCTATCCAACCAAATCAATTATCACCCGAGTCCTATCTCGCCTTACGTTCGTTTCAACGCGAACGTTGCTAGCGTATACTCCCAATTCCAATTTCTAACTCTAACTCTTGTTGCCCCAGTTCTATCATTCTTCCCGAACGATACTCTGAAGTCAGCCACTCCAGTTTAACTCAAGGCATAGGGTCGTCTGCCTAGTCCCTAGGCCAGCACACACAGTCATAGGTACAACTCAAATTTGCGACTCATCGCGCAACCGTGTTGCACAACGCTCGCCCCAAACACCCTAAGGTCAAACCATTGTTCCTTTACACGGGTATTCTACCCAAGCTCGTTTCACTCAGATTTCTAAACATCGAGCACAGATCATCCTATCACACTAACACGCTCGTTCCACCGAACCCACGATACGCCCACGTTTCAGGGTTAACCTATCGATTCGCACATACTATCTCTTTTATCCTGTTTGATAGAATTCACCAATCCATCATTTTCTACGCCTGTATCATCAAGCCACAATTCCATTATAAACCATCGATGTATATCATGAACTCTAAGTCGTCCAGCACGATCTACATATCCGTTCATGAAAATGTCCAACATCTCTTACTTTATGTTTCTAGACTAACTCCTCGAGAAGAATCCTTAGACTCATTTTCTTAGTCTACTCTTATCGTTCCTCAAACAACTAAGATCAATTCCCAAACCCAAGTCTATCCCATGGATACTTTCCATTCATCGAGTTCGTTTTGGAATAATCACCGAGCCTGTTCTCTTGAGTTTGCTTATCCCTACCGTACGTGAAATCACCACGTCGACGCTCTCGCAGGATAATCGTCCTCGCTAGGACAGATTTTGAATGTTATCTTCCTGAACTTGATTTCAAGATCGTTCTTCCAAACTCCAAGCCAAATCTGTTACCGCTTAACTCAATCCATCAAAATCATAATTCTTTCCACTTGCATCAATCCGAGCTATCTCCCAACCATTGTTATAGTCTAGAATCCCAAAATATGGAATCATCGCATTTGTACTCAAACCGAACTCTATCGAGCGATATCCTACTCAAAATCCAAATTTTCCATGCACGCTATCATTCGTGCACTACATCATTTTTAATTGCACTTATTTCGATCGCATCTCAGATTATTCAATCTCGACTCAAGTTTGTAATTTGCTTGTTTCAACTCGAACTCGCTCGTACGATCCTTTAAGTCTTTTCCGATCATGACATCGATTCCAATTGCCCTGAACTTCTATTCGATGTAAGCCTTATTCCTTATTCAACTCATTGTAACTCGTTCGAACTAAACATTGCCTGCTTTCTCCGAGTTCGTTTACTTGCTAGGCACTGTTTATTTATACTAAGGCTTTACCCAATCTCGTCGCTTGTCGCTAGACTCGCTTAACTCTCCGAATCCACGACTTCGTTCAAGCGTTTCTAAGCCAACAATTTCACCACTCAGGGTTCGAGTCATACTCCCTGAATCTTTATAACTCATTATATCCACAAATTGCATAATCGAACAGGGAACTTATCGCATACACTACTCAGGAATTGATTCATCCTAATAACTCCTGATTCGCGTTCGCATCCTTAACTCGTATGCTCAATTCGTTCCTCAGAGCGGGAATCGATCCTCTAGCCCAAACCGTTGCTATGACTCCAACACAGTCCCTATTTATCGCCTTAGCGATCTTAGACTCGTACACACCTGTATTCATAGTCCTCTTTACAGACTATGCTTCAAATCATAACTTATCGTTATGAATAACCGTCCAACTTATATTCGGAAATTCCTACACGATTTCCATTACTCGCCTTAGCGATAATCCGATAGCGTCTCTATCGATTTCCCTTCAAGTCAACTTCATTCTCGTCCCAACGATACCCAAATCTCGCTGCAACTCACTAGCACCAAGGGTCTTGGTGCACGATACTTAACACAATTTGGCCAAAAGGCTATGTGCATCGACTACTGTCTGAACGATATTCTTATCTCGCACTCTACTCGCTTGGTGTTTTCATATCGACATATAACTTGCCGATTATAACACGAGTCTCTCCTCGCAACATCCTCTATGAGTTGGGACAAAAGCCCTCAGATCATAATCCCGTCCAAGCGATCGTATAATTCCCACGCACTTTTCAAAAATATTCAGACTTATTGTATGGAACGCATCTCATTTTGGCCAAGCGAATTCAAGGGTCTACTCGGAAGGAACAAAGTCCTCTTTAGAAACTTTCTTTTGAGAGATCGAAGGATCTGAAGCATGCTCTGATACCAATATGTCACGCCCCGATTTCGCCTAACCGATAATCGTCCCCCGGGCGTGATGCCGTGCACGCGTAGGGCGCGCGTGCACCAGGCCTTAGGCATAAGGATATTCTTTAGATCAATGCAACAGAGTAGACAAATAAGATAACACAAGGTTGAGGCATAGAAAAGTTTCTCTTTTATTAATAATGAACACCCGGTTACATTGCTTGACTCAAAAGTATAAAATGCCCCACGGGCTTACAAACTCGGACGCAAAATGAGATAGCCGATCCATACATTATGTCCCTTTACATAGTTTCAAAACCCAAAACTTCTTGTTGTGCGGGGAAGCACCATCGCTTTAGCGTCATTTCCGCCACGGAGAGAGAGAGGAAGGCTTCCAGCTTGAGCCTCCAAGGTCTTGGCCCCGACCCGCTAAGAATCCCAAAGGGGTCCGGAGAGAGAGCTTCAGCTCCTCGCCGCGTTGCCTTGCGCCGGGGGACCTGCTACAACGAGGGTCAGTACTTCGAAAAGTACTGGTGAAGGCTAGCTGCTCAACTTTTACCAAGCTCTTAGATAAGTTTTAAATGAACATGCAACATTTATGCTCTTTGGTGGGTTTCTATTCTTGCCTAGATCAGATTATATTTAGCAGATATGCAAGAACAAAATAACATAACTTCACGTGCCACCGTTCGGTGACTTTACCTGTCCCGTCTGAACCACCTGTACAACTTACCATAGCCTTCCCTGTCACGAAGACATAGTTAGTCTGCACAGTTTAAATGTACAACATCTTTCTTTGTTGTTCTACTAGCCATCATGGGTTTAGTCTGGGCTGGCGGCGACGCTTGCAGCGCGGGTAGCTAGCCCCGCTACAATTCCCCGCTCCCAGTACTAAGAAAGTAGATTCCGCCCGGGTCGGAACGGCCCGGTGCCCCGGTAACCGTCCGCAGGAACCTGGATCCCCTGTGCACAAGAATTCCCATGACCATACCTATGACTCTACCTCATAGGTTTACTTACTAACCAATGTTAAAGAACATCATTCACGAAACTGCTTTACTGTACTATCACAATCAACCAACAGTTATGTGAAATAACATGCAGCAGTTTATAGAAGAACACTTTGAGCTTATTGAAAAGTACTTTGAACTATCAATAAATACCAACCCATTAAACATCCAACGACCATGCATGCATCAATGAATTTATGCAAGGTTTTATATGACAAGCGATGGGTGTTCCAAGCCTACTTCTTATCTTATCTTGTTATCCAACTTATTACTTAAGTGGTATCGTTTGATTGAATGCACATCTGAGTCAATTTTATTATGAACGGAACCCTTGGAAAGAAGGTGCTTATCGAAATAGAGCCACTCACACAGTCGGTTGTATAGGAAGAAGGAGCAGAGATCCCTAAGACTCCGCTCGCGCGTCGTCTACACGATCACCTGCACGCACCAACGGATGATCAATACCTCCTGTTTCGGTCTCCAAGGCTCGATACGAAATGCGAAATCCTAAGAACGAAAATAATAAAATCCATTGAAACCGTTCAAGAAAACGCAAGTCCTAAAACCAACACGAAGGCAACCAAACGGCAATCGAAAACGGGCAAGGAAAACCAACACAACGGAAAGGCCTCTCTTTACTCTGCCGTCGAGTCCTTCCTTGAGGCACGATCCATTGACTATGGGACCTGATTCCGAAGAAACCAATCCATAACGAGGAAAGGATCTTGATTCAATCTGTCCCGTTCGGACGGTCGTAAGCATTTCTTGGCCGCGCTCCCCGAGCAGGGGGAACGGGATGAACGGGTCGTTACAGGAAGTAGGTGCTAACACGTACGATGTTTATAGAAAGCATAATTTTCAAACGAGGGCAGTACTTATGTAGACCATCAATAACTTTTTGACCTATGGAATATTATCAGGATGTAGCACTCATGGTCGTCTCTCATATCCGTATTGCATAAACCGTACTAAGGCTTTCTGTTTGAAACACGAAGGCAAATCGTGATTCTTCGATTGTCATCGATAATTTTTTTCGAAGGATCATCCGTACCAGAGGAACATAAATGCTTTTCGTGCTGGCATTATGGAGAAGGCCAATCCACTGCCAAGGTGGCCCGGATACACGATATGGAAAGAGGTAAAAGATTTACCAAGTGCTATCGAAGAGCCTGCTAAGGGGTACAAGTGTGACGGATTTGGTCACACCCATAACTTGACGAAGAGGAGTATATTCTGGGATATGCTATATTGGAGCATCAATCTGATCAGACATAACCTTGATGTCATGCATATCGAGAAGAATATGTTTGATAACATAATTAATACTGTAATGGAGGTAAAAGGGAAGACGAAAGATAATCCGAAGGCCAGGTTGGACTTGAAAAAATATAAAGATGTCCTGTGTTGTATTTGATAGATGAGGGAAATGGAAAGTTAAAGCAGTCTAAGTCAAATATCTCACTGGAGAAGGAGAATAAGGGAAGACTTTGTAGGTGGATTCAGGGTCTAAAATTTCCAGACGGATACATGTCGAACTTGAGAAGATGCATTGACCTCAAGGAGAATAAATCGGCGGGTATGAAGAGCCATAATTGTCACGTATTCATGGAGAGGTTAATTTTGATTGCATTTCAAGAATTCTTACCGCAGGTTATCTGGGATCCATTGACATAGCTCAGCATATTCTTCAGAGATCTTTGTTCTACTAAGTTGCTCATCGATCGTCTAGAAAAGCAAGAGAAGGATATTGCAGTAACATTGTGCAAGCTCGAGAAGGTGTTTTCTCTTGATTCTTTGACTCCACGAGCATTTGCCAATTCATCTTTCTTATGAGGCACGTGTTGGTGGTCCTGTCGGTTATCGGTGGATGTACCCGTTCGAGCGATATCTGAATCACCTAAAGAGAAAGGTAAAAATAAGGTACGGGTTGAGGGCTCTATTTATGAATCTTATGTTCTCGAGGAGATTACAAACTTTTGCTCGACGTATTCAAACCTCATATTGCTACTAATAAAATGAGAGCTCCGAGAAATGACGACGGATATCAGGAATCTAATGATGCAATACTGGAATTTTAATGCGTCGGAAAAGCTTTTAGGAAAAATGAAGAAGAGATATTTGAATGACGATGAGCTAAGGGCTGCTCAGTTGTATATATTACTCAATTGCGACAAGGATGAAGTAGAGAAGCTAGAGGGGTAAGTAATAATATATCCATATTTATGTCATCTCAATGTAATAGTATAAGATAATATTATGCTACTAATCAGCGGTTGCTTCGTTGTTTTTTAGCACATATAATGATTAGATGAGGTCGGTTATACCCTATATAACAGATGAAGAAGTAGAAAAAGAAATGAGACGTTATTTTCCTTCTTGGTTGAGCGCATATGTAAGGAGCTCGGTAATTACTTTTTTTATATGCACTTGCAAAATAAATAACTTACTATCGCTACTTTGGTATTTAGGTCGATCTTCTAATAATACCCGAGACTGAATCTATTAGAACTCTAGCCAAGGGACCAATTACTGCCATCAAAATATAGCCAAGTTACTGTGTGAATTGGTTTAGATTCAAGTCAACAAATGCTCCGATCTGAGACAACTTTCTGGATCTTGATTCGACGAAAACAGTTG
This sequence comes from Iris macrosiphon, assembly GCA_036927795.1. Taxonomy (NCBI): domain Eukaryota; kingdom Viridiplantae; phylum Streptophyta; class Magnoliopsida; order Asparagales; family Iridaceae; genus Iris; species Iris macrosiphon. The sequence continues at coordinate 13,002,885 of JAYESA010000013.1, forward strand.
TTTGCGTATCAAATCTTCGATCTACAAAGACGTCAATTCAGGTGATAATTTTTTGGTATCTTACTAGAGATTGTAGAGTTGACATATAATTATGGCATAGAACCTACTAAGATCGTGCTATTCAAGTGTGAATGGTTCGATCCAATTCAAGATCAAGATTGAAAAATTGATAAGCATGGTCTTGTGGATATAAACTACAAGCGAAGATATCAAGCCTATGAACCATTTGTCATATCAAGTCAGGCTCAACCAGTGTACTTCATAACTTATCCTAGACGGGGGTCAGCGAGGTCGGATTGGTGGGCAGTATGCAAGACTAAAGCTAGAAATACCATTAACGTTGACGAAATAGCTTATCAGGAGGACGAGCTACCTCTTGTAACAAATATTGTAGATGTAGACTCAACGGAAGTTACTCATTACACGACTAATAATGTAAAAGAGGTAGAATTATTCAAAGAGGAAGACGAAGATAAAGTAGATAAAAGTGAAGATGAGGAGGAAGATGAGGACGAGGAAGGCGAACAAGATAAATTTTTTGAAGATGATTAAAAATAAAATAAATTTATTTGGACTTATGACATGTATTATATTTGGACAGTAGAATATACTATCCATTTAGACTTCTGACATGTACTATATTTGGACTGTAGAATGTATAATTTTGACAAAGATATGTATTATATTTTGACTGTAGAATATACTATCCATTTAGACTTGTAACACTACTCGTTATTTACTGTGCAATTCTATTAATGCTGTGAGATATGCATAATATTATGACTATAGAACATACTATATATTTGTTCTATCATCATATGTTGTTATCAGGTATGACAGGACGACGCGAAGCGTTCGGCAGGTCCCGAGGTAGACGGAGTGCTCCTCCGGTACTTCCTACTCTTGGTTTTGGATCCTCGGCGCCAAGTACTTCAGTATATCAACCAGTCACATCTTCGACTGCGACGACGTTACGTGGCAGCACTCCTAGGACGAGTAGTTCCAGGCCTGAGACTACTCCCTCTTCCATCGTTCCTCTTGCTGACGGAACCATGGAAACAAACGAGCTTATGGCGGAGGTTAAGCCGACGTCGTCCCAACATCAGCTAGATCCTCCATGCGCACCTCCGGACGAGATAAGGACGAAGATTTGGACCGACGGTACAAAGTAAGTCAATTAGTTGGTTTAGTATCATATATATTATGTATTTCTTTATTCATCATATATTCACTTTTTTGATAAAAATAATTATCTCTGTATAGATATCTTCCCTCGTCGGTACAAAGACACCTGGGCCACTTTCTGAGGTATAACTATGGTGGCCCTTGGATCAACTATTCTGATGCTCCGGATGAGAGAAATGCATTCTGGTTTACGCACTTTAAGGTAAAAGTATATTATATCAATCATCTAATTTATGCATATTATATAACTCACTAAATTACTTCTTGTAGCAAACATATTTCTATCCACCGCACCGGGTCAAGTTGATCAAGCAGATATTTTTTGCCGTTGTCGCCAAGCTGATCCGTGATGCTCTGGATGACCAGAAGGCTCGTGATCGCGAAGGAAAACCGATCCAAGGTTGGATCATGCCCGAGCAGTGGACTATGCCGAGGGCTAGATTCAACGATCCGAGGTACAAGAAAAGGTCTGAGAAGGCCAAGGCAGCTAGGAAGAAGGCATCAAGTGGTGTGGTGGCTCGATTCCAATGACAATTTTTTTTCGTCGTTTGGTATATTTTTTATTTCAGATATATTATTTTAATACAAGTACGATAAAATGGTATTAGAATAAAATATTTAATTTTAGTACTAAATAATATTTTCTAACAGGTACAGAGGGGTGAAGATGCCAACATGGTAACCGTCTTCCAAGCCACCCATCGAAAGGGCGAGAATCTCATTGATTAGAGGGCCCCGCAGACCTATGTAAGTATTACTTTACTTTGTGTTAATTTTAATAAACTTAGAAAATATGCAAATAAATATCCATGTAGTTAGTAATAAGTATCTTAAACACATTAGCAATTATCGAGTATCCAAATTTTCTAGGCCGAGTATCTTAGGCTGCGTGAGCGGGCGACTGCTAATGCACCTACAGCGGAAGAGGCTGGTACTTCTCGCCTCCCTCTCCTGCTCCGTCGGCGGACGAGTTGTGGGTGACCGCCGTTGGTGGTCTCCAAAGGGGTACATACTACGGTACAAGATCATATGGCGCCCTTGTTGCGACGCAGTCATCTAGGGCCTCCACGGCAAGTGCGTATTCCCCACAGCCCTCACAGGCGTCGGCCCGAGTTCAGAAGACCATTGGCAGTCAGATTGCATCTCTCCGTGACGAGTTGCTGCGAAGGATGGAGGATCAGCCACTGTCCCATCCGTAGGCGGACGATGTAACGCTTATCGCATGATTTGATACGCTCGAGCGCAGCATCATGGAGCTTAGGGATATGACAGCTGATCTTAGAGCATCGACAGAGCGCAGAGTGACGTAGCTGCAGCAGCACAGCTGTCCATGGGCGAGAGGCTGACGATGATGTAGGATTCAATGGTTCATAGCAGTACGAGGCTGTTATCTACCATGGATTCATACAACCATCGACTAGCAGAGTTGGAGCAGATACGTCCTCCTGGTGAGCCTTCATCGACACAGACTCCACCGACGTCACTGCCTTCTCCATCGACATCGGTGTCAATTTTAAGGGGTAATATGATTTGTTCTTATCCCTGATGCGCGTCGGTGGTCATCCTCCTTTAGATCCACAGTAATCCTAGTTAGGATAGTTTACTGGTTGTTTGTGTTTTGACCTATGATATTTGGTCATTTATGAATATTCTTTATTTTTGAGGCTTTTAGAGTTTATTTCTTGTACTCAGTTGTGTGGATATTTATTGTATTCTTTACGACGAGATTTTCTCCAGACTCGGTTTGTAATCCAAATGTTTCACTTTTTTCAAATTTTACTACATTATTTATATTAAATGTATATTAATTTACCGGTGTTGAGTATTCAACCGAAGGGGTCGGCGAACCCAGAAAATTCAATGGAGGGTTACTCCGGGTCTATTTATTTAAATTGTGAATTCATAAACTGCAGAAAGATTGGTTTAGAAACCATTCTATATTCATTTTTTAATTTTTTCACTAAAATTTTAGCGACATTTAGTGACGTTTATATACGTCGCTAAATACGTCACTGATTATCGCTAAATACGTCGCTAAGTACGTCGTTGATTGTAGCTAAATACGTAGCTAAGTATGTCGTTGAACGTCGCAAAATATGTCGCTGAATGTCGCTAAATTGCTGACATAATAGTATTTGCCATGTCAATATAACGTCGTTAAATGTGTTGCAAAACGTCGCTAAATAAAAAAATTGAGCGACATATAGCGACAAACAATACGTCGCTAATTTAACGACATTACGTCGCTAAACGTCGCTAATATAGCGACGCAGATATGTCGCTAGAAAACATCGCTATAGCGACGTTTTATGACCTTTTTCGGTCAACGACTAGCTTAAAGGCGACTTCATTGAAACGTCGCTAATTTCGTCGTTAAATATTATTAGCAACTTTTTTATGCCATTTAGCGACATTTTCAGACGTCGCTAATTTGACTTATTTTGGTCGTGTGATACAACGCATCCCAAATAATTGGCCTTGTTGTGTCGTCTTGCTCTGATTGTTGAGGAGGCACGTATACGATTTGCAAAGTCGAGATTAATCAATGATAGTCATGTGGCAGACATCTATGTGGAGGATGTACGTCGCTCCGACCCTAAACAAGTGGAGGAATACCCTGGTAGTCTACGTGGATGGATCAATTAGAATAATTCAAACGTACATCTTGACTATTTTGAACTAGTCTATAGTGCTAGTCTATAGTGTTGTCACTAAAGAATAGGTAATTGAACGGGTAAACTGCAAAAAACCCATCCTTAGATTTACGTTTTTGCAATTAAAGATCCCTTAATTTAAAAAACTCTCGTATTTTATATTTGATGCATTTTGCATCCAATTTGGTTTTTTGCCGTTAACGGACGTCAAATTCGACGTCAAATGACTAATATACCGCTCACTAACCATAATCATAATCCAATCCTAATCCTAACTCTCTCCCCCCTCATTCTTAGGTGGTGGGGGCGGCGACGGTGGTGTAGACAATGGCTCGGGGAGGAGAGGGGGTGAGGCATGGGGTGGAGGGGGGGGCTCGGGCCAAGGGGGGCCAGCGCGGGGGAGTTGCGCGCGGGGTGGGGGGTGGGGTCGGGTACGGCCCTGGGTCTGCCGTGGGGTAGCTGTGCGCGGAGGAGGGCGGAGGAGCTACGTGAGGAGGAGGATGTGGGGGAGCTGTGAGCTCGCGGGGGAGGATGCGGGGGAGCTGCTAGCGCGCGGGGAGCTACGCGTGCGTGGGGGCGGTCGCTGGGGCGCTTTGGGGGCTGCTGCGGGGGTGCTACGGGGACCGCAGTGGAGGAGGGGATTGAGGGTGGGGTTGTTGTTGTTGGTGGTGGTGATGGTGTAGGGGGTGGTGGGGGATGGGGGGGGCGAGCACGGCCGGGTTGAGGGGAGGTGCTCGGGAGGAGGGGGAGGGGCCGCGGGGAGGAGGAGGAGGGGAGGAGGATAAGGTGGCCGACGACGCGGTAAGGAGAAGTATGAGGGGAGTAGGAGGAGGAAGCACGGTAGAGGAGGAGACTGGAGCTGGAGGAGGGAGGAGAAAGAGGGGGGTTAGGTGGGGAGGGGGAGGGGAAGGGCAGTTTAGGGTATTCATTTTTTTAACGGTATTTTTAACGAAAAATGAACTGGAGAGGCTATTTTGATCTAAAAATTTAGGGGTCTTAATTTGCTAACGAAGCAAATTACAGGAGAAGTTTTTTGCACTTTATCCGTATTTGAACTATTGCTTAGATGAGTGTTGGAGTGATGTATAGAACCTATATAAAGGATGATGTTGAATTCACAGAATACACACAGTTTTACAAAGCAATTACATTTCATCTCTTAGCTATCTTCCTCTTTGTTAAAGATTATTGTTGTTTGTGTGCCATTTCCTCCACTACATAGCAGAAGCTATAGTAGTTGGTGACTCTTCTAGCATTCTTTTCCAATTTTTGGTATCAAAGTATGGTTCGTTGTTGAAAATGGGAGAAAGAGGTTCATCATAGGAAGCGTGCTTTGCTGCAGAAGTTGTTCTACTAAGTTATTTTATTGAAGAAAATGTGCATTTGTTTTTGTGCATATATTATTTGTTTAAAATTTTTGTAAGAAACTAGAAGCAAAATGAATATTGGATGGGTTTAATCTCTCTCAAATTTTGATTCATGTGTTTAGTGGAGAAAATTATAAATTTTGGAGTATCAAGATGAAAACTCTTTTTATTTCACAAGATCTTTGAATTTGTTTTAAATGGTTATGCAGAGACAAATAAGACGGCAGAAATGAAAGATCTTCAGAAGAAAGATGCAAATGCACTAGTCATATTGCAACAGGCAGTGAAGGACTTTATCTTTTCGAGAATTGCTAATGTTGTGAAGTTAAATAATGCTTGAAGGATTTTGAAGCAACAATATGAAGGTGATGGTAAGGTAAAATCTGTCAAGCTTCAAACTCTTAAAAGTGATTTTGAGAACCTATGTATGAAGGATACTGACACAATTGATGATTACTGCACCAAAGCTTCTGCTATTGTTAATCAGCTAAGAACCCTTGGTGCGCCAAGTGGGATGCGCCAGCAGGCCATTTTCTCGTCTCGACGGGACTCGATGGGAGCCCGCTCCGGCGACGTCCTCACCGAGTGGACGGTACTGCGGGAGCCGGATGCCATCGACAACGTCTCGATCGGGCTCGCGGTCGACCGATATAGGGAACGTGTACTAGTCGTGTCACGGACATCGGAACCGGTTAGACGTTGTTGGGGCATACCAGCTCGAGAACTTCTATCACGTCGCAGTCCCAAAATACGTAGGACTAGAATTATGTAAGCATGACAGCCGTATGTATATGACAACTCTAATACATGGAAATCATAACACACACGTAAACTGTATTATGAATGATAATTCACAAGTGGTATAGATTTATGTCATAAGCCACAGGGCATAACTAGATCTCATCCACAGAATCAAAAATAATGAATAACCAATCAACTATATAACTGAATCAAGTAAAAATTCTTGATAAGAATAATTAGTCGGGTGAAGACAAATCTACTACCAAACTAGAATATAAGAGAAACAAAATAAATACATATAATGATCAATAAGGCTCGAAGGAAATACCTGCTTGAAAGAGAGAGAAGTAGCAAGTTCTGATTCGAGCTCCTGCAAATCGTCAAGATCGTCTACACCTAGAAAGGGACCAGATCCTCATAGGGACGTAACAAGATACATAGAAACAAGCTATATAAACTGCAGTAAGTAATTAAATATGCAAAGGATTTTCTAACCACCTAAAATGCAAATTGGAGGACAACTTTCTTACGCATGGGTGGAATTTAGGCTCATATACATATAATAGCAGGGTATCTAGTAATAGCAAGGTATCTCATAAACATATAATAGCAGGGTATCTATTAATAGTAAGGTATCTCATAAACATATATCATTACATCAAGTTCTATCCGGAGACTTGGCTCACCGATTTGGCTTCCCATACGCATAGTCATTGTCCTCCCCCTCATCCCCATGCTCCTATACATGTCGCATCCACAACACAATACAGCTACTACGTCGAGATGGAGTTCAAGTATCGACGTCGTAACTTTGGTTCATAGCCTATCGCAGCACAATAGTCCAACCCTACAACCAAACAAGGACAATGATTGGACCACCATATCACGGTAGTCCATGTTCCTGGACTACTAATAACTTCTAAGTCTTCTAACATGCATCTCTATTAGCAGTTATATCCTATCTGTCGCACGTCCCATACGTACTAGTGGCCAGCCGAATATGCAAGTTCGTATCCTACATGAGACTCACAACTCGTGTAAAAAATATGTCATGGCCAAATAAAACATAAAGATGTCAATCATAGGGTAGTCCCTTAACTCTAGGTCGGCATGCATAGTAAAAATAAAGACAAATAATGATGCATACCGTCGTCGTACCCCAGTTTCCTTGAACACAAAGTTTATATATGAAAATAATTTATGCAATAATAAAATAAAATGCTAAAATAAAAATAAACTAGCAGTAGATATAGCAAGGTATCTTGTCTGGTGTCCGAACAAAGTTTAGACAATGTTCTCACCACAAACACTTCAAGTCAACAGTAGCACAAAGAGAGGAATATGTATGAACGTCTCCAGATGCTAAAATAAACAGCGCCGACTTTTCCGGAACAAGCGAGATAGTTAGAAAACTCTACCCTTTCGTCTAGTTTGGACACATGGGCAAAACGGTAATTTCGGACCAAAGTAGGATCCGCATATGGACCACTTTGCACCGAAATACGTATCAGGGGTAAAAGTCTCTAAATGGGATATATTATATGTCAAAAAAATTATAGTCGATGATACGAACTCAATGGTATATCCAGCTTTGGATTCAGGTGAGCCGATCACAAAATCGCTCGTCAAGTCGAATCGTGGGACCCGCGAAACAGTGTTCCGTCGACTGACTCAGAATCGAGCGAAACTTGAGTCACATGACAAGTCAAACTCTGCGAGTCCAATGGCGCAAGTTTCATGGTGATCCGACGAGCGCACACAAAGTAGGGTGATTATTTGTAAAAGTAGCGATATAGGAACTTTTTACGGATACGGGTTGATTCTAACGCGCACACACGTCCGTATCAACTTTCGCAAAATTTTAAACGTCCGGATATACCATACGTCCATTTTGGTGCAATTGGCGGGGCGCACTCTGCATCGCAAGATTTTAGTATTTTAAATATTAGTTTTTTGTCGTTTTGGAAGTAGAATATTTTAATTCATATTATAAACTAATAAAAAATAGAAGAACATAATTAATATAGGTCATATTGTGAAGTAGTCCTTTCAATTAGATTTGAAATATTGTTAACGAGTTGGTAGAAAACTGGACATGAACAGGGGGTAGTTGTTTTGAATTTTTGAACTGTTTTTCGAACAGTTTTTTCGACCAACCTTCGGTCGATTTTTCTATCAATCCGGGACTCCAAAATTCGTTCTACTTGAAGGAATTCCTAGGGGGTTATGTTGTGAGCGTGTACGGACAAACCGTTCGAGAGACGATGCATAGATGAGAGAGAAACGTACCCGTGAAGAAGGAGGCGGCTGCTGTGGTTACTGCGGCTGCTGTGGTTGCTGTCCCGCCCGCCGACCGGCCGTGGCTGCGGCCTCGCGTGGTAGCCAGGGGTAGTAGGATTAGTATTAGGATTATTGGTTTAGGGGTTAGTTATTAGTATTTATAATTAATTCTTATCTTTTATTTAAAACTATTATTATTATCCATATATAGATTTATATATACAAATATCAATTAGAGTATAAATATTTTAGAAAAAATATATTTGCACAATAAATAAATTCTAAAAATATTTATAATATTTTAACAAGAGATAAATAGTAGTAAAAATAGTTTTGGAAAAATAATTTCAAAAAAAGTATTTTATATATTTAAATAAATCAAGAAATTTATTTTCTAATTAACTAAAAATACTCCAAAGAAATTTAATATTTAAAATAATCTATAATAAATATAATAATATAAAATACAAACAAAATATCTATTTTTGGTGAGGGGGTTTACAACTTTCAGCGGCTATTTTGTTTAACGAGTGTGCCGTCGCCACGAACTACATCGCTCCAACGGTCGAGACCAAGCATGTTCCGGTCATCGCTGGAAAGAATTAGACTCCGGACTCCATTAACGTTTGGAAATTCCATTAGCTGTTGGGATTTTTTTTCTTTTTTGGGAAATAATTTTCCGATTGGGTTTGGTGATTTTGATTTGGTTTTAGAAACTGATGAGGATTAACCGTCAATATCATGGGAATTATCTCATTCTCAATTGATTAGGATGAATGACATTTTTAACCTCAAATAATTATTATTTTTAGTAAGTTGGTATATATATATATATATATATATATATATATATATATATATATATATATATATATATATATATTTATTTATTTATTTTATTTTATTTTATTTTTTTGAGAAAGCTTCTGTATAGATTACAATAAATTAGAAAAAACTTATGTATAAAAAGTTACTATTATTTGGAAAAAAAAGTTTTTGTTGTTAGTCTAATAGTTATCAATTAGAAGGAGAAGAAAGAGAAGATAGTGCATCGTAAAATAGAACAGTATGTTACGATAAAGTTAAGTTTTAAAATTAGTAGGTGTAAATTATGTTATTATCATAAATAAATATGATTTAACTATGTAGTTATTTAATAATCTATATCATTCAAATACACCTGATATTTAAATTATATAATAGTATAAATGCATAATCTCTCATTAATCAATCATAAATCCATACCCTTTAATTGTTCAATTTTATTTATAAAAAAAATTTAAACTTGGACTTTGGGCATGTATCTATTAAAACGAAAAAAAATTATTTAGAAAATATTTTGAACACATGCACACATACAAGCTAACCAACTATTCTATCAATTTTTCTGATATAACAACTCATAGTTGGTAGAAACTATTTACACAATATTTTCTAAATATTATTTATGATGTGTTGTAATAAATGTATATTTTCTGATATATATGGCAGAAGTTGAAATGATTTTTCTATTGTTGCTCGAGTCCGAAATTCTTTTTTAGCTGTTGCGTCATTTCTCTCCATATTAGGTTATATAGGTTTACTGATTGGATTATGTGAGGGTTCCATCTTTTAATCCTAGATTGTATGCTAACATATTAGATTATAGAGAAGTTTGTTATCAATAGTGACGGATCGATTTTGACATTATTTTTAAAAATACTATTTCATTTAAAAGCGTAGTGATTGACCGCCTGAATTGAAGCAAGCTTTTGTTTCTCTGTAGAAGTATGATCTTTTTTTATTTTGACAAAAAACTGTATTTGAGATATCAATGTGTGATCCAATCCAACAAAATCTCAAAATTTAACATGATGGATAATTTGATCTCTTTTACCTTAAATGGTTTAATTATTATATAATAAAACACTAAATAGAATTTTATCAAAAATATCCTATCTATAAATACTAATTTTAAATAATAAATTTGGTCTTATGTTTTGTTTGCTACATAAAATGGTATTAACAATCATAAAATACTTTACACAAGCATAGGTGTGCCATGACAGCAGGATTATTATCTGAAAGATTAAATAATTTTTGGTTAATTATTATTTGATTTAATCAACGATCAGAAAAAAAAAATATTGTTAAGTTAGTAATTAAAAAAATACTAATTTTTTATAATAATTTTGGTCATATGTTTATATTTGCTACATAAAATGGTATTAACAATTGTAAAATACCTTACACACACACATATAAAATGCCACGTTATTATTTGAAAGATTAAATAATTTTTGGTCAATTATTATTTAATTTAATCAACGATCAGAAGAAAAAAAAATTAAATTCTTAATTTAATTGAATCAATAAACAATCGACTAAAAGAAGGTGGGATAATTGAATTGACTTATAAGGAATTTGTTCCTTTACTTAATTGAACTAATAAATACTCTAAAAATAGAACATTTAAATTGATTTGGTGGGTTCTTTTCCGAAGAAAAGAAAACCCTCAAAAAATTAGCGTATGCTGCTTAATGTGGCGGGCACACGGTATTCTTTAGTAAAAGGCGAAAGAATAGTTCGCTTTGTGCTCACCACGCAGCTGCGTGCCTTTTCCACTCGTCAGCCCACTCTTCTATATAGCCAAACATTCCCTTCACTCCTTCCCTCCTTTCCGATATGGGACTAAATATGAGCCTTCTCTTCCCACTGATTCAAAAATAAACCGTCATTTCCATGCATATTTTTTCGTTTCAAAAAAAAAAAAAAAATCTCCGAATCAAAAAAGAAAACGGAAAAAGAACTCCTCTGATCCTCTTCCGGTTCGGATTGTGTCAAGACCCGATGGAAGAGACCTAAGAGTTTGATCTATGACTTGGTATGCCTTGCATTTTCTTACAAAATATAGCTGTTTCGTGCAACGTCGTTACTGTTTCTGTTGTTTTTTTGAGAAATTTTTACTTGTATTTTGATCTTTGTTCATTAATTATCCTCATTAGAATTTAGAAAAATCGCAGGAAATTTTATTTCCAGCATTTTTAATGTCAATTTTCTCTCTTTAAAATGAAAAGTTTGCCTCTCTTTCTCTTTCTCTTTCTCTTTTCCATTTCAATTTAGTCTAATATTTGATGCGGCAATAATGAGTTAATCAAATATTATAACGCATATGGTGTGCAGTATCATAATCTATTATTATGATGTTGTAGACACAAAGAGAAAACATTCAATTCAAATCGTGATAACTATAATTTCTCTCTTTTCTCTCTCTCTCTCTCTCTCTCTCTCTCTTCCTTTTCAAAGGAAGTAGAGAAGAGTATTATATCTTGTCATTGTCAATGTAAATGTAAATGTAAATGTAAATGTGAGAAGTTTTTATAGCTAAATTCAAAGAATAAAGTAGTTGTGATGCTTCATCCTTGAGCATGTCTCGACCACATTTGAGTCCTACAAAGCGTGAAACACCACAACTCCATTTTCTATTATGCAAAGGCTTTCCTCGTTAAGGGTTTTTGAAGGAACAAGATACAATGCGAACTTCTAATTTTCCCTCCAGAAATTTTGTATAGAGAAAGAAAAGTTTGGAGAAATGGTCGAAGGAAAAAGAAGTTGCAGCCCCAATACACATTCGATTCGATCAGTATGGCCAGCAGAATTCTCGCAAATTAAATTTTGACCATTCGTCAACGGTCGGTGGGCTGATATATATAGGGAGTTAGGGGAGTGTTAGGGGGTACCAAAGAAGAAGAAAAAAGAAGGGAGGGAAAAGCAGTAGACCAATGACAATACATTCTCAACGTTGTCCATCGATTGTTGGGCAATGGCCCAAAGCATCATTGCTTGTCGGTCTGACATAATGTATTGATGACGCAAATTTTCACAAATTTTTCTCAACCAATTTTTTCAAATTTTCCATCTCCACTGTTCTAAAAATTGATCTCGACCACTGTTTAGGCACTAGACGACTGGTGACATACGATGCCCACATAGGTCCTCCGACGTCCGACTATATGAGTTTTGTGGTTTTATGGACATTTTTGGATTTAGATTTGATTTTTTTGTTAACCGTCTCTGTTCTCCACTAACCACAAGGATATCGGTACTCTATATTTCATCTTCGGTGCCATTGCTGGAGTGATGGGCACATGCTTCTCCGTACTGATTCGTATGGAATTAGTCCGACCGGGCGATCAATCGCGCAACTGAGAAAGAAGCATGACCGGTTGAGCTCGAAGAACAAGAAACGGAAGCACGCTTTGGAACAATCACAAAAAAAAGGGGCGAAGGAAAGTGGAAGGGGACTTAAGGGAGGCAAAACAAAAAGTGCCCCTATGACTGCTAGTGAAAGCGATGAAAGTATAGCTGTGCTCCAGTTGAACGGGTAAAGGTTCTACGGTGAAGAGCCCGGTCAAGGCGACCTTATTAAAGAGAACTCCGGCGCCCTCGGTATCTATCTATCCCTCGGCTGCGCCTCTTTCTTTTATAGGGCCGAGGCGAATGGCTCTTTTGATGGGTTGAAGGTGACCAGACGAGCTCCGGCTATCTCCGTACTAATACCTAAAGCAGTGAACCAGATACCTACTACAGGCCAAGCAGCCAAGAAGAAATGTAAGGAACGAGAATTGTTGAAACTAGCATATTGGAAGATCAATCGGCTAGAACTAGGCCGCCGCTATTGATCTCCCGCAGGCTAATCGGCCGTCCCCGCTAGGCGAGAAACACCACGCCAGCGCTCCCGCGGGACGATCGCTTCGGCCCATCTGGACGTAATGCCGCACGAGCGTGAGCCGCGTCCGTGCAAGTTCGTGGTTCATTGGCTGGTGGTAAGAGGTCTAAGCCACAGAGTCGCACAGATTGTCTGAGTGCAGTGGAATTATAAACGCATAGGCAATTTGGTAACAAGTTCACTGAGTCGACAATAGTGAAAGCATTGAATAACATAAGTTGAAGTAAAACAAACCCTTTATTGATATTGAATAAGTGTTACAGGCGGCGCATAGCCGAGATTACAAGTCGCTCAAGCCTCTCTCTCGGAAATAGTAAAAGCGTGCCAAGTGGCTACATTTGTAAAATTATGTACATGCGATGTTCCAACATTATGTTTTGTATATGTGCTTCAGTTCCGGACGCAACGCTCCAAGGCTCCAGAGTGAACTCCACGCCATAGCACGCACGAAGGAGGCATCCACACCGAACGAGGTTCTCCCGTAACCTGCAAACAATCTGGTGGATTATCAGTACATGAATGCACTAGTGGGGAGGCTACTCGCCCGCTCGACAAATTCAAACACGTAATATAGGTTCCGTGCACCAACTATTATGTTATCTTTCTAGTTACCTTGGGATCAGTTTCATGGCAAAGATTGAATAGCCTAACTCGTGTGGCAGTGCGCCATACGACATAAGAGAAAATACGGCGAGACTTACCAACTTACCATTTGTCCTTCCCTGTCCAAGACAAACCAAGTTAATTCAAGCATAAGCATTTATTATAAAATTTAGGGGCATAGCATATGCAAACACAAGTATTTCAGTGCGAGATTACATATCGGGTACACGAGCATACAGGTTATCCAGAAGTGTTTGCAGAGAATATTTTAGTGATTCCGTTTATTGACTTCGATGCAATGACTCGCACGCGGATTGCCGCTAAGCTAGGATGACTTATCTATATGAACAGGAGGGTCACTAGCATAGCCAAAATGGACGATGTCAAACTAGCAGATTGTTTGAAATGCTTTGAACAGGGCCTTGCAAGCCATCCCGCCGAACAGGTAGAGACGCCTCTTAATGAGTATGGGGTTCAGAATGGTGCGAACGGTAAAATAACATTGGCATTGCCCACCGTCTCCATAAACAAGGAGAGAACAACATGGAGTCCGTCTAGACCGGATCGGTCCCAGTGCCCCGAGACCATCCGACTCTGAATACGTATAAGATGTAAATAAGGGTTACTATCTAGATAACACGGTTTAAATATCTATGTCTCAAACCACAAGGATATGTAATAAAGAAAGGTCAACATGTATCATGGTGTGCACCCCACACTACACTCGTCCGAATAGACTCGAAAAAAATAATATGAGCCTACAAATACTGGACTATACTAGCAGAAAATAAGCAAATATCATAATAGCTGAATAATAAAGAAATGAATAAAAATATCGAGTAACAATACCTCTATAAAACTTATGTGCAGCTCCAGCCTCCCGTCTGTCACGCCCCAGTCCCAAAATACCGAGGGTCTGGACACGTGGCAATGGCCAGCAGCATGTACCAATGGACAAACCCAATTTAATGGATCCATCAGACATACTTAAGCTGTAATATAGGTCTACAACAATAAGTCCAAAATCTAATCTCATCCACACACAGAATAATAAGAACATCAGCAAATAAAGAAAGTACATCAAAGTCCAGTCTCAGTAGAGTATGTCGGGGAACAATCCGATAAGAGTCTAAAACACTGGTTCATCAGACCAGAACAAAAGAGTCCAAAAATAGAGTATCTGAAGAGTACAAATATCATAATCTCAAGTAAAGTCTTCAGCCATCACCTCTGTTTCTATGTTAGGTTCTCCTTCAGCAACAGCTCCTGGTACAGCTTCAACTCCTGTCCCGTAAACCTCGGGATATTGTTCTTCTGCTAAACCTGGGGACATCATCCATTCCAGGTCCTCAGGGGACATAGCAAGGTACAGAAATCATAAGCCAAAAGTAATGCAGTGAAATATAGAATGAAATAAGTAGGGTAACTACATAACCATCTATGTGAAAAATGCAACTGAGAGCAACACTAGTACTCAGGCTGAGACTGCTACAAGCTCTGTGTCGGGGAGCCGGTAGCAGCAATGTCTAGTAGTGGTCTAGCTCTGCTCGAGAGTCTACAACCTCACAATAGTAGTATATATATAGAACAGCCTGTAGCCTGTGTGTCTCTCCCCACCCAATGTAACCACACGTCTCATGTCCATGTCACGTGAGATCAGAGCTAATGCAACAGTCATAATCTAAGAGTATAATAACTATGTCCATCATGTATCCTATACAGAATTACCTTGAATATGTCAGGAAGATTCTGTCAATGTATGGTGTCAAGTGTCCTAGGTTGTAGTGTACTTGATAACAAGCACGAGAATATAAAGGGTCTCGAATGTCCAACACTAATGACGTACACAACTCCGCTTACGGGGTTGGCACCCGACTGTGATCGGACGCTAAGTAGGTCATACGGTCCTAGGTTATATCATGCACACTGATCACAGAAAATAGAGCAAGAGAACAAAATAAACTAATAAACTGCAATTTATGGCAAGGTACACTTGCCTGGGATTGGAATTCCAGTAGCGGTCCTTGTAACAGTGGGTTCAGCAATAACTTCTCCAAAAGCTGAAATGAACATTACCAACATTCTCAGAACATAAGAAATAGTTAGAAATGCCTGTCCTTAAGTCCAGTTTAGACACAAGGTCAAAAACGACATTTCTGGGCCATAGCGGGTCCATATGTGGGCCGCTTTGCACCGAAAACTGAGTCAGGGTCAAAGGTCTCCAAATCAGTCCAACTTAGTGCCAACAAGTCAGGAATATTGATACGAACCCAACGGAACTTCCAGAATTGGATTCCGATGAGCCGTTCTCAAAATCGCCCGTCAGGTGGAGCCTATGGAGCCCACGACACGCGATTTTCCAACGTTCTCAGTATCGAACCAAACTTGACCCACAGGACCATCGTATTGCTACGAGTCCGATGGCACAAGTTTCGTCTCAATCCGATGTGTATACACTAAGTTACAGCGAATTACAGAGAAGTCGGATACGGGACGTTGTCCGCGGATACGCGTTGATTTCGGTGTGCACGCACACCCGAATCAGCTTCTGCAAAATCCCGCACGTCCGTATCTACGATGCGCACGTATCTGTGAAGACCGCACGCGACCAAGTCGTCCCGTTTGGCGAGGCGTACTTGATTCCGGGGTGGAACAGGGCTAAGTTTTTCCTGTTTTTGGATCGCGGTGTGCGATCACCACAGGACGCGATGCCCCGAGCGGTTTATCCGGGCACCGAGAGGGTCTTATAGGCTATGCGATACAATTCACGGAATTAAAATCGGAGCTACGAGTAAAAAGTTATGGTTACCTGAACTTGTCCGAAAAATCCGAGTCCTTGTGTCCTCGTGTCCTGAGTCGAGTCCTGTGTCCACCCTAGGTTTCAAGGTTCTGGAACTCCGGTGGCCAGGCAGGGCGTGTCCGGTGGCTGATGGCTCCCTGGGCAGCCGAGGAGTGGTCGTCGACAGTCTGGCGGTCGGTTCCGGCGCTGTGGGTGGCCGGATTCGCCTGGACGGAGGAGAGATTGGGCTCGGCGTGGTTCTGCGGGTGTTGGAGGCTGAGGGATCGCCGGACTGGGAAGGGCGACTGACTGGAGGTGCGGCGGGAAGTTGCTGGTGGTCCGGCGGATGGGTCCGGCGTGAAGCTGCGGCGAGGTGGCGTCGGATCTGAAGGGAATTTTCGGTCGGGTAGCTAGGTATTTATAGGGGAATTATAGGGATGGGAATAGCCTGGAGTTAGTCGGAAACCGAAGGGGAGAGGTCGGGAGTTCCGGGGAAGACGAACGGAGGGGTCTGGGCAGCGGCGGAGACCAAGCGGCGGCGGCGGCGGACGTTACCGGCGACGGGGAGGTGAGAAGTCGGGCAGAGGAGAGGTTTGGGAGAGATGAAAGTTCGGGTCAGGTCGGATCCTGGCGGGTCGAGTCTGACCCGGATCCGACCCGCTAAGGAGTTGGGCCGGTTCGGTTCAGTCAGACCGACCGGTCCGGTCCGGGTTAATCACTGGGTTGGTTCGGTTTATTAATTAATTTAGTTTAATTAAATAGTTAATTTTAACAATAGTTTTTAATGCTTTAAAAATTCATCCGGGGTCCAATAAATTCCCGAAAAAATACCCCATGCTCAGTTTTTAATTTTACACTTGAAAATATAATTTCCATCATATTTTAATATTATTTAATTTCTTTTAAAAAATTCATTTTAAATTAGACTGCTTTAATTTATAGGTTTAAAAATTCACAGAAAATACTAATTAATTCCAGAAAATTTAAATTCAAAAATTCTTAAAATTTTAGGTGATTACAATCTACTCCCCTTAAGAAAATTGTGTCCTCGTAATTTAAAGATTAAACTACTAGTAGAACAGAACTACAGGAATTAAAATTTACTTAAGATATACCTGCATCCTCGAATAAGTGGGGGTATTTCTGACGCATGATATCTTCCCTCTCCCAAGTAGATTCACCAGGTGAGTGTTGCTTCCATGCCACATGAACCAGTTTAATTGTATGCCCTCTCAGTGTCTTCTCACTGGTTCCAAGTATACCCACTGGTTGTTCTTCATATCTCAGGCTTGGGCCTACGGCGATCTCAGAATGATCCACTATGTGACTTGGGTCAGTCACATACCTTCTCAACTGTGAGACATGGAATACATCATGCACTCCCTCTAAAGATGGAGGTAATGCAAGACGATACGCCACCTCACCAATGCGCTCCAGAATATCAAAGGGCCCAATGTACCTTGGACTCAACTTGCCTCTGTGTAACGTCCCGCTCCGCGCCGGCGTTATATATCAAGGTGAGTGGGCAGAACTTCGTTCTCTGATTCTTGCACGCCTTAATAATAACCTGAGTTTTTGCTTGCAATATTTTCTTAAGAGAATGATAGAACCTGCCTTGCATGTTAATGAACGAACTCACCTAGCTGTCTTTGAATCAAAGTCTGCTTAACGAGAATCCTGATCGCTGGCTTAGAGTGCATGAACATGTTCACTATCGTCTATGCTTCGAGAGAACCATACTGTGCCTGAATGTGTTCAAGTGATAAGTCGGATTGCCCCGCAACAAAGAGTGTTTATAGATGGTTCGTCTCGTCTGCATACTGAGAGTTTTGATAGTGTTCCATGCATTCGTACGCGGTCGGACAATGGCTTTTGGTGCAGAGCTGAACTACATGTGTCACGGCTGCTACAGAGATAGTGCAAAGCAACCATGAGTCACAGCTGCCATTAGCATCAGATAAAAGAGTCATTGGTATGCTGTTCCCCCAGCTGCCGATCCTGAGATACTCGGGGACCGCCATTCATATAGCTAAGTCATTGTGTTGGCTTGGATAGAGGACTGCCCCTAAGAATTTGCATCGTGTGTCTAGCCTTGCATCAGACCCTCGAGTCGCACGAGACACACTGCGCACACCCTGATTCATGAACGGTTTGCTTGCCTGCTTAGTATATGAAACTCTGTTTCCAAACATGTTTCTAAACAAGTAAATTGACTCTGCTAGAACTGCATGAAACGAACCTAGGTAAAACTAGAAAGATCACTAGTAATGTAATATTTTATAACATGATTACTTAGTGCCTGTTTGAGTGAATGCTTGTTTCTGTTCAGTTGATTTATCTCACCAGTACTTGTATAAAGTGCTGACCCACCAACAGTTTACTTGCTTGCAGGTACTGGATCGTCCGAGGAAGCGATAGGCGTGCCACAGTCCCGAAGACCCGGAATCCTGGTTTCGATTGTTGCCCCGAGAATGCTATCGTATAAGGGGGCATAATGTATGGAACGAACGTGTGCCTTTGCTAAAGGAAACCCAAGTTGCCTCGATTGTCCCGAACACTCAGTTGGCTAATGCATTGCATTGCAACAAGTCCCTTTCCGCTGCTTACTCGATTGACGCGATGATAGCCAACTATCAACTTAAACGATTGGCCTTGCACGGGCGCAACCCCAGGCCCGTGCGGCATCACGTCCCCCGAAAGCTCGAACGGGCCATTCGCTTGGCTCCCTTCCTCCCTCGCACCCGCGGGACGGGCACGGTGATTCGCGTCTGGCGCGCCGAGGCACGGTGATTCGTGCCCGGTTCGTTCAAATCCCGGCCGCACGGGGCGGGGCAGGGCGGAGCGGCGGCCCGGGCGGGGCCGGGGCGTGACACTCTGCTCCCAAAGCGAATGGTTCCTCGAGTAGGTGAAATCCTCAGGAATACATGTTCTCCTTCCTTGAACTCCAGTGGACGTCGGTGTGTATCAGCCCAATGCTTCTGCCTGTCCTGAGCAGCCCGAAGATGATTCTGGATTTGTTTAACCTTCTCCACAGTTTGCATTACCAACTCTGGTCCCAAGATTTGACGCTCTCCGACGTCACTCCAGCATATTGGTGATCTGTACTTCCTACCGTATAATGCCTCGAAAGGTGCCATCTTGATGCTTGCCTGATAACTGTTGTTATATGAGAACTCTACCAAATGCAGATGATCTTCCCAAGACCCTCCAAAGTCTAGCATGCTGGATCGCAGCATATCCTCCAAAATTTGGATTGTACGTTCTGATTGACCATCTGTTTGGGGATGATAGGCAGTGCTGAATTTTAGTCTGGTGCCAAGACTCTCTTGCATACTTCGCCAGAAATGTGAAGTGAATCTCGAATCTCGATCTGATACAATACTAACCGGCACTCCATGCAATCTTACTATTTATCGCATATACATGTCGGCTAGTATCTCCGTGGACTGTCCAACTCTAAATGGCAAGAAGTGCGCAGACTTAGTGAGTCGATCCACGATAACCCATACCGCATCTTTTCCACTGGGGCTCCTTGGGAATCCTGTGACGAAGTCTATGGTGATATGTTCCCATTTCCATTCTGGTATGGGAAGCGGCTGCAACATTCCTGCAATCCTCTGATGCTCGGCTTTCACTTGTTGGCAGACTAAGCATTTCGCTACAAATCTGGCAATCTCTCTCTTCATTCTATGCCACCAATAATACTGCCTTAGATCTCGATACATCTTTGTTCCTCCTGGATGAACTGAGTATATGGAGCTATGGGCTTCAGTCATTAGCTCTTGTCTCAGTTCTCCATTTGGAACATATAGACGATCCCCGCACCTTAATGTACCATCCTCATGTATGCGAAGTCCCGTCTGCAAGCCTACTTCGGTCTTCTCTTTGAGTCTTCGAAACCTTGCATCAGTAGGCAGAGCTTCCTTAATCCTTTCCACGAGCGATGACTTCACTTCCAGATTAGCCAGCAAGCCACTATGCCTTGGTAGAATAACCTCTATCTGAAGCTCCTGTAGATCTTTCAATAGCTCAGGCTGCACCGTCAAGTAATAAGCTGTAGGCTTCCTGCTGAGTGCGTCTGCTACTACATTTGCCTTCCCTGGGTGGTACTGCAGATCTATATCAAAGTCCACCATCAACTCCAGCCAGCGTCTTTGCCTTATGTTAAGCTCCTTCTGGGTATATACATACTTTAGACTTTTGTGATCAGTAAAGATCTCCACCTTCTCACCATAAAGATAATGCCTCCAAATTTTCAGTGCAAATATTACAGCAGCTAGCTCCAGATCATGCGTTGGGTAGTTCTTCTCATGGACCTTCAACTGTCTCGATGCATAAGCAATAACTTTGTCGTGTTGCATCAAAACACATCCTAGGCCACTACCTGACGCATCGCTATAAACAACAAAACCGCCTGACCCTGAAGGAAGAGTCAAGACTGGTGCTGTTGTTAGACGCCTCTTCAATTCTTCAAAGGCCATCTGACATTCTTCTGTCCATGCAAAGTCCTGATCTTTCCGTGTCAACTTCGTCATTGGCTCTGCAATCCTTGAGAAATTTTCTACGAACCTTCTGTAATATCCAGCAAGTTCTAGAAAACTCTTCACCTCAGCAACTGATGTCGGTGTAGGCCAAGTCTCAATAGCAGCAACCTTCTCTGGATCAACTGACAGTCCTTCTCCTGAGATAATATGCCCCAAGAATGGCACCTTATCCATGCAAAACTCACATTTACTGAGCTTAGCATAAAGCTTCTCCTGCCTCAACGTTTCTAGCACGATTCTGAGATGCTCCTCGTGCTCTTCGTGGCTTTTGGAATATACCAGAATGTCATCGATAAATACCACCACGAATTTATCCAAGTATTGATGGAAGACTCTGTTCATCAAGCTCATGAACACAGCAGGTGCGTTGGTTAAACCAAACGGCATTACTAAGAACTCATAGTGTCCATACTTGGTTCTAAAGGCTGTCTTCGGGATATCTTCCTTCCTCACCCTAATCTGGTGATAACCGGATCTAAGGTCAATCTTCGAAAATACCCTAGCTCTACTCAATTGATCAAATAAGTCATCAATGCGGGGCAAGGGATACCGGTTCTTAATAGTCACAGCGTTTAACGCCCTGTAATCAATGCACAGGCGAACTGTTCCATCCTTCTTCAGTACAAAAAGTATAGGTGCTCCCCAAGGTGAAACACTGGGCCGGATGAAACCTTTCTCCAGAAGTTCATCAACTTGCTTCTTTAACTCAACTAACTCCTTAGGTGCTAGTCTATAAACCGATGAAGTGATAGGTTCGGCACCTGGAGTTAAGTCTATGGTGAATTCTATTTCCCGATCAGGTGGTAGACCTGGAAGATCATCGGAAAATACATCCACAAACTCTGATATAACTCTTGGGTAACTTGACTCCCCTTCTACAGTTAATACCCTAAGAGTTGGCTGCACACCTTGTTCTACAGCTCCTCGAAGAAATTCAAACTCTGAGTGTCCAGGTGGTCTGAATATAACTTTTCCAAGCCGACAATCAAGAGTAGCATGATACTGACTTAACCAGTCCATACCAAGTACAATATCATAGTCAGGCATAGAAAAGATCAGAAATTGGGCTCGCATCTCTCTTCCGCAGACTACTACTGAACATGATCTACAGATATCACTAACAGGTATAATTTTACCTCCCGTAAGAATTCTCTTAGTCTTCAGAAGGGGTGCAGTAGCTACTCTATGGGTGGCCACGAAGCTAGCAGCTATAAATGAGTGCGATGCCCCAGAATCAAATAAAGCTACAGCAGGTAATGAAGCTACTAAAATGGTACCTGCTATAACTTCTCCAGCAATAGCTTCTTCCTGAACAGCCAATGCAAAAGCCTGACCTCGTCCCTGAGCTGGACCCCTCTGCTGACGAGCCTGTTGGAATAGTGCTGCTTGAGGTGGCAATGGAGGTCTTGGCTGATATCCTCCTGGAGCTGGTGGTCTGACTCCTCCAACTCCCGTCTGCTGTGCTCCCACTGCTGGATAATCTGGCCTTGGTGCAGGTAGAGCTGGTCGTGGTGCTTCCTCTCGGCGTGCTGTGCAGTCCCTGGATAGATGCTGGTTGGAGCCACAAACCAGGCACAGTCCCAATTTGCGTCTGCACTCCTTTTCAATGTGACCCAACTTGCCGCAGAAATGACAAGTAGGTAGAGTTCTTGGTGCTGCTCTCTGCGGTAGATTCCTCTGGAGTCGCTTTGCAGAATCCCCTTGTGCTGCCTTGGATGGTGCTGAGGAAAATGGTCGCTTCAGGCTTGACTCCCTCCTGGTGACGCGCTCCATGCGTCGTGCTGCAGCAAGGACGTCGTTGTACGATGTAGGGGCAACAGACCCAATCAACCTCTGAAGCTCGAACCTGAGTCCATCAAAGAATTTCTCCGCCTTCTCTTCTTCGGTAGGAATTAGAGAAGGGGCAAAACGACTCAGGCGAATGAATTCAGCATTATACTCCTCCACCGTCATGTTGCCCTGGATGAGGCGGTTGAACTTATCTCGGAGTTCTGATCTAGCAACGTCTGGGATATACATCTCTTGGAAGAGTCTGGAGAACTCCTCCCAAGTAACTCGGTCATGTCCGAGCCTCCTCTCTTCAGCTAGCCACCAGTGGTGCGCGTTGTCCGTCAGTTGCATTCGGACAGCAGTCATCCATCTCTTCCGCGGAAGTTCAGCTGCTTCCAACTGATGTTGTGTATTTGTGAGCCACTCATGCACTTCAGTTGGTCCTTCCTTGCCCGAGAAGGTACGGGGCTTGAGTTGACGGAAATCAGTGATAGATCCCGTAGCTGGTCGCCTAGTTTACGGGTTTGCCTGCTCCAATGCATTTACTAGGCTGTTTCTCAGGTTCTCTGCCTCTTGACGCTGTGCCTCCTGTTGAACTTGTTGTTGAGCTTGCATCATGGCATAGAACATCTGGAACATTTGCTGCCCGTCCATTGCTTGCCCTGGTGGGAAGGCAGGCATCTGTGGATTGAACTACGGCGGTGGTGGGATATCATCGTGTCACGACCCGCACCCGGAAAATCGGACATGAGTCGTGGGTACGTCCAGCCTACGCCACAGCATCGGCGGTAGAACGCTGTCTAGGTCAACTAACTAAATAATAATCTCACACAAAAATTGGGCATGACCTCTCCAAAAGGAGGGCAACCACACAAACAATATATCAACCTGTCAAGATCTCAACTCCAAACGGAGGAGCAAATATCATAATGATAATCACAATATACTCAATCACGAATCTAAGCACGATAAGATAACACAGAGATCTAACAACTATAAAGTCTAACCAACAACGACTACTACAACAACCACAACATCAAATAATAATAATACAACATCCAAAAATAATATACAAACAAGGTCTCAATCCAAACCGGAGACAAATCCGGTGCTAAAAGCTAATAAAAACAACAACAAGGTCCCAGTGATCCCGGCTACCAACCCGAAAATCACCCCTAAACTAGAGGGTCTCTGTCTGCACCATCGACAGGCTCAGGTCCATAGAACGTCGGACACCAATCCTCCGGATACTCTGGAAAAAATATATCCAGTCAGGACTGGAGCAAGTACATCTCTAACAGCAGTTCCATTTAAATGATAAAAACTATAAAACAGTTATAGCAAGTAGCAAGAAGA
Source organism: Iris macrosiphon (assembly GCA_036927795.1). NCBI lineage: Eukaryota > Viridiplantae > Streptophyta > Magnoliopsida > Asparagales > Iridaceae > Iris > Iris macrosiphon. Next base: position 13,026,872 of record JAYESA010000013.1, read on the forward strand.
ATGAAGCAAGTATGAAACAAGAAATATATAAGTCACTGGTGCATAAAGGTAAAGATGCAGGAATATCAGAAACAAGATAGTAACTGTAAGATACAAGAATCTAAGCTAAGATCAAGTCCGTGCACATAAACGTGTAGTGAGTCCAGCATAAAAAATATGTAGTGAGTCAAGTCCAGAAACATGTAAGTGAGACAAGTCAAGAAATGCATGAGAGTCCAGACTATAAAGAATGAACTCGGTGTCTTTGAAATACTTGTTTCGACATATAAACGGCTAGGGGTAAGTACGGCTCACCGCGCACTGGGTGCGCGGCTGCTATCATTCCAGATTAGACCAGAGGGAGTGATTCCTGATGATGCCAGATAGGAATGTTTACATGTCTACTCGAGTATTTTCCCGCCCCGACTAATACAAGTGGATCCAAGACCCGACACGCAAATCAAGATGAGTCCAGCCTGAACATGAATGATGCCTGTAGTGATGCCTGTAGGTGATGCCAGTAGTGATTCCAGAATGGAGGCCAGAAACATGAAATGTACGTGTCGCAAGTAAATGAATCCAGAAATATCAATCAGTGTCCCATGTTGTGCCAGAATAATCAGATGATACTATACTAGAAGCTGAATCATAATAATCATCAAATAATGAAAACTATCAGAGAATGTACTCGCCTGACGTCCTGAGCAACTGGCGATCCGAACCGGTGTCGCAAGGACCTAATGCAAAAAGCAAGGTTAAACAGGGTTCTAATGAGTTAAACAGATATAAAATAATTAAAAATAGGCTTCTAGGGTCGTTCTAGGTCAAACGGATCAAACCGGTAAAATCTTGGTCAAAAAGTCAACTCTGGGTCCAAAAAGTCAACTCTGGGTCAAAACTAGGTCAAAAGTTGACTTTGGCGGTCAACCGAGTCAACTACGGTCAAGTCTGGGTCAAACTAGGGTGCTCTTGAAATTCTAGGTCAAACCGAGGTCATTAAGCTAGAAAACTCCCAAACTCGCCTCCTTGAGATACCAGGATACCCTCGGTATCCGATACCTCAACCTAAGATGATAGTGTTTATTCAGACTATAGAACTTAGAGGCTCATACCCCTACTTTGTCGACTATCGACTTAGACAAGAAATTAATATGATAACTGTAGAGATTGTAGAGTCTTTTGTTATTGTTGCTTATGTTGTTTTGTTTTTACAACTTGAATTATTTGTAACTTCTCTCATCATAATCTAGCGTATTCACATTTGCTGTACTACCTTGACTTATGCTGCTATTATAGCCTAGTTTTGCAAGCATATTCTTTATCGAGCTTGCGCATGGCATATGTATTATTGGGTGCACACAATGATACATTGTCTAAATCAGAATCGGTGTATTATGGTCTGATCAACCGTAGTGCACTTGGTTCGCTCTTTGTACTACTACTTTATGTGGATTGAGATATGTAGTGATTAGTAGACGAATATACTTGCCCTAGACATATCTAAGCGTATCGTATAGGCTACATAACTGTACTAATACGAGCATGCGAATATGGATTTACCAAATAGAATTTCAGTCCACAACTGCCTTGACAATTCCTATTGGATTCCTTGAAACGCCTTGATCCCTATACTTGCATTCTATTACCTCTCCCTTGAACTCTTTATTATTGATCTTCGTCTTCCCTTATTTCGGAAAAACGAAATCTCGTGCTGGGTATAAAGTTTGATACACAGAGAGTACTAGATATACCCCGTAGGCCGATCACACACTTGAGAATTATTCTTTTGTAATTAAGGACATATCATATATGATATAATCGGCGTTGAAGTTTTGAGGATTGAATGACATGAGTAAATAAATTAAGGAATATTTTCTTAAGGTATATAGCCTTAGGTGATAGGTGAAAATTCTAAGTTGGGTAGCAGTGCATTATCAGCTCGGGAAGAATTTCTTTTAGATTATGATCGAGAAAGACTAGATTGGGAGAGGTGCAAGCCATTGTAATTTTGAGAAAGTTAGAAGGATGACTAAGATGATGAGGATCAATGAATCGATATTGAGGACCCAATATTTATACCTTAAGTGCATGAGTTAAATTTTGAACAATGAAGGTAGAATCACCAATTTGAATTTAGAGGATAAATATAGAATTTCAGACTTGAATATTGGTGGACTGCATTTAAATTATTTCTTTCAATTTGGTGATTTGAATTAAGAATTAAAATTTTGGTTGGGCGACCTATTTGAAATAATGAGGATGTGAATGGAATTTAAGAGTGGAGGCATACAAAATTTTATAAGTAAAAATGGGAATATATTGGACCCAAACCACTTCTAAAGGAGATCATGATAGTTAGAGATCGTGAGGTAAAAATTATATGAGTATGTAAATCTTGGAGATGTTATGTGGATATGGATAATTTGAAACAAGGAGAGAAGAGATAACCATAGGTTAAATTTTGATTGGAGCAGTGGTCATCTTAACCTAGAAGTGATTGAAATGGACATGATTAGGATTTTAGTTATCGCAAGAAGATTGCGACTAACTTGCCTTATTGTACATAAAGGATTAACCGATTCTGCCTTATTTCAATTTTGAGGACGACATTATTTTAAGCTCGGCAGATTGTGAACCCCTCACCTAAGAAATTGACCTACTCGGCTTAGATAGTGAGACTGAGGCTAGCACGAATCCACTTAGAAAAAGAACACGATATTTTTATTTAGTTTACAACATGATCTCACTTGACACGCCTTACCGTGCTCCGATAATTGGAGCACTACACTAGCCACTGCCTTCCTACAAATTCAACACCCTTATCCTAGACATGTCCATCATCCAATTCTCATCTTTGTGCAATTTTCCAATTGTTGGACGCTTTTATGAAAAGGAGCATTTATGTGTCCACACCATTGGACATGACACATGAAGAAACATATTTTTCGCTCATATGGATTTTTCCATGATTTTTTCTTCTCTTCTTCTTCTTCGGGATGTGCAACGTGCAACATCGCCCACCCCTTTACACCTAACCTTGCATTTTAAACAATGCAAATCTTATACCATCATTGCATTCTATCGTGGCTTAATCTTAATTTCGAGGACGAAATTTTTATAAGTTGGGTAGAATGTAAAACCCCCTTCCTAAAAAATCGTATAAACCCTTTTAATTATTAATTGTTAATTAAATTGTAGTAATTAGGTCCAAATAGGAGAAATAGATTTTTAATAATTTTTATATTAGGTGTTCGGGCCCTTAGATGACTTATGGGACCTTCAGAAATTTTTTCGAAATTTATTCCATGTAGGAGACCCCTTGAGCTGTTGCTAGCCTAACGAGGTGCAAAACTCTATTATACAAATTTTCTTATGAGTATATATATATATATATATATATATATATATATATATATATATATATATATATATATATATATATATATGTATATACAAAAATATATATATGTATATATATTTTATAAAGAAAGAAAGAAAAAGAATTTATTAATATAATAAGTATAACAATAATATTAATATTAAATAAGCAACTACTATTCATTCTGTAGCAACTTTACTTAAGCAAGTTCTTACTTTTGCCTTATGCTTTAGCAACTTGCTATTCCATTCAGCCAAAGGGAGCAGTCAACGCCTTAGCCTACCCACAGCAACTTAGTCATGCTTAGACCCGCCCCCTTCAGTGAATCTCATTAGCCAGCGCCCTTGCAAACAATTCTTTAAACCCGCGGACATCCGACCCTTCACCCTCTCTCTCTCTCTCTTAATATATAGCATATATATATAATAAACTCTCCAAAACCCTAACCTAAAACTCCAGACTTCTCCTTCCCATCTAGAGCCGTCACCACATCCAGAGAAGCCTCCCCAAGCCATCCAACCATCCCGTCGACGCCGACATCGCGAACTGCAGTCTCCCACTCGAGGCACCTTCGCTCCGGCACGAATTTCCGTTGACTCGCTCGACCAAACACTGATCCATTTTCATAGGTATGATCTTCCCTCAACCCTCTCCAGTATTTGTTTTATAGTCAACCTCGGAAAATGTGTGCCCCTAGGTGTAAATCAGCGTCCAAAATGGACGGACAGGCAGAATTCTGCAATCGCAGAATTCCAGATTGACCACCCGTATTGTCGAGTTCGTATCTCCCACCACAGAGATCCGAATTCGATGATTCTTTTTGATACCTGTAGAATACATGACCTAGTTTAATTTCTGTAAATAACCCTAGGCTAATAGTTGCTGTGGACATAGTTATGTTCGTCACAAAACTGTGCGCACCCACTTTTTTTGGTTTTCCAAAAGTTGGAGATCGGAGCGCGCCCCGCCAAACGGGACCGCCCCGCCGTGTGCCAAGTGTACCAAATGGTGCACACAGCATAACGGGACACGTGAAAATTCGTGGGGACTGATTCGGACGCGTGTGCGTGCCGGAATCAGGCCGTATCCGCGGACACATCCCGTGTCGCCACTTTTGTGGAACTCACGAGTATTTTGTGCACGCTTGTCAGATTGCGACGAAACTTACGCCACTGGACTCGTGGTAACGCGCTGGTCCTGTGACCCAATTTTCACGCATTTCTGAGTCGGTTGACCAGATCGCCAATTGGCGGGCCCCACAGTTGACTTTTTGGACCAAATTTTGTTCGGCTCATCGGAATCCAAATTTGGACATACCGTTGAGTTCGTATTGACATTTAGAGTTGTTTGACCCATAGTTTGTCCCATTTAGAGACTGTTACCCTCGGCACGCTTTTTGGTGCAAAGTGGGCCACACGTGGACCCCACTTTTGTCCGAAATTACCGTTTTGCCCCTGTGTCCAAATTGGACGAAAGGGATGTGCTTTTTAGCTATTTTGCTCATTCCGAAAATGTTGGCGATATTTATTTCAGCATCCGGAGACATTTGTTCTGTGGCCATAGCTTCTGGTCCTGTGTATTGGACATCTGGACGTGACATTTTGTAATTTCTTGCCAGGCAAGTATACCTTGCCATTGTACTGTTATTTACATTCCATATGTTGCACGTATCTTTATTTTCTGCCCTTAGTTCATATATTTTAATTGTTATATAAAATGCTCGCGACGGTGACGTCGCGATATATTTTTACTTATGTATTGCATTGACCCTGTACATGAGACTACCCCATTATCATATAGTATCATTAGGTTCATTTGGCCGTGACACATATTTTTACACGAGTTGTGAGTCTCATATAGATCACGGACGCATGCATTGACCCTGTACATGAGACTACCCCATTATCCCAGTTTTCAGCCAGATAGCTCACTTGTGGGGAAAGTTGTTCTTAACTGCATTCACTTAGACGGTTAGGCGACCCCTTTGGATATTTATTTCAGTACTTTATTGGCATGTGTTTAAGTATACTTGTTATGTCCCTCTGAGGACCTGGTCCGCTGCCAGGTGTACCTGTTCTTGAGTGTTTGCAGGAGCACAGATTTGGAAGGATATAGATGCTTCGTGGATGTCTTCTCTTCGAGCCGTGATTGGTAGCTGGTACTTATTGTTTGAGTGAGTTATATCTATATTGTATTTACTTTTTCCATTTGAGTTGGTAGTGGATTTGTTTCCACCCAACTATCATCCTTAGATACTTCTTGTTGAGATCTAGATTCATAGATACTGGTTATTTATTTCTATATAATTTTGGTGGATGAGATTTAGATTATAACCTGTGACTTGTATTACATTCTATACCACTTGTGGATTTTACATTCATATTACAGCGTACGTATGGATTGGTTTCCATATATTGGAGTTGCCATATCCATGCGGCTGGCATGCTTACGTGTCCTAGTCCTACGTATTTCTGGGACTGGGACGTGACACTTTGGCGGTCAACCGAGTCAACTACGGTCAAGTCTGGGTCAAACTAGGGTGCTCCTGAAATTCTAGGTCAAACCGAGGTCATTAAGCTAGAAAACTCCCAAACTCGCCTCCTTGAGATACCAGGATACCCTCGGTATCCGATACCTCAACCTAGGCTACGCACCCCGCCTATACCCTCTAAAACCTATGCTAGCACGCGTAAATATATACACATATACGTATAAAAATCACTTCAATACTATTCCTAGGCCATTGCTCAAAAACCCCGCTCGAAACCCAATACCTTGGTTATCTTAAGGTATTGAGATACCTCGGTATCTCAAGGTATTGAGATACCGCTCTAAACTCAACCCGACTACCCCTCTAGCTAACTTACTATGCATAAACCTATATATCTAGCTATAATCTAGGCTAAAATATAGATATCTAATACATATAGGCATATACCTATATATCTATACCCAATACCTTACCTTACCTTACCTTACCCTCAAATATATATATCTATACCTAGATATCTAACTATCTATCTAGCTATGTATATATCTATATATATAGATCTATATATCTAGCTATCCCTCTACCTATCCATCTACCTATCTAGTATCAACCTATCTAGTTATCTATCTAACTATCTAACTAGCTATTTATTTATGTATCTAACTATTAAACTATTTACCTATCCATCTAATATCTATCTATCTATCTATTTATCTATGCATCTATCTATGTGTCTATCTATCTAACAATCTATATACCCATCTAACTATAGATCTAGTTATCTATCCATTCACCTTATCTATCCATCAAACTATTTACCTATCTATTTAACCATCTATCTATCTAATAATCTAACTACCTATATATATCTATGTATATATCTCTCCCTCTCCCTCGCATTTGCTGCTGCCCTTGCCTTAACTTGCTGATGCTGCTACCTTAAACTGCTGTTGCTGCTGCATTTTCTACTTGCTACAGCTGCTGCTCATGCTCTTGCTGCTGCCGCGGCGCTGGAACTGCTGCTGCTGCTGCAGGCCGCGCTGAAGCGAGCTGCTGCCGCGGCGCGCTGTCGCTGCTGCCGCGGCGCTGCTGCGCCCGCTGCGCTCTGCTGCAGCCTGCTGCTGATGCTTCTGCTGCTGCCGCGGCGCTGCCTCGCTCGAGCGAGCTGCTGCCGCGGCGCTGCCTCGCTCGAGCGAACTGCTGCTACTGCTGAATACTGCTGCTGCTGCGCCTATTTCTGCTGCTGCAGCTGCTGGTTCCAGTCCCAGGCACCCCCCCCCCTCTCTCAAACACACACACACACTCCTATATACATATACATATATACATATACATATATATACATCTATATATATATAACTAGATATCTATATATATATTCACACTCATCTACACACTCTAACACACACACTAGCACACTAATACACACACACACTCACAACACAAGCACACACACACACATATAATTATATACACATATCTATATATACATACACACACACATATAAACATATATATATCTATATATATATATATCTATCCTCACTCACACACACTCACTCTCACACACCCTCACACACACTAGCACACTCTCTCACAAACACACAACCTCACACACAAACCCTCATACATATATATACAAATATATATACATATATACACACAACTCAAACTCATATATATATATATATATATATAGGCACTCACTCACACTCACACATACTCACCTACGCACTAGCACACACTCACACAAGCACTCACTAACACACTCACAAACACACAACCACACACACACACATATATATATATATATATATATATATATATATATATATATATATATATATATATATATATATATATATATATATATATATATATATATACACACATTAACACACATACAAATATATATATAAATATATATATATAGACACTAACACTAACACAACACAACACACAACAACACATACCACGCCCACAACGCTCACCAACGCACGCCCAACGGCCCCGACACGCCCAAACACCTATAAATATATAAAATATAGCCCGAAAATTCTAGCACACACTCCCCAATACTAACCCAACGCGCGCACAAGCCCAAAACGAGGAAACCAAGTCGAAATGGCCGTTCGGTCATTTCGACGAACACGTGGTGCGCGGCTCGGAAAACCTCCTGAAACGCACACCAAACGAACTCAAAATCGGCCCAAAATTTACCCATGCACTCTACACGATGCCTAGATCCTAGAAAATGTGCTCCTGCATTGATTCTAGGTCCGTGGCGGAAACGCACACGCACTTAGAATCGGCGACGACGAAAAACCCCAAATTTGCCCGAAATGCCCGTTTCTCCGTGACACGGCTTCCCGTGTCCGAACGGAGACACGCACTCACCCTCAAGACACCCGACAACGTCTACCTAGGTCCATCTAACCTAGGACATCACCCAAAATTGGGCCAAATTCGGATTTCTCCCGAAATTGACACAAAACCTAGTGTTAAAGTCTCTAAACCCAACCAAACTAGTTCCAACTTCCTCCCACGGGTAGCCTAAGGGTCTAGGAAGGTTCTAAAATATTAATTACACTATAAAAGAGTAATTACAAGGGGAAAATTAGGGTTTACCTCTTGGGAGTTGGAATCCCAAGCCAAAATCTCCAAAATGCTCCAAATTCTCCAATCCAAGCTTCCAAGCTCCCAATCCAAGCTCCAACACAAAATCTAGGCTCTATCCACCTAGGTTAGGGGAAAATGTAGGGTTAGGGTTCAAACAAATAAAAGAAATGGAAGAGGGAAGGAGAAAAAATGGAGAAACTTACTTGTGAAGAAGAAATGAAGAAGAAGAAGTAGTGGAGAAGAAGAAGAAGTGAAGAAGAAGAAGGAGTGAAGCAAAAGAAGGGGAGAAGCTGCTGTGTTTGGTCGGATGTGGGTAGGAAATAGGGCCGGCCATGCTAATAAAGGGGTTCCACTAAGTCCAAATGACCAAAATGCCCTCCCGTAACTCGGTTTTGGGTTTCGGGTTCCAAAAGCACTCAAATTAACTCCAAATCTCACCAACTAACTTCCTAAAAATAAAATAAATATTCTAAGCCCCAAAATAATTCTCACAAGGGTGTGGGCTGGGTCGGACATGGGTCCACTAGGGTCTGACATGGGTCCAGGCTAGCCAAAATCCTAAAACAAATAATAAAAATATAATACAATCAATAATTAAATATAAATACAATTAAATATAAATAATCCACAATTAACTAAATTAAAAATAAAAAAAAATACCCGGCTCTGGAAATGGGGTGGTGACAAGCCTATCCTCCTTAGAAAATTTCGTCCTCGAAATTTATAGTCAATCACAATCTCTCTAGGTCAAACCCCCAACAATCACAGTCAAGAAATTCTACATAAACAACATACAAGATCAGGGTCCTACTGGTCGTGTTATCACAGTCTCAATCAGGGTTACTACACTATCTACCAAAGCACAAGAAAATCTAACAGGTACTAATGAAGCACACCACAAGGAATGGAAAGGACAGGAAGAAGAAACAAGAGACAGACCTGCTAACCCGACATCCGTAGCATCGGCCTCCTCGACCGTCAACGCATAAGCCCTGCCCTGCTGGGGTGTATCCCTCTGCTGGTGCGGGGCATGATGCTGTGCCACAGATGGCCTAGCTCCAACTCTCTGATCCTGTGCTCCACCCAATGGAGGTGCAGTGGGGCAATCTCGCATCTGGTGAGCAGCGGATCCACAAAACAAACACACCTTCAGCCTCCTCCTACAAACATCCCAAGTGTGTTCTGCCTTCCTGCAGTAGGCACAAGTGGGCACCCTCTGATCCTGACCCTGCTGCGCTGCCTTCTGCACATAGGGACGCTTAGCTGGTCCCGCACTACCACTGGCACTGCCTGAATCATCCCTGCCTCTCTTGGACTTGAGCTCCAAGTCATCCTCTGCTCTCTGAGCATCTCCTACTATCTGCTCAAAAGTCGCCTCGCGGTCGCTCCTGGTCAAAGACTTGACCGCCATGATCAAGCCCTTGCGAAACTTCCTCGCCTTGGCTGCCTCACTCAAGCCATCTACAAATCTGCCCAGACGGCAGAACTCCGCTGCGTACTCGTCCACCGTCATGCTCCCTTGGACGAGTGCCTCGAACTGGCTCTCCAAAGCACTGAGCGCCACATCTGGAAAAAACTTCTCCTTAAAAAGCCTCTTGAAGGCCTCCCAAGTAAGCCCTGGCGCTGCAATCCTCGTATCTGTGCGATACCACGTCAAAGCGAGGTCGAACATCTGGCTGCCCGCTGCCTCTATCTGCATGCTGTCTGGAATCTGCGCCAGCCTGAAGATCCCCTCAATCTGCTCTATCCAGTCATCCGCATATAGGATCCCTTCTGTACCACGGAACTCCTTGGGCCGCATCCTCTGAAAATCAATGATGCTGCCCGGCCTCGGGTGCTGAATCTGATCTGCCTGTGGCTGAATCTGTGCCACCCTGTCCACTGCCGTCATGGCCACCTGGTGGGCGTTCTCAATGCCCAGTCTCATCACATCCACCTGATGGTGCTGCGCGTCCATCATCTCCCTGAAGAACGCAAACAACTGCGCGGCATCTACTGGAGCAGGAAGTGGTGGAGGAACCACCGGAACGACTGGGGTAGTCCTCGGATCGATAGGTGAAGGAGAATCCCCGAGAGAAGCAGATGCTCCCTCAACCGCAGGAGTGGTGAGTGGAGCGATAGCAGCTGCCTGAATACGAGCTGGATGAGAGGTAGCAGACCTCTCCGAGGCAACTGCTGAAATGGTACGATGGGATCGTGTCTTCGGAGGCATCCTGAACACAGATCAAAAGAAGTCAATACGGCGCAAGATACGATATCATCAAGAAAGGACAGTAATATTTTAAAAGAAACAATTTCAGAATAATTAGATTGGAATTGTTCCTAGTCGTGATTGAGTACACACTCATCCAAGATCCTAGATCCTATAGCAGGCTCGCAGCAGTACAACTAAGTTATTGTACCACTACGACATCGCACTAATTGCGAATCGAGACCTGCATGGGGCCGCCACCAAAAACGTGTCACGACCCGCACCCGAAAAATCGGGCATGAGTCGTGGGTACGTCCAGCCTACGCCGCAGCATCGGCGGTAGAACGCTGTCTAGGTCAACTAACTAAATAATAATCTCACACAAAAATCGGGCATGACCTCTCCAAAAGGAGAGCAACCACACAAATAATATATCAACCTGTCAAGATCTCAACTCCAAACGGAGGAGCAAATATCATAATGATAATCACAATATACTCAATCACGAATCTAAGCACGATAAGATAACACAGAGATCTAACAACTATAAAGTCTAACCAACAACGACTACTACAACAACCACAACATCAAATAATAATAATACAACATCCAAAAATAATATACAAACAAGGTCTCAATCCAAACCGGAGACAAATCCGGTGCTAAAAGCTAATAAAAACAACAACAAGGTCCCAGTGATCCCGGCTACCAACCCGGAAATCACCCCTAAACTAGAGGGTCCCTGTCTGCACCATCGACAGGCTCAGGTCCATAGAACGTCGGACACCAATCCTCCGGATACTCTGGAAAAAATATGTCCAGTCAGGACTGGAGCAAGTATATCTCTAACAGCAGTTCCATTTAAATGATAAAAACTATAAAACAGTTATAGCAAGTAGCAAGAAGAATGAAGCAAGTATGAAACAAGAAATATATAAATCACTGGTGCATAAAGGTAAAGATGCAGGAATATCAGAAACAAGATAGTAACTGTAAGATACAAGAATCTAAGCTAAGATCAAGTCCGTGCACATGAACGTGTAGTGAGTCCAGCATGAAAAACATGTAGTGAGTCAAGTCCAGAAATATGTAAGTGAGACAAGTCAAGAAATGCATGAGAGTCCAGACTATAAAGAATGAACTCGGTGTCTTTGAAATACTTGTTTCGACATGTAAACGGCTAGGGGTAAGTACGGCTCACCGCGTACTGGGTGCGCGGCTGCTATCATTCCAGATTAGACCAGAGGGAGTAATTCCTGATGATGCCAGATAGGAATGTTTACATGTCTACTCGAGTATTTTTCTGCCCCGACTAATACAAGTGGATCCAAGACCCGACACGCAAATCAAGATGAGTCCAGCCTGAACATGAATGATGCCTGTAGTGATGCCTGTAGGTGATGCCAGTAGTGATTCCAGAATGGAGGCCAAAAACATGAAATGTACGTGTCGCAAGTAAATGAATCCAGAAATATCAATCAGTGTCCCGTGTTGTGCCAGAATAATCAGATGATACTATACTAGAAGCTGAATCATAATAATCATCAAATAATGAAAACTATCAGAGAATGTACTCGCCTGACGTCCTGAGCAACTGGCGATCCGAACCGGTGTCGCAAGGACCTAATACGAAAAGCAAGGTTAAACAGGATTCTAATGAGTTAAACAGATATAAAATAATTAAAAATAGGCTTCTAGGGTCGTTCTAGGTCAAACGGATCAAACCGGTAAAATCTGGGTCAAAAAGTCAACTCTGGGTCCAAAAAGTCAACTCTGGGTCAAAACTAGGTCAAAAGTTGACTTTGGCGGTCAACCGAGTCAACTACGGTCAAGTCTGGGTCAAACTAGGGTGCTCCTGAAATTCTAGGTCAAACCGAGGTCATTAAGCTAGAAAACTCCCAAACTCGCCTCCTTGAGATATCGGGATACCCTCGGTATCCGATACCTCAACCTAGGCTACGCACCCCGTCTATACCCTCTAAAACTTATGCTAGCACGCGTAAATATATACACATATACGTATAAAAATCACTTCAATACTATTCCTAGGCCATTGCTCAAAAACCCCGCTCGAAACCCAATACCTTGGTTATCTTAAGGTATTGAGATACCTCGGTATCTCAAGGTATTGAGATACCGCTCTAAACTCAACCCGACTACCCCTCTATCTAACTTACTATGCATAAACCTATATATCTAGCTATAATCTAGGCTAAAATATAGATATCTAATACATATAGGCATATACCTATATATCTATACCCAATACCTTACCTTACCTTACCTTACCCTCAAATATATATATCTATACCTAGATATCTAACTATCTATCTAGCTATGTATATATCTATATATATAGATCTATATATCTAGCTATCCCTCTACCTATCCATCTACCTATCTAGTATCAACCTATCTAGTTATCTATCTAACTATCTAACTAGCTATTTATTTATGTATCTAACTATTAAACTATTTACCTATCCATCTAATATCTATCTATCTATCTATTTATCTATGCATCTATCTATGTGTCTATCTATCTAACAATCTATATACCCATCTAACTATAGATCTAGTCATCTATCCATTCACCTTATCTATCCATCAAACTATTTACCTATTTATTTAACCATCTATCTATCTAATAATCTAACTACCTATATATATCTATGTATATATCTCTCCCTCTCCCTCGCATTTGCTGCTGCCCTTGTCTTAACTTGCTGCTGCTGCTACCTTAAACTGCTGTTGCTGCTGCATTTTCTACTTGCTACAGCTGCTGCTCATGCTCTTGCTGCTGCCGCGGCGCTGCCTCGCTCGAGCGAGCTGCTGCCGCGGCGCTGGAACTGCTGCTGCTGCAGGCCGCGCTGCAGCGAGCTGCTGCCGCGGCGCGCTGTCGCTGCTGCCGCGGCGCTGCTGCGCCCGCGCGCTCTGCTGCAGCCTGCTGCTGATGCTTCTGCTGCTGCCGCGGCGCTGCCTCGCTCGAGCGAGCTGCTGCCGCGGCGCTGCCTCGCTCGAGCGAGCTGCTGCTACTGCTGAATACTGCTGCTGCTGCGCCTATTTCTGCTGCTGCAGCTGCTGGTTCCAGTCCCAGGCACCCCCCCCCTCTCTCAAACACACACACACACTCCTATATACATATACATATACATATATACATATACATATATATACATCTATATATATATAACTAGATATCTATATATATATTCACACTCATCTACACACTCTAACACACACACTAGCACACTAATACACACACACACACTCACAACACAAGCACACACACACACACATATAATTATATACACATATCTATATATACATACACACACACATATAAACATATATATATATATATATCTATATATATATATATCTATCCTCACTCACACACACTCACTCTCACACACCCTCACACACACACTCTCACACACACTAGCACACTCTCTCACAAACACACAACCTCACACACAAACCCTCATACATATATATACAAATATATATACATATATACACACAACTCAAACTCATATATATATATATATATATATATATATATATATATATATATATATATATATATATATATATATATATAGGTACTCACTCACACTCACACATACTCACCTACGCACTAGCACACACTCACACAAGCACTCACTAACACACTCACAAACACACAACCACACACATATATATATATATATATATATATATATATATACACATAAACACACATACAAATATATATATAAATATATATATATAGACACTAACACTAACACAACACAACACACAACAACACACACCACCCCCACAACGCTCACCAACGCACGCCCAACGGCCCCGACACGCCCAAACACCTATAAATATATAAAATATAGCCCGAGAATTCTAGCACACACTCCCCGATACTAACCCAACGCGCGCACAAGCCCGAAACGAGGAAACCAAGTCGAAATGGCCGTTCGATCATTTCGACGAACACGTGGTGCGCGGCTCGGAAAATCTCCTGAAACGCACACCAAACGAACTCGAAATCGGCCCAAAATTTACCCATGCGCTCTACACGATGCCTAGATCCTAGAAAATGTGCTCCCGCGTCGATTCTAGGTCCGTGGCGGAAACGCACACGCACTTAGAATCGGCGACGACGAAAAACCCCAAATTCGCCCAAAACGCCCGTTTCTCCGCGACACGGCTTCCCGTGTCCGAACGGAGACACGCACTCACCCTCAAGACACCCGACAACGTCTACGTAGGTCCATCTAACCTAGGGCATCACCCAAAATTGGGCCAAATTCGGATTTCTCCCGAAATTGACACAAAACCTAGTGTTAAAGTCTCTAAACCCAACCAAACTAGTTCCAACTTCCTCCCACGGGTAGCCTAAGGGTCTAGGAAGGTTCTAAAATATTAATTACACTATAAAAGAGTAATTACAAGGGGAAAATTAGGGTTTACCTCTTGGGAGTTGGAATCCCAAGCCAAAATCTCCAAAATGCTCCAAATCCTCCAATCCAAGCTTCCAAGCTCCCAATCCAAGCTCCAACACAAAATCTAGGCTCTACCCACCTAGGTTAGGGAAAAATGTAGGGTTAGGGTTCAAACAAATGAAAGAAATGGAAGAGGGAAGGAGAAAAAATGGAGAAACTTACTTGTGAAGAAGAAATGAAGAAGAAGAAGTAGTGGAGAAGAAGAAGAAGTGAAGAAGAAGAAGGAGTGAAGCAAAAGAAGGAGAGAAGCTGCTGTGTTTGGTTGGATGTGGGTAGGAAATAGGGCCGGCCATGCTAATAAAGGGGTTCCACTAAGTCCAAATGACCAAAATGCCCTCCCGTAACTCGGTTTTGGGTTTCGGGTTCCAAAAGCACTCAAATTAACTCCAAATCTCACCAACTAACTTCCTAAAAATAAAATAAATATTCTAAGCCCCAAAATAATTCTCACAAGGGTATGGGCTGGGTCGGACATGGGTCCACTAGGGTCTGACATGGGTCCAGGCTAGCCAAAATCCTAAAACAAACAATAAAAATATAATACAATCAATAATTAAATATAAATACAATTAAGTATAAATAATCCACAATTAACTAAATTAAAAATTAAAAAAATACCCGGCTCTGGAAATGGGGTGGTGACACATCGCGCCTGAACCTTGAGTTATGCTGCTCATCTTATCCACTTTGAGAGGATTGACCCCTGTTCTCTGGTGTAACTCCATCTCCATAGGTAACCACAGCGTCTTGTGGTGTAAAAGGAACTTCTTCTCCATTTCTCGAATCCATCTTTCTGCATCCAAAATGAACTTTATGAGAACGTTTAGTAGAATCAAGCAGGATGCATAATCAAGTACTTAATTCGAATGCGATATAGAGTTTCAAAAATGTTTCAACAAATGGATGAGATCCTAAGCCTATCCTATCCTTTACAGGTTTGTTTGGCCCTTAAGTTAAGACCAAACAAATTGTCGTAGACCTGCATGGGCCACCACAAAAATTATGTCACGCCCCAGTCCCAAAATACCGAGGGTCTGGACACGTAGCAATGGCCAGCAGCATGTAACAATGGACAAACCCAATTTAATGGATCCATCAAACATACTTAAGCTGTAATATAGGTCTACAACAATAAGTCCAAAATCTAATCTCATCCACACACAGAATAATAAGAACATCAGCAAATAAAGAAAGTACATCAAAGTCCAGTCTCAGCAGAGTATGTCGGGGAACAACCCGATAAGAGTCTAAAATACTGGTTCATCAGACCAGAACAAAAGAGTCCAAAAATAGAGTATCTGAAGAGTACAAATATCATAATCTCAAGTAAAGTCTTCAGCCATCACCTCTGCTTCTATGTTAGGTTCTTCTTCAGCAACAGCTCCTGGTACAGCTTCAACTCATGTCCCATAAACCTCGGGATATTGTTCTTCTGCTAAACCTGGGGACATCATCCATTCCAGGTCCTCAGGGGACATAGCAAGGTACAGAAATCACAAGCCAAAAGTAATGCAGTAAAATAGAGAATGAAATAAGCAGGGTAACTACATAACCATCTATGTGAAAAATGCAACTGAGAGCAACACTAGTACTCAGGCTGAGACTGCTACAAGCTCTGTGTCGGGGAGCCGGTAGCAGCAATGTCTAGTAGTGGTCTAGCTCTGCTCGAGAGTCTACAACCTCACAATAGTAGTATATATATATATAACAGCCTGTAGCTTGTGTGTCTCTCCCCACCCAATGTAACCACACGTCTCATGTCCATGTCACGTGAGATCAGAGCTAATGCAACAGTCATAATCTAAGAGTATAATAACTATGTCCATCCTGTATCCTATACAGAATCACCTTGAATATGTCAGGAAGATTCTGTCAATGTATGGTGTCAAGTGTCCTAGGTTGTAGTGTACTTGATAACAAGCACGAGAATATAAAGGGTCTCGAATGTCCAACACTAATGACGTACACAACTCCGCTTACGGGGTTGGCACCCGACTGTGATCGGACGCTAAGTAGGTCATACGGTCCTAGGTTATATCATGCACACTGGTCACAGAAAATAGAGCAAGAGAACAAAATAAACTAATAAACTGCAATTTATGGCAAGGTACACTTGCCTGGGATTGGAATTCCAGTAGCGGTCCTTGTAACAGTGGGTTCAGCAATAACTCCTCCAAAAGCTGAAATGAACATTACCAACAGTCTCAGAACATAAGAAATAGTTAGAAACGCCTGTCCTTAAGTCCAGTTTGGACACAAGGTCAAAAACGACATTTCTGGGCCATAGCGGGTCCATATGTGGGCCGCTTTGCACCGAAAACTGAGTCAGGGTCAAAGGTCTCCAAATCAGTCCAACTTAGTGCCAACAAGTCAGAAACATTGATACGAACCCAACAGAACTTCCAGAATTGAATTCCGATGAGCCGTTCTCAAAATCGCCCATCAGGTAGAGCCTGTGGGGCCCACGACACGCGATTTTCCAACGTTCTCAGAATCGAACCAAACTTGACCCACAGGACCATCGTATTGCTACGAGTCCGATGGCGCAAGTTTCGTCTCAATCCGATGTGTATACACTAAGTTACAGCGAATTACAGAGAAGTCGGATACGGGGCGTTGTCCGCGGATACGCGTTGATTCCGGTGTGCACGCACACCAGAATCAGCTTCTGCGAAATCTCGCACGTCCGTATCTACGACGCGCACGTATCTGTGAAGACCGCACGCGACCAAGTCATCCCGTTTGGCGAGGCGTACTTGATTCCGGGGTGGAACAGGGCTAAGTTTTTCCTGTTTTTGGATCGCGGTGTGCGATCACCACAGGACCCGATGCCCCGAGCGGTTTATCCGGGCACCGAGAGGGTCTTATAGGCTACGCGATACAATTCACGGAATTAAAATCGGAGCTACGAGTAAAAAGTTATGGTTACCTGAACTTGTCCAAAAAATCTGAGTCCTTGTGTCCTCGTGTCCTGAGTCGAGTCCTGTGTCCACCCTAGGTTTCAAGGTTCTGGAACTCCGGTGGCCAGGCAGGGCGTGTCCGGTGGCTGATGGCTCGCTGGGCAGCCGAGGGGTGGTCGTCGACAGTCTGGCGGTCGGTTCCGGCGCTGTGGGTGGCCGGATTCGCCTGGACGGAGGAGAGATTGGGCTCGGCGTGGTTCTGCGGGTGTTGGAGGCTGAGGGATCGCCGGACTGGGAAGGGCGACTGACTGGAGGTGCGGCGGGAAGTTGCTGGTGGTCCGGCGGATGGGTCCGACGTGAAGCTGCGGCGAGGTGGCGTCGGATCTGAAGGGAATTTCCGGTCGGGTAGCTAGGTATTTATAGGGGAATTATAGGGATGGGAATAGCCTGGAGTTAGTCGGAAACCGAAGGGGAGAGGTCGGGAGTTCCGGGGAAGACGAACGGAGGGGTCTGGGCAGCGGCGGAGGCCAAGCGGCGGCGGCGGCGGACGTTACCGGCGACGGGGAGGTGAGAAGTCAGGCAGAGGAGAGGTTTGGGGGAGATGAAAGTTCGGGTCGGGTCGGATCCTGGCGGGTCGGGTCTGACCCGGATCCGATCCGCTAAGGAGTTGGGCCGGGTTCGGTTCAGTCAGACCGACCGGTCCGGTCCGGGTTAATCACTGGGTTGGTTCGGTTTATTAATTAATTTAGTTTAATTAAATAGTTAATTTTAACAATAGTTTTTAATGCTTTAAAATTTCATCCGGGGTCCAATAAATTCCCGAAAAAATACCCCATGCTCAGTTTTTAATTTTACACTTGAAAATATAATTTTTATCACATTTTAATATTATTTAATTTCTTTTAAAAAATTCATTTTAAATTAGACTGCTTTAATTTATAGGTTTAAAAATTCACAGAAAATACTAATTAATTCCAGAAAATTTAAATTCAAAAATTCTTAAAATTTCAGGTGATTACACCGTCAGCAATCGATCCTATAATCTAGCGGAGAACCAGGTCCTCAGAGAGACATAACAAGGTACAAAAATAATATGCCATAGTAAATCAGAAAGGAAACATGTGATATGTCGGTGTAATCTACTATAACCACCTAAGTGAGACGCAAATTTTGAAGACAATGTTCGCGTGGGCTTTCCAAATATAAAATCGTAGCTCCGAGGCACAGTGACACACGGGACGTAATGTAGCTCCGAGCACAAAGTCACACGGGTGATACTACGACTCCGGATATAGGATCTCTACATAAATAGGAATATAAATATACAACACATGCAAAGTAGCACAAACGTCTAGTAACTGTCTTCTCCTCCCAATGCGGTCAATGAGTGCTCGCTGAACATGAACCTCTATCTAATAGTCTGGTCATACTGAAGTAACTATCAATAATCATGACCCTAAAGTTATCACAAATTTTAGTCATACTGATACTATCAGGATACAGGAAGTCTGGCACGATGACAGTGTCTGAATGTGTCCTAGGGTTCCTATGTAACCAAGTAGGTATATCAAGGTGTCACGAACATCTATCAATCGATACTAGACTTTACCAACGAACTTCTGCACCCGGATATGTCTCGGACGCTAAGTAACGATTTTGATCCAAGCGGACACAATGCATAGATATAATAAACAGTAAATCTGGAACTGGGATACAGGATGGCAATGTACACTTGCCTGGAACCAAGGCGAAGATTCGAACCCGAACTCGCCAAGGAAGTAGCAGCGCAAGATAGAAACTAGAGCAGATTTCTCCTTATATTGTCACAAATATCACCAACAGCCCCAGAATGAGTGAGATACTCAGAAAAGCATATACATACGTCCAATTTGGACACAAGGACAAAAATGCAGTTTCTGGTCAATACGGGATCCACAAGTCGGCCCGTCTTGCACCGAAAGATATGCTAGAGACAAAGTGTAACACCCCGTTCTGCTCAAGCAGACTGCCGATTCAAACGACAAAAGTACAATATTCCGAGCCACTTTGCTCAGGGGAGAATACTCGTTTGAGGCAAAGGATATCCAGACTTGTCCCTTTGGGAGTTCGACTTAGGCTTTCAGATGCTCGCTCGAAGTATCGCGCAACTGAGGCGAATCATCGCTAAGGTGGGTGGCTACGGTGAACTTGTCTATGCTTAGCCAGCACACTTAAAATTTGGAACGATACATGCTAGTTGCTAGGTGAATCACCCCCTGTATGCTAATAAGAATACAATGCACCTAGCTAAGGGAATAATTCTAACTTGTATTGCTTGTGTTAGAACATGGAAATAAAATATTGCTTATATTCATACCCTCGTATGCTACCTTTGCCTTATGCAACTAGACCAGCTATGTCTCGAGTAGAACGATATAACATTACATTCTTCGTAGTGCACTCATTTACTTGCTACACAGCACGACCCTAGATCATGTCGCTCAGTAAGTTCCTTTATGGTTTCACTGCTCGGCTTACCTTCGGGCACGAGCAAAACATGAATGCTTAAAGTTTTCTTAAGAATACAATGCTTGCCTACTCATAAGTTAACTTGTAATATTGCCTATACTTAATGTTTGCCACACAAAACTTATGCCACAGTCAAGAACGCTATCCGTATCGTGCATGCATCTAGTGAGCCAGGAGACTATCAAATAGTTGTTCTGTGCAAATGTAACCCTGCAAGTATCCGGGACCGTCAGGTCGCTAAGGCAGTCCCCGCACCAGGGGAACGCATCAAGGCAATTTGAATCTATGAATGAAAATCATGTCAAGTTTACATCTGAACGAGAATCGTGTCAAGTAAATCAAGTATCACAGCTCGTGGAGCAATACTCGTTTAGAGCAAGAATCAAGATTCAAACATCTCGTGTACTCGTGTTCTCGTGTATCTTGTGAACTTGGATAACCTTAGAGACTTGCATGTCGCAGACAACTCAAAAATGAGGGGGATCTACGGATCCTGTTCCACGGACGGCAACCGGGGCACCGGGGCCCGATCCGATCCGGAATGAAAATGAGTGTGGAGTCTCATGTATCTTGGCAAGATGGTTTATAGCACCTCGTGTTCTTTCGTTGTATTCCATCCTCGTCAAAGATCCATCATTGATGGCTATGCCAGCGACTTCTTGTTCATATAGATAAGATCATTCTCGCTTAGCGGTAATCCGCGTGCGAGTCATTGTATCGCGCCTGGAAATTGGAACGACTTGAACGATCATGCGTATAAGAGCACTTGTACATATGGGACACTACGACATCTTATGCAACACACCTGATATTTGTACATCTCGTGCACCCGAAGTGTAATCTCGCTCACAACATAGTATTTGCATATGTTATTGCCCCTGAATGTTTATACATGCTCGTGCTTGAATTAACTTGGTTTGCCGTGGACAGGAAAGAAAGATGGTAAGTTGGTAAGTTTTGCCGTGTTTTCTCTTATATCGCACTGCGCACTGCCACACGGGTTAGGCTTTTCATATATGCCATAAAACTAATCCTAAGGCAACTAGAAAGATAACATAACAGTTGGTGCACGGAACCTATATTACGTGTTTGGATTTGTCGAGCGGGCGAGTAGCCTCTCCACCAGTGCATTCATGTACTGATAACCCACTAGATTGCTTGCAGGGTACGAGAGAACCTCGTTTGGTGCGGATGCCTCCTTCGTTCGTGCTAAGGCATGGAGTTCTCTCTGAAGCCTTGGAGCGCCGCGTCCGGAACTGAAGCACATATACAAGACATAATGTTGGAACATCGCCTGAACATCGCTTGTACATCATTCCACAAATATAGCCACTTGGCATGCTTTTACTATTTCAGAGAGAGAGGCTTGAGCGACTTATAATCTCGGTTATGCACCGCCTGTAACACTTGTTTAAATCAATAAAGAGTTTGCTTTACTTCTACTTGTGTTATTAAATGTTTTTGCTATTGTCGACTCAGTGAACTTGTTACCTATCGCCTATGTGTTTATAATTTTGCTGCACTCGGACAATCTGTGCGACTCTGTGGCTTAGACCTCTTACCGCCATCTAGAAACCACGGCCTTGCACGGGCGCGGTTCACGCTCGTGGGGCATCACGTCCAGATGGGTCGCAACGATCGTCCCACGGGAGTGCTGGCGCAGTGATTCTCGCCTAGCGGGGACGGTCGATTAGCCTGCGGTGTCACCAACTCTGGACCAAATATTTGAAGCTCTCCCATGTCACTTCAACATACCGACGACCTACACTTCATGTCGTACTGTGTCGCCTAAGATTTTATATGTTTGCTTGCTTGGTATTTGTTGATATACGAGAATTCCACCAAGTGGAGATGGTCCTCCCAAGATCCTCCAAAGTCGATCATGCACGCTCTCAAAATATCCTCTAGTATCTGAATCGTGTGCTCCGACTGACCATCCGTCTGTGGATGATATGCAGTGCTGAACTTGAGGCGAGTTTCTAGACTCTCCTACATACTTTGCTAAAAATGTGACGTGAATCTGGAATCTCGATCCGATACAATGCTGACAGACACTCCATGTAGTCGTACTATCTATCTCAGATATATGTCAGCCAATATCTTCGTGGACTGTCCAACTCTGAATGGCAAGAAATGTGCCGACTTGGTGAACTGGTCTACGACAACCCAGACTGCATCATTCCCGCTATGGCTCCTCGAAAATCCTGTGACGAAGTCAATGGTAATATGCTCCCACTTCCCCTTGGGAATGTGAAGCAGCTGCAATAGTCATGCAGTCCTCTGATGTAAAGCCTTGACTTGCTGACAGACCAAACATTTTGCCACGAATCTCGTAATCTCCCTCTTCATCCCATGCCACCATTAGTGTTGTCTCAAATCTTGGTACATCTTCGTACCCCCGGGATGAATAGAATAAATCGAGTTATGGGCCTCGGTCATCAACTCCTGGCGTAGCTCGCCACTCGGAACTTATAGGCGATCTCCACACCTTAACGTTCTGTCTTCGTGAATCCGTAGTCCCGTCTGTATGCCGATCTCTGTCCTCTCTCGCAGTCGTCGAAATCTTGCATCGGTAGGCAGGGCTGCCTTGATCCTCTCAACCATTGTAGACTGAACCTCTAGACGGGCCATCTGTCCATCCATGCCTGACAATACAACCTCTATCCCGAACTCCTAAAGATCCTCTAACAAATGTCGCTGAGTCATCAAAAAGTATGCCATGGGTTCCTACTTAAGGCATCTGCTACAACATTCACCTTGCCAGGGTGGTACTGCAACTCAATATCATATTCTGTCATCAACTCTATCCAATGCCTCTGTCTCATATTGAGCTCCTTCTGAGTGTAGACATACTTCAGACTTCTGTGATATGTATAAATCTTAACCCGCTCTCCATAAAGGTAGTGCCTCCATAGCTTTAGTGCAAATATCACTGCAGCTAGCTCTAGATCGTGTGTCGAGTAGTTCTTCTCATGAACCCTCAGTTGTCTCGATGCGTAAGCTATCACCTTGTCGTGTTGCATCAGTATACATCCTAATCCACTCCCTGACGTATCGCTATACACCACAAATCCTCCAGATCCAGAAGGAAGTGTCAAAATTGGTGCTGACGTCAGACGCTTCTTTAGCTCGTCGAAAGACGTCTGACACTCCTCGGTCCAGATAAACTCCTTGCCTTTACGCGTCAGTCGCGTCATCGGCGCAGCGATCCTTGAGAAGTTTTTTACGAATCTCCGATAATATCCGACAAGTCTGAAAAAACTACTAACCTCTGTAACTGATGTAGGGGTAGGTCACGTCTCTACTGCAGCGATATTCTCCGGGTCAACTGATAGTCCATCTCTAGAGATTATGTGACCCAGGAATGGTACTCTATCCAAGCAGAACTCACATTTATTGAGCTTGGCATACGGCCTCCCCTGTCTCAACGTCTCCAACACGATCCTAAGATGCTCCTCGTGCTCCTCCTGGTTCTTGGAATATACCAAGATGCCATCAATAAATACCACCACGAACTTATCCAAGTACTGGTGGAAAACCTTGTTCATCAGGCTCATAAATATTGTTGGCGCATTGGTTAAACTAACAGTATGACTAGAAACTCATAGTCCTCATACTTCGTCTAAAAATCTGTCTTTGGAATGTCCTCCTTTTGTACATTGATCTAATGATAGCCAGATCTGAGATCGATCTTCGAGAATACAAATGCGCCACTCAGCTGATCAAATAAATCATCGATGCGCGATAAATGGTACTTGTTCTTTATCGTTACAGCATTTAGCGCCCTATAATCGATACACAAACGTACCATCTCGTTCTTCTTCGGCACAAATAAGATGGGTGCTCCCCATGGAGAAATACTAGCCCGAATGAAATCCTTGTCTAAGAGATTATCTACT
This sequence comes from Iris macrosiphon, assembly GCA_036927795.1. NCBI lineage: Eukaryota > Viridiplantae > Streptophyta > Magnoliopsida > Asparagales > Iridaceae > Iris > Iris macrosiphon. The sequence continues at coordinate 13,051,340 of JAYESA010000013.1, forward strand.
TGGACCTTCAACTCAACCAACTCCTTCGTTGCCTCGGCTCCGGGAGTCAACTCTATAGTGAACTCTATCTCTCTGTCAGGTGGCAGGCCTGAAAGATCCTCTGAAAACACATCCTCAAACTCTGATATAAAGCGGGGGTTCACCTTCTGCAATGTGTGCCGCTAAGGTAGGTTGGACACCATGCTCTCGGGCTACCCGAAAAAACTCAAACTCAGGGTAATCTGGTGGTCTAAATTTAACGCAACCACATCGGCAATCTAGCGTTGCGTGGTATTGGATCAACCAATCCATGCCAAGGACAATGTCATAGTCTAGACTTAACCTCATAATAAATCACTAATGTATAATTACTCTTCTCCTCAAAAAAATTTCCTAAAATTATATTCCTCAATTTTCTTTTTTCCGTTATTTATTACTTTGAGTCACCATAGTGCAATTAATCACCCAAGAACATGCTAAAATTTCTGGTACAGATAATCATCTTTCAGGTGAGAGTCTAAAATTTTATCTTCTCCAGTTCCTAATATCGTTCCTGGTATCGCTATCATGGGCTACAACTACTTTCTAGCATCTAGCTATGTATTTTCATCAATCATTCTAGAGGGTTAGGATCAATAATCTTTCTAGCTTCCAGGACTTCCCAAATCACTACTATCTTAAGTAAGGGTAGGATTTATCAGTTCTAGAAATATACTACTAGGTATTCTCTTGCTAAACATCTACACTAGTTCTAGAATCTAAAAAGAACCTATCAACCTACCCTACTCAGGGTAACCATCGTCTCACAAAATATTACATCAACCATGCCTTCTGTCGTCTGGCCTATGATCTTCTTATGGAGGGAACCATCTAGCACAAGTATTCGTCTTTCCGAAATAAAGGGAGATGAGAAATAATGATAACGATATTGATAAAAAAGAATCGAATACAATTTGGAAGTCTAAGGGCGATAATCAAATACAAAGAGAGTTTTAAAAATTGATTATGGATTGAGATCATATTCAACAATAAATCCTATATTGCAGGCTCGTTTGGTACAGTAACGTAACTAAAATGATATGCTCTTAGACCTGCATGGGCCACCACAAAAACTATGTCACGCTCCAGTCCCAAAATACAAGGGACTAGGCCACGTGGCAATGGCCAGCTATGTACCAAGGGGACTCCAGTCCGACTCTGAATACGTATAAGTTGTAAATGAGGGTTACTATCTAGATAACACGGTCTATATGTCCATATCTCAAACCACAAGGATATGTAATAAAGAAATGACAACATGTATCATGGTATTCACCCCACACTATACTCGTCCGAATATACTCGAAGAAAATAATATGAGTCTACAAATACTGGGCTATACTAGCAGAAAATAAGTAAAGATTATAATAGCTGAATAATAAAGAAGTGAATACAAATATCGAGTAACAATACCTGTATAAAACTCATGTGTAGCTCCAGCCTCCCGTCAGCAATCGACCCTACAATCTGGCAGGGAACCAGGTCCTCAGAGGGACGTAACCAGGTACAAAAATAATATGCCATAATAAATCAGAAAGGAAACATGTGATACGTCGGTGTAATCTAATATAACTATAAGTGAGAAGCAACTTTTGAAGACAATGTACGACGCGTGGGCTTTCCAAATATAAAACCGTAGCTCCGAGGCACAGAAACACACGGGACGTACCGTAGCTCCGAGCACAGAGTCACACAGGTGATACTACGACTTCAGACACATGATCTCTACATAAATGGTAATATAAATATAAAGCGCGTGCAAAGTAGCCCAAACGTCTAGTAACTGTCTTTCCCTCCCAATGCGGTCAACGAGTTCTCGCTGAACCTGAACCTCTATCTAACAGTCTCGTCATACTGAAGTAACTATCAACAATCACGACCCTAAAGTTATCACAGATTCTGGTCATGCTGACACTATCAGGATATAGAAAGTCTAATACGATGATGGTGTATGAATGTGTCCTAGGGTTCCGATGTAACCAAGTAGGTACATCAAGGTGTTGCGAACATCTATCAATCGATACTAGATGTTACCAACGAACGTCTGCACCCGGATATGTCCCAGACGCTAAGTAACAATTTTGATCCAAGCGCACATAATGCATAGATAGAATAAACAGTAAATTCGGAACTGAGATACAAGATGGCAAAGGTACACTTGCCTGGAAGTCAGGCGAAGATTCGAACCCGAACTCGCCAAGGAAGTAGCAGCGCAAGATGGAAACTGAAGCAGATGTCTCCTGATTATGTCACAAATATCACCAACAGTCCCAGAATGAGTGAGATACTCAGAAAAGCATATACATACGTCCAATTTGGATACAGGAGCAAAAATACAGTTTCTGGTCAACACGGGATCGGGGTCCACTAGTTCGTCTTGCACCGAAAAACGTACCAGAGACAAAGTTCTCTAAATTCATCAAACTTAGTGTCTATGAGTCCAGAACGACGATACGAACCCAACGAAATATCCAGAACTAGATTCCGATAAGCCGATCACAAAAACATCCGTCATATGGAACCGTGGGGCCCACAAAACAATATTTCTTCAACGTTATCAGAATCGAACCAAACTTGGGTCATAGGACCAGCGTAACGCTGCAAATTCGATGACACAAGTTTCGTTGAAAAATGATAGGCACACACAAAATTAGGATGAGTGTCAGAACATGCCGTTACGGTATTTTTTGATGGATATGCGTTGATTTCGGTGTGCACGCACATACAAATCAAGTTTCGCGAAAGCTCACACGTCCACGTTGACGATACGCGCATTTTGGTGCAATCGGTACGCGACGAGGCTGTCCGGTTTGTAGGGACCAACTCCGTATCGAAGATTTCCAAATTTTTAAAAAACTTTTTTTCTCATGAATTGGAACTCTAATTACTAACAAAAGAATGCAAGCTAAAATATTCTAATTGAACACATTACAAAAGGGTTAAATAGGGTTCATACCCGAAGAATCGGTTCAAGGATCGGATGAGCGGGGAGGGAGATATCACTTCGCAAATAGGGGAGGTTGAACTCGAATCTCTGAACTCGGGTTCGAGTAGCGGTTCCTCGCGGCCGCGGGAAGGAGATGTTCAGCCACGGCGAGGCTCGGAGACACTAGAGGGAGTTCGACCAGCAGGGGCGTGCTCGCCGGCGGTCGGGGCTCTCAGGGGGTCGCAGGCGGCGCTACAACAACGGCCAGAACAGCAACAACAGCTGCGACAGTATAAATAGGCATAGCAGCAGCTGCTACGGCAACAACTCGGCCGCGGGATGGGGGGCCAAGACGGCAGCGGCCAGCGACCAGCGGGGTGAGGCCAGGGGTAGGGTATTGTCGGTGGTGGAGGTGGTGATGGTGAAGGTGGTGTTCGGTGAAGGTGAAGATGGCGGAGGTGGTGGTCATGGTGGCGGGTCGGTGATGGTGGCGGTGGTGATGGCGGGAGCAGTGGCGAAGGAGGTGATGGTGGTGGTGACTGGAGCAGTGGTGGGTTGCTCCGGCGAGGTAGTGGAGATGGATGCGGTTGGTGGGGTGCTCCAGTGGAGGTGGCAGAGATCCGAGCTGCTGCTATGGAGAAGAAGAAGAAGAAGAAGAAGGAGAGGGGAGTTGGTTGTATGAATAAGTAGAGGGAGGAGAGAGAGTGAGGGGGGGATTCCTAAGTTTTTTCTAGGGACTAAGGTCGGCCACATGTGAGGGGGGTTGAGTGTGTGTTAATATAGAGTGAGTGTGTGGTTGAGATGGAGTAGGGATTTGAATCAAGGGTCATGATTTAACATAAGAGAGTTGTACATAGCATGGGGGGGAGTTAGTATGAGTGACCGATCATGTGAGGTTGGGGAGTGGGGTTCTTCATTTGTTTACACAAATAGGATGGTGACACCTAGCACCATTTTTGTCATTAAGCCCCTTAACATTTAGGTGTTTGCCCATGAAAGAAAAATGGTGAGGATTTGGTGTGGGAAGTGGTGTTTGGTATTTTGTATGGGCCTCATGAATGGGTATTGGGTTAAGTTGGTATTCCCAATTTAATTAAATAAAGTGTCATATGTGCTCTTAAATTAAATGGGAGTACATGGGATCTCATTTAGAAGTGACACAAAGGTCATGAACGGTGCAGACTTTGTGTCAGTCTTGGGCCCTTTAATTGGTTCGGCAAAACGGGTTGAGTTTGTGTCCCCAAATCGATGGCAACGACATAGGTACGCGACATAGGATTAAAGAATTAATTTTCGTGACTGGGAAGTTGCGCAATTAAATTAGAGCACAAGGGAGTGTGTTTATGAGTGACAGAAATGTCCAGTGCCTAGGTTGGCTTGTCAGATCAAGAGTACAATAATTTATTGAAAATTAAAGGCTACTGTTGGTCTCCAATTATTGTAGCAACGGTAAGGTGCACCAAGGATTTAAATTAAAGAACCACTCTACGCAACCTAATTTCTGAACCTTAAACACCCTGATACTAAACCAAAATTTCTAATCATATCTAGTCTACCAAAAATATAATTTGAGGGGGTTTACATGAGATAGCCTCAGACTCCACAAAAATAGCAAGCCGTACAAATGATTGGCCAATTTAGGAAGAAATAGATTTGGTTATGATTGTATTATTCAGCTAGTAGTCTAGGAAAGTGGACTATCATAGTGTGATGGTTCAACCCTTGTCCTTGTTTGGTTATATGGTTGAGCCTTAGCGCTAGGATAAGCCATGGACCTAAGTTACTTCACTGAACCTATATATTATTATATATTTTTCTTGGGTAATATTATATATTTTCTTTGGATTTTTGTTTCTCCATTTCGTGCTTCCTTTGTGGTACTTTCTATTTGGGGTCTAACCTCACTGGTTTTGCATGGCCAGGTTTCGAGCCAGCACCCGAGGATCCAGCTTACCTTCCCCCAACTCATGGCGCGTACCAAGAACATAGTCGCAGGGGATAACGAGTGGATTTTCTTCTTTCCTGCTCGTCATTGCACATTTACTTCTTTTGGCATTTAGCCATCGGCACCTGTTAGCCGGCTCATCTGGACATTAGTTTTTCTTACATGATTGTATTAAATCAGACTGCAGCTGATCACTGTCATGTACTTTTGCTACTCTTTCAGCTTCTTATTTTGCACAGTCGGACTCAAGAACATTTTGAGAAAACGTTTGAGACGCCTTATTATTTTATCATATATGCTCTATGTTTACTGTTTCTTGTTTGAATAATTGAGACATAGAAGTTCTTGACCATATGAGACTTGATTGTAGCATGCACCATCTTGTCTTATACAGCTGTGATCTCCGTACGACGTATAGCACCTTGTACGGGGTAGCTGACCATGTCCATCTCCGTATTCCGGTACTGGGGCGTGACAGTATTTAAAACTCCAGCCCTATAGACAGACTTATGTGGTTTTTCGGGCCTCCATGAAGCTTGCCCCACGTTTCTTTGGTCCATACAAAGTTATTGAGAAGGTTGATCTGGTGGCTTATAAACTGGCTTTGACTACCGGATCTCATCCTTGTGGACAAGGATCCTTAAGCGGTGGGGAATGATATGTGCCACTCTACACATACCAGACCAGTTCACGGAGTGTAGTGGCAAGATGGAAGACTTGATCTAAATTATTTGTTAGTCATTGTTTGTTGAATCTGTTATGTGGGTGCTATTCTTTGTCCTGTTTTTCAGCATTTCCTATTATTTAGTATTGTTGTTTTTCCTACTAGTTGTATGACTATATATATATATATATATATATATATATATATATATATATATATATATATATATTCAGAATGAGTTCAATAAGAATATGCAGTTTAATTCCCAAACAGTCCCTTCCTTTTTCTATTCCTTTCTTATTCTAAATTCCTCTGTATCATAATCATATCATGTCATGTGAATCATGTCAAGAATTTACATATACCATTAATTCTGTAATAGAATTATGTGAGAATTGGTGCCCGAAGAACCATCAACCAACTGAAATTAAAAAAAAAAAAAAAAAACTTAAAAACAGATCCACAGAATTGAAAAAAAAAAGCGTGAAAATAGATCCACAAAAACAGCTGAAATTTGAAAAAAAAAAAAAAAGGCAATAAAAAAAAAAGCTAAATGTGTAAAAAATAAACACGCACCCACTCACAAATTAGATGGACTTGAGTTCATCCACACAAAATTTACTCAACCAATGAAGTAAATTTAATATTTTAAAAAAAAAAATTACAAATATTCTCAATACAAATATTAAAACTAACATATACTCCCACTAAAAATAAAAACTAGCAAATATCTCCAATATTTGTACGAAGTAACTAAAATTTTAAGATATGCCTTCACATTTTTGACCGAATTTTTGCTTTTGGTTGATATTTGTTAGTTTCTTTTATTAGTGGAGGTATATGCTAGTTTTAATAATTTTATTAAGAACATTTGCTAAAATATTTTTATTTTAAACAAAGAAAAAAGCTCTTTGCTATCAGATGTATGACTAATATATCTCTATTATTATTCACATATGCAAGTGGTATGTTTCTCCTAGCAAGCAACACAAGCAACACCTTCAGCATAAACAAAGGACAGTAGGACACAACCAACACTTTCATCATATATAAACAAAGGAAAATGGGATAAAAACAGTACATTTCTGATACAAGATTGTGCTGGCCAGAAGCATACCCACGTCCAAGGCCACGTCTGGTTAGCGAAAAAGAAAAAAAAAGAAATTCAATTTCACCATTTTTTTATATATTTTTTAAAATTATAATTCCTATTGATTTGTTTTTCGTGTTTATAAATGTCAAAAAATTTGAAAAAAATAAATAAATACTAAAAGGTAGAAAAGTAAATCTTGATTGCACGAAGGAAATTATTTTTTCTCTAATTTTTTTATATTAAAAATTATTATTTTTTTCTCCTCAAACTTTTTGTATCCAAATATAAGAAAAGTTATAACTTTTCTTTTAAACACCCTAATTCTACAAATAAACGAGACCTCGGAAATAGATTGATAGGACCACAGCACTTGGAAGATTCTAGACATTCTAAACCCAAAGAAAAAAATACGTAGGCAACCACTGTAGAAACATTCATGTGGGTGGTTTTTGCTTTGATTAAATCTCATTTAAGTCCATAACCTAACCTATTGATTGCAATCTCATTTAAAGAATATTCTCCAATCATCCCATACCTTTTTCGGATAAAGTGCAAAAAATTTCATGTTAGATTTACATTTTTGTAATTAAAGACTTCTGATTTTAAAAAAAAAAAATCACTTTTTATATTTGGTATATTTGACACTAAATTTAATTTATGCCGTTAACGACTGTTAAATTAGATGTAAAATACCTAAAATATTCATCCTTCTTCGACGGTGGCCGACTGTGCAGGCAGCAACATTAGCGGAGTAGGAGGAGGACCGCGAGGAGGAGGGGGTGAGGCGCGGGGGAGAAGGGAGATGAGGGCAAAGAAGAGGGGGGCTCGGGGAGGAGGGGGTGAGAGGGAGGAGGAGTCCCGGGGGGGTGAAGAAGCTTGTAGCCTGGGATGAGGGTGAGGTAGAGTTGGAAAAGTGAGGATATTTTAGGTATTGTATTTTTTTTTAACCAGCCACTAACGACCAACTCCAGCGAAAAAATAGGCGGAAGAGGATATTTTGATCTTTTGCTATTTTGCGGAAGGGTTGGATTAATCAAAAAATCTACGAAATCTTAGACAAATTACGAAATATTTTTTTTTGCACTTTATTCTCTCTCTCTCTCTCTCTCTCTCTCTCTCTCTCTCTCTCTATATATATATATATATATATATATATATATATATATAGGTGTATTGTACTTATTTTATATTAATGTATCTCATATTACAATTTTTTTTATTTTCTTTTACTATAAGAAAATAACAACTGCTTTTTTTAATATTTTTTGTCACATAATTGTCTAATTTTTTATTTTAGACTTACTAAATAATTTTAGTTGGTAGAAATAGATTAAAAAAAAAATTTGAAAAAAATTCCGCTATGAAACTAACTTTTTCTATTATACATAGTAGTATAGACTTATAGATATAGTTGTATAGATTTATGTTGTTTGAAAGTAATCGGATAAACATTTAGAAATGGTTCATAAAAGTACTCACTCTTAAGTCCAAATTATCAAAAATTTGTAGCATTATTGAAAAGTCTACTTTCAATTGAATTTTGATTTTCGTAATTCAAAACTTCATCAAACATTAATCAATCTCAACTTTATCATGAGACCGGAAAACTTTGATACAGTAGACTGTATCAAAAATTTAATACAGCCTATATATAACATATAAATTTAATATATATATAAATGGAATATGAATCATAGTGTTCATATTTTTATATGAATTATGTACACGTAGACATAATATATATATAAATGGAATATGAATAAAAAAAATCAATTTCTCCATTTTATTATATATTTTTTAAAATTATAATTCCTATTGATTTGTTTTTTGTGTTTATAAATGTCAAAAAATTTGAAAAAAATAAATAAATACGAAAAAGTAAATCTTGATTGCATGGAGAAAATTATTTTTTCTCTAATTTTTTTATATTAAAAATTACTTTTTTTTTTCTCAAATTTTTTGTATCCAAATATAGAAAAGTTATAATTTTTTTTTTTAAACATCATGATTCTACAAATCAAACGAGACCTCGGAAATAGATCGATAAGACCACAGCACTAGGAAGATTCTAGACATTCTAAACCCAAAGAAAAAATACGTAGGCAACCACTGTAGAAACATTCATGTGGGTGGTTTTTGCTTGATTAAATCTCATTTAAGTCCATAACCTAACCTATTGATTGCAATCTCATTTAAAGAATATTCTCCAATCATCCCATACCTTTCTCGGATAAAATGCAAAAAAAAATTTGTTATATTTACATTTTTGTAATTAAAGACTCCTGATTTTTTTTTTAAAAAATCGTATTTTATATTTGGTACATTTTATACCAAATTTGATTTATGCCGTTAACGACTGCCAAATTAGATATAAAATATCCATCCTTCTTCGACGGTGGCCGACTGTGCAGGAAGCAACATTAGCGGAGGAGGAGGGGAAACGCGAGGAGGAGGGGGTGAGGCGCGGGGGAGAAGGGAGATGAGGGCAAAGAAGAGGGGGGGGGGGGGGGGGGAGGGGATTGAGGGCAAAGAAGAGGGGGGCTCGGGAAAGAGAGGGTGAGAGGGAGGAGGAGTCCCCCGGGGGGTAACTTCTGTAGCCTGGAACGAGGGTGAGATAGGGTAGGAAAAGGGAGGATATTTTAGGTATTATATTTTTTTTTAATCAGCCACTAACGACCAACTCCAACGAAAAAATAGGCGGAAGAGGATATTTTGATCTTTTGTTATTTTGCGGGAGGGTTGAATTAATCAAAAAATCTACGAAATCTTATTATGAAAACGAGACAAATTACGAAATATTTTTTTTTTGCACTTTATTCTCTCTCTCTCTCTCTCTCTCTCTCTCTCTCTCTCTATATATATATATATATATATATATATATATGTATACTCTATATATATATATATATATATATATATATAATATATATATATATATATATATATATATATACGCACGTACGTTGCACGTATTTCATATTACTTGAAAAAAATAGTTTATTAAAAGAGTAACCGACAATTTCTTAATTTTATTATAGGTGAAAATATAATAGGCAGGAGCATGAAAGTTAAAAAAAATTAAATGACGGGAATATAAAAGGTTTCTCTTATCTCTTGGATTCATGTGCCTACTTTGCATTCATGTTTTATTAACTTTTGTTTTATTCTCCAAACTACCTACTTTGCATGCATGCATATCTTTGTTTTATTAACTATCATTTCCCAAGTTGCCTCATGCATGCATACATACATACATTTAATACGTATTTAATTATTGTTTTTAATGAAGGGTATTTTTAGAACGAAAAACTTTCACGGTGAAGCCTAGTTTTGGCATTATATAGTAGAATAGATATATATATAGATATAGAGAGAGAGAGAGAGAGAGGTGTATTGTACTTATTTTATATTAATGTATCTCATATTACAATTTTTTATTTATTTTTTACTATAAGAAAAAAACAACTGCTTTTTTAATATTTTTTGTCACATAATTATCTAATTTTTTTTTTTTAGACTTATTAAATAATTTTAGTTGGTAGAAATAGATTAAATTTTTTTTTATATGAAACTAACTTTTTCTATTATACATAGTAGTATAGACATATAGATATAGTTGTATAGATTTATGTTGTTTGAAAGTAATCGGATAAACATTTAGAAGTGGTTCATAAAAGTACTCACTATTAAGTCCAAATTATCAAAAATTTGTAGCATTATTGAAAAGTCTACTTTCAATTGAATTTTGATTTTCGTAATTCAAAACTTCATCAAACATTAATCAATCTCAACTTTATCATGAGACCTAATGGTTATCGGGACACAGGAAAACTTTGATACAGTAGGCTGTGTCAAAAATTTAATACAGCCTATATATAACATATAAATTTAATATATATATATATATATATATATATATATATGGAATATGAATCATAGTGTTCATATTCCTACTTCACGTAGACAAATAAAAATAGACTCATATAACCCATATGCACCAGTACCTCTATTTTTATTGGTCCACATGTACCTGTTTCGTGTAAGAATATGCTCATATTCCGTTTATATATATATATATATATATATATATATATATAAATGAGATATGAACCATAGGCTCATATTATTATATGAACCATGTACATGTGGACCAATATAAATAAATTTTTATATTCTATGCGCATCCATGTGTACTAATACATTATATTTCTATTGGTCCACACATGTAAAAATATGAATTCATGACTTATATCTTTTTTTTCATATATATATATATATATATATATATATATATATATATATATATATATATATTACGAAAAGAGTGAGGCCCACATGTCATACACATGCATGTTTTACGGGAAAAAAAAAAAAAAAAACCACATGTCACATGTTGTATCAAAACTTTATATAGTCTACTGTATCAAAATTTTACTCATCGGAAAGAGACATAAGATGTTGTCTGGTGACAAAAAATCAAACTACATAAAAGTATAATTCATTTAATTTATTTGATGAAAGTTGAGGACAATGAACATAAAAACATAAAGATATGTAACACGGCCTAAATAAAGCTCTGAATGTTTCGTCAGACTAACTAAAAAAATAAATAAATAAATAAATATCAAACATAAAAAATGGTCCGTCTTTCCCTGAATCAGCGCTTCCAAGAAACAAATTACAAGGCGAAAATTTCTTATAAGAAACCCAATCAGTAGTAGTAGACTCCATCTAAATCTACCTAAGAACCTCAAATAAGTGTGAGCAAAACCAAACAACAAATTGTCAATTTATTCATATAAAAAAAGAAGAAAAAAAAGAGGGAAAAAAAAAACCACCACCACCAGAGCCACCCCAAAAGAAGTAAATTGTACCAACAAAACCTTATTCCTTCTTCCTGCTCTATCAAGAACAAAATCTCATGTACGTACATAAATGTGTGTGTGTCTCTTCATCTTGTTTGGAATACTATGCGGAGGAAGGAGGCACGGATGCGGCGGAAGCCGAGCTGCAGGTGGGGAACAACCCTGAGCGCGTACTCTGATGTCTCTTTCATGAAGTTCTCCATCGCCTCCACGAAGAGGTTCAGGCTCCGCACCGGCGGCACGTACAGAATCAGAGGCGCCGCAGAGAATGCCACCGCAACGAATAGCTGAAACATCTAAATATCTATCACTCTTCTTTTTTTTTTCTCCAAAGAAAGTAGTCTTTTTTTTTCTTTTTCTTCTTCCTCTTCCTCTTCCTCTTCCTCTCTCTCTATATATATTACAATACCTATCTACAAGTCAAGATGGAATGGGCTCAAGAAGAGACGAGGTATTGGTTGTTGGTTGGTTGGTTTTTGTCTCACTACTTTTGTATACTAATCCTTTATACTTTGCTATTTTGAATGTTTTTTTGGTATGTTTTTTCTATTAATATTTTGTGGGTGAATAAAGCTAATTGTATCTTCAAAATATTCTTCCAAACATTTTTTTCTTATATGACAGATGACGTTACGGTTAATATAACAACTTACATGATAAAATAAAATTAAAATTAAAATTAAAATTAAAGTTAAAAAAATTGGTAATTAATTTTTAAAAATTAAAATTTGCCACATCAGCAGCAGTCACATAAGGATGAATATTTTAAAAAATATTTTTCAGGTACAAATAGTATTATTTATTGTGGGTTCAACCAACAACTCGTATCAGGGCCTTATACTTTTATTTCGAATGTAAAAGTGTTTTTTTTTAATGTTTTTTCTATTGATATTTTGTGGGTTCAACCAACAACTCGTATCAGCGCCAAAAGTCACCCCTTCAACATGAATTTAAATTAAAAAAAAAAATTTGTATTATTTTTTTTATTTAATAACATAAATATTAAAAATAGAATAATAGAGATCATTTTGAACCGTGAGGATATACATACGACTTTCACAATTCATTTTCAATCGTTTGTAGGGATCGACAACACCAATAAAATGCTATGATGCCACATGTTGGAAACGACCGCAGCAAAAACTATGTCAACCCACCTGAAGATAAGCAACCATTGTCTAACAAAAGCACCAAGACATATCAAACATAGTATTTCGGTGACTACGTCACGTAGACAAATTTTAATCTTTATAATTCCAGAAAAAAAAATACAAGATTAATAAAAATATGTTGAAGCATTTGTCCAAAAATTCAACTCTCTCACCAAACTCGAAAAAAAATACAAATATTACAATAAAATTATTTATCCAATCTGATAGTAAAATTCCTGTACGAAGAAGACGACTCCCCTTACATATTTTCTCTTCCAAATGTTCTGAATGACGAGCCAGAGCAAAGCAAACTTTTACTTACATTTTTTATGAACCTATACCATGAATCTCGTGTTTTGTGCACCCCATTGGCAACCCCAACCTATATAAATATGTTGAAAAACTTAATATAGGATTTGGAGAACCCCGAAATAGTCCCAGCAATAATTTTGGCCGTTTGAGGGAATCCAACGATATAAATAAAATCTTAGAATTCGGATTCAACAACAAACAGACAATGACTCAGTCTAGAGACAAATATTTTGTCTGAGCTTGGCCGAGTTCAGACCGAACACATCAAATTCGGACCGAACTCAGTCTGACCGAATTCAGACCGAACTTAGTCCTTCCTCAACAGAAGCTCTCCTACGACTTTCGACGATACTTCACGACGTCCCATACTGTCCTCCAAACTCTTCGAATCGAGGCTGGACTCCAACACTATTTTCAAGTCTCTATATTATTGATATATTCCGCAATGAAGAAGAAGAAAATGGGTGAAATAATATTATATATATATATATATATATATATATATATATATATTAAATTGTGTCAAAATTAAACAGTAAAAAGTTACCATATCAAAAAAATCCAAAGGTTATAGTAGGAAAATTGTTATAGTCGGAAAATCATTAGAATAATTTAATCAAATTTTGGAAATTATTTCAATATATAGCGGCGACAACTGCCCAAATTTACGACACATTCATCAAAATTTACTGTGCCACAAGTTTTAGTCAGCTTCAACATGAGAGACCAATACATTGTGGAAGAGTCAGTGTCCTTCATTTCAGAACATTCTAGGGTCCTCTTCCAAGAAACAGATTCTTGGCGGGTGTTCTTCCAGCGTTGAAGGTTAGTTGGCGTGTTATGGATTGCTCACCTCATCTCTTTCGTACCTATGTGTCCAATATTTTATATTAATCACTACACTATATTAAAGTATGACAAGTGTTAATTATTTTAAGAGGCCCAAGTGTCACGAACAATGATTTCAACCCCCTTTCTTTCCGCTTAATTTTTCAACTTATTAAAACAAATTAGACTAAATTATAATTTGATGCGATCAACTATTTAAAATATTCGATTTGATACTCTTTAACTTTGATAAATACAATTTGATATTTTAAAAAAAAAAAGGAAACCAAATTGTCCTCTCTCTCTCTCTCTCCCCCCATCAGCCCCCCTCCTCCTCTCTAGTGCCGGCGAGGGGGGGGGGGCATGGCCGGCCCTGGCCCAGGACGGACATGACGATCGTCCAGGATCCCATGGACCAAGAGAGCCCAACTTTTTTTTGTAAATATATAAATTTTTTTTTTTATCAAAAATAGAATTAATATTTATCAAGGATCATTTTTATCATAAAATAATTATAGTGTAGTGGTTATTACATTAGACTTGCATACAAGAGGTTCCTAATTCAAATTTTGGTAGAGACATATTTTTTATTTTACTTTTATTTTACTTATTTTTACATTATGTGTGGGTCTCATTTTGAAAGTCCGTTCCAGACATCCATGAGCTCAGGGTCGACCCTAGGATAGGGGCACAACAGTAGCAACAAGCAGCAGCAGTCAGCAGCGACAGACGGACACAGACGCGATGGCGAATAGCAGTAGCGGACGATGCGGTGGAGAACAGTAGCAGCAGAAATAAGTTGAATATAAAAATTTGAGTATTAATATAAAAATTATTATATATATATGAGAGTATCAAATTAGAACATATTAATGTTGACGAAAATAAATTAAATATTTTGAAAAGTTAGAGGTATCAACTTGGAATTTTGTCAATTTTTTAAGTGAACTTTTTCACAATTTATATAAAAAAATAGTGGGTCAATTCTCCCTCTCTCCTTACTTAATTATTCCCGTACCTGAAAGTAAATGTCTTTTCATGATAAGAAGGTCAGCGATGAGATGGATGTCCTCTCACAATAGTTGAATATGAACAATGATATTAAGATCTAAATTTACAATAAAAAAATAAATTAGAAAGAATTGAATCTGTATAAAAATAATAAAAAATAATTCAGTAACATAAAATATAAATATTATCTGATCATAAAATAAAAAAATTCAATTTTAAATTGAGTATTATTATTTTACAAATTTTATTTCCTACTTTATGAATGTAGAAATTTTTAAGTTTAATTTATAGTTTTTATGATTGGGTTAAAATTATTATAAATTTTCAATTGAATTTTACCATTATATAAAATGGACACCTACATTCAAAATGATGCTCTAGGTCACGCACGTGGGCGTCAAGAAAGCTTGCTCTTATGTTAATTAGTAGATTAGTTGTGGCTAAGAATCACATTATAATTATAAATTGTAAATGATGAGTTTGAAATGTAGCTCGCCGACTTCGATTCAAGAATTAGTTGTTGATATGGTTGTTGCTTTCCATGTGACAGGCTAAGGTTGGGAATTTGGGACCAGAGATTTTAGATATGGATGAACTTCCAAATTTACTTTTACATTGTCAAATACAGGCCATTCCGTGACACATTTGTGTTCCCTAGAGATGACAACGGAACCGATAAGGACCGAGATCATACATTCCGTTTTTATTTTCGGATTATATTTATACCTTCGTTTCGGTTCCTATTTCGTTAATATTTTCCAGATCAATTTTTTTTTTGTCACCGTATTCTTCTTCCTTTCCGTTAATAATTTTTTTCTACATATTATAAGCAAAAAAAAAAATATTAATTTTCAAAAAAAATTATACAAGACATGTTTAGAAAATATAATTTTCATAAAAAAAATATATATACTATAGAAAGAAAAATAATATAATACAAAAAAAGAATATTAATTCAACAAAAATATATAAGTACTAAATAGAAGTCTACAATACAAAACAACAAAAAAGAGTTAATTTCCAAAAATATATATTTTAAATAGAGATCTACAGTTCCATATAACAAAAACATGTGTGTATAAGTAATTGGAATTGGAGATTTACCGGAACGGAGAGTACTATATCCATATCCGACTTCGAATCCGTCCGAATTTGTTTTAATTTTTATTTTCGTCCTCGTTTTAATTTTTATTTTTAAATTTTCAAATACGCTCCTTCACGGGAAAAAAAAAAATTTGAGTCTCCGTGGATTCGAAAGAAATTATCAATCCTAATGCTCCCACACCAACCAGCTCAAAGTCCTGAGAAATTTTCAATTATATATAGTACTCACTCAAAGTCAGTGTTCTGGAAAATTTTATTATTTTCTAAATAAAATAGACAAATCTTGAGATTTAGTTCTTCGCATAATCCTGAATATAAAGTAATTTTAGCATGATGATTTGTCTTGTGTATCCCTCCCCTTGAAAGCATAAAATGTGGAAACTATATTTTCAAAATAAAAGAATTAAAACTCTATATTATGGATATTTATGCACCAACTAAATACAAAAAGATTGATAAGCAAACTATTTGGTATATGAATTAATTTTCGGCGTATTTGTTCAAAATTATTAGGGCATGTTTGGTTATGATTAGAAACTTTACTTTTTGAGTTAAAGTGTGAAAACGTGCCAAAAATTTGTTTGGCAGCAAACACTCTATGATTGCTTTCTAAAAAAAAATTCAAAAATTCACACCGAGAACAATAGTTTTGAAAAAGCTCCAAAAACATGTTTCTGCGAACCTTTTTTTTTTTTCCCCCCTCTCTCTTCACTCTTTTTTGCGGGTCCCACCCCCACCATCCCCACAAACATAGCGCTCTCTCTCTCTCTCTCTCCTCATTTTCCCCAACTCTCCTTCCGAGCTCCCCCCAACCCTCCCTCCCTCCCACCTCGAACCCCTCCACCTTCAGGGGCTCCTCTCCTCCGCCTCACACTCCCCCCACCGTCTCCTTCTCGTCGACCTCGGCTGTGACTAGGTGAGATCCAGAAAAGGAGTCCGACTCCAACTCGATCTCGATCTCGACCTCGGCCACGAACGACGGTGACCTCGACCCCCACGGCCACGAACGACAGTGGCCTCGATCGACCTCCTCGACCACAAAAGGAGACGAACCTCGCCGTTGCGTCTCCGGGAAACGAACGACCGCGTCGAGACGACGACCGGTCATGGGAACCCGAGGACGTCGCCCGGATACAAACTCGAGGACACGACCGAATACGACGAACTCAAGGACAGGACAAACTCGAGGACACGGCTCAAATTTGTCTAGGTTTTGAAGTAGGGTTAGGATTTTCTCTACGGAGAAGCAGCTGTGTCGGACACGGATTGAGTTAGGGACAGATTTGTTGGACACAACAGATTTTTTGGACACGAAAACATATTTATTGAGGATACGGAACGGACACATTTTAGAAATTATTTTTTAAAAAAAAATTTACCAAACAAAATTTTAAATTTTTTTGTCAAAAAAAATTATTTTTCAGATCAAAGTAACCAGAATCAGTATATTTAGAAAACTATTTTATAACAATTTATCTTAAAATTATTTTCAGATAAAAATTTCAGAAAATATCTTCAAAAATTACCCGTAACCATTTTGTTTTCTCCCTCTTGAGTCAACCTATGAACGTGGCTCCTTCTAGTGGTTTCAATCCTTGAACTCTCAAACAATAATTTATCATCTTTATTATTCAGCACATATGGTCAATTTGTGGGGACGAGCACATAATGTCCTTCACTAAACGTAGAGAGAGAAATGAGATATTCAGGTCATTAACCTACCAAAAGAAATGTATGATCTAATAATTAACAGAAGTTTTACACAGAATAACAAAATTTAAGAGAATTAGTTGACAAAGAAAAAAGTTTGAAAAAACTGTGCAGGAAGAAACATCCGCCAGTAGCACGGGAGGAATTTTGGATATCAAAATTCTATCAAATAGAATGGCAAAATTTGTCCGTCTGACAAAATTTTGGTCGACCGTTTGTCAACAGCTATATTATAAATTTTTAACGGCTATATTATTGAATATAAATTGAAGGGGCATTAAAAGTTCTCCTACATATTTCTATGCACACTCCTCTACTATCTGTCAGAAGCTTTATATTCAGAAGATCTACATTCACAAGTTCTTCATTCGGAAGTCTTATGTTTAGAAACTCTCTACCATATACTCTTCTACATTTTTTTCTTCTTCTAGAAGTTCTCCACTTAGAAGCTCTACAACCTCTATTTGCTATGGATCCAAGTATAAGAATATTATGCTCGTATAGAGGTACACTAAGATTGCATAAATTATCGAAATATTACGTTAGATAATTATGTAATCTTATTATCGATCATTTTTCTATCCGATATGAATTTATATTAAGACATATTATTTTTTATACTTGTTTATTATTAGATGGTGAAGAAACATGAAATTTTATTCTTATAGTTAATTTTCAATCACCGTATATATAAAAATATTTATGTTACTCCATCATCACCAAGAATTGATAATATAAATAGTCAACAAACTTCAAATAACCAAACTGTTAATATTTGTCCTAGTTCTTCTCACCAATTTGTTCAATTTACTGAAGAATGACGTATATTAGATGAAGGTGATAATGGAACTAGTGATGATTTAATTAAAAATTTAGATGATGAATTAAATATTAATATCGATAATGTTAGCGTTCGTGAATTATTTGAAACTCATTCTTAATTTAGAAGTTTTATAAGTAATATAACAATTGAACATAATTTTATTTCTTCAGTTACTTTGAAGAATGTACCGAAAATTGTATACGCTAAAGCCAATTGATGAAGGCGGAACATTTATTATTCGTACATTAGAAAGTCGACATTCTTGTTTAATTGGACTTATAACATGATATTATCGATTAGCTACTATTGTATGGGTTAAACATAATATAATTGATAAAATTGAAGATAACCAGTCATATAGTCCATCACAAATAGTAAATGATATATAAATAGAGAGAACATCGAATACATACCAAATATTCAAAAGCTTGAAAAGTCCGAGAAATTATTTTAGCTGAAATAAATATAGTTATGTTGATGCATATAGTAATCTTGAAGTGTATAATTTTATAACTATGAAGACATATTACAGGACAAATATTTTATAAAGACTATAGAAAATAATAGTTTTCAAAGAATTTTTATTTGTTTAAAGGCATGCATGCATGCATTGATAGTTTTTCAAGGAGGGGTTTACTTGTTTAGTACTGATAATACTTTTCTTACTTGCTTAGTAAATGATATATAAATAGAGAGAACATCGAATACATACCAAATATTCAAAAGCTTGAAAAGTCCGAGAAATTATTTTAGCTGAAATAAATATAGTTATGTTAATGCATATAGTAATCTTGAAGCGTATAATTTTATAACTATGAAGACATATTACAGGACAAATGTTTTATAAAGACTATAGAAAATAATAGTTTTCAAAGAATTTTTATTTGTTTAAAGGCATGAATGCATGCATTGATAGTTTTTCAAGGAGGTGATGCATGCATTGATAGTTTTTCAAGGAGGTGTTTACTTGTTTAGTACTGATAATACTTTTCTTACATATAGATATAATGTAAACCCCCTCGACCAGATTTCAGTATTTCTAGGATTATTTTAACAATTTAGGATTTATGACAATATTTTAAATTATTTTGTTTGCATATCCTATTGACTTGTGCACTTGTCCATCACCGAATTATTTGGAGCTTTACCTTGACTGTTATCCCCGTACGAAGTTCACATACATGTCATAGACATGCTAGACTATTTTCCTGAATTTTGTGCAACTCCCAGATGCTTTATTTTGAGCCTCGTTTGAGACGCACAAATATCGTTACAAAAGTCCGTATTTATTTCCTATTTTATTTCCTGTTCTTTACCCATCTCTGTACCCCTAGAGATTTGAGGTCCAACATGCACCTGTTTTGGCCAAACAAAAATACGTTAATTTTCTACACTGAGTATACTACATTTAGTGTATTGACACCGTAGAAAAATTATGACTCTACCTGCCTCTAAATAATTAGAGAACACCGTGCGCAGTATTTATTAATTAATTAAATACGGTGACCCGTATCACCCAGAAACCAGGTCCAACCCCTGCCCAGACTCACCCCCATTTCCCCAGGGCCCTCACATAGCAATTTCCCTCAATTCTGTGAATTTTAGAATTTTCAGGAATCGGGTATTTTTCCAGACAATTTCGTAAATTGCGCAATTTCACAAAATAGGACCATTATGCAATGTATGAAATTATAGGGACTATCCTGCAAATTACAATGCGAGGTGTCACCCCCTCATTGGCCGGTGAACCTGCGCCGTCCATTGGGAGGCGGGACTCACCCGAAAATATCCCGAAAATATCCTACAAATATCCTGTAAAATATCTCAGGATATTTACTTAAAATATTATTATTATCTTTTATAAAAGAAAAGAGAAGTAAATAAAAGAAAAATAAAAATCCTAAAAACCTACCCCCCCCCCCACAGCCGCTGACCCCCCCGGCCGCCGGCGGTTAGCCCCGCCCGCCGGAGCCCCCCCCCCCCCCCCCCCGCTGGCCATCTCCTCCCTCTCCTCCTCCTTTCCTCCTCCCCGCCGCTCCCTCTCTCCTCTCTCCCTCTTCCTCTCCTCATCCTCCCCGGCCGGAGCCGACCCCCGACCTCCGTCCGCCTTCCTCCTCCTCCCCTTCTTCTCCACCACCACCGCCACCCCCATCACAGTCCGCCGCCACCACCATCCTCCACCACCAGCACCAACGCCACCACCACCTCTCCTCTCCTCCTAGTCGACTCCGGTCAGCCCCTCCTAGCCGCTCCGGCTTCGGCCGACTCAGCCGAGCAGCTCGCCGTCGAGGCCAGTCGACTCCGGCAGCGTTCAGATGCCCTAGGGAGGACACGGACACAGCCGTCCCTGACCCTGACACGTGTCGGACACGTGTCGGACACGAGAAACGCAAGTTTCTGGAGCCCTGTTCAGGTACTCATATCTCTCTACTCGTAATTCCGATTTCAATTCCGTCAGTTGCGTCGTGTAGACTCTGTAACCATCTCGGTGCCCGTGCAACCCGCTCGGAGCATCGCGCCCTGTGGCGATCGCGAACCGCGATCCAAATACAGGAAAAACAACGACCCGATTCACCCCGGAACTGGGTACGCCCCGCCAAACGGGACGACTTGGTCGCACGCGGTCTTTACCGAAACGTGCGCGACGTTAATACGGACGTGTGGGATTTCGTATAAGTTGATTTGGATGTGTGTGCACACCGGAATCAACGCGTATCCGTCGACACCGTCCCGTATCCGTCAGTTCTGGAACACGCTGTAACTTTGTGTACACATGTCGGATCGAGACGAAACTTGCGCCATCGAACTCGTAGCAATACGCTGGTCCTGTGAGCCAAGTTTGGTTCGATTCTGAGAACGTTGACAAAATCTCGTATCGTGGGCCCCACAGGCTCCACCTGACGGACGATTTTGTGACCGGCTCATCGGAATCCAATTCTGGAAGTTCCGTTGGGTTCGTATCGATGTTCTGGACTTGTTGACACTAAGTTTGGCGAATTTGGAGACCTTTGACCCTGACACGCTTTTCGGTGCAAAGTGGCCCACATGTGGACCCCGCTTTGACCAGAAACTGTCATTTTTGCCCCTGTGTCCAAATTGGACTTAAGGACAGGCGTTTCTAGATATTTGATATTTTCTGAGACTGTTAGTGATGTTTATTTCAGCATCCGGAGACATTTATTCGGAGGCCATAGTTTCTGGCTTTTGGCATTTGACACCTGGACGTTATATTTTGCAGCTCTCCCGCCAGGCAAGTATACCTTGCCTTGTTGTACTGTTTAAATTTAGTTATTGTTAGTTACATGTCGATTTATTTATTATTATATAAATGTGCGCGTCCGAGAAAACTCGGGTGCAGTCAACGATGGCGTTGACGTTAGGACTTGTGTCTGACCTAGTGTCTAGTAGACCCACCTAAAATTGTGAAGTTATTGATATAACTTCTCAGGCCTTGACACGTATCATTACACGTCACAGAGTGAGTACATGTAGGGACGCGTGCCTCATGCGCGACTGGCCATCAGTGTGAGCAACACGTGTAGTGGTATTTAGCCAGTTGTTTATTTTATTGAGACTTGCATCATAGTAGGAGGTGTCCACGTCGTTTTCACGACTTGTACATCTATATTGGGCGGGAAAGATACTAGTAGGTGTATGGGACACCCCCTCCTTATATATTCATGTGGCCTGATACCATACTCTACGGAGATGGGGCATTCCTGTTACCATGCTGCTCGGAGATGGGGTATTGGTTTTCTTGTTTCCGTTACCGTGCTCCGAGGATGATGGGGTATTATTGTTTTATCCTTCGTTCCATACTCTGCAGGGATGGACGATTGCAGAGTGCCCTTGCGTCAGGGGGCATATGACACATATACTAGCCAGTCATGACGATTGGTGAATTACGTCAGCATATGTCTAGCCCACACATTCCCATGCGTACTACAAGGTCTTTAAATTGCATTCACTTCGATGGTTAGCACACCCCATTTATTTATTCAGTATTTACATTATGGCATGTTATTTTTATGTATCTTGCTATGTCCCTCTGAGGACCTGGTCCCCTGCCAGGTGTATATGTTCTTGAGTATTCGCAGGAGCACAGATCCGGACAGGCTACTTATATTTCGATGAGGTCTTCTCTTCGAGCCTCGTGATTGTCAGATGATGTTCTTATATGGTGTGTATCTGGTTCATTTTATATTCTGTTTCGGCAGTAGATTTGTTTCCATCCGACTGTCATTCTTTAGATACTTATTACTGAGATCTAGTTACATGGTTATTATTTATTCATATTTGATTTATGTGGATGAGATTTAGATATTACCCTGTGACTTGTGATTAATTATACCACTGGTGAATTATTGTTCATCATACAGCGTACGCACGTATATATGGTTTCCATATATTGGAATTGCCATATATACGGGCGGGTGGCATAGTTACGTATCCTAGTGCTACGTATTTTGGGACTGGGGCGTGACATATAAAGATATCTTATTTATTACTTGTGCTCACGATTCTAACTACCAATTATATCTAATTGCTTATATTATTACTGAAAGTGAAATTATTGATTCATCGACATAGGTTTTAAACAATTTTAAAATATTTTTTGAAAGTTTATTTTAATGAATGGGATACGATTTCATTTACTTCAGATAAACCGAACAGTTTAATAAATGTATGCCTATAATTAATCTTAAGAATGAATAAAAAATATGTTTTGCGCGCTCTTTCTTTCTTTCTTGTATTTATCTACTTCAATTACCATAAGTATAATTATTGAAAATTTGTGCACAATTAAGTATAATTTTTATGTTTTGCGCTCTCTCCTCTCTCTCTCTCTTTTTTTGTTGTTGTTGTTGTCTTGATTTACCATAGGTAGCTAGTATTGGAAGGATTTTTGGAATAAGAACACGTAAGGAGGGAGGAACAAGAACAACGTTTGCGGCTGATAAGACTCTACAGTGTTGGCCGATACAGTTTTTGGCAGGGACCCACTGACTCTTCCTTTCAAATTTCAAAGATCATAATGGTACCAAGAGTTTACGGGTTCCTAGAATTCTAACAACTTTATTCATTATATTCTGATTTTATAGGATTAAAATTTTATTGTAAGATTTAGGATTTTAGGGTTAATATTTTATAGTTAGAATTAATGACAAACGTAAAGCATAATTGTTTAATTCACCCAAAATTTAAGTGTAACGATCAAATTTTAAAAATCATAATGGTACCAAGAGTTTACGAGTTCCTATAATCCTAACAACTTTATTCATTATATTCTGAATTTATAGGGTTAAAATTTTATTGTAAGATTTAAGATTTAAGATTTTAGGGTTAAGATTTTATAGTTAGAATTAATGGCAAACATAAAGCATAATTGGAGCATTATGTCCCGTGGGTTTATATATTCATAAACTAGAAGAACAAGAACCAACTCAAATATTGAAGGTGTAGAACTCAGCAAATATATATATATATATATATATATATATATATATATATATATATATATATATATTTATATACTTTGATTCGAAAAATGTTTACTAAGAGGAAGATAGATTATTGTATCAAATAGAGGATTTGGTTCACGGAATCAGGGTCTTAAGAAAAATTATTTATTTTTTGTGTTTCGATGTCAAAGAAAATGACCAGAAAATAAAAATAATTTCCAAAAAAAGAAAAAATGTTTCTCCCACCACCCCGTTTCCCACCCTTAAGAGCATCTCCAACGTTATTGTGAGTTTGAAAAA
This sequence comes from Iris macrosiphon, assembly GCA_036927795.1. Lineage (NCBI taxonomy): Eukaryota > Viridiplantae > Streptophyta > Magnoliopsida > Asparagales > Iridaceae > Iris > Iris macrosiphon. Next base: position 13,075,552 of record JAYESA010000013.1, read on the forward strand.
AAGATGTTGCCACATAGGAATACCAATTTTTTATTGAAAAAGTCTACCTCCAATGTAAATGTGAAATAAATTGTGAAGGTGACATGAAATGACATAACAAAGACATTGTGAAGTTGGTTGTCTTGTTCTAGACAATACACTTTACAATGACTTTACCTCCACATCACCAATTACCAATAAAAAATATTTATAAAAAAGGAAGAAGAAGAAGAAGAAGAAGAAGAAAAAAAGTTGTTTTGGAAGTTAAAAAAAGTACTTTTTATTGTCTCTTTAATGCTTTTGCATTTGAGAACATTTTTCTATTTCATTGTCTTATGTGAATATAATCTTGCCACCTAGAAAAAATATTGTCTTGTAGCTCATGCCACATTGGAATCAAAATACATAGCAAGACAATAGGGTTGGAGATGTTCTAATTATTCACTTTTTCTTTCAATTTTTCGAATCTTTTCAAACACAATTTTTTTTTTTTAATCAAAATTATAATTTTCTAAAGAATATAAGAGAGAAAAGAGTGGATTTTCTTTTCTTTTCTTTCCGTTCCTTCCTTCAGCAAAGCAAACGAGGGCTAAGGTTATAGCTTCTTTCCTTCTTCCCTACTTCATCTCCCCTATAGGCTATGGCTACTGTAGTTTACAGCACAAAATGCAATTTTGCAAAGCTTCGTGTAAGTTGCAGAATGCAGGAGGCAGCAGGTGCAATACAATTCAATCCATGGCACACTAGCGAAACACATTTAGTTGCACCATATTCACATTGAACAAAACTAATCTTATTATCAATGTACACCTGTGTTGCACGGGAGCGAATATGACACAACATAAGGGCACATCAGATTTTGGCATATCATGATATATTTTGGAGCAATAATGCTAAGTTTACTACCAAATACTTACAACCCTCCCATCCCCCCGCTATGTGAGTCACCTCCGACCCCACATCTCCTCCAATGAACGACCGCCACGTGGCGACCATCCGGACAGTCACCGGATCCCCTCTTCCCCCTCCTCCAATGGACAACCGTCACGTGGATGTCACATGACAGTTGTAAGAGTGTTGTAAGCATTTGGTTGTAGTCATAACATAGCCAATTTTGGAGTGACCATAATGTGTCTGATATATGTTCGACACGATTCTAATTTATGGAGCACCCTGACAAATGACAGAGCACATCACACCAAGCCTAAATATAGAAAATTGCAACTACAAACCATGTCTCAGTAATATTTCTAGTGTTTCAATTGATCACAATTTTTCAAAGTTTAGTTTCATCAGTTTTAACATATCAAAATCTTTTAGACTATTATTTGTGGTTTTATTAGCACAAGTAGTTAAGGAATTAAGTTTCAGGCATGGGTCAGAACATGATAACCGTATCTTATCATGAAAATGGAAAGCATTCTAAATTCTAATAGAGAACACACTTGGGATTTAGACATAAAGGCTAAACAAACCGTAAAGGCAAAGGTGCCTAAGAGCATCCACAGTGGAGGCACTTCAAATATATACTCTAAATTATTAAAAAGTATATAAATTACTATTTTTTAAGTGTCTCCATGATATTTGTACACAATAGTACACTCCAAATAAACACTTTAAATTAATCACCTTTTTTTCCTCTCTTTTCTTTTTATTTTTTCCCCCTATTTGGTAAGATTTGTCCTCTCCTTTCTCTCTCTTTATTTTTCTTTTCTGTTTAGTTACTTTTTCTGGGTCCAATAATTAATATAGAGGAGCTAGAAGACGCTCCAAATTTTGAGTGTCTCGTAGCTTTTTAGTAATTTTCAAGTATGCACAAGTGTCCACTGCAGCCTTCAAGTGCTATAAAATTTGGCTAAAGTCAAAATGTAGCATTTGAAATATCTTCCACTGTGGATGCTCTAACATAATCATATAACTTCATTTCCAACATACACAAGAATCAGATCTAAATTTATGATTAAGTGAATAAAGCAACAATAGCATGTTGAAGAAAAGTTTATAATACTACTAGCAATACCACTAGTCCATCTAGTGGCGTAGCCAGAATTTTCATCTAGGAAACGCACCGCTTACTATTAAAAAATAAATAAATTTCTACATGTTGACGATGACCGTACATGCCTTTCGGTACAATCGATTCGTGTCAGGTTCGTTCGATTCAACGGGACGTTATCGCCTTCTCCAACTGAAACTACCGACAGACAACAATGTACGAAACAATGCACATTAGACTACATAGCCATAGCATTATACTGTGTACAAGATATATTGTGAAAGAGGGACAATAATACGAAGAAAAATTGTGATTTAGAAGTAATACTTATAACAATATCGAGTTCGGAGTGATTGATTCCGATTGTATTGTACTTTTAACAATAACAATATCGTCTTTGTCTCCAAAATCCCGGAGGCACAGCTGCAGCTGCAGCCCCTCGGGACCAGCTAGCTACGACCCCTGCATCCATAGTTACTAAATATTCTGTTGAGGCAACGGGAAGGTCTAGTTCAACATCCAGATTATGAATGAGCTAATTACAAAGAACTATTTTCCCAACTAAATGTTAGAAATGGATTTAAGCTGAGATGTAGACTGATCTTACATGCTTGATCCAGCAAATCACGTACTCGGATCCATTGGCTCCGATTTTTTCAGCAGCATCCTTGCTATGCCTCAAGCTAATATCAATGATAAGTATAAAAACTGCAAAGCACAAGAAAAATATTTAGCCAGACTTAGGCTGGTATAGGAGTCGGGATTTCTACTTCACATATCTAACCCTCAGAAACACTGTAGAAGTGGGAAGACCCTTTATGAACAGTGGCTTCTTTGCGTATCCTAAACTGGTGCAATATCATGAACTAGACAAAGATCGAACCAAGCTAAGTTGCATGCACACGGGAAAATAGTGTCCGCATCCATGTCGTGTGTCCATACTCCTGTGATAGGTTGCTATCTTGTATCTATTTGAAAATGTTCTTATCGTGCATCCATGTCATGTCTATCTATATTCGTATCCATATTCGTACAACATAGACGAAATACAACATCAAGCTTGCTTCAACCTGGAGTTCAAGAAAGTTACCAATTTGACAATGATGAAACCTTCTCCCCGGTGGCTAAACTGAATACGGTAAGGGTGCTCCTCTCCTTAGCGGTCAATCGTCAGTGGGCTCTTCATCAGCTGGATATCAAGAATGTCTTCCTCAATGGGGACCTCTCCGAGACCGTCCATATGCAACAACCTCCCAATTTTGAGTACAGGGGAGTCTTTGGTATGCCATCTCCGGAAATCTATCTATGGTCTCATTTGCTTGGGCCTGGTTCGACAAGTTCAGCCAGGTGGTCCAGCAGATTGACTTCCATCGTATTGTTGCGGACTCTATTCAACCAATCCATAACACTGACCATCATCCAGATTTCTCTGATCTGCAAACCTCAATCCAACTACACCCAGCCGTTTTCACAATCCTCCTTGACTCCATTTGTTCTCTCACACCTGTAGCCTCATCCCATCTTCCATCCTTAGCCATCATGTTTGATATCAGTGCATAAGTTCCGCCACCGGCGCTCACCTCACCGTTGAGAACACGCTCTCCGACCCTCCCTACCATGGCTCGCTCACCGCAATGCATCCTGCAAGCACTTAACAGCCCTCCCAGCACCTGCACATCGACATCGACCGGCAAATTACGAACTAACTCCTCGGCCTCCTCCAGTCGTCCACTCCGACCAAATGTATCGATCAAACAAGAATAGTGCTCCTTTTGGGGATCGACCCCGTAAACTTCCCTCATCGCCATGAAGAAACTCAAGCTCTGCTCGACCAAACCGGCATGACAACACGCTGATAGCACCGCAAGAAAGGCTACAACATCTGGCACGAGACCATGGCACAGCATCAGAGCGAAAGATTGCAGTGCAGCTTCAGCCCGTCCGTTCACAGCTAGTCCTCTGATGATCGTACACCACGACACGAAATCCTTACACTGCAGTCTTTCGAAGACTACAAAAGCCATGCCGATTTCCCCGCACTTGGCATACATATTGACCAGAGCATTACCAACAACGGTATTGACCGCGAAACCACTCGTAAACAGGTACGAGTGCACCAACCTCCCGACCCGCAAGCTCCCCCCCATCGAAGCGCAAGCGGTCAGCACCGTCACAAGAGTGGCATCGTTGGGCATAACATCCCCGTCCCTCCGCATCGAAACAAACCCATCGATCGCCTCCACGACCTTCCCGTTCCTCAAACACCCTGCAATAGCCGTGGTCCAGGACACAACATCTCTATCCGGCATCGCTCCGAACAGTCTCCTCGCATAACCCAAATCCCCGCAAGTGAAGTACATGTCGAGAACCGCATTGTCCAAGATGACATTGCTCCCGTGTGGACCGACCGCTTTGAGTCCGTACCCGTGGACCGATTTCCCCAACCTGACCGCGCTCAATGCGGAACAAGCGGGGAGGGAGGCGACGATGGTGAGCGCGTTCGGTTTCAAATCCATGGAAGCAAAGAGCGCAAGGGCCTCGTGGGCGCGGCCGTGCCTTGATAGTCCGGACACTATCGAGGTCCACGAGACGATGTCTCGGTCGGACATTTCGTCGAATAGTTTGCGGGAGGAAGAGAGGTCGGCGGCGTAGGAGTAGAAGTTGATGAGGGAGTTCTGGAGGAAGAGGTCGCGGGCGTAGGGGAGGGTTTTGGTGAGGTGGGCGTGGACTTGGAGGCCGTTGGAGGGAGGGAGGGGGTGGGAGGAGGAGGCCTTGAGGGCGTAGGTGAAGGTGAGGTGGTTGGAGATGGGGTGGAGGAGTTGGGCGTAGAGGTGGAGGGCTTTTGAAGGGTTTTGGCGGGAGAGGGTCCTTAGGAGGGGGTTTAGTAGGTTGGGTCTTGGGGTCTTTGTGAGGTGACCTTGGATTTGGGAGATCTCTCTTGGGTTTAGACGAGACATTTTAGGGTTTTGGTTTTGTGACGTTTTGCTTGTGGGGGGTTGGAACTTTTGATTATAAGGATAGAATTCAAAACAAGGCAGGGCATCACTTGTCAACTTATCTATTTAATCATATTTTATTACAATTTATTTTGGTTTTAAGATAAGGATCGATTTTGGAATTGACTGACGAGATGGCAAGAATCTAAACACGTAAAAAAAAAAAAATTTAAAAATGAGGAGGAACATAGCCTGAGGAACCGCTTCTATTGATAGGATCCAAATTGAGATCGATCTGAAATCACCATTAGTAGAAGCTAGGGTTCAAGAAAATTACAGTAAAAGCAAATTGGGAAAGAAGACTTTAATCAAATTGAAAGAAGCAGAAAATAGTAAGTTACAAAGCAAGAAATTAACCAAATGATCATCCATATCCCTCTACTCTCCTGGAGAGATCTATTTATACATGTTTGCTTTATTACAAAATGACCATTGTGTCCTTGGTACTAAAGACCTAAATGTCCTTGGTCTGGATTGAGTTTCTGCTTCGCTATGGTTTGGGGTCTGCTCTGCTACACTATTTTCATGCCACTGAGCTCTGATATACTCTGTTGATACTGCACTCACTCACTGAATTTGGGAATGTATCAATAGCCAACCCTTAAAATTGCCCTTGTCCTAAGGTTAATAAGGAAATAATTTTGATACATGGATCCCATACTAAGCCCACAACAGCAACTATGTGCTCGTAAGTTGCCAATAGCTGTCCAATGTTACAAGCATTTGAAGAAGGTAGCAGAAGACTCAAGGATGGTAATGTCTTGTGAGGAATGAGGTGGTTAGCAACATTCTCCCCTAGCAACTATTCTGGAGTCTTCCCATAAGCAAGAGCGTCTGGTTGTGCCAAAAAGTTGGATATGAGTTCATCATGGTTGCTCACAGTTTCACCTTTCAAGTAAACAGGTTGCTGACTTTTCATAACGCCAATAAAATCACAAGGAAGAACTCTTTCCTGATGGATTAGCTGATAGAAGCTATGTTGACCAGTTGACCAGTTGACCAAAATCTATTTCACCAGCCTCAAAGGGAAGTAGGAGACCCTCAATGGAAACACCATTTCCATTACTCTCCATGCTAACCTGTAATTGGATGTGTGGCGCGAATTTCTCGAGTGCCTGAGAGTATGGTATAATATGGCCCTAGTTGGATAACCGTGAAATGAAACATTCCATACACTCAATAGACCCGGAAGTACAGGTATATTCTTCCCAAATGGAGTTGAATGGAAGTGCTTGTCAATGCTTAGAGCTCCATTCAAGAAATTTTCTATAACTGAAAATCCATACTTGAGAGACAATGGAAGAACACCAACAGCATTGCATACACTGTAGCTGTCACGTCCCAATCTTCCGCAAGCTCAATCGTCCCCGCTGAACGTGAATCAACACGTTGCAGCGCTCCCGCAGGATAATCGTTCTCATCGGGACGTGATGCCGTACGAGCCTGGAGTTGCGCTCGAACAAGGCGATGTTGTCAAACACCAAAGCTATCATCGAAACGACCAAGTTGCAGCGAAAGTCAAGTATTGTGTACCAAGCACACATCAGAGTATACGCAGCGAAGCTCTCGATAGTGTCCAAATGAAATGCCACAAAGAGAATGCCACAAGGCTAATGCAATACTCTTGCTCTTTCTCTAGCCCACAAAGGTACTTACCGTTCATACATTATGTCCCATATAATCAAGCAGCGCCACTACACCTGTGTACCTAAAATAATGTCCACAAATGTGGTTCAATATACAGCTGTACTGATGAGCGGGGTAACCCACTCGTCTAAGCCGACACTAAGTAAAATAGTGAATGCAAACAATTATATGGTGATCTTTCTAGTTGAATCCTAGATTCGTTTCATGGCATAGGTATGACATGTTAAGGAAAGTTGTAAATCAAGTTAAGCATGCAAGCATTCAACTCAAGCAAATATACAAGATATCCAACTCAAAAGGAAACTAGCATACAAACCGTCCTACTCAAACCCAAGCAACTCGAGAACCTATCGAACCATCATCCAAGCCTCAATATCCATCCTCAATCCAAACCTTATAATCCAATCTCGATATGCACACTCTTGCCGAGGCAAGGTGGCTGCCGCCTACGCGAAAAGCATAAACCAACCAAAATAAAGCAAACCAACTCTTATCTATATGAATTCACTGGCCAAGCCATAAAGGACTGATCGGACTGATCAAGTGCAGTTCTACCCGATCCAGACCGAGTAGCTAGCCCGCCTGGTCGTATTGAACTACCGGCACCGCACCCAAGGCACGTTACCATTGTCTCCTCCCTGGCCGAACGGTCCCGGTGCTCCGGAGCCTATCCCGTTCGAGGAGACGAAATCATGTGCAACACAGGTTGTCCGTGACAATGCAGACACCAAGTAGGTATGATGAGAGAATCGAACATTCTTGCCCCACCAAACGATCCTAGACTCATCAAACCGACTATCCAACCAATTATTCATAACCATTCTCCAACATATAGTCGAAGGCACAAATCTCAAGTTATCCCAATAGGCACTATGTCGCTTCTCGATACAGTGTTTCCAACTGGTGCAACACCCTTTACTCAGAACAATCCCGTGGCACAATGCTCCAACAGTGGCACAATGCCCTCCCCGATGCAGTTGTCCGGTTTTGAACCACAACTGCACGCTTTGCTTGACAAAGCGTCCAAGTGATACTCGTGCACGGATGCACGCTCGCTTGCCCGAATTTCCGATGTTCTAACCAAGATATTCCAACTGTCCAAGCATAATTCCAATTATTTCTCCAACTGTCCCAAATATATGTTTCAACTCTAGCTCCAACTATCCAACGCGAAAATTAATTCAAGCCACAAATCTATCCAAGCAAACGACGTACACTCTATGCACGTTTCAGTGTAGTGATTTCCAAGTCCCAGTCCGAGTGTTCATGTCACGACCCGCACCCGGAAATTCGGGCACGAGTGCGTGGGTACGTCCAGCCTACGCCGCAGTGTCGGCGGTAGTACGCTGTCTAGGGCATAATCACAGGTAATAAATCTAGCTCATTCACAATAATTAAATAGGCAAGAAAAAAATAGCAGGAAAAAGAACGCTAAGATTTTATAACCAGAATATGATAATCAGATCCAGAGTTTATTACAAAACCATAGATTATATCGGGGACAAACCCGATTACTAAGATGAAAGGAAATAAACAACTAATGCTAACTACTCTGCAGGAGTAGTCTCCTGGGTGGGAACCGGCTCTGCAACTGTATCACCTGCTGGCTCATAGGGTCCATAATAGGTAGGGGCAAGGTTCTCATCATCGCCTAAACAACGGATCCAGTCAGGAAAGGAACAAAGTACACAATGCACAACAAGATTTAAGCTAAATATTTGTGACAGGTAGAAAATAACTGACTAAGCATCATGTTGAGAATATGCGTAAGTAAATAGTGAAATTAACTGAGAAATAATGCTATAAAACAAGACTAGAAGTAAAGTATGATTAATTGCTATAAACCAGAAATACGAGTAAAACAGGAAAAATGTGACAGAAAATGTAACTGTAACAAGACAACAAGAACTGCAACAAGACAGGAACTATGTGCGTGAACTTGTGTATTTAGAATACATAGTTGGCATGTAGGGGTTTATAAGGCTAATAAGGCCGTCATAGACGACTAGCAGTCAGGAACAATCAGGAATAAGGCTGATGGTACAGTCGCGTACCAACAGCTAGCAGTCACGACAAGGGAAAAGGTAAACTACATGGCTCCTAGTATTCTCCCACCCGACATGAAAAGCAAGACATGAAATACTTTATTCAAGACATAAAATTCAGTGTTCTACTCTACATATAATCATCAATGGTACTAATAAAGCAGGGAATTTATTTATCACAACATAAAGGTTAAACTTGAAGTGCAGGTACTTGCCTGTTGTTTGGATCTGATTAATTTGGTTCTTGGGGAAATTTCCAGAGATGAGTCCAAAAGCTGAAATAGACATTACCATCACGCTCAAAAGATGTCAAATAGCTAGAAATGCCTGTCCTTGGGTCCAATTTGGAGACAAGGACAAAAACGGCAGTTTCGGGTCAAAACGGGGTCCGCCGGTGGGCCCGCTTTGCACCGAAAAACGTGTCCGGGTCAACGGTCTCCAAATTCACCAAACTTAGTGTCAACAGGTCAGGAACGCTGATGCGAACCCAACGGAACTTCCAGATTTGGATTCCGATGAGCCGATCACGAAATCGCCCGTCGAGCGGGGCCTGTGGGGCCCACGACACGCGATTTCGTCAACGTTCTCAGAATCGAACCAAACTTGACCCACAGGACCAGCGTATCGCTACGAGTCCGATGGCGCAAGTTTCGTCTCGATCCGACGTGTGTGCACGAAGTTAGGATAAATTGCAGAAAAGGCGAATACGGGACGATGTCCGCGGATACGCGTTGATTCCGGTGTGCACGCACACCCGAATCAGCTTCCACAAAATCTCACACATCCGTATCGACGACGCGCACGTATCTGTGAAGACCGCACGCGACCAAGTCATCCCGTTTGGCGGGGCGCACTCAGTTCCGGGGTGAAACAGGGTCTGGTTTTTCCTGTTTTTGGATCGCGGTGTGCGATCGCCACAGGACGCGATGCCCCGAACAGTTTGTCCGGACACCGAGAGGGTTACACAGGCTTCACAACGCAATTTGCGGAATCAAAAACGGAGCTACGAGCAAAAAGATACACGCATCTGAAGGGGACCCGAAAACCGGGGTCGAACCGTGTCCGACACGTGTCCGACTCGTGTCGGACACAGGGGAGGAAAATAGGGTTAGGGTTTTGGGAATCCGGCGCTAGCGGTGGCTCTGCGGCGGCTCAGGGCGGGGAGGCCGGTCGGGGGTGCTGCGGCGGAGGGCGGCGCGGCGATCGGGCGGAGGCGGCGGCGCGGGGGTGGCCGGAGGCGTTCTCGACAGCTGCTGTTCTGTTCGTCAGGGGCCGGTGTGCGGCGGAGCTCGAGGAGAGGGGGAGGAGGAGGAGACGGCCAGGGCAGTCGGGGACGAAGGTGGCGCAGGGCGTGGCGAGGCTGCAGCGGGCGGTGGAGCTAGGGGGGTGAGTGGCGGAGCAGAGGGGTGAGCCGGCGGGGGTTTATAGGGCAGGGGAGGCGGTGGCGTGGGCCGAGGGAGGCGGCGGCCAGCGCGGAGGCGAGGGCGCGTGGCCGCAGGCAGCGCGGAGGCGGGCGGCGGGTCCGGCGGGAGACGCGGGGCGGGGCGAGGGACGCGGGGGAGTGGGTCGACCGGGTTGCGGTGCGGGTCGGGCGGGTCGGGTTCAGGCGGACCCGACCCGACCCGTTAGGGCGACGGGCCGTGGGCTGGGCCGGGGGTAGTGTGCCGGGCTGAAAATAATATTTAAATAATAATAATAATAATAATATTAATATTAATATTAATATTAATAATAATAATAATAATAAATAAATAATTAATAATTAAATAAATAAATAGTTTTTTGGTGTTTTAAAATAGGTCCGGGGTCCAATAAATTCCAGAAAAATTGCCCTAAGTCCAGTTTTCCATTTTACACCCAAAAATATTATTTTCATAATATTTTAATGTTATTTATTATCAATTAGAAATTATGTAATAATTCAAAACTCTGATTTTAATTTCAGAAAATTTCCAGAAAATTTCAGAAAATTGTGAAAAATCCCAATTTTAATATTTTTTGAAAAATCAGGGGCTTACAGTTCAAGCATTTACGTGTGTTCCATATTGTTAGGCATGAAGGAGTAGAGGAGAAGGGACAGAGCCCACTCACCAAGTTTGATTTCGTTAAGCATATCATGTCCTGCCGATACGGTCGATCCCTTGAACCCGTTGTCCGATACAAAGCACAATCTACTCAATTGGTATGACCGTGCGACCAGGCCGTGCTTCTCCAAATCACACGACCGATTGGACTAAGGAAGACGGCATTATCGCTCCAATCCAGCTATCTCAGTACTGCTCTGAACGAACACCTGATTTCCATCGAACTCCGCTAGCGATCTGCACATGAAACCAACTCAATCAATACTTGTTTCCCAAATCCAACAAATTGAAATATAACCAGTTATTGCCTCATTCAATCTGACTCAGCGTAACGCACCGTGCGGTTGCGGGGCGTTACAGTAGCGACCACCAACCCAGTCCCAGAATGAAAAGCATTGGCAGGGCCAATTCCAAACTTTTTTACAAGCATAAGATTCGTACTGACAGTTACCATATGCTTGGCAATAACTTGAGGCTCAATAGCAGCTGAAATCCACTCCCTCAATGTCCGAGCATCCAACATAGTTTCAGCTGTTGTGAAAGTCTTTGAAACCACCACAACCAAAGTATTTTCAAGGCTAAGTTGGGTGATGTTTCGAGCAATGTCAATTGGATCAACACTCGCAAGGAATCATAGTTGTCTTCCCTCCGCGCACTTAGCAACTTCTGGCTCTGTTTGAAGGGCAGTGTGAACAAACAAAGGGCCTAAGAAGCTGCCACCAATACCAATAGCTACAACGTCTTTCAATGTCCGTCCTGTTGCACCAACCCATGAACCACTTCGAACTTTATCAGTGGATGGTTTGATCTTGTCTAGAGCAAGACAAACATCTGGCAGTCTCACTGCACTCAATGCATCATCAAACGGAGTAGTCTCTGTTCCATCTTCTTCAGTATCCAAAGGTACATGAAACTCTGCATTGTCCTGTACTTAGGAGCTAATCCTGGCGTCAGTGTTTTCTTCGGAAGGATAAACCTTATCTGATTTATAACCCTGGTCGGTCTCCTCACACTCAACTGAGACATAATAAACATCAGAAGTTTGGAAGAAATTAACCAAATGATCATCCATGTCCCTCTACTCTCCTAGAGAGATCTATTTATACATGTTTGCTTTATTACAAAATGACCATTGTGTCCTTGGTGCTAAAGACCTAAATGTCCTTGGTCTGGATTGAGTATCTGCTTCACTATGGCTTGGGGTATGCTCTGCTACACTATTGCCATGTTACTGAGCTCTGCTATACTCTGCTGATACTGCACTCACTCACTGAATTTGGGAATGTATCATCCATCTCCTCCTCTCAAATCATGTTTTAGTTTTGTCTCTCACTAAGTTCTGCCACTGCATAGATAGTGCGTCTCGTTTTGTAATTAAATTGTTGGTGGATTTTTTATTTTTTTTTAAGTTCTATGAATTGTTGATCATTTTTATGATTATAGGTCGAAAACATAAGAGGTTATTTTTTAAAAGTTCATTTATATATATACTAGCATATATGTACGTGCGTTGCACGTATTTATTATTAGAAAGATTAAAAGACACTTGTAGTCAAAAAAAAAATTTGTAGTCAAAATTTATTAATTTTTCAATAAATGAATTATGCTAAACCAATTTCATTTTTAATGTCTATTTTTTAGATACTCAATGCATTTAATAAATATTGTAATTAGGAATACCAAAGAATAAGTATTATATTTACATAGATAACTCTATTGATTTTAATTAGTAAATATAGTAAATAATATTTTTTTAAATACATTTTTTACAGTAAAGTTTACTTTTGACATTATATACTTGGATGGACATGGAATCGATTTCCGGTGTGGCCCCTTCGAAATATATAAACTTCTTCCCTCTCTCTTATTTCACTTTTGTTTACTATGACTCTACAACAAACAAGCCAACCATACTAAGGCATGTCAAGCCCCTCCCCAACCTCGCCCCATGCCCAACCTTACCTCTCCCACATTTCCATCTTTTCCTTTGTCCTACTCTTGACCTTCCTCTGTTTCTCTTTTTTCCTACCCTATCTCTCATGAACCCCTTAAAAAATGTCTGAAACTGAATTATCTTAGAAATGTCTATCGTCAATCAGGGGCAGAACTAGCCATTCTATTTTGTGGGAACAAAATTTCTATAACATAAATTTAGATTAGCTCCTTCTTTTTCTTAGACTATAGAGACAGATTTAAGAACCAAATACAATATTGTCAGCTAGAAATTAAAAAAAGACTAATAATTTTAAAAAACTATATACTAATTAAAAAAACAAATAAGAGCGATTTAAAAGTAAATATGTATAAAAAAAAATTCGTGGGACGTGGACCCCAATTATATATATATATATATATATATATATATATATATATATGGCTCCGCCCATGTTGTCAATCCACCCAACAAAACATTGAGTCAACGAAGACTAGTCCACATCTCAACCTAAATTCCAATTTAGTCCAAGCTTATACCAGCCTATCCCAACTCTTACCTTAGCCTAGTCCAACTACCCAACCCACATTGAACAACCCATTGCTAAGGAAAAAGAAAAAAATTTAGTTAAGCCTAAGGTAGCTCGAATATCCGGTTCCGCCATTGCTAACTCATCAAGCTAAACTACCCAATATTGTCCTAAATTGAAGACCAATTCGGTCACAAAGTGACGGAATTTTTGGCTCATTATGCAATCGAAAATTTTCATTGAGAACATTAAACTTTATGTAAATTGTGCAGAGAACCAGTGTTTTAAAAAGCGGATCGAAAATCGACCCAGCCGAAACACTGGGTCGGATCAAACCGGTTCAACCAGTTGGTTCAGCTACTGGAGTTAATCTAAGTAATCCAAGTTTAATTCCTTATAGACACCGATTTTTTTTTAAAAATATATATTTACAATCGAACTTTTGAGAAAACAGTATGTCAACACTGAACCAGACCAAAAAAGTAAATGGTTCACGGTTCAACCGGTTGAACCGGCTGGTCCAATCCGATTTTTACAACACTACAGAGAACACATAGTTTAGGATTATTGTAAAATGAGAATCACAAACAATTTTTTTGAATCAGAAAAAAAAATAGGATCAAGAAAAACGTTCATCCAACCATTGGACATTTATTGAACGAAAGAACATCCATCAATTACGCTTTTTTGGACAGAAAATTCTCAATCATTGGACTTTTTTAGACATCTATATTTTGGACCGTTGGATGTCCATTGATTGGTTGGGAGAGAGAATATGTTGATATCCCAACCATTAGATAACTTTTTTTAAATGTCAAAGAAACGTCCTAATTAAGCGTTTTTACATGTGAAACGTCTAACCTTTAGGCATTTTCACCCCCACCCCAAAAAAACCCTAATCGCAGGGCCTATTTTTTTATATTCCGTTTTATTTTTTAACCTTTAAAGCCAACAGAAACGCTGTGGCCTTTTTTTTTTGTCTTTTTTCTTTTGGACATATTAGTTCTCATTTTACTTAGCAAACTGTGTGCTTTTTGTACATTTTTCTAAATTTCAATATTTTGTATAAAAATTTCCGTTATGCAAGACATAAAAGCCTCTAAGCATCAACTAAGTTTAAGGTGATGACATGGTTCTAGCCTTACTAAAACCAATCATCACTCTCTTTGGCTATGTTGGCAGTGAAAAAAGGTATAAATTTTTTTGTTGGACAGAGGTCTCAGAATTAAATTACGAAAGAGGTATGTGAGCAATGGATTCAAATGACATGCAAAATAGCGTGTGCAAAGATTCGTAGATATTGTCGGAAATCGAAAAAAAAAAAATTAAATAAATAAATTCAAACAAGGGCCTACATTTGTATAGGGAGTTTCTGGTTAAAAGGAAAGGCTCGTCTCATCTTGCTGGTCGAAGATCCGTTGGCGTGGATTAACAATTTTTAATTTCTAGGAGAAAATGCTAAGTTTACTACCGAATGTTTACAATCAACTTACAACCCTCTCTTCCCCCCATGCTATATGAGTCACATTCGACTCCACCTCTCATCCAATGAATGACAGCCATGTGGCAGAAATTCAGATCCCACAAACCTCTCTTATCTAATAGGCGGCCGTCACATTGGCACCACGTGAACGTCACGTGACGATTGTAAAATAGATGTAAATATTTGGTTGTAGGCATAACATTCCTGAATTTCTAGGTGAGTCCATCAGCCGCCCCTGCCCTGCAAGCTCGTTGGTAATGAAAACTCAAACAAAGTGCCCTCTCTTCATCAAACTTTGTCAGTGTCACAATTTACACAAAAATCGGCTCCCGAGACAAAATTGGCAAAGTAGCCAACCCATTTTGGATGAATAAAAACAATAAAGATAATACATAAATTATAGCCAGTGTTTTAAAACCAATCTAATTAAAATTGATCCGAGCGGGATATTCGATCGTGTCCAAAAAAATTACAGGTTCACGAATTAACCGATTGAACCGGCCGGTACGATCTGATTTTTAAAACACTAATTATAGCTTAGTTTGAACATGAAATAGAAAAGTCAACTAAGAACTCATAATATAAGAACTTTCAATGTGGATATGACAAGTGAATTTATTTTTGGAATATTTAGACTTCGGGTCTCATATAAATTTCATAATTAGTGTTTGGATCTCCATATATACATAATTAGTATTTGGATCTCAAAAGTGTCACAAAAAATAATTAGTGACACTTTTGGTAACACTTTTAGTGACACTTTTGAGATATTAGTAACACTTTTGAGACCAAACACTAATTATGTATATATGTAGACCCAAACACTAATTAAAGAACTTATATAAGACCCAAAGTCTAAACAGATCCACTACAGAAACTCAAATATGAACTCAAAACATGAACTTGCAATAAAGATATGACATGTGGACAATTTTTTCAATTTAGTCCCTTGTTTTTTTGCATTTAAGTTCTTGGAAAAAGTCAAAGGGTTAGATTAAAGGTGTGCATTGGGTTGGTCCGAGCCGTCCCGCGGTCCGGGTCAACCGGGTTTGACCAGGTTCGGATCGGACCGGACTCAACCCGAAGAGAGCGGCGGGCTGGGTCGGGCCAGCCCGATCAACAAATAATCCGACCCAGCCCAGGCCCATGACTCGATCAGTGTAGGACCGGGCCTAACCGGTCTGGGTCCGTGCCGATCCACGGACGGGTCGGACGACCGGTCCTTTTATATATATATATATATATATATATATATTTCGGCCAGCTCGGTTCAAATTTTTTATTTACTTTAATATATATAAAAAATTATATATATATATATATATATATATATATATATATATATATATATATATAACAAATAACTTATGTAAACAAAATAATTATTACAATTATTATTTTTTATGAACAGGTTGTACAATAAAAATTATTGCAAAGAAATTTTTTTTAACTTTTATATATATATATATATATATATATATATATATATATATATATATATATTAAAATTTATAAGCTATTTGTTAGAAAGAAGTTAAATGTAAACAACCAAATTAAATGTAAATTTATCACTTGAAATTTAAATAAGTGATTTATATAGGCATGGGGAAGTTAAATGTAAACAACTAACAACATTAAGCAAGAAAAAGCTGATTTTCTTTTATTAAAGAACGTGGAGACTGGAGAGGAACAAGAGACTTATGTAACAATAAAAAAAAATATTAAAATCGATACATTTTTCTTGGTCATTTTTAGTAAAAAAAAGGGTTGTTATAATGGATATTTTGGTCACTTTTAGTAAAATGACCAAAATATCCCTAAAACGGACAAAAAACTGTCACTAAAACGGGAGTATTTTGGTCAAAATATTCCCTAACGGCTATTTCCTAAAAAAAAAAAATCGAACCGGGCCTGAACTGGGTCGGTCCGGGCCAGCCCGACCAGAGGATGGACCAGGCCGGGTCAGACTTGTGGGTCAGATCCTCCGACCCAGTCCGGACCCGTAGGGGAGTGGGCCGGTCCGCTGACCGGGTTCCGAGCGGACCCGGACCAGGTTTGACCGGACCGAGCCCATGACGGATTCCGGACCGGCCCGTCCGTTTACACACCTTGAGGTTAGATGGAAGTAATCCAACGGATGTAGATGACATGAGTTAAAAAAAATAATAACTCATGAGTTCCTGTAGGATTTTTGAAGTCTAATTTTATTTTATTTTTTTCTGTTTAGGCTCTTGATTTTTTTTTTTTTTTAAATTTACGTCTTAAAGCAAATCAAGAAATAAGATATATCTAATCCAACGGCTACTCATTGTAGAGTTTTAAAATTCGGCAACTCATTTGAACATATAGTTTGGGGATGGGCAATTCCCGAGTAAACGTTCATTTTCAATACATTTGCAAATTCAATTTAGTAAAGTTATTCAGTGGTACGGACACCATCCACGTGACAGTGGTAAATCTTAAATCTTCTCTAATATAAAGTTTTATGACACATCTGATACGTGGTGAGTCCGTCCGTCCGTCCAACTGAATAATTTTTTTTCTTGACTTGGGCTTGAAACAAGTTTCGCGTTTGGGATCTCGATCAGGCTGGCCTATCGTGTCCTAGTTGTCGCAGAGTTCTCTTTCTCTACCAATGATCCATGTTCAACAACAACAAAAAGCTATTAGCCAATTACAACTCCAAACAACCTCACTCTCCCTCTCCCTTCACTCTCCCTCCTCACCTTAGTCTTCACTTCCTCGTTATTGCCATGGTGCCTTCTTTTCCTCGACGTCACACAGGTCGACACAACCTCCCCCTCGCTCTCCGGCCTCCTCCTCTCCTCCCCCCCGGCGCGGCCCACAATGTCGATCATGACGTACCGCTCCTTGCACTCGCCCCCTTCGTCCGTGGCGCAACACTCGTAGAACTTGATCACATCCTTCTCCTTGAGGCAGTTGGCCCTGACGAACTTGCACCAGCCCGTCGTCAGCACGTAGCTCTGGCTGCTCCGGTAGAAGCAGTACCTGTTGTTGTATGCAGTGGGAAAAAAAAAAAGCTACTTCAGAACTTTAGCCCCACATTTGTTAGAGTTTCCCGAACAATATTTCGTACACGACTTTTCCTTTTCCGTGTGTGCGCACCGATTTTTGTTATTTTGTTTACATAAAATAAAAGGAAAGAAAAAGAAAATTATACAGCAGTACCTGAACTCCAGCCACTCCCTGGTCCTCCCGTCGAGGAACCGGAGCGTCATGCTCGCCCCCTCGCACCTCCTCACCTGATCCGGAAAGTAGTCCTCCGCGTCCTTTTTCGTCACCACGAGCCCCTTGCGCTTGCCCACGTCGCTCAGGGTGAGGCGCTTCCTGAAGATCTCCCTCAGCACCACCGCCCGGTCCTCGCCCGGGGGCTCCCCGATGTCGAGGAAGGCCGCGAGCTTCGAGTCGTAGGACCCGTCCTTGATCATCTCGAGGACGGCCTTCGGGGTGTACAGGTGCAGGAAGTCGCGCTCCGTCACGGTCACGATGGAGGCCTCCGGGAACTTGCACTCAGAGGCGGCGGTGTGCGGCGACGACGATCTTGACTGCATTGTGTCCCAATATTAGGGTTAGGGTTAGCTAGCTAGAGGTGTTGCATTGTATATATCTGACATGATGTGATGATGATGCCTTCCTTATAAGTAGTTCAATGGAACGGCTATTTTGAGTAACTAACTATTACTGATGCATCAATCAATAAAAGGTTTTGTGATGCGCCTGTTGGCCGAATGGAGGGAATATGGCTGGATGCGGCTGCTGTCTTGCTGTTTGTCTGCACCTGCAAATTCTCTGCACAGTGCTTGAATTTGATTCCCAGAGTCTTATCCGGATCTATTTTTTGTCCGATTTTAAAAACAATAAAAAAGATCTGTGGGTTGGAACATTCCGTACTTTCATGATCCAATTGTCAGATAGACAATGAAGTGCGTTGAGGAAATATTGTGAGTTACATTTGTGATTTTGGGATTGTGTCACGGAAAGAACAAATAATTCAGTGATATAATACAAGATGGATTCCATGAATTAACTGATGGAGAGACTTTGGATTTTTATGTGATGTAATTAGTGTATAAATTCAAGGGGATTCAATGAACAGTTTTGTTGTTTTCTTGGTTTCAAAGGTAGAGAGAGATTCAATGAATAAGAAAGGTTGCTATGTTGGATTCTTATCAAAAAATTTACTGTAACGATAATAAATTTATATTAATTAAATATAATAATAAAAAATTAAAAAAAATTAAAATTTTGATACATATCATCAACTGGGTTGACAAAAATCCGATTTTGGCGGAAATAGAAAGATTTTTGCCAACTGAGTTGGTGAAAATATTGCCTCTACGGTTCGGGTGTTGGTGGGTTAGTTTAATATGTAGAATTAGTTTAATATATTGGTAGTTGGTTTAAATATGTAGGTGGTTGGTTTTAAATGTTAATTTTAAATGTTGGTAGTTGGTTTAATGCGTAGGTGGGTGTTTGTGTGTATTATAAGGAGAGGGAGGGAGGAATCAACATTACAAGAAGTGAAGAAGAAGAAGAATAAGCAGAGAAGAGAAGAGGAGGAGGAAGTAAGCAGAGAAGAGAAGAGAAGAGAAGAGAAGAGAAGAGAAGAAAAGAAAAGAAAAGAAAAGAAAAGAGAAGGAGAACAGGTTTGTAAATTTTTTAATTATAATTGTAATTAAGTAATTGTAGTTACTATTTTAACTATTATAATTGTAATGTTCGTGATAGTAGACATGCTAACACTAAATATTTGATTACATATTTTAACACTAAGTATTAAATATTGCAGATGGGTACCCAAAACGATGGACGTATTCTAGGAGGGCCTACCACAGATACGATTATCCAACTACGTGAGTCGCACATTTCTAGTCTAGTATTTTCTGGACATGTATATTAAAATTGAATTATTTTAGTAAATATAAATGTCTAATAATAACATTGTTTATATATGTCATATATAGCAATACGATTATCCTGATACGTTTCGAGCACGAGAGCATGTCGCATGGCGTTATGAGGACGACGTTGGGTACTGGATGTTGACTGAAGAACAACATGGTATGGTGAGTGTATTTTATTTTGATCATATTGATCAGATACATTTTCTACGTCACGACCGAGACTTGATCTTCAGTTTAGTTGAGCGGTGGTGGCCCGGAAGAAATGCCTTTCAGTTATCATTCGGAGAAATGACCATTTTGCTAGTAGATGTGGCAAATATATTAGGATTACCTATTACGGGTGAACCTATAATATTTGAAAATGATGAATCATTTTGCGCCAAAACTGTGATTAGTAAGTATTTAGGCGTGGAGCCGCCTACCATATATGATAAAAGTTTTGTGACGCTTTCATGGCTCCGCCACACCTTTATGCCCCTAGATCGTATTGGTGAGGGAAAAATCTTAGTGGATGCGGTACGAGTAAGTATAACATTTAATGTTATTATTTATGTAATATATATTTTTATTTAGTTTAACTGATATACTTTTTTTATTATATGTTCAGGTTACTGCTTGCACTTTGCCAACAAATTTTTATAGTGTCTTATATATATTTTTTGTATTTCATACAGTCAATATGTTTATTATCTTACAATTTTGTTGACATAAAATAGCTAATTTTTTTTACCGTACCGGCTTGGGCAGAATCCTCTTGAGTTACAAACAACGACATTTTGATTGAGTCTACATAGACTTTTTATAATATTTCACGATAACATCATGTATCATCCAGCTGATCGTGTTATGCGACAGTTCTGGATGATACAACACATTCCTTATGAGCCACCATATTTCAATCGTGGTAAAGGCAATGCAACTACCAGAGAATGCAGATTGATTCCTGGGTGAAATTCTAGATTTGAGACACATCAGGTGGAATATTTGTCTCAAATGATGTCCTCTATTGATGAAGGTAAGTGTAAACCCCCTCGACCAAATTTAGGCCCACCTGGCTTAGATAGAGAGAATATGGTTAATTTGGAGCCAATTGGAATTAGAACACAGTGGTTTAGATTTATTGTGCAATATTATATCACTTAGTGCACCTTACCATTGCTTCGATATTTGGAGCGCTACACTAGCATTTGCTTTCTAACAAATTTTATACACTTCCTAGACGTGCCAACCTTCCATTCTGATATTTGTGTAACTCATAAATATCCTCCCTTGTGCTTCATTTTAGTCGCACAATATTCGTTACAAACGTCCGTTCTTAAATTCAAATAAATCCAACTTGGTAGTTAGAACTGGATAGTTTTAAGTTATTTTTGTAGATTGTGACCTGGTGATTATCCCTTAGTTTTAAATTGCGTAACATGTACCCCCACCTCGATACGAGTTATATTCCCTTTCCCTTGAGGCCAGTAACTATTCCATTCCTACTATTGACACTTGCACTAAGACTAAGGCTTAAGATGACCATGACCTATGTAATATAAGATGAAACCCTAATAAGTACCAAGACCCCTTCTCGTAGACCTTAACAGGAGTTTCTACGGTATCCTTAAGACAATTACAATATACCTCATAACATAGTATCACATAGTCTTTTGACCTATTATCGAAGTGTAATTAAACAACATTAATTGTATGCTAGCTTAGGACGACAGTGCTTTTTTTCAGACTGTAGAACTTAGAGGCTATACCCCTACTTTGTCGACTATCGACTTAGACAAGGAATTAATATGACAACTGCAGAGATTATAGAGTCTTATCTTTTGTGAACTTGAATTGTTATGTACCTTCTTTCATCATAATCCATCGTATTATGTTTGTTGTACTACCTTGACTTATGCTGCTATTGTAGCCTAGTTTTTGCAAGCTTATTCTTTTATCGAGATTGATCATGACATATGTATTATTGGGTGCACACAATGATACAATTGCCTAATCAGAATCGGTGTATTAAGGTCTAGCTAACCTTAGTGCGCTTGGTTCGCTCTTCACATGACTACTTTACGTGGATTGAGATATATGGTAGTAGACGGATATACTTGACCCTAGACATGTCTGACATATCGTATCGGTTACATAACTATACTGATACGAGCATGTAAATAGGAAATTATCAAAATAGGATTTCAATCCACAACTGTCCTGACAACTCTCCTTTCGAATTCTTTAATCTCTTTGAACCTCGTACTTGTATTCTATCACCTTTACCTTGAATTCTTTATTATTGCTCTCCGTCTTCCCTTATTTTGGAAAGACGAAACCTCGTGCTTGGTATAAGTTGACACACTGATAGTACTAGATATACCCCATAAGGCTAATCACATGACTTAGTGACGCTCTTTTATAATTGATTAACGGCATATCATAGGTGATATATTTGGTGTTAAAACTTTGAGGATGGAATAACATGATTAAATAATTGAGGAATAGTTTTCCTAGATGTATAGCCTTAGGTGATAGATGGGTAAATTTTACGTTCGGTAGATTGTGAACCCTCACCCTAAATTAGACCTACTTGGCTTAGATAGTGAGGCTGAGGCTAGCTCGAATCCAATTAGACATAAAACACGGTATTTTATTTATTCAAACTTGTATCCTTGTGCGTTCCAATCGAAAATGGAGACATAATTTTGACCATTTTGTGCAACCCAATCTATGACAATATCCTAGCCTGGGCCTCTATGCCCATGACCCTTGTGTCCCACCTAATTTTAGCCCCATGAATTTCTAATTAATTCAAGAACACCATGTGCACTAATTTTAATTCATTTAACCCAATTTTCTTCTTTGTGCAAAATTTTTTATTGTTGGGTGCTTTTATGCAAAGGTGCATTAAAGTGTCCACCCTATTGGACATGACACTTGAAGAAACCTATTTTTTTTGTGCATGTGAAATTTTCTATAAATTTTCGGAATGTGCAACACGCAACATCGCCCACTCCTTTAAACCTAGCCTTGCATTTTAAACAATGCAAATCTTATACCATCCTTGACTTTCTACCATGGCTTAGTTTTAATTTCGAGGACGAAATTTTTATAAGTTGGGTAGAATATAAAATCTCAAATCCTAAAAATCGTATTTACCATTTTTTAATTATTAATTTAATTGTAGTAATTATGGGCTAATTAGGAGAAATAGATTTTTTTTAATTTTTTATTTTGGGTGTTTGTGCATTTAAGGGATTTATGGGGCCATTAGGAATTTTTTCGAATTTATTTCATGTAGGAGACCCTTTGGACAATTGCTAGCTTAATGACATACATTAATGTAATTCTAGATTTTTCTATGGGTATATATATGTAAACTCCCTCGACCAGATTTTAGTATTTTAATATTATTTTTAGTTAATTAGAATTAGTGTAACTTTTTAAATTTTATTATTAATATATTCTATTGTGCACCTGTTCATTACACAATTAATTAGGACCTCACACTAGCTGTTAACCCTAAACTAATTTCCCATCCCTGCCCTAGACTTGCTAGACTACATTTTCCGTATTTTTAGCAACTCCCAGAAACCTCGTTTTGTGCTTCGTTTTAGTCGCACAAATATCGTTACAAACGTACGTATTTAATTCATATTTAATTTTCTGCTCTTTACCAACCTCTGTACCCTAGAGATTTGAGGACCAGTAGGCACCTGTTTTGCCCAATCAAAAATACGATAATATTCTACACTAATTGTATTACAATTATCGTATTGACACCGTAGAAAAATTATGACCATAACTGCCCCTGAATAATTAGTGAACACCGTGCGCAGTATTTATTAAATAATAAATACGGTGACCCGTATCACCTGCAGAATCAGACCCTGACCCTGCCCAGGCTCATCCCCACAGCCCAGGACATTTCCCCAGCAATTTCCCTCAATTCTGTGAATTTTAGTAATTTTTAGAACCAGGTGATTTTTCCAGACAAATTGCATAATTGCGCAAATTCCCAATTTTTGGACTTTTATGCAAATTGTGAAAAGTTAGGGTTTTTATTGCAAAAATGCATGCTAGGTGGCAACCTCCTATTGGATAGACCATAGGTGGCAAGGGCCCACCATAAATATCCAGGATAAATATTACAAAATATCCCAAAAATTCAAATTACTAAAATACCCCCAAAGTTCCCTTTAATTACGAAAATGCCATTGGCCTAAAAACCTATAAAAACCCTAACCCACACACCCCTCTCTCATTCCCACTCCCTCACAGCCACCACCGTACGCCGTCGGCCGCCCAACTCCGGCACGACCTCCGCCCCGACCCCCTCTTCCCTCCGGCCAAGCCTCGCCGCCTGAGCCGCTCTGCTCCGCCGTGGCGAGCCACCGCAGCACCCACTCCCACACTACACCACAGCGGCTCCCCGACCTCCGACCGCCCACCACCGCCTCCCTAGCCCTCGCCGACCACCGCCACCACCCCCACTCGCCTCGCCACCTCCTCCTCCACCGACCTGACCTTCCCCCACCGCTCCACGACGGCCTCCGCCGCCGGCAACTCCCCCGCAAGCCACCACCGCCTCTCCCTGTCATCCTCCTCCCCCACCTCCCCGACGCTCCCCATCGCCACTCCGGCCACCCCCGACCTCCGCCACCACCACCAATCTCTCCGCCACCCTCCCCTCCTTCGATCCCTCCGCCTTGCCGGCCGTCTCCGCCGCTGCTCCGTCGCCGGCAAGCCCCGCAGGTTGCTGCTGCTGCTACTGCTGCCAGTAGCTACTGCTACTGCCGTTGCTCCTTCGGCCGGCCGCCGTCGACTCCGCCGCCGACCTTCCGCCGACGACTCGCCGTGGACCCCACCTGCCATCTCGTCAGGTATAAATACGCTATTATATACGTATTTATATATATATATGTATATGTATGTATATTTATATATATATATGTATATTAATATATATGGTTATATATATTAATATATATTATATAAATAATGTATAAATACAGTATATTATATGTATTATTATTATTATTATTATTATTATTATTGTTATTATTATATGTATATATTTCATATATATGTATATATATATATTAATATATTTTTATGTATATATATATGTATATATATATATATATCAATATATATATATATGTTATCATATATATATTATTATTATTATTTAGTATTTAATAAAAATAGTATATATATTTACTTAATATATATATATATGTATTTTGTTCATTTTACATATATATATGTATTTTGTGTATATATAAATATGCATTTTCATTTATGATTTTCCTTACTTATAAATATATATATATTTATATATATATAATTATAATATATATATGTATACTATATATATCATATATATACAAGTATTTATATTATATATATTTGTATATGTTATATAAATTCTACTATAATGTATATATGTATATTATGCACTCTTTTTCTTTTATTTAATTCTGTACTTAATTTCCTGCACCTATTTATATAAATATATCTATATATATATATATATATATATATATATATATATATATATATATATATATATATATATATATATATATATCTATATGTACATAATATAACATATTATTAATATGTTATATTTATACTATGTATTATTATTTAATACAGCTTATATTCATATGTATATTCTTTAAATTCATATATTATATTGTACAGTGGTCACATATAGACCCTGATATTGCTGAACAATACAGCATTTATATATGTATTTAAATTCCTGCAATATCATTTTATTTTATCTATATATATTTATATCAGTGGATACCCTCTGATAATATTATAGTACTATATATAAACAGTGGATATACCCTGCTATTATATAATTTACATTCCGGCATCCTCTTTTCTGAATATATATATGCTATATATATATATATACTACTACTACATACTATATCTATAAGTATATATATATACTATATATATATATATATATGTGGTGTGTATCCTATATATACATAGGTATATATACTTTTATATTATACCCTGATAATTCACGAACCTGTATATTTTTAACAGAGAATATCTCCAGTACAACCAGTGACCCCTGTCACAAGCAACTGCAAACCTGACTGTGAGATCAGGTTACCAACACTATCAGGGAGTAGGCAAGTATACCTTGCCAAGTTTACTGTTAAATATTGTTTATTGTTATTATTGCTGAATTTCAAATGAACTGTTAAATGTTATTCTTGTAAATTTGCAAATAAACAATATGTATCTGAGATTGCCTTGGGTACAGTCAACAGATACGTTGACTTAGTGTAATCAACTTAGTAGTTACAGACTTACCAAAAATTGTGAGGATATCCTGATATTCTCCTAGACCCTATCACGAGAACACGCAACATGGTTGCAATGCATATTGGGATGCGAGCTGCGTATTTGACTAGCTACCAGTACGTGTGACCGCATCACGGATTAGAATAATTCAGGAAATATACGACTTGACCTTTAGTTACATTGGGAGGGGAGAACAACTAAAATACGTATGGGACACCCACCTCTTTACCATGTGCCGCACTCGACGGAGTGATACGGATGATATAGATATGTATTCATGTGACCATTCTCATCGTAGATGGAAAATTGTATAGTGCCCTTGAACGGGGGCATATGTGGCATATACTAGCCTGTCACTACAGATTGGTGAATTACGTCAGCATATGTCTAGCCACACTTTTCCCATACGTACTAGGTTGTCTCAAATTGCATTTCACTTAGATGGTTAGCACCCTGTATTTATTTAAATTATTTATTCAGTATTTACATTACATGGCATGTCATTTTTCTGTATCTTGTTACGTCCCTCTGAGGACCTGGTTCCCTGCCAGGTTTAGCTGAGACATTCCACCCCACAGTACCTGGAACTGGACAGGAATCTGGACATGCCTCGGAGACGGAGTTAGAGGAGATGCCGTCAGAGTCTACCTGAGTACCCTGGAGTTGGAGCTACATATTTTGAGGATGTTGTGCTAGTTTATCTTATTTCACTCCTGCTTACTTTTGTAGTGGGATTGTTCCCACCTGACTTTATTTGGGTTGTATATGACATTTCCGATTTAGCATCTATATATATATTCAGCACTTTCCCTGTTATTCTTGTGGATGAGATAGATTTACCTGTATTTAGACTTGTAGTATTTTAGGACAGCGTAGCACATCACTTCGGGTCCATTAAATTGGGTAAACCCTTAGTGACGTGTCAGCTGGCCAGTGACACGTGGCCTAGTTCCGTATATTTTTGGGACTGGGGCGTGACAATATATATATATATATATAAGGAAAAGAAAGAAAAAGAAATGGATAAAGGAAAGAAAATAAAATAAAATAAAAACAAATAAATCCTAATGATCTACCCCCCCCCCCCCCTCTTACGAATTCAACCCGAAACACTTATGAACCCGTTAAGCCCCTTTAGGAACATAGCAGCAGCCAATTCTAATTCCCCCTCCCCCCCCCCCCCCCGCGTTAGCCTATTTCCCTCTCTCCCTTTTGCTATATATAATACCATCTCTTCATCATTCAACACAAAACCCTAACCCTAATTCTTCTCTCGTTCTTCCCATATGACCCCGACGTCACCGAGCCACCGCGCCCAGCCGCCATCGACGACCATCCACGGCCGCCCGTCGACGTCCGCGCCCCCGCGCAAGTGCACGTGCACAACATTTTGATCAACAGCGAAGCCATGTTCATGCTCCGTTTTTCGTGCCACCGCTCGACCAAACTCGACCCCGTCTTCTCCGGTATGATCCTCACCTAACCCTCTTCAATATTTGTATGTTAGTTGACCTCGAACAGCACGTAACCCTAGGCGAAAACAGCGTCCAAGTTGACGGAAAAAGACCACTTTTTGGTGTCGCAGAAAACTGCGGTGACCACCTATGTTCCCGGGTTCGTATCTCCTACCACAGAGATCTGAATCCGATTTTTCTTTTTTGGTATGCGGAGACCACTTGACCTAGTTTAATTTTTGTTAATTAATATTAGATTATTAACTGCTGTAGTTAGAATTAAATTCGTTGGAAAATCCCAAAAATACAATTTTTTCAGATTTCCAAAATTTGGAAAACGGAGTGCCCCGCCAAACGGGACCGCCCCGCCGTGTACCAAGTGTACCAAACGGTGCGCGCAGTGTACCCGGACATGTGAGAGTTCGCAAAAACTGATTCGAACGCGTGTAAGCGTCGGAATCAGCCCGTATCCGCGGACAAATCCTGTGTCGCAAATTTTGCGAAAGTCGCACGCATTTTGTGCACGCATGTCAGATTGCGACGAAACTTGCACTACTGGATTCGTGGTAACGCGCTGGTCCTGTGACCCAATTTTTACGCAATTCTGAGACAGTTGACCAAGTCGCCAATTGGCGGGCTCCACGGTTGACTTTTTGGGCGAAATTATGTTCGGTCCATCGGAATCCATATTTGGATATACCGTTGGATTTCATATTGACATCTAGAGTTTGTTTGACCTATAATTTGTCCTATTTAGAGACTGTTACCCTTGGCACATTTTTCGGTGCAAAGTGGGCCACACGTGGACCCCACTTTTATTTGAAATTACCGTTTTGCCCCTGTGTCCAAATTGGACGAAAGAGAAGTACTTTCTAGTTATTTTGCTTATTCTGGGAACGTTGGTGATATCTATTTCAGCATCCGGAGACATTTGTTCTGAGGCCGTAGCTTCTGATCCTGTGTGCTTGACTTCTGGACAGTACACCTTGCAGCTTTCTTACCAGACAAGATACCTTGCCAAATTGCTTACAGTATTTTGCATGCTTAGTATATTTCTGTATATTTATTGTATTTTTATTTATTTATTGTATGTGTAGTTTCTTTCAGTCATTACTATATATTAGATATGTTGACACACACTTTGTAGTGCCTCAAATCCCGATCCGACCGGGATGTGCACTACGTAATTGGGCTTGTGGCTAGTCCGTTTGAGTCATAACTTAGAACTTCGGCATCTTCTTGCCACGGACGAAATGCGATGATCCTTTCCAACTCATGGAAAGGCCTCTATTGAAACGAGTCCAATAGTTTTCGTGTTTGGTTGCTTGGTTTTCTTGATTGCCGCTTTGGGATTTGATTTGGTGTTGCTTTCGATTTGCTTGGTTTTCGCTGCTGGTTTTATCGTTTGGAGCTTTGATTCTTGGGGAGTTCGGCAAGGAAGGATAGGCAAGATTCTAATTGGTGCTCGTGCTGTGCAGGTCCGCGTAACTGACGTTTGATCGTCGCTAGGCGGGAATCTTTGTTTCAGCTACCTTTTCCTTAACCAGTGAGTGGTTTGGACCCTTCTTTCCTACTTCTTCACGCCAACATCTTTAATGTTTCAAACGTTCACTCGATGATGCCCGGTTGGACGCCTAGGAAATCCTTGCCACAATGCATGCCAGCCACTAAGAAAGGAACAGGGGATTTTCGTAGACTAATATTTCTATATGCTTGCACACCTTATAACTGAGTTTGTTTATAATGGGGATTGGTTGTGGATGGTGGCCTAGTGCCTCGGACGGAGTTTGGACCTATGGGATATCAAAATCGGAACACCGCGTTGAGAAAATATGAACTGTTGCATGAGATATATATTGCTGCTTAACTTCTTTAGTTTCAATCGATGCATTGTATGATATATGAATTGTTCATGCATTTGCATGGTCTGGGACAACTTGTGCACAAGGTTTATCATTTCCTCGAAACGGCTTTCCGGGGCACTGGAACCGTATCGATCCGGAGGGAAATATTTGATTCGTGCTCGTCACGATGCATTGCGGGACCTCCAGCAGGGCTTGCTACCCGGGCTGATAGGGCGCGCCGCTAATGCTTGAATATGTTCCTAAGGTGTCGATCACACCAATGACCGCATAGACTAGAACACATGCTAATCTATTGTCTTGTGCAGATGGTAAGTATACTTGTGTTTCGTTGCAGGGAAGGCGTGCATCGGTTGAGTAAGCAATCGATGCACTGGTTGGATTCGCTATTATTTTCATTCCTATCAAAACATGCAACTGATATGAATTGAATTCACTTGCCTCTTTATAGAAGTCATCTTAATGCATGCTCGCCCCTAATAAGCTAGTGTCGATTTAGTCGAGTGGGTTCATCCCGCTCACCAGTACAAGTTGAGTACTGACCCACGTTGTGGGCAACTATTTCAGGCACTCAGACGGTGCAACGCTAGTGGATAGACGAGGAGGCGTTAGGAGCACCTCTATTTTGAAGTATAGTTGGAGTCAGATCATTTTGGAGGCTTGGACTTTCAACCTATACAAGGGCGTAATGTATGAACGACGTGGACTATCTGATGGAGCGCGCCCTGCCTTTTGAGTTTATCTTTTGTAATGCAAATCAAGTAGCCGAGAGGCGCATCAATGTAAACTCTATGTAAATTACTCTGAATTATCAATGAAAAAGCATGTTTCTTCCTGCACTGTGTTCAAATCTCTGTGAATGTGTTTTATAAATTGTGTTTCAAAATGGGTTCCTATAACTGCAAGTTCTTGCCTTGTACGAGCGCAACTCCAGGCTCGTACGGCATCACGCCCCAAGCGAGGATGAATCGGTTCCGTAAAGGATCAAGCGAGGACGATCGACCCTTTCGGGATCGGGGTGTGACATATTGGTATCAGAGCCTAGGCTTTACTTCCTTGGGATTTCAAAAGATTATAAAGGAGTTTGATGCGCCTCTCAATTGAGTTGCGTTCGGCGTCCGCTGCATGGGAAGAGTCGCTTATACAATGAGCCCATAGATATAAAATCTATCGTTTTTGGAGTGTTAACAAGCTACTCTCTTTTGTAGCCATGGCTAAGAAGAACACTGCAACTGCCAGCAGTGCTCAACCCATTCAGAGCGATCCAGCAAGCTCTGGAGAATCCGGAGGAGCGGGTTCAACCGGAATGGCGGAACGGCTTATGCACCTCATGGAGGCGCAGCAGCAACAAGCTGTTACCCAACAAGCTAACATACAAGCGCAGTTTGCTTCTCAACAGAAGCAAATGGATACAATGATGCAACTGATTGCATCCCTGGCACCGAGCAACGGGACATCCGCAGCAACGCCTGTCACGCCTCCAGCCGTGGCGGTAGAAGATGAGTCAGAAGAGACTCAGCCTACAGCAAGGAACTCCTGCCGAGCAGCTGAGTTTACAAAAATGCATCCCCCTACGTTCAACGGACGAGCGGAGCCGGACGTGGTTTTGGGGTGGATTGCTAAGCTGGAAGGACTTTTCAACCTGGTTGGCATCCGGGGATCCAAGCGAGTTGCCTGTGCATCGGTTCAGCTGGAACTGCGTGCGCATGATTGGTGGGAGGCAACGAAGCAAGGAATTTACGATGCCAATCCCAACTGCAAGATTACTTGGGAAATGTTCAAATCTGCATTCATTGAACAGTATATTCCCCGAGCAGTCCGGCAGCAAAAGGAAGACGACTTCAGCAACCTGGTCCAAGGAAGTCTGTCTGTGGATGATTATGATTCAGTATTCGCTAAGCTAGCAAAGTTTGCTGGGCAATTCTTGCCTAATCAGCAGGCGTGGTGCTATAGATTTCAGAAAGGTTTGAATGACGATTTACGTAGGGACGTCATCAACCAAAGATGCCAAACATATAGGGAATGTTATGAAGCGGCTCTGAACAGCGAACGGATCTTCGGGCGCCCTCTCCCAAAGACCGAGGTGCAAACCCCCCGTGCCAATAACAATAAGCGTCCTCATGAAACGGGAGGGTCTGGAGCACACAAGCGCTCGCACACGTCTGATAATAGGGGCCAATCCCAATCACTGAACTGCAGCCGGTGCGGCAAATCAGGGCATAAAGTGAATGATTGTCGGGTTCAAGGATGTTTTAAATGTGGTCGCCTGGGTCACAAACAGTTTAACTGCAGAGAGGGCAAGCCAAATCAGAATAATGGAAATCAAAACAAAGGGCCTCCAGCAAGTGATGCCAATGCTGTGCCAGTAAATCCACAACGCCAGGGTGCTCAGGGCCGAGTCTATGCATTGACTCGGGATGAGGCATCTGTATCCGACACTGTTGTAACAGGTACTCTACTATACCGAGAATTACCCGCTAGAGTCTTATTCGATTCAGGTGCTACGCATAGTTTCATATCTGCTGATTTTACTGTTGAGCATAAATTAGCTTCTACTGCTTTAAATATGAACCTTTGCGTAAGTACCCCTTCGGGAATCGATATGCCCGCCCATGCGATCTGTAGGGATGGTTACATTTGCATCGGAGGTAGGAAGCTTTCCTTAGATGTCATTGTACTAGACATCAAGGATTATGATATTATTCTCGGTATGGACTGGTTGGGTGCTTGCCATGCCACAATCGAGTGCGCGGAGAAGCGAGTCGTATTTCGTCTACCCGGCGAGGCAGACTTCTACTATTCGTGCAGCGCTGCACCGAAGACGGCAATGGTGATATCAGCAATTTCGGCTAGGCGTATGTTGCATTCGGGCTGTGAAGGGTACTTAGCTTCTGTTCGAGACACCCGGCGGGAATGTGCAGATGCAGCTCAGGCTGAAGTCATTGCAGATTTTCTCGACGTGTTCCCAGACGAGCTGCCTGGAATGCCTCCTGATCGTGAGATCGAATTCAGCATTGACACTTTTCCGGATTCGCGACCGATATCAAAGGCACCTTATCGCATGGCCCCAGCAGAGCTTAAGGAACTTAAAGTTCAGTTGCAAGACCTGTTGGACCGAGGATACATTCGTCCAAGCGTTTCTCCGTGGGGCGCTCCGGTGCTGTTCGTGAAAAAGAAAGATGGATCCATGCGGCTGTGCATTGACTACCGAGAACTGAATAAAGCGACCGTGCGGAATCAGTACCCTTTGCCAAGAATAGATGACTTATTTGATCAGTTGCAAGGTGCAAGAGTTTTCTCTAAAGTTGATCTCAGGTCAGGGTATCACCAGTTGAAAATCAAATCAGAGGATATTCAAAAATCTGCTTTCAGAACCCGTTACGGACACTATGAGTTCCTCGTGATGTCGTTCGGTTTGACGAACGCCCCTGCAGCTTTCATGGATCTGATGAACCGCGTATTTCGGCCGTTTATGGATAAGTTTGTAGTCGTGTTCATAGACGACATACTAATCTATTCCAAGAACGAGGCGGAGCACAAAGAACACCTGAAGATCGTGCTGCAGACATTACGAGACCATCAGTTGTTCGCTAAGCTCAGCAAGTGTGAGTTCTGGTTGAACAGCGTGGCGTTCCTTGGTCATGTCATCTCGGCCGAAGGCGTCGCCGTAGACCCGAAGAAAATAGAAGCGGTGGTGGACTGGAAGCAACCTACGTCAGCCAGCGAAGTTCGAAGCTTTCTGGGCCTTGCGGGATACTACCGTAGGTTCGTGAAGGACTTCTCTAAACTGGCCTCGCCTATGACTCGCCTTACTCAGAAAGGGATTGCATACGAATGGGGTGATGACTGCGAAGCCAGCTTTCGGGAACTTAAGCGGCGTCTTGTTTCAGCTCCGATCCTTGCACTTCCAGATGGGGTAGAAGAGTTTCAGATATACAGCGACGCTTCAGGACTCGGCTTAGGGTGTGTGCTCATGCAGAGGGACAAGGTAATATCGTACGCCTCCAGGCAACTGAAGCCGCACGAGAAGAACTACCCGACGCATGACTTGGAATTGGCGGCGATTGTATTTGCTTTGAAGTTGTGGAGGCATTATCTTTATGGTGTTGCTTGCAAAATCTTCACAGATCACAAGAGCCTCAAGTATCTTTTTACCCAGCGGGAATTGAACCTCCGGCAG
Source organism: Iris macrosiphon (assembly GCA_036927795.1). Taxonomy (NCBI): domain Eukaryota; kingdom Viridiplantae; phylum Streptophyta; class Magnoliopsida; order Asparagales; family Iridaceae; genus Iris; species Iris macrosiphon. The sequence continues at coordinate 13,108,983 of JAYESA010000013.1, forward strand.
CGGCGTTGGCTAGAACTTATTAAGGACTATGACCTAACGATCGCGTATACTCCGGGCAAGGGAAACGTCGTTGCTGATGCTCTGAGTCGGAAGCACGTGGGCTCGTTATCTATTGACAACCGTTTACTTCGAGATCTTGAGGCGATGGGCATCGAGTTTCGAGTTCGACATCCAGGAGTGCAGCTGGCACCACTCCATCTTGAACTGGGTTTACGTGGTAGAATCAAATCAGCTCAGGAGGGCGATCAGTTCTTAGCGAAGGTGCGCGGATTGATCTCGGCGGGGAAGACGTCTGACTTTGTGGCAGGCGAAGATGGGGCCTTACAGATGAAAGGGAGGCTATGTGTCCCTAACGACCCAGAACTCCGAAGGGAAATTATGGCAGAAGCACACTACGCGAAGTATTCTTTACATCCGGGGAGCACTAAGATGTACAAGGACTTGCGCGGGACCTTCTGGTGGCACGGTATGAAGCGGGATGTGGCGACCTTTGTGTCACAGTGCATGGCCTGTCAACAGGTGAAAGCTGAGCATCAGAGGCCCGGCGGGGAACTGCAGAACCTCGCTATTCCCGAGTGGAAATGGGACAACATCACTATGGATTTTATTGTGGGATTTCCGAAGACGCCACGGGGGCACGATGCGATTTGGGTCATAGTTGATCGTTTGACCAAATCAGCCCACTTTCTTCCCATAAAAGTTACTTGGAGCGTCGATCGGTTAGCACAAATTTACATAGATGAGATCGTCCGATTACACGGAGTACCTGCCTCAATCGTCTCTGACCGTGACGGACGCTTCTTATCTCGTTTCTGGACTAGTCTACAAGCTGCTTTGGGAACCAAGCTACAGTTCAGTACCGCATACCACCCGCAGACTGATGGACAGACAGAGAGGACAAATCAGATACTCGAAGATATGTTACGGCTGTGTGCTATTGATTTAAAGACTAGTTGGGACACGCATCTTCCTTTGGCAGAATTTGCGTATAACAACAGCTACCAATCAAGCATCCAGATGGCACCGTACGAAGCACTATATGGGCGAAGGTGTCGATCTCCAATCTGTTGGGACGAAGTCGGCGAGCGGCAGGTACTCGGGCCAGAGCTGGTAGAGCAGGCAGTTGAAAAAGTTCGCTTGATTCGGGAAAGACTCCGCACAGCGCAGAGCCGACAGAAAAGTTATGCTGATGCACATAGAAGACCCTTGGAATTCTTGGTCGGGGATCATGTCTTCTTGAAAGTGACGCCGATGCGAGGTGTGATGCGTTTCGGCGTGAAGGGCAAACTGAGTCCCCGGTTTGTCGGCCCCTTTGAGATACTAGAACGAGTTGCAGCTGTGGCATACAGAATAGCACTACCTCCCGCCTTGGCAGAAGTGCATGACGTATTCCATGTTTCCCAACTACGGAAGTATGTGCATGACCCAAGTCATGTGGTTAGTTTTGTACAGTTGGAACTGCGCGCGGACTTGTCATACTCAGAAGAACCGGTGCAGATCCTGGATCGTAAGGAAAAAGTACTTCGCAACCGTACGATGTCCTTGGTTCGCGTGCTGTGGCGGAACCATTCGGCTGGGGAATCAACCTGGGAAATGGAATCGGAGATGAAGGAGAAGTACCCTTCATTGTTCATTCAGTCGGAGGTAGGGCCTTGTTCTTACGTTTCGGGTCGGCCTTGTTCTTAAGTTTCGGGTCAAAACTTTTTCTTAGTGGTATATTATGTAGTGCCTCAAATCCCGATCCGACCGGGATGTGCACTACGTAATTGGGCTTGTGGCTAGTCCGTTTGAGTCATAACTTAGAACTTCGGCATCTTCTTGCCACGGACGAAATACGATGATCATTTCCAACTCATGGAAAGGCCTCTATTGAAACGAGTCCAATAGTTTTCGTGTTTGGTTGCTTGGTTTTCTTGATTGCCGCTTTGGGATTTGATTTGGTGTTGCTTTCGATTTGCTTGGTTTTCGCTGCTGGTTTTATCGTTTGGAGCTTTGATTCTTGGGGAGTTCGGCAAGGAAGGATAGGCAAGATTCTAATTGGTGCTCGTGCTGTGCAGGTCCGCGTAACTGACGTTTGATCGTCGCTAGGCGGGAATCTTTGTTTCAGCTACCTTTTTCTTAACCAGTGAGTGGTTTGGACCCTTCTTTCCTACTTCTTCACGCCAACATCTTTAATGTTTCAAACGTTCACTCGATGATGCCCGGTTGGACGCCTAGGAAATCCTTGCCACAATGCATGCCAGCCACTAAGAAAGGAACAGGGGATTTTCGTAGACTAATATTTCTATATGCTTGCACACCTTATAACTGAGTTTGTTTATAATGGGGATTGGTTGTGGATGGTGGCCTAGTGCCTCGGACGGAGTTTGGACCTATGGGATATCAAAATCGGAACACCGCGTTGAGAAAATATGAACTGTTGCATGAGATATATATTGCTGCTTAACTTCTTTAGTTTCAATCGATGCATTGTATGATATATGAATTGTTCATGCATTTGCATGGTCTGGGACAACTTGTGCACAAGGTTTATCATTTCCTCGAAACGGCTTTCCGGGGCACTGGAACCGTATCGATCCGGAGGGAAATATTTGATTCGTGCTCGTCACGATGCATTGCGGGACCTCCAGCAGGGCTTGCTATCCGGGCTGATAGGGCGCGCCGCTAATGCTTGAATATGTTCCTAAGGTGTCGATCACACCAATGACCGCATAGACTAGAACACATGCTAATCTATTGTCTTGTGCAGATGGTAAGTATACTTGTGTTTCGTTGCAGGGAAGGCGTGCATCGGTTGAGTAAGCAATCGATGCACTGGTTGGATTCGCTATTATTTTCATTCCTATCAAAACATGCAACTGATATGAATTGAATTCACTTGCCTCTTTATAGAAGTCATCTTAATGCATGCTCGCCCCTAATAAGCTAGTGTCGATTTAGTCGAGTGGGTTCATCCCGCTCACCAGTACAAGTTGAGTACTGACCCACGTTGTGGGCAACTATTTCAGGCACTCAGACGGTGCAACGCTAGTGGATAGACTAGGAGGCGTTAGGAGCACCTCTATTTTAAAGTATAGTTGGAGTTAGATCATTTTGGAGGCTTGGACTTTCAACCTATACAAGGGCGTAATGTATGAACGACGTGGACTATCTGATGGAGCGCGCCCTGCCTTTTGAGTTTATCTTTTGTAATGCAAATCAAGTAGCCGAGAGGCGCATCAATGTAAACTCTATGTAAATTACTCTGAATTATCAATGAAAAAGCATGTTTCTTCCTGCACTGTGTTCAAATCTCTGTGAATGTGTTTTATAAATTGTGTTTCAAAATGGGTTCCTATAACTGCAAGTTCTTGCCTTGTACGAGCGCAACTCCAGGCTCGTACGGCATCACGCCCCAAGCGAGGATGAATCGGTTCCGTAAAGGATCAAGCGAGGACGATCGACCCTTTCGGGATCGGGGTGTGACACACTTGACACTTAGTATCATGAGAGGACAATCATTAGGCGTATGGGCTTTTAACCGCTCTGGTAAACCGTAGTATATAGCTCACACTACGGGCGTGTGTCGCGCTGGTCGCTACCCCCGCGGTATGTCGATTTCTGGAGTCTCGTTGGTTGCTACCCCCGCGGTATGTCGATTCTGATGTCCATTGACGGGTGTGTGAGTTATGAGGTAGATCGAGTAGCCTACCCTTGCCCATACATCGAAAAGTTGTCCTAATTTGCATTCATATATATTGTCTTGTACAGCGTACTTACATATTTTCTACCTATTATGCATGTTTACTGTATTTAAATTGGCTTGCTTCTATGTATCTTGTTACGTCCCTTTGAGGTCCTGGTCCCTTTCCAGGTGTATCTGTTCTTGAGTATTCGCAGGAGCGCAGATTTGGATGGTTACATATATTTCGGGGATGTCTTCTCTTCGAGCCCCGTGGTCGTTAGCTGGTATTCTTATATTGTCTTTATTGTGTTATACTTTCCCATTCGAGTTGGTAGTGGATTTATTTCCATCCAACTATCATCCTTAGATACTTCTTATTGAGATCTAGTTATATAGATGTTGGTTATTTATTTATATTGATTTTCTGTGGATGAGATTTAGATTATATCCTGTGACTTGTGACATATGTTTATACCACTTGTGGATTTGATATTCATATTACAGTGTACGTATGTGTTATGGTTTTTATATATTGGAGTTGCCATATCTATACGGTAGGCATGCTTATGTGTCCTAGTCCTACATATTTTTGGGACTGGGGCGTGACAGCAGGTTCGCCTGCTCCAGTGCGGTCACTATACTGTTTCGTAAATTCTCTGTCTCGTGACGCTGAGCCTCTTGTTGAATCTGTTGTTGATCTTGCATCATTGCGTAGATAACTTGAAATATCTGATGTCCGTCCATAGCCTGCCCTTGTGGGAATACTGGCATTGGTGGAAAAAACTGCGACGGAGGTGGAATGTCATCTCGCCAAAATATAGGAGCATGCTGATTTGCTTGATTGCTTCGGTGAGTGGAGAGATCTTCCCTTAATGGCGTCACTTTATCTTCTCCGTAGGTGGCTACAGCACTGTCATGCCCCAGTCCCAAAAATACGTAGGACTAGGACACGTAAGCATGCCAGCCGTATGAATATGGCCCTCCAATATATGAAAATCCTATCACACGTACGCTGTAATATGAATAACAATTCACATATGGTAAACATATATATCACAGAGCATAATTAAATCTCATCCACATAAATCATATATAAATAAATGACTAGTATCTATGAACTAGATCTCAATATGAGGTATCTCAAGATGACAGTCGGATGGAAACAAATCCACCGTCGAACTAGAATAAAGAATAAACAAGATAAATACAATATAAATACAACCTCTAACAATCACGAGGCTCGAAGGGAAGACCATCTCGGAATGTAAGTAACCAGTCCGGATCTGCGCTCCTGCGAATACTCATAAACAATACACCTGAAAAGGGACCAGGTCCTCAGAGAGACATAACAAGATACATAGAAGCATGCCATAAAGTAAATACTGAATAAATAATGGGGTGCGCTAACCATCTAAGTGAGTACAAATTTAAGGACAACTTTGAGTGTATGGGAAAGTGTAGGCTAGACATATGCTGATGTAATTCACCAATCGTGACAACTGGCTAGTATATGCCACATATGTCCCCATACAAGGGCGCTGTATAACGTCCATCTCCGAAGAGCATGGCATCTGCATAATATAATGTCCATACCGCTCCGAAGAACGGGGCATCTGCATAATATATAACGTCCAAACCGCTCCGAAGAACGGGGCATTTTCATAATATATAACGTCCATACTGTTCCGTCGAATGGGGCATCTGCATAGAGGAAGTGGGTGTCCCATACGCCTACTAGTTGTCCTCCACGCCCAATGATCTATGCATGTTGTATCCACAACACGCTTCAGCTACTACGCCGCGGCGTCGTAACTCTGGCTCACAGTCTATCGTTAGAACAATAGTCCAACCTTACAACCAAACAAGGACAAGGATTGGACCATCGTACCACGATAGTCTATGCTCCTCCTACTAATAACTGTTAAGTCTTCTAACATGCATTACTATTAGCAGTTATACCCTATCAGTCGCACTCCTACACGTTCAAGTGGCCAACCACATACGCAAGTCCGTGCCCTACATGAGACTCACAACACGTGTAAGAAATATGTCAAGGCCTGGGGAGTCATACCGATAACTCCACAACTTTAGGTGGGTCTACTAGACACTAGGTCAGACACAAGTCCTAACGTCAACGCATTCGTTGACTGCACCCGAGTCTCTCTCGGACGTGCACAGTTTATATAATCTACAACAATAAACATGCAACTAAAATAATAACTGAATTTAAACAGTACAACAAGGCAAGGTATATGTAAACACCCTAAAATTTTCAGTTATTTAAAATCAATTTTTGGGAATTTTCTGCAATTTTTCAGGAATTAACAGAGGTGCTGTGTTGATTACATAATTTTTAATTGCTAATAAATAATATTAAAATGTAATGAAAATATGATTTTATGGTGTAAAATAGAAAACCGGACTTAGGATAATTTTTTTGGATTTTATTGGGCCTCATACCTATTTTTTATACCCAAAAACTATTTAAACTAATTATTAATTAATTAATTGTTATTGTTATTATTATTATTACTATTATTATTATTTTTGTTCTTTTCGGTCCGGCCCGGCCCAGTGGGCCGAAGCCCAGCCCAGCCCAGCCCAGCCAGCCCTGGTTATCGGGTCGGGCGGGTCCGCCCAACCCGGAACCCGCCGCCCGACCCGCCACCCGCCTTCTCCCCACGAACGCGAGCCCCGCGTTTTCCGCCGCCCGCCGCGCGCCCAGCCGGCCACGATTTCCCCCGCGCCGCGCCTGACCCGCCCACGTCGCCCTCGCCTCCGCCCTTCACGGCCTCGCCCCCGCCACCTCGGCCTCCCTCTCCCCTATAAATCTCTCCCCCTTCCTCCCTCTTCCGCCTCCCCATCCCCGCTGCCGGAACCCTCCGACGACCCCCGAGACTCGCCGCCCTCCTCCAGAAACCACCACCTCCGCCGCCTCCCTCTTCCTTCCCCGCCGTGAGCCACCACGACCCCGACCCCGGCCTCCAGAAACCACCAGCCCTCCTCCTTCTTCTCCCCGCTGCTCGAGCCGCCTCCGGCGACCCTCTGCCAGCGCCGCCCGCGTCCCGAGCCCCCGGCGACGCCGTCCCCGGCTCCCTCCGCCGCCAGCGCCGCCTTAGCCGCCTCCGCCGTGTCCGCCAGCGAGCCCTAGGCCGGACACGATTCAACCCTAGCAGTGGACACGTCCAGGACACAGGATACGTGTCGGACACTGAAAACCTATTTTCGAGGAGCCCCGTTCAGGTACTCGTATCTCATACCTCGTAGCTCCGATTTCGATCCCATAAATTGCAACGCGTAGCCTGTATGACCCTCTCGGTGCCCGGATAAACCGCTCGGGGCATCGCGCCCTGTGGTGATCGCACAGGACGATCCAAAAACAGGAAAAACCAGACCATGTTTCACCCCGGAACTGAGTACACCCCGCCAAACGGGACGACTTGGTCGCGTGCGGTCTTCACAGATACATGCGCGACGTCGATACGGACGTGTGGGATCTCGCAGAAGCTGATTCGGGTGTACGTGCACACCGGAATCAACGCGTATCCGCGGACATCGCCCCGTATCTGACTTTTCTGTATTTCACCCTAACTTCGTGCACACACGTCGGATCGAAACAAAACTTGCGCCATCGGACTCATAGCGATACGCTGGTCCTGTGACCCAAGTTTGGTTCAATTCTGAGAACGTTGACGAAATCGCGTGTCGCGGGCCCCACAGGCCCCACTCGACGGGCGATTTTGTGCTCGGCTTATCGGAATTCAATTCTGAAAGTTCCATTGGGTTCGTATCAGCGTTCCTGACCTGTTGACACTAAGTTTGGTGAAATTGGAAACCGTTGACCCTGACACATTTTTCGGTGCAAAGCGGGCCCACCGGTGGACCCCGTTTTGACCCGAAATTGCCGTTTTAGCCCTTGACTCCAAATCGGACTCAAGGACAGGCGTTCCTAGCTATTTGATACCTTCTGAGCATGATGGTAATATTTATTTCAGCAATCGGAGACATATCTGGAAATTTCCCAAGAACAGAACCGTATTGGAATCCAAACATCAGGCAAGTGTACCTTGCCAAAACTTGCAGTTTTTGCTAAATATTCCTTGGCTTAGTTATACATCAGAGGGCAAGTATACCTTGCCAACTTTACAGTCTTGTTGCATATTTCCTTGTTTTAATTATAACTGTTGTACATGCTTAACCTAGGACCGTGTGACGTACTTAGCGTCCGATTATCAGTCGGTTGTCAACCCCGCACGCGGTGTTGGGTACGTCACCTAGAGATGGACATTTCGGACCCTTTACTTTCTCGTACTTGTCTTATCAAGTACATCATAACCCAGGACACTTGACACTATTCATGAGACAGGATCTTCCCGAGATATTCGTGGTGATGCTGTATAGGATACAGGACTTGACAGAGATATGTTATTTATAGACAGTATGACTTGTTGCATTAGCTATAATCCCGCTGACATGGACATGAGACGTTATGGTCATGATATGCGTGATTACATTGGGTGGGGAGAGACACACAGGCTACAGGCTGTTTTATATATATATCCACTACCATTGTGAGGTTGTAGACTCTCCAGCAGAGCTAGACCATTTACCTGTTATTACTGCTACCGGCTCCCCAACACAGAGCTTGTAGCAGTCTCAGCCTGAGTTCTAGTGCTGCTCTCATATTGCATATCACTTAGCTGGTTATATAGTTTACCCAATTATTTGCTTATTGCTGCACTGCTTATTTTTTTGGCTTGTATTTTCTGTACCTTGCTATGTCCCCTGAGGACCTGGAATGGATTATGTCCCCAGGTTTAGCTGAGGAGCAGTACCCCGAGATATACGGGACGGGAGCTGAAGCTATTACTGGACTTGATACTGGAGCAGAACTGAACCCTGAAGACGAGGTGACTGCCGAAGACTTCTCCTGAGTACCTGATCCCGTACTCAGTATTTACTTTATGTTTATCTCTTTTGTTCCTGGCCTACTGAGCCAGAGTATTCAGACATATGTCGGATTGTTTCTCCGACCGACTTGTTGAGATTTGTTGCTACTTATTTCCATTTCATTATGCAGTTTATTTATTTATCTTTTATGGATGAGATTAGTGTGACTTGCAGTAGTAGACCTTCTTTACAGCTTAAGTGCGCCCTGATGGTTCCATTAAATTGGGTTGACCATCGGTGCGTGCTGCTGGCCATTGCCACGTGTTCAGTCCCTCGATATTTTGGGACTGGGGCGTGACATAGTTTTTGTGGTGGCCCATGCAGGTCCAAACTAAATTGTTCGGTTTCAACTTAGGGACCGAACAGGCCTGCAATAAGATAGGATAAGTTATAGGATCTCATCCATTGATTGAATCATTTTTGAATTCTATGTCGAATTCAATTTAATTGCTTGAATTGTATCCTGTTTTGATTCCTCTGTGCGTTCTCATTGTTTTCTTTTGATGCAGAGTAATGGATCCCAGAAGTGGTGATGAGAACCCCTTGGGTACACCGCCTGAAGCTGTGGTTACCTGTGAAGCTGGAACGATGCCAGATACCAGAGGACAATCCTCTCAGAGCAATCAATCTGGCCAGCCCAGTTCTAGGTTCAGGCGTGATGACATCCTGCCTCCTCCCCAGTTCCCTCCTACGATGCCTGTCTTTCCCCCAGGGCAGGCAATGGACGGACAGCAAATATTTCAGATGTTTTACGCCATGATGTAGGCCCAGCAACAGATCCAGCAGGAGGCCCAACGTCATGAGGCCGAGTACTTAAGGAACAGCCTAGTCGCAACATTGGAGCAGGCAAATCCACAATATAGGCGACCAGCGACGGGATCTATCACAGATTTCCGTCAACTCAAACCTCGTACCTTCTCGGGCAAGGAAGGACCAACTGAAGTTCATGAATGGCTTACGAACACGCAGCATCAGTTGGAGGCCGCTGAACTTCCAAGGGACAAGTGGATGATTGCCGTCAGGATGCAACTGACGGACAACGCGCACCATTGGTGGCTATCCGAAGAAAGGAGGCTCGGACATGATCAAGTCACCTGGGAGGAGTTCTCCAGACTCTTTCAGGAAATATACATCCCTGCTGTTGCTAGGTCAGAACTCCGAGACAAATTCAACCGCCTGATCCAGGAAAATATGTCAGTGGAGGAATATAACGCCAAATTCATTCGCCTGAGCCGCTTCGCCCCTTCTCTAATTCCTACCGAAGAAGAGAAGGCGGAGAAGTTCTTTGATGGACTCAGGTTCGAGCTCCAGAAGTTAATCGGATCTGTCGCGCCCACATCATACACCGACGTCGTTGCTGCAGCACGTCGTATGGAGCGCATTACTCGGAGGGAGTCAAGCCTGAAACGTCCATTCTCCTCAGCACCGTCTAAGTCATCACCTGGGGATTCTGTCAAACGACCCCAGAAGAACCTGCCTCAGAAAGCAGCATCAAAGAACCTACCTACTTGCCATTACTGCGGCAAAGTAGGACATATTGAAAGGGAATGTAGACGCAAGCTGGGACTCTGCCTGGTTTGCGGATCCGGACAACACTTCTCAAAGGACTGCTCGGAACGTCGAGAGGGAGTTCCGAATCGACCAGCTCCACCTGCACCTAAGCCAGCTCTTCCAGCTGGGGGAGCAACACAAACAGGAGCTGGAGGAGCCAGGCCACCACTACCACCTCAGGCAGCTTTGTTCCAGCAGGCTCGTCAGCAAAGGGGTCCCGCTCAGGGACGAGGTCAGGCATATGCACTAGCAGTCACAGAGGAAGCTACTGCAGGCGAAGTGATAGCAGGTACCATATTAGTAGCTTCAATTCCTGCTGTAGCTTTATTTGATTCTGGAGCCTCGCATTCATTTATTGCTGCTAGCTTCGTAGCCACACATAGAGTAGCTACCGCACCTCTCTCGAAGATGAAGAGAATTCTCACGGGAGGTGAAATTATCCCGGTTAGTGATATCTGTAGATCATGTTCGGTAGTAGTCTGTGGCCGAGAGATGCGAGCCCAATTTTTGATCTTTTCTATGTCTGATTATGATGTTGTACTTGGTATGGACTGGTTAAGTCAGTACCATGCGACTCTGGATTGCCGGCTTGGAAAAGTGATATTTAGACCCCCTAGCCATCCTGAGTTTGAATTTCTTCAGGGAGCTGTAGAGCAAGGTGTCCAGCCAACTCTTAGGGTATTATCTGTAGAAGAGGATTCAGGTTACCCAAGAGTCATATCGAAATTTGTGGATGTATTTCCCGACGACCTTCCAGGTTTACCACCTGATCGGGAGATAGAATTCATAATAGACCTAACTCCAGGAGCCGAACCTATCACTTCAACGGTATATCGGCTAGCATCTAAGGAGTTAGTGGAGTTGAAAGCACAAGTTGACGATCTTTTGGAGAAATGATTTATCCGGCCCAGTGTTTCACCATGGGGAGCACCCATACTTTTTGTACCAAAGAAGGACGGAACTGTACGCTTGTGCATTGATTACAGAGCCCGTAATGCTGTAACTGTTAAGAACCGGTACCCCTTACCACGCATTGATGACTTATTTGACCAATTAAGTGGTGCTAGGGTATTCTCAAAGATTGACCTTAGATCCGGTTATCACCAGATTAGGGTGAAGAAGGAAGATATCCCAAAGACGGCCTACAGGACTAAGTATGGACATTATGAATTCCTAGTAATGTCGTTTGGTTTAACCAATGCACCCGCCGTATTTATGAGTTTGATGAACGGAGTCTTCCATCAGTACTTGGATAAGTTCGTGGTGGTATTCATTGATGATATTCTAGTCTACTCCAAGGACCACGAAGAGCACGAGGAACGCCTCAGAATTGTGCTAGAGACATTGAGAAGGGAGAAGCTGTATGCCAAACTCAGCAAATGTGAGTTCTGTATGGACAAGGTGCCATTCTTAGGACATATCATCTCGGGAGAAGGACTGTCTGTGGACCCAGAGAAGGTCACTTTAATAGAAACTTGGCCTACCCCTACCTCTGTTGCAGAAGTGAGAAGTTTTCTTGGACTTGCTGGGTATTACCGGCGGTTCGTAGAAAATTTTTCAAGGATCGCAGAGCCGATGACGAAGCTGACACGGAAGGATCAGGAGTTCATATGGACGGAAGGATGCCAGAATGCCTTTGAAGAATTGAAGAGGCGTCTAATAACAGCACCAGTCTTGACTCTTCCCTCAGGGTCAGGAGGTTTTGTTGTTTATAGTGATGCGTCCGGTAGTGGACTAGGTTGTGTCTTGATGCAACATGGCAAGGTTATCGCTTATGCTTCGAGGCAGTTGAAGGTCCACGAGAAGAACTATCCAACCACGACCTGGAGCTAGCTGCAGTAATTTTTGCACTAAAAATCTGGAGGCATTATCTGTATGGAGAGAAGGTCGAAATATTCACTGATCATAAGAGCTTGAAGTATGTATATACTCAGAAGGAGCTCAACATGAGGCAAAGGCGTTGGCTTGAGTTGATGGTGGACTTTGACATAGATCTGTAGTACCACCCGGGGAAAGCAAATGTTGTAGCCGACGCCCTCAGCAGGAAACCCTCGGCTTATTTCTTAACGGAGCAGCCTCAGCTATTATAAGACTTACAAGATCTCCAGATAGAGGTTGTTTTACCTGGACAAAATAGCTTGCTGGCTAACCTCGAACGTTGACAAAATCGCGTCGCGGGCCCCATAGGCCCCACTCGACGGGCGATTTTGTGCTCGGCTCATCGGAATTCAATTCTGAAAGTTCCGTTGGGTTCGTATCAGCGTTCCTAACCTGTTGACACTAAGTTTGGTGAAATTGGAGATCGTTGACCCTGACACATTTTTCGGTGCAAAGTGGGCCCACCGGTGGACCCTGTTTTGACCCGAAATTGTCGTTTTAGCCCTTGACTCCAAATCGGACTCAAGGACAGGCGTTCCTAGCTATTTGACACCTTCTGAGCATGATGGTAATATTTATTTCAGTAATAGGAGACATCTCTGGAAATTTTCCAATAACAGAACCGTATTGGAATCCAAACATCAGGCAAGTGTACCTCGCCAAAACTTGCAGTTTTTGCTAAATATTCCTTGGCTTAGTTATACATCAGAGGACAAGTATACCTTGCCAACTTTACAGTATTGTTGCATATTTCCTTGTTTTAATTATAACTGTTGTACATGCTTAACCTAGGACCGTGTGACGTACTTAGCGTCCGATTATCAGTCGGTTGCCAACCCCGCACGCGGTGTTGGGTACGTCACCTAGAGATGGACATTTAGGACCCTTTACTTTCTCGTACTTGTCTTATCAAGTACATCATAACCCAGGACACTTGACACTATTCATGAGACAGGATCTTCCCGAGATATTCGTGGTAATTCTGTATAGAATACAGGACTTGACAGAGATATGTTATTTATAGACAGTATGACTTGTTGCATTAGCTATAATCCCGCTGACATGGACATGAGACATTATGGTCATGATATGCGTGATTACATTGGGTGGGGAGAGACACACAGGCTACAGGCTGTTTTATATATATATCCACTACCATTGTGAGGTTGTAGACTCTCCAGCAGAGCTAGACCCTTTACCTGTTATTACTGCTACCGGCTCCCCGACACAGAGCTTGTAGCGGTCTCAGCCTGAGTTCTAGTGCTGCTCTCATATTGCATATCACTTAGCTGGTTACATAGTTTACCCAATTATTTGCTTATTGCTGCACTGCTTATTTATTTGGCTTATATTTTCTGTACCTTGCTATGTCCCCTGAGGACCTGGAATGGATTATGTTCCCAGGTTTAGCTGAGGAGCAGTACCTCGAGATATACGGGACAGGAGCTGAAGCTATTACTGGACTTGATACTGGAGCAGAACTGAACCCTGAAGACGAGGTGACTGCCGAAGACTTCTCCTGAGTACCTGATCCCGTACTCAGTATTTACTTTATGTTTATCTCTTTTGTTCCTGGCCTACTGAGCCAGAGTATTCAGACATATGTCGGATTGTTTCTCCGACCGACTTGTTGAGATTTGTTGCTACTTATTTCCATTTTATTATGCAGTTTATTTATTTATCTTTTATGGATGAGATTAGTGTGACTTGCTGTAGTAGACCTTCTTTACAGCTTAAGTGCGCCCTGATGGTTCCATTAAATTGGGTTGACCATCGGTGCGTGCTGCTGGCCATTGCCACGTGTTCAGTCCCTCGATATTTTGGGACTGGGGCGTGACAGTATACTTGTCTGGCAAGAGAGCTGCAGAGTGTAACGTCCAGATGTCAAACACTAATAGTCAGAAACTACGGCCTCAGAATGAACGTCTCCGGATGCTGAAATAAACACCACCAACGTTCCCAGAATAAGCAAAATAGCTAGAAAATACTACCCTTTCGTCCAATTTGGACACAGGAACAAAACGATAAATTTTGGGTCAAACGGGCACCACATATGGGCCACCTTGCACCGAAAAGCGTGCCAAAGGTAAAGGTCTCTAAATGGGACAAATTATAGGTCAAACAAATTCAAAATATCAGTACGAACTTAACTGTATGTCCAAATGTGGATTCCGGTGAGCCGAACACAATTTTGCCCAAAAAGTCAACCGTGGGGCACGCCAATTGGTGACTTGGTCAACTGTCTCAGAATTGCGTGAATATTGGGTCACAGGACCAGCGCATTACCACGAGTCCAGTGGCGCAAGTTTTATCGCATTCTAACCAGCGTGCACTAAATGCGCATGACTTATGTAAAAGTTGAGACACGGGGGATTGTCCGCGGATACGGGCTAATTCCGACGCGCACACGCGTCCAAATCAGTTTCCGCAAAATCTCACACGTCCGGGTATACTGCGCGCACCTTTTGGTACACTCGATACACGACGGGGCGGTCCCGTTTGGCGGGGCGCACTCCGTATCGCAATTTCTGGAATTTGAGAAAAAAGTATATTTTCGGATTTTTCCAACTAATTTAATTCTACATACAGCAGTTGATAGAATAATATAAATGACAGAAATTAAACTAGGTCAGGTGGTCTTCGCATACCAAGAAGAAAAATCAGATTAGAATCTCTGTGGTGAGAGATACGCGTGAACAGGGGTGGTTGCAAAAGATTTTCTGAGATTCAAAATGTCTCGGGTTTTTATCGACTTGGCGTCGATTTTTACATAGGTTTGTGCGTGGTTCGAGATAAACCAATCTATAGGATGGGAAGGGGGATAGATGAGGATCATACCGGTGAAGACAGGGTCGAGTTTGGTCCAGCGAGGACGCGGGAAACTAGACGTGAACACATGTACGTTGTTCGATCAAATTCTGTCTCGCGCACGCGGTGTCGCGGTGATGGCCGGCGGTGGCGACTCCGGGCGGGGTCTGGCTGGCGGCGGCCGCGTGGCAGGGAGAGGGATGATTAGGGTTAGGGTTTGGGAAGTATAGTATATATATATATATATATATATATATATATATATATATATATATATATATATATATATATATATATATAGAGAGAGAGAGAGAGAGAGAGAGAGAGAGAGCGATAGAGAGGGGGCGTGAAGCCGCGGCCACGGGGGGGGGGGGGGGGGGGGGATACTCGCATGCTGCGACTGTTGCTAATATATATAGGGCGGGTGGGAAGTAAGTTATGGGTTAGAGTTCTTATTGGGTTTGGGTTCTTATGAGTTTTGGGTTTGAATCCATTAAGGATTTAAACCCATTTTTTTTTCTTTTTTTTTCTTTATTCAAATTTCTTTTATTTCTTTTCTAATTTCCATTTCTTATTGTTTTCTATTCTTAATAAACTATATACATGTATATATGTATATTCCTATATATATATATATATATATATATATATATAATTCTAAAAATTATTATTAGCACATACAATAAATCTATCCACGGCCATAGGGTCTCCTACATGGAATAAATTAGGAAAAATTTATAATGGCTCCATAAATCCTCTAAATGCACAAACACCCAAAATAAAAATTAAAAAAAATCTATTTCCTCTATTTAGCTCATAATTACTAAAATTCAATTATTAATTAATTAAAAAAAAATTACGGTTTTTAGAATTAGGGGTTTTACAAGCACATTGTGGTGTTCTTGCAGGAGTTTCGTCGTTTGCTCGTGGATCCATTACTCTGCATCCAAAATAAACTATAAGAGACGCACAGAGAAATTAAGGCAGGATGCAAGTCAAGAAATTCAAATCTGATATAAAGATCAAGAACGATTCAATCAAGTGGATGAGATCTTATAACTTATCATATCCTTATCGCAGGCTTGCTTAGTTTCTAAGTTGAAACCAAAAAAATTTAGTCGGAGACCTGCATGGGCCACCACAAAAATCATCTCACGCCCCAGTCCCAAAATATTGAGGGACTAGACACGTTGCAATGGCCAGCAGCACACACCGATGGACAAACCCAATTTAATGGACCCATCAAGATATACTTAAGCTGCAATACAACAATAAGGGTCTATGCTACTAATCTCATCCACAGAAATAAATACAGTCAATATGAAATAATAAGCAACATCATGTCTCAATAGAACATATCTCGGGAAATAACCCGATAATATGTCTGGCACAACATTCAATAGACAAGAAATAAAGAGTATAACAACATCAAAGTCTGAGTATAGATAAAGCAAATACTCAGGAGTAATCCTCAGAGATCGCCTCGTCCTCGGGTTCTGGTATTGCTCCAAAGACTGCTCATGTCCCGTACACTTCGGGGTAGATCTCCTCTGCTAAACCTGGAGACATAATCCGGATTCCAGGTCCTTAGGGGACATAGCAAGGTACAAGAATAACTCAAGCCAAAATAAATGCAGTGCAATAATAAATGAATCAATAGGGCAAACTAAGTAACCAACTAAGTGATATACAATATGAGAGCATTAGTCATACTCAGGCTGAAACTACCATAGGCTCTGTGTCGGAGAAACCCATAGCAGCATTTATCTCGAAGGGCCAGAACTTGTGCCAAAGCTCTGTGTCAGAGTCTAAGGCACCTCCATAAAACTAAATATATATAATCAGCATTTAATATGGTAATACTCTCCCCACCCAATGTAATCACACGTCTCATGTCCACGACGCCTCATGTCCATGCCACGCAAGATCATGACCTCTAACTGATGCAGCGAGTCATAATGATAGCTACGCATATAGAAATCTATGTCACGAATCCTGTAACCTATACAAAATTACCATGAATATCTCAGGAATATTCTATCTTATAAATAGTGTCAGGTGTCCTATGATATAACGTACTTGATGATGCAAGCACGAAGATGTATAGTGTCTCGATATCGATCTCTAGGTGACGTTACACAACTCCGCGTACGGCGTTGACACCCAAATATTATTCGGACGTTAAGTATTGTCACACGATCCTAGGTTGAACATATATATCACAGGAATATATCAAGAAAATATGAAAGAAATTACTGCAAGTATTGGCAAGGTACACTTGCCTGGGATTTGATTTCCAACTGTTGCTCTGGTATCAGCGGGATCTGCAGGTATTCCTCCGGCTGCTGAAATAAATATTACCATCATGTTCAGAAGATATCAAATAGCTAGAATTGCCTGTCCATAAGTCCAATTTGGATACAGGGGCAGAAGTGACAGTTTCTGGTCAAAGCGGGGTCCACATGTGGCCAACTTCGCACCGAAAAATGTGTAGAGACAATGTTCTCCAAATTCGTCAAACTTAGTGTCTACAAGTCCAGAATGACGTTACGAACACAACGGAATATCCAGAACTGGATTCCGATGAGCCGATCACAAAATCGTCCGTCAAGTGGAGCCGTGGGGCCCACGATACGGAATTTTGTCAACGTTCTCAGAATCGAACCAAACTTGGATCACAGGACCAGAAAAATGCTACGAATCTGATGGCATAAGTTTCGTTTCAAAATGACGAGCACACACGAAGTTATAATGAGTTTCAGAACAGGGCCGATACGGAGTGTTGTCGACGGATACGCATTGATTTCGGTGTGCACGCACATCCAAATCAACTTTCGTAAAATCTCACACGTCCCTATTGACGGCGCGCACCTTTCGGTGAAGTTCACACACGACCAAGTCGCCTTGTTTAGCGGGGCACACTCAGTTCCTGAAAAAATTAGGATTTTAAATAACCAATATTTTGGTCATTTTCACCCCCGAATCAAATACAATCTACAGCTCAATAAATTAAACTAAAATAGGGTTTTAAAACTATGTTAGGTGGTCTAAATATCTGTTCAAGTGATTTTTAGAATTAGTTAACAGGTTGTGCGTAAAATGGTCGTGAACTGGGTGTTCGGGTCGATTTCTGAATTTTCAGAAATTGGGGGTTATTTTTCTGATTTTGTGTCGCAGTTTACGACCGACACAGGACGTGATACCCCGAACTATTTGTACGGGTTTCAAGGGGGTCATGCAGTCTACGCGTCACAGTAGACGGTTCAAAAAATGAGGTGACGAGGAGAGAGAAATGCTTACGGGAACAGGACGCCAAAACCAAATATTCAACGCGTACACGCGAGGTTGCGCTGCGACTGCGGGGTGGCGGAGCTTGCAGGCGGCAGTGCTACGGGTCGCTGCTGTGGCCGTCTGGGGTCAGCGGAGGTCGTTGCCGGGGGTTCGTCGGGTCCCCGGAGGGGAGCTCGGCCGGAGGATCGTCGGAGGGGCGGTGGAGGCGCTGGTTGGTAGCGGAGGATGATGGGGATGGCGGTGGTGGCTGTGGGGTTCGTCGACGGGTTGCTGGAGCGGTAGAAGCGGCGGAGGCTGGTGGTTGGGATCGGCTGAGAAGGGTCGGCGCTGACGGAGGCGGTGGAGAGAAGTGGTGGTGGCAGCGGGGTATCGGTGGTCGAGGGATTTATAGGGGGCGGCTGGTCGTTGGCTGGGAGGAGAAGGGGCAGGGTCGGCCGGTGGGGGAGACACGCCGGCGGGAAGGCGAAGCGGCGGGGAGGCGGAGCGGCGCGGGGCGGTTGGGGGAAACGGCCGGGAAGAGGAGCGGCCGGCGGTGGGATTCGAACGGGCGGCTGATCGGGGAATTAGGGAAATACTATAGCAGCGGGTTATCGGTTCGGGTTCGGGTTTTGGATCCGGATCCGACCCGATCCGATAGGGTATAGGTCGGGTTAACTGGTCAGCGGGTCGGGTCTAAATCCGACCCGCTAGGCTTGGTTTAATTGGGTTTGGGTTCAAGCGGGTTTATTATTAAACCGGTTTGGTTTAATTCGGTTCAAGTTGGTTTGTTTAAAAATATTATTTTTAGGTCTTTAAAACTTGTTTTTGGGTCCAATAAATTCCAAAAAAATTGCAGTAAGTCTAATTTTTTTATTTTACATCCAAAAATATTATTTTCATAATATTTTTATTAATACCAGAAAATATTTATTTTAATTAGTTAAAAATAACAGAAAATTCCCGAAAATTTATTTTTTATTTCTAAAAAATCCTGGGGGTTTACACTATTTAAGTAGATTTTCAAAATATTAAACAATATGGGAGAAAAAGTATCACGAACATAGAGATTTGGGACAGTTCTGAACACTGTTTTAGAGCAGATTTTGTCCAACTTTGATTTGATTTATCTCTTAAATCAGGATTCCAAAAAATTATTCCACTTGAAGGGGATTAAAATTGGTTATGCTGTGAGCATGTACGAAGAGACGATTCATAAAACAAACGATTGTGGAGGGAGAAAACATACAGCAAAGTTTATGTCGCGGTTGTTGTTACGCGTGTGCGGGTGTGCATCAGTTGCTGTCGGCCGCCAGTTTTTCGGCGACCGGGGCTGCGGTAAGCGGTGGCGAAGGTCGTGACAGGGGCGTTGGAGGTGGGGCAAGGATTTAGGGTGGTGATGGTGTTGTCGTTCAAGTTAGGGTTGTGGTTTTTGTGTGTGTGTGTACGTGTGTGTGTGTATATATATATATATATATATATATATATATATATATATATATATATATATATATATATATGGTAAAAATTCTAAAATAACTATGTACTCAAATAAAGTCTAAAAATTTCTAACACTTTATAAAAATAGTTTTACGCCCAAAATATTTTTTTTTAATATTTATAATTAATAAATATAAATAAATATTTATACAAGTTAATAAGTCTAAGAAATTTATATTTCCTAATTAGCTATCAATCACTCAAAATTCTTATAATTAAAATAAAATAACAAATTTTAAAATTTTAAAATTTTAGGGTCCTCACAGGGTTGCCGGATAGAGAGGAGGGGAACTGTCGGAGAGAGAGGGGAGAAGAGGGGTATATTTTTGTCTTTTTAAATTTTATGTTAACATTAGTAGGATATTAAATTATAAAATTATAGTTGAAGTATCAAGTTGATATATCAAAGTTTAGGGTTCTGCACCCGAAAGGTGGAATCCACACGAACGTATCTAAATGCTGCAACAGACATCACCAATATTTTCAAAATATAAAAAATAGATAGGACTGACTACTCATATGTCCAATTTGAACACATGAACAAAAATTGACAGTTTCGGATCAAAGCGGGTCCACATGCTACCTACTTTGCACCAAAAAATATGTCGAAGACAAAGTTCTCCAAATTCGACAAACTTAGTGTTTACGAGTCCATAATGATGATACGAGCCCAACAGAATGTCCAAAATTGAATTACGGTGAGCCAGTCACGAAATCGTCCATCAAGTGGAACCGTGGGGCCCACGAAACGGAGTTCCGATCAACATTCTCCGAATCGCACAAAACTTGGATCACAAGATCATCGTAGTGTTTCAAATATGTTGGCACAAGTTTTATTGCGAACCGACATGCACACACAAAGTAATAACACAAATTCAAAAACGATCGATACGGGGTTCTTCGACGGATACGAGTTGATTCTGGTGTGCACGTACGTCCAAATCACGTTCCACAAAAGTCCACACGTTCGCGTTTATGATATGTGTCTTTTGGTGTAATCCGCACATGACGAAGTTGCCTCGTTTGGCGGGACGTACCCCGTATCAGAAAATTTTGGGTTTTTAGAAAATAAGTTTTTTCGGTTTTGGAAATTGATTTTACAGAGATTAAAAGCGTATTAAAATAATCTAAAAGAAGGGATTTAAACTTAGTTATGTTATCTAAAATACTATTTAAGTAGATTTTCAAAATATTAAACAATATGGGAGAAAAAGTATCGCGAACATAGAGATTTGGGACAGTTCTGAACACTGTTTTAGAGCAGATTTCGTCCAACTTTGATTTGATTTATCTCTTAAATCAGGATACCAAAAAATTATTCCACTTGAAGGGGATTAAAATTGGTTATGTTGTGAGCATGTACGAAGAGACGATTCATAAAACAAACGATTGTGGAGGAAGAAACCATACAGCAAAGTTTAGGTCGCGGTTGTTGTTACGCGTGTGCGGGTGTGCATCAGTTGCTGTCGGCCGCCAGTTTTTCAGTGACCGGGGCTGCGGTAGGCGGTGGCGAAGGTTGTGACAGAGGCGTCGGAGGTGGGGCAAGGATTTAGGGTGGTGATGGTGTTGTCGTTCAAGTTAGGGTTATGGTTTTTGTGTATATATATATATGGTGAAAATTCTAAAATAACTATGTACTCAAATAAAGTCTAAAAATTCCTAACACTTTATAAAAGTAGTTTTACGCCCAAAATACTTTTTTTTGAAATATTTATAATTAATAAATATAAATAAATATTTATACAAGTTAATAAGTCCAAGAAATTTATATTTCCAATTAGCTATCAATCACCCGAATTTCTTATAATTAAAATAAAATAAAAAAAATTAAAATTTTAAAATTTTAGGGTCCTCACAGGGTTGCCGGATAAAGAGGAGGGGGGCTGTCGGAGAGAGAGGGGAGAAGAGGGGTATATTTTTGTCTTTTTAAATTTTATGTTAACATTAGTAGGATATTAAGTTATAAAATTATAGTTGAAGTATCAAGTTGATATATCAAAGTTTAGGATATCAAGTTGAAAAAAGTGTAAAGTTCAATTTAGTCTATGGAAATTTGTTCCAAAATTTATATCAAGATAAATATTATTAGTCTTAAGTGGGAAGATATTGGTGTCAGAGTTTCCATCGTATACCTACTACTAAAACAATAATACCAAGACTACAATCAAATGGTTTATAATCAATTTACAACCGCCTACGTGACAGTTGTCAATTGGCTCCACTCTTTTCCTATTTATATGGAGAGAGATAAGTCAATTGGTAATCGTCACATAGACGATTGTAAATGGATTGTAACTCATTTGATTGTAATCCTAGCATTGTCCCTACTAAAATGATGATATTGTACGTTATAGAAGTACAAAAGATTCATTGTATACCTCCATCATTCATGTTCCTTCCTAGGGGTGAGGAACGGTTCGATTCGATTCAAACCAAACTGAATATATAAAAACCGAAATAGTCGTAAATCGTATTTCTCAAAACCAAAAGCCGAATCGTTTTCTTAAAAACAAAAATTGAACCGAACTAATTCGGTTCGATTTTCGGTCGGTTCGATTTCATGGACCAATGGATCGGACATTTATATTTTAGCAAATGAGTCTATTTAAATAACATATCTTCAAAAAAAAACGGTTGTATTTATGAATTATTACAATTATAGAGTGACAATATATATATATATATATATATATATATATATATATATTGAGAGTAGAGAACGCTCAAAGAAGTGCCCATAATAGGAGGAGAGAGTCCGCTTAATTAGGATTAGAAAAAAAAATTATTATATATAGATTGAAAAAAGTTTGATAAATTACTAAATCTAAATCGATTTTTGGTTCGATTCAGTTATTCGGACAAAGAATCGAAAATTGAAACGTCATTTTAAATTTTTAAATTTTCGAGCCGAAAATCGATCCGATAACCAAAAAATCGAACCGTTTGTCGTATTTCGTTTTGATTCGGTTTTTGGTTTCCAACCGTTATAAGATCACCCTATTCCTTCCCTTCTCCGTTCCGTGTGTCCTTCTCTTCTCCGCTCCCTATTAATAACTGTACAACTATGGTTTTTTCTTCTTCTTTTTCAACTTCACAGCTCTCCCATTTTTTTCGATTTTTGATAATGAGAAGGAAGCATCAAATAAGTCTCCGGAAATTTTGTTCTTCCATTTCTCTTTCAGAGAGAATGACCAAGCTCGTTCGTCGAGATAACGAGTGTGCTCGTGCTATTGAAGCTGAGGAGGAAAAAAAACCTCCTTGCAATGGATGCTACGGATCTCAACCAACTGGAGGAGTTAAAGAAGGCAAAAGCATTATTTGGTAGCTTGTGTGGAAGGATTAATCAACGCGTGATTGACTACTTCTGAAGGAGTTTATTGGCAGGGCAGTACGAAATCCGGTCCGGGTCTTCAAATTCGGGCTGGACCGACACGGCCCGGTCAATGGACTGGACTGGTCTGGGCTGGCCCACTAGAATATCGGATTTAGGTTAGGTCCAGTGTGCAGGTCCGGTCCAAAATCAGGTTCGGACTGGGTCCTGCTTCCAAATTCAGTCGACCCAGTCTGGTCCTGGATCAAAGTCCGGTTGAATGTCCGGTATATATATATATATATATATATATATATATATATATATATATAAACTATTTTTTGTACTGTAAAGATAGTTAGTTTAACTTCAACTTCGTAGGGTTGTGTGTTCAATTTATATTATGTTCATAATGTTTTTTTTTTTCTTTGAAAAAATATTTTCTTTCTAGTTTATCACTATATATTTTTCTCAAAAGTATTATCATAAAATTACTCTAATATAGCTAATATGAATGTATTACCATGTCATTGTATTTTTAGTATATATTTATAAACAACACATTATATATAATATCTAATTACAATAGAGAATCCATAAGGAAAGTAATTACATAAAATTAATAATAGCTAATATGGAAATTACTAGCATACATGTTAGCTATTCAAAATAATATGATAATTAATTAGTAGTCATTCAAAGCAAACGAGTTAATTAAGTATTTAACTACAATCAATGTAATTATTTCAAATATCATGTGTAGCCAGTTAGGTCATTCACTCAAATACTAAAATTACTCTAATATAGTTAATATGAAAGTATTGTCATGTCATTGTATTTTTAGTATATATTTATAGATAACCACTATATGCATATATCTAATTACAGTAAGTATTTCATATGTAAATTAATTACATAAAATAAATAATAGCAAATATGAAAACTATTAGCATATATGATAGTTATTCAAAATAATATGACAATTAATTGGTTGTCATTCAAATGACAAAAATTAATTAAGCATTCAACTACCATAAGTATAATTAATTCAAATCTCATGTGTAGCTACTTAAGGTCAAGTTATTCTCAAATTTACTCTAATATAGTTAATAGGAAAGTATTATTACCATGTCATAGTTTTTATATTGTACTTATAGACAGTCCAATATATGCAATAAAATTAATGATAGCTAATATGAAAACTATTAGCATATATGGCAGTTATTCAAAAACGATCTTATTTGTTTACCTTAAAATGTTTGTACCTATCATATTTGGTTTAAAATGTTTGTACCTGTCATATTTGGCTTAAAATATTTGTACAATAAAATGTCTTACAAATATATGTATATACAATTAATGTCTTATAAATAATTTTCTCATCTCCACATTCGTTGCACATAAAAACAAAATTATTGAAAAATTATATAAAAATTTAAATTATTTTAAAATATTGTAAATATATTTTAATTAACTTGTTATAGATATCTTTTTTACAATGCGAATATGTGTTTAGTTAGATAATTCCATGTACTTGGATTAGATTTAAATATTGAATATAAATATTGAGACTTTGTGGGGATACGATAAGTAGTTAGAATGATTTTTAATTTTTTCTATACTGCGTTTTTATGTTCCCTGGAAATTTTAAATTTTATGTTCCGGTTTTATTTTAAAAAATACCGATTTTGTTTTAAAAAAAATAAAAAAAATTTAGTTAGGCGAGAAATAAGTGCGGAAGTTTTTTTTTTTTAAATATTTGATGGAGTATTGACATACGGCTTAGACGAATCATTTTTGAGCCGTTTTGAAACCTCACTATAATAGTAGAAATGTTTGTACAATAAATGTCTGTAACGAAATGGCCTTAAAATATTACAATAAAAATCAAATAATAAAATATACCTAAAATCCAAGTGTTTTTTTAATTACACAAATGGCTTACCCTACCGCAAAATCCAAGTCCTTAATAAAGAAAAAGGTCTAACCGTGTCCAAAGTCCAACAAAAAAAAATTATAAAAAGTAACCGGGTCAATCTGCAACCGACCCTCAAAATCCTGACCAACTAATTTTCAGGTTCTGAGCCTAGCTGAATTTAAATATTGGTTTATTTGACCCGGCCCGCCCCGTTCTCCTTGACTTGTCCCCGTCTGAAAAATATGGTCATCATTGGACTATTATCAAGTTTTGCTACGCCGAACTCAACTACCTCTTGTGGTCAGTGAGAAGAGGTATAATCTTTCTGGCTGGACGGAGGTCTCGAAATCAAACCGCAAAAAAGTATTGGGACAGTGGACCCAAACGATATGCAACGAAGCCTACGGAAAGTCCCGTGCGTATCTCCGGTCTTCTCAAAAAAAAAAAAAAATTTGCTACTGCTTTAAAAAAAGAAGAAAAGAAAAAAGCACAAGCAGATTAAGAAGCAGAAACAAAAACCAAGTTTCTTGACCTTCAACCCAAGACAAAGTTTCGTTTCGTGAGCTTCAAGCCGAGACCAAATTTCTATGGGTTATAAAACGAAACTAGGGTTTTTGGAGGGGATTAAGAAAATTGGTGTTGGAAGTGGGTTGAGGAAATTAGGGATCGGCGAATAGAGAGAGAGAGAGGCGATGGCAGTGACGAACTTCATCATCACGGTGGCGGCGGTGGGAGCAGCGGTGCTCCTCCTCCGCGGCGACGTCAAGAAGTCGGCGACCATCTTTCGCCGGAACATCCGCCACATCCGCAACTGGCTCGAGCAGGAATCCGCATCCGCCGCCAAGTAAGCTCAATTCTGTTCCGGAATTTAGGGTTTCAATCGGAACTCACTATAGCCAGTTATATACACGGTGTTTCATACGTGATCACAAAGTATTTGATCTAATGCCGAATAGAGAACTATGTGATTTACGGTCACGAGTACGATGTGGCACGGCACGATATAAGAACGGCAACACGGACACGACCGTGATTTTGGTGCGTCATAGTTGTATTTTGGACTTTCGGTATCGTGTCCGACACGTCATAGTGTATTTTGGACTTCCTAGTTTTTCTTTATTGTCCCATTTATAGTACACAAAGCCTGATGGATGAGACTGAAAACAGTTTATTTTGATAGGGGTTATATATGAAATATAAGTTTACCAAAATTACAAGGATCTACAAAGATTAACTTTTCCTTCAGCATTTTGGACCTATTGTTTATCATGAGTAAAGAGTTAGTCGTTTACGGAACTTATGGTTGTAGCTGACTGGGGTGCTATCAAGGTTGTGAAAAGCGCTAGGCGCTAGTCGGACGGACACCCGTCGCCTAACGTCTAGTCCACCTAGAAGGTCGTCTAGATCTAGACGGTTCAAAAATAAATAAATAAAATCCAAAAAGCTTACTAAAAATTGCAAAAAAAAGGTCCGGAAAATCCCAAAACATGCATAGTCGGACGTCGGGGGGGAGGGGGGGTGAAGTGAATGCAGTGCAAATGTTATGCTCAAGAAACAAAAAGTGAGTAGTGTAAACGTTATAAACAATGAGAAGCTATTATGCAGATACGAATAAGACACAATTCAATACAAACATGCCGACATTGACACGACACTTATTTTTTAGTGTTGTAGTGTATTTTGGAGTGTGTAACGTGTCCAACACGTATCTGACATGGACATGGGACTAACTTTTTAACTGTCCTTGTTTTCTAGACGAGCAAAGATCAACAAATATAGAGGAGAAATTACTGATATTATGGAATAGAGTTAGCTTATGTTTAGATGAGGGGAACTGTGTGATAGTCTCAACATTAGCTATCAAGATTGATGGCTGTATTGGTTATAAAGAGATCAATTCTTTAGAATAAGAAGAATTCCAAAAAACCAGATTGAACATTTCGAGATGGCTCAGTTTCCTAATACATACATAATTGAATGGAAGGAAAGGATCTGGGTACCCAACACTACGGCATCCTTACATGGTTAGTTCTTTTTTATTGTTTGCATTAAAGAATATAAAGCCCGTTATCCAAAGTATGTGTTTGACAACCTGAGTCACTTTGACTTTTAGCTTGAAGTTTAAAGTTGGGTTGGTATACTTGTTCGTCTAACGTAGACCCACCTAAATGGCTGTTCATATCAAGTTAGGTAGTATGTAGTAACATAGCAAATATGATAATGCATGCCTTTTTTTCTCCATATGGATGAGTTGATTGCATCATTGCATGATTAGGTACCTGGATATATTATCACCATGTTTTGATTTGGTTCATATGACTATTTACACGAACTTTATATTTGCATGTATATTATTTATTAAGCATGTTCTGTTTCCTGCTTGAAGGTTCTCTAATATTGTTCCACTCCCAATATCCAACTCTTTATTGTGTTGAAGTCCCTTAACTAATTGATTTGTTACCACTGTTTAGGAAATGTGGCAATTGTTTTCCTATTCTTGCCATTTTAAGGAATAGGATAGCCACTGTATTTTTGCCTGACTTGTCAATTTGTGGCCAGGTCCGCCATAATTTAGGCTAGAGAAGATTAAGATTACCATGCTCTAGAATCTATCCCAAACTCATTCCATGATAGCAATCTTTTGCTTTTGCTTGGCTACCTAGCGACTAGCATTAAAATAAAAAAATTTGGAAGTAATATTTTATATATTTTGTTCATTCGGTTCTTTATGTATCCTGGATTCCATAGCCTCCTCTAAGGCTCTAAGTCATTATATGTAAAAAGTTTTTTTTTTTTTTTGGTATTATTAGCATTCCAGATTGAAACTGTTAACAAATGAATTAGGATTTTTTTCTTCCTTTTTTAGTGGAAATCTTAGTTAGAGTATATATCACTAATTTTACGCAATTTAGGGCAGTAGTATGCGATATTCAAAGGCTTCCATTTAAATATGCCGTAGTCCTCGGTGGTCGTAAAGACTCCCTCAAATAGCTCAGACAATCATCTTCATTTTGATTGTGGTGAGCAGGTCAAGCAGTTGATGTGTCATCTTTATTATCCATTTGATTAGTATCATACATTGCCAAGCCTACCATTGATTGTTTAGATCCCTTATCCAACTGATAGGTATCGACCACTAGTGACATGGTTGAGATATGTCGAGCTACTACTCAAATATGACACCACTACCTCTGAACTATGTAAAGTTGCATTGCCAAAGTAACAGGACCTGCAAAGTCCATGCTCCATGGGAAAAGCCTATTACACTTTTATAGCACATTACACATGACCCACATTACTATTGTGGTATCAGCTGTGATTTGTGATTAAAGCACATTCCAAACTCCCACTTCACTTCACATATTTCATGAAGTTTTTCAAACTTTTGGTGGCGAAGAATGGTCCTCCTTAGAGACGAATTTGGGTACTTTGCTGCTTCGTTATCTTCCACTTGTCAAATGTAATTCAACCTCAAATTTCTATTTTATCTTTTCTCATATGGAAATTATCTTGGATCAAACTTCCCAGGATTCATGAATCGTGCCAGTTCTTATTCTCTTGATTGTATTCAGAAGGTAAGCTTTAATTGTCAGAGGTTGTGTGAGCTGCTCTTGCCACACAATCAAATGCTCAGTAGATGCCTTACATCTTCAAGATGGTCATTGACATAGGACAGCCATTTACAACTTCTGCCATTACAATATCCATTTCTGTTTATGTGCCGGTAATATTTTGTTGGAGGGTAAGTTGGCTTTAAGTCTGTTTTACCTTCAGATACTTGCAATCTCCAACATTTGAAGTTTCTCCACCATGGAACTCTTCATCGACCAAATGATTGAGCAATTAGTAACAGTTCTTAGATCCTTGGTTGTGTTGAGCTTCAATGCTTGAGCCTTAACATAGTTTCGTCCCTGGTGCCGGCTCCTCCGCTCCTCTATTGTACACCCGGCTATTCAGCCTAAGGGGTCCCATTGCAGTCAGCCCCTTCAGTTCGTCATCCTCTGGCACCGTCTCCACATGCTGCCCTCTCCATCTAAACCTGCCTATACTCTCATCCCCGTAATCACCATCAAACAATGTGGACACATGACTTTGGAGCAACTCTTCTTCCTCCACCTTGTCTATCTCCTTTTCTAGTCTGCCTCGCATGCCCATGTCCTTAGCTCGGCATTTTTTGGCTTATATTTTTGTTTTACATTTTTTTTGCAGGCTGTACACAAATAATTGTATTGTATACTTCTCAAAATATCAGTGTGTTTGTATTATGGCTGTTACAGAAACATGTGTATAGCCTTACTGTTCTTAATGAAACATGTGTATTTGGCCAATGAATGGCCGGAAGGGTGAGCACACACGGTAAGGGCCCAGAGAAGGGAGTCATGGAAGGGTGCCATGAGTGAGGTGGGGAAGAAAGGCAAGAGTGTCAACGGGTGCACGCTATGAAGAGACGGAAGGGCGAGCTCGCACGTGAATGACTAGGGCAGACATACAAAGAAAACCAATGAGAAATTAACCAGAGAACATAGAAGGAGTTAATATGGAAAGACAACTATACTTCCATATAAAGTTTGCAATAAAAAGTTGATAAGGATTTGTATGCGTAAATTAAAATAGAGAAATCTCTAACCAATCGTAGAGTGCCACCGAGGCGCCATAGAATGGAACATTATGCTATGTCATATCATTATCCCTTTCCTTATATATATATATATATATATATATATATATATATATATAGGGTAATGCTATAGAACCATCCGGGTGGTTTCATATTATGAAACCACAATATATTATATCGGTTGGATTGGAATTGAGTGGATGAGATTAAAAGGTGTGGACCCCACCACCTTTTAATCTCAACCACCCAATCCAAATCCAACCCATGTAACATAGGGTGGTTTCATAATATGAAACCACCCGGGTGGTTTTAGATCATTTATATATATATATATATATATATATATATATATATATATATAAACGTCAGAGGTTAATAGTAAAACCCACATTTTTGTGTTCCCTGGTACATCAAATTCTGCAGGAGGAATTTCTATTTGAGCTATGTTAAGAACACCCACAACTCTGTGATGTTCAAATCTGGAAGCTTCATTAGTAAATTCATTTTTTTACTGTTCCGTCTCAGGCTGTAAATGATGCTTTATGTTCTTGATCATATTGTGCTTCTTTTTTCCATGAGATTTAACTGCTCATGGTATATGTGATTGATAGTGAACAATTTATAAAAATGATGGTGATCTTTAATCGTTTTTAGGTCTAGGTCTACGGAGAAAAGTGCAGCGGAGGAGTTGGATTCACAAGTTACAAAGAAAGACATCCCCAAGGAGAACATTCCCGAGTAGTAGCACTAAAATTTTGATATGCTTGTGTAGTTTTTTTCATAATCACCCTAGGGACATGCTACATGCTTTTAAAAATAAAATTAATCTTTTTTCATCAATTTGCAATGTCTCAACTGAAATCTAGTGGTTACATTCTGATGATTTTATAGTGCATCAATTTTGTAAATGATGACGATGGTAATTGTTTTTTTAGTTTTATGGAGAAAGGTGCACTGGAAGAGTTGGTTTCACAAGTTATACAAAAAAGTTTGTATAGAGAGAATTTGAGATAATTGGGGAGAGAAAACTTTGGAGAAATTGGGGGGATAGATAATTGGCCAAAGCAAATGACGAATTTTATTTTCAATAAAATATGCCAGTGTCAACTAATTTTCTTAGTGGAATTTGCCATTTGCTTTGGCGAATTTTACAAATTTGTTGACATCAATCTCCAGGCAACTAAGGAAATGTGAAATTTGTTTTGGCGAACTGACTAAGCAAATAGCTTTGAATAAAGAAATGTAAAATTCGCCATTGCATTTGGCGAATTATCTCAAATTCTCTCTATATACAAAGTGTTGTGAGAAATTCACATGGCCTTGGAAGCAATAGAAATTTTAATCTGGTTGTGTGTTTTTTCAGAGGCACTCGGGACTTGAATCATGTATCATGGTTTTCTTTTCTTCTACTGTGATGAGTATAGTTTATTGGTTTCGTTCGAATGGCTGCCTTGTGATTCGTCTGGGTGACATGTGAAGATGGGTGCTGGGTTGGAATTTCAATTAACAGGTGCCAATAAACCCACAAAAATGATGAGGAGCTGCTGCAATTTTTCTTTTCTTTTCTCGACGCATTTGTGACGGTCGCTTCTCATGTGTGCCATTAAAATTCCTAACACTTTGCCAACATCTTTGTTGGAATAATTTGCTTTTGTTGTTATAGTAGATTTCTGTAAATGCAGTGCCCACGCTTGGAAATGTGCCAAGGCTTTTTCAACATAATGGTCAAATTACATTATTTGTGTAAGTCTAATGAGATCCATCTAGTTCTACCTATATTTATAACAATGTTGAAGCACCACATACTAATATTTCAGAGCATAATTGACATTTCCCCCCTGTTTTCTATCACAGCACCTTTCAAGGAGTGGATAAGCTAATAATGGGGTTCAGCTACTCTTTACAAATGTTTCTCCCTTGTCTTTCCATCGTGTCATCTCTTTCTTCAGCAGTAGTGCAGATAACAATGACGAATGCTACTGTCAAAAGATCATTTAGAAGCCACCAACGAGCAATCGGTCTCTTGCTGATAATACCAGCAATTTGTTTTATTATCGTAACAAATAAGTTCTAGTGGCTTTGTTAACCTAAGCCGCAAAAGTATCAATGGCCACTCGCTTCCTCTAGAAAACTATGAGTAATAACAAATATGTATTTTCAAAATTTAAAGATCTACAAAAGAAAGAATGTAAAAGTTGTTCAATCATCCTTCAAGAACTAATTATAGCAGCTCAAGATAACAAAAAGTAACATGATGATTGAAGCACTCAATCATTTGACCAATTGCATCAATATGGTTCACTAATTCCAATTATGTAGCATCAGCAATGCTCAGTGAGTTGAAAAATGCAACATTACAGTGGCAATTACATAGCACCACAAAATACAAGATGAAGAATAAGATTCAGACACCAATAGAAAACCAATCACCACAGGGCAGATTTTAGATCATTTTAAATAAGCAATGCACAGAATAGACAAGCTCCCAACCAATCATTTGCAGGAAGAGGGGAATAGGCGGCCAAGACCTCTACAGAACTATCATTCAGTAACTCAATGGCAACTCCAAGCCATGAGTTAAAAGTTACATTTTCCTGATTTGACAGCAAGATTAAGATTTCTATAAACATTTCGTGGGACACAATATTACAACGTTATAAAAGTCTAATTCTGTTGAGGGCAACATATACCAAACCTGTCTATTACAAACCAAAAGACCCGGTTCTGATTTTTCTTTCTACTACAGAAGCAAGGGCAAAAATCATGAAAATATCAATTGACCTCCTTGTTTGGAAGAGCAAACTCGTGCAAAAGGTCATGCAGCAGGAAATGGAAGTAAACTGTCAATTAAGCTCCCTAATAAAATTCTTAGATTTTTACTCAGTGATGGGTATGTCCCTCACCAAATACTTCAATAAAGCAAACTGGGCATGCCTGAATGTCAGAAAAACTATCCATCAGCAAAAGCAGGGGAAAAAAAAAAACAATGTAGAGGAACAACTCGACTTCCATTGCTCATGGTTAGTGATCAAAGCTGACCTTGTTTATGCTAAGCCATCTACTCACACAGCCAGAGTGGTATACATGCTTGCATGGTAGAGTCATCTGCCGATCGCCTCTTTTATAGTCCATTTGGCATATTACACACCTGATGACAATGGTAGATGACATGAGAAGAGTCAAATTTCTTTCTAGATTAAAGAATTGGATTTCTTAATTATTTTTAATGAACTAGCTAGCCTGTGCCATTAGCTCCTCTTTAGTTACCTAGTATCAGTACTAAAGTAAATATGAAGTCACCTTCCTGCTAACTTCTTACCTTTCTTGCTAATGTAGTCACCTTCCTGCTAACTTCTTACCTTTCTTGCTAATGTATCTTAGAGAATATCAGAAAAGAAGTACATACGTGTTGCAGGAGTTGCTAATTGCAATTTCTTACAGAAAGTTTTAAATTTGATATGTAGAAATTTAAGTAATCATTCAAGAAAAATATTTTTCCAAAAATCAACTCATGGAATGTTAGTATGTTGGAAGGGAAACAATTTCCCATGTTATAAATGGAATCTTCCATATGGCATGTCCCTCGCCTCGTTTCAACTTTCAGGATGGATGACCTTAGAAGAATTGAATGAAAATGACCAAATATACAATTACATATATCTATTTTAAATGTATAAACGAAAGGTTTCAATGCTAAGGGTGTAAACGGATCGAATATGCATATTAACATATTTATCTTTGTCAGCTTATAGAGCAGGCAAATAACATTCAGATATTTAACCAATGTCATTTTATTATAAACCTGATATGGACAGGGTATCACTAGATAATACTAAGATTGCATGGAAAATTAAGTTTCACATATAATTTTGAAGGATTCAGATATCATTAGGATATGCTAGTAGAAACCATATTTGTATCCATATATCAAAAGGATGGACAGCAGATATCCATGTATGTTAAAGATCGGATCCGGATTACCCATATTTGCATAATTGAACATCATACACATCCATTCATCAGTTTCAGGTTGGGCCACATCTCCACCTAGAGACCACCTGGTTCATTCATGATTAAGCTGGGATCAATCAGGTAAGACTGGACAGGGGAACCTGCTTCACTCAGGTTTTGAATTGCAATTTGGAGCCTAGTCGTATGAGTAACTTTGGGATTGGTTACAGTCAACACTCCAAAATGGCAAACCCTAATAACATTAAAACCCAAGTCATCTAATTCTATATTTCCATCGAACAAAAAATCAAATAAATTATGCACTTCCTAGTGTGTCCGGCCTAATGTTAATGCAGAATATTGCAAGAATAAAAGAAAAAAGTTGCATTTATAACTTGACTTAGGGCTTGTTTGGCAAATGGAAACATTGTGAAACTAAGGCCCTGTTTGGATTGTAATTATAATTCACTTTTCTGAGTTATAAAGAAAGTATTGGGAGAATACGTGTTTGGATAAGACAAACTCAGAAATGAAGTTTACAAATGCGTTTTGGAAACCTCACGTTTAAAAGTTACTTTCCAGAAGTAACTTTTACTTGTTTTCTGAGTATACATTTAGTTAAATTTCAAGGGAAAAGGTGGGCCCCCCTCTCCCCTCCCCCCAACACTCCCTCTCCAACATTTCTCTCTCCTCATTACACTCTCTGATGTCTCTTTCTCAACACTCCATGGCTCCTCTTCCGCTGAGAAAACCCACCACCTATCGTCGAGCCCTGATCACGACGAAGATGATGACTATGGCGGCGGCGGTGAGGAGATCCGGCGCCTCCACAAGAGGGAGTGGGCGGCGGCGAGGAGATCCGGCACCTCCGAGAGAGGGGGGTCTTGCCGACGCCGGAGGAGGTAGAGGTTGCGGAGCCCTCACCATCCCCTCCTCCCTCGGGCCCAACAGTCTCGAACCGCCTGTCTTCGGCCGGCTCCGGCCTCGAATCCCCTCCGGTAGCGTCGATGTCGACGAGAAGTTGACGAGGACGACGACCTCGACCGGATCCTCTCCGACAGCATCGAAGTCGACGAGGACGATGACCTCGACCTAGATGACGTCGAGGGACCAGCAGTCGGGTAAACGACGACCGGATCCGGAGAGTAGGGCATGTGTCGGACACAAATTGAGTGGACATGATACATATGTTTTGTTGGACACGAAAAAGATTTGGTGGGGACGCAGAATGGACACGGACAAATTAATTTTAATACAAATATTTTATAACATTTTAATAAAAAAATATTTTCACAATATTTTACCAAACATAATTTCGAACTTTTAATTTTTAAAATTATTTTCCAGATGAAAGTGACCAAACGCAAAGTCATAGTTTTTATACTTAGAAAACAACTTTATAACTTACTTTCATAAAATTGTTTTCAGAAGAAAATTTCAAAAAGTCTATCCAAACGGACCCTAAGAAACTTAGTTTCCATAAACTATAGGAAACCTAAGAAACTAAGTTTCTAACTAAAATGGTGGTTTGCTTGCTAGAAACTAGTAGTCAATGAAGATATGTTAATAATAAAAAAATAGTTAATATAGAGGGCTAAAGAGTGGGTGTTTGATTTTTAGAAAGAAATAATAATAATAATATGAGTTCGCACCGTAATAGTTTCATTGAGTTTCACCCTTTTTGGATGGAAACTAGAATGAGAACTAGTTTCCATTATTCTTGATGGGTCCTACAAGTTTCTTGATCTAGTTTCCATTTACCATACATTCAACTAAATGGAAATTAGTGATACTTTCTACTAGTTTTTTGGTTTCCTCCAACTTTCCAGTTGCCAAACAGGCTGATATAAGTATAGAGTTGCCAAACAATGTCTTAGTCTAAGATTGCAGGTACTGTAAGTCTACAAACAAAGATGGAGCACATACATGCAAGATAAACAGACATGACTGTAATTTTATGGATCAAGGATCTGTGAAAGTACTATAACTAGCCTTAACTGGTAAATGAATAAATAACCAAGACAATGATTTTACCTTTCTCTGTGTGCTTTCTTTCTAGAAAAGAAACTGCACTTGTACTTAGTAACTGGAAGTGAAGATATTTTGTCTTGAGAAAGACCCCGGCTTTGAGTACCAACTGCCTCGCCTAAATCAAGTAGTTCCTGTTTAACAAATAGTTACCGCATGAAGAAATCTGAACTAATCATTCTCTCTCAAGAAAAGAGCTAGAAGAACCAACCTGCTGATGATGAATTAACTCTAAAGCTGAAGATAACGTGACTTGAGAAATGTTTAGATGCATCCAGTGTTTAAGCATAAACTTTACAAGGAAATGGATATGGAAGCCCATTATTCTTGCTATATGATTATGTGCACAAAATATTGTACCAAACAAAGCACTCTATGTATTATGGAAGCAGATTGTTGATAAGAAAGATGGTGAGACAAAGTACTATACCCAAATGGACACTCAGTATTGTGTTTACATAATCACTATTGTTATATTAACATGATCACACATATCATTTTCCATGTATAGATCTTATGTTTGTCCGTACAAAATACTAAGGCAAGATAGCATGCAAATAATTGCCTAGATTGGTTATAGTCATTGTTAGATACGATGTACTACATCTTCAGCTGATAAATATACTAGTCAAGAAGGACCAGAAGGACCATTTAAGAGCTGCTATATATTCATTTGAGTGAAGATTTTCAGATGAGTAAAATATCATCTGATTAAGTTCCAGAATAGAAGATGCAAATGGGGATGTCCACAGCTAATCCTGATAAATAATACCAATTAGTATGATATACAGCCATTAGACAAATTTATTGTGTCTCCTAAGTATCATATCTTGGATATGTGCATGAAGGTGTTTGAGCAAAGAGAGCTTTTTCACCTGGGATACCAATTTTCTTACTATTGGTGAGGTCCCTGCTTTCAGTCAACTTTAACGCATGGCTACCTGTTCCAATAGCCACACTTATCTCGTTGTTTTGATAATATTTTATGTAATATGTTTCCTATAATTGTACAAAATTATCATAATGGTTTAGCAATTGCCCACAATCTAACATGACACATTTCTATGACAAACATTCCCATTTCATTTCTGAAGACATTTGTAATGAGCTAACATATATATGGATCCAAGTATGTATATCGGATAAGGTATACAACAACTAAAATAAAAGGAACCGTTAAGAATATGGTGACAACTTGAGCAAACCTCATATGTCATGTTGTCAGGGTCAATGTTATCTTCCCAAATAACTTGCTCCTGCAGTGCATGTGGAACACGTCAGCCAATCATAACAAAGGTTAGGAAAATAATATGGACTCAAAAAATTTAACCTGAAAGAGAAATAACCATTTCAGGTTTGGCCCAAAAAAAATGAAAAACATACAAAACACATTAAATACATAACATCAAAAGAAACCAATTTCAAGACGATGTGTGCCACATATTGTATAAGCTGGTCAAGGAAATTATTAAAAAAGGAGCAGCTAGGAGGGACATATATCTGAGTGGAGAAAACACCAATATATGGAATTTTAAAGTGTTAACCTAAGGAGAGAAAACGTGCTTCCAACTGCAACTAATAGTTTTTTAAGAATAAACCACACAAAAAATGTTATGCATGATTTAGTCGAAATGTATTTTCTTCCTCTAAATCTAAAGTAAGCAAATTCATTATGCACTTAATCAGATAAAATCACGATATGGAATATTTCAAGTGTTGTCCTGAGAAAACATGCTTTTCCAAGTGTAACTAATGGTCTTTCAAGAAAAAAAAACACAAAACAAACTTGATCTGTGATTTAGTCAAAGTGTATTCCACAAGAAAATCTAGAGTAAGCAATTTAATTATGCACTCGACCAGATGTCCTTACTCCACTTTAGAACAATGGAGAAAACAATGACTATTAAACAGCAGTAGCAGAATAAAATCGAAGTAAGCAATTTCATTATGCACTTAATCAGATAAAATCACGATATGGAATTTTTCAAGTGTTATCCTGAGAAAATTTGCTTCCAAGTGTAACAAATGGTTTTTTAAGAAAAATCCCAAACTTGTTTATCAATGATTTAGTCTTAGTGTATTCCATAAGAAAATCTAGAGAAAGCAATTTAATTATGCGCTTCATCAGATGTCTTTACTGTAATACCCATTCTCACTTTGAACTATGCTATGGCTTTGTCCAATTTTTGGCTCAACATTGGGGTTCAGTTTTGACTCTACTCGAATCTTGATTATCAAGTTGGAGTTTAACTTATAAATTATTCATTTAAGTTGGTTTATTCCGTGGGCTTAATTACTTAGTTGTATTATGATTGTGATGGTTTGAATTTGGGTCCAATGTACCTTAGGATTTGGACTTGGAAGAAAAGCTTGCTTAACGGATTGGATTGGTTGGTTTATAGGACGAGGCTCACTTGTGTTATGAATATCCACTAAGGAGATCTCTTGTCATATCAAATCATATCTTGGAAGATCTTTCGATATCCTTTTGAAGATCTTTGATATCGTTTGGAGATATTTTGATATCTTGGAAAAAAATTCTAGGATCTTTTGTATCTTTAGAAATTTGTTGGTATCTAGATAATCGTGACAAATATATTTGGAGATATCTTCGATAACCTCCTAACCATTTGGCTGAAATCATCTTTATTCATTGACTTGGCTTTGGTAGAAATTAAGTCCAGATTCATATCATGATGAGATCGAGTTGTTACCAAGAGACGAGGACTCCCTCTTTGTAACCGCTTAAGAATGCTATATAAGGAAAATCCCAAACTTGTTTATCAATGATTTAGTAAAAGTGTATTCCACAAGAAAATCTAGAGTAAGCCATTTAATTATGCGCTTGATTAGATGTCCTTACCGTAATACCCCGTTCTCACTTTGAACTACGTTATGGCTTTGTCCAGTTTTTGGCTCGACATTAGGGTTCATTTTTGACTCGACTCGAGTCTTGATTATCAAGTTGGAGTTTAAGTTATAAATTACTCATTTAAGTTGGTTTATTTTGTTGGCTTAGTTTCTCTGTTGTATTATGATTGTGTTAGGTTTGAATTTGAATTTGAGTCCAGTGTACCTTAGGATTTGGGCTTGAAAGAAAAGCTTGCTTAATGGATTAGATTGATTGGTTGGTTTATAGGACAAGGCCCACTTGTGTTATGAATACCCATTTAGGAGATTCTTGTCATATCAAATCATATCTTGGAAGATCTTTCGATATCTTTTTGAATATCTTTTGATATCCTTGGAGACATTTTGATATCTTCGGAAGATCTTCTAAGATCTTTTGTATCTTTAGAAATTTGTTGGTATCTACACAATCAGAACAAATATATTTGGAGATATCTTCGATAACCTACTAACCATTTGGTTGAAATCATCTTTATCCGTTGACTTGGCTTTGGTAGGAATTAAGTCCAGATTCATTAAATCACACCATGATGATGAGATAGAGTTGTTACCGGGAGATTCTCTCTCTCTCTCTCTCTGTGTGTGTGTGTGTGTAACCGCTTAAGAATGCTATATAAGGAGTCCCTCCTCTCTTCATTTCATTTGCTCCATATTATATTTCACTTTTAAGAGAGAAGGATGAGAGGAAGAAAGACGTTACGAAAGCTCTGTCGAATGAGATGGTGAAACTCGGAGGTAATCAAAGACGAGGCTCAAGCATTGCGAAAAACCTCTCCTACTTCTTCCTTTAGGCATTTTTTCGAACAAGTGAGTCACTACGATCTCACTTCTTAAGAAAAAAATTTCTCTATCATCCCTCTTTTATGTCATTATGATCATGATACCATATAAAATAGACCAAGACTAAAAGGGATTGCTAGTATGCCTTCATATTAAATGCTTGTGCTCTTATTTTAGTGGAATAATGGTAGTATAGACTGCTGGTACAACCGGTATAGACTGATACAACTAATACAAAACTTGTGGTAGAATTTACTAATTTTATGTCGGTATGCTGGTAAATAACTAGACAATGATGACTGATAAATGGTATGCTGGTAAATAACTAGACAATGATGACTGATAAATGGTATGCTTGTTAAAAGAGGATTTATAGAGTAACTTATAAGAAAACCGGTACTTCATTTGGTTGATTTTTGAGAAAGTAACGTAAACTCTATAAAGTTGACGAATTAGTATATTATATTTGAACTTTAGTTAATAACGTTGTTTGTGAAAATATTAGGACAATTGTGTTGTCATTTAAGATGATACTGTGGGGAAAACTTTGTGTACGAACGGTGACACGAGGAATGTGGAAATAGTGGAATAATGGATGTAATGACGTGTAATTCCTTATGCATTTTCTTTTCCATTATGTTATACATTTTATATTTTATAGATAGTTGTATTTGTATGGTCATGGACAACTTGTGAATAAGGTTCAATTAGTCAAATGGTGTCCGGAACACCGGGACCATGACGACCTAAGGGGAATGTTATGTTCGTGCAAAGTGGATCTACACTAGTATTACGAGACTTTTAGTGGGGCTAGCTACATGCACCAGAAGGTCCGGCATAATATTGTTGATGTAGTTCAAATTTGGTGAGATACGCGTGACTGTCATATAGACATGATTCATTACTAACGATGGTTTTGCATGTGAAGTACATCCTAACCCCTTATTTTGTAGGAAGGATTGTGGCTGAGGGTAAAAATTATCTAAATGATGTTATACATTATTTCCTTTTTGTTGCTTACAAGTGTAAATGGTGTATTACCTTAGCTTGAACGGAAAGAAGGGGAATTGGTATAGACTATGCAAAGAACCAAGGAAGAATAGAAATATCACATGAAAATGAATGAATGCTGTGTTTGATTTTGGTGGGTCATGGTAGTCAAAGGCGCTCCTCGGACGCGCCTAAGCACGTTTCACAGAAAGGCGCAGTAGTTGCGCCTCGCACTTTAATAGACGACGCGTCTTTCTTCGGACACATCCAAGAAGCGTCTTTCAGCAAGGTAAGTATTCTAAAAAGCGCTAGACGGACTCAATGCGGCAGAGGCCAGCCTAGCGCCTAGGCGGCGCCTTTTTTAAAAAAATATATAAAAAAAAAAATTTGAAATTTCAATGTTCTAAAATCCTATCTTAAAACCCAAACAATTATGCACAATACAACTAAGAATAAAATATCAAAAAAATCAGCCACCTAGGCGCCTCGACCACCGCCTAGGGAATTTTTGGTGCGGTGGGCAGGCACCTAATGCCTAGGCGACGCCTAGCCCAATTTTTAGAACACTGACAAGGCATAAGCAAGGACATATACGCCTTATATTTTTTTTATAAAAAAACTTGAGGCATGGAGAGAGTCCTTACCTAATACAAGTAGGAGAGAGGTAGCCATTTTCATGGTTGCCAAATATGGCTACGTTGATTGCTATTGCTGCTCTACTAGTTCACTTGGTTATGTTTTAATATATTTTTTGTTGGTTTTAATGTTATTTGGTTTTATTTCTTACATCAATAATATATTTATTTATTTATGTATATTTTTATTTTGCCGCCTTGCTTCACTCGGACATGCGCCTTGTGCCTCGGACGATATTAGACCCCCTGCGCCTCGAGTACGCTTTGCGCATTTGACTACCTTGGGTAGGTGTGGTCTTACCACTCACCAGTGCATCCCCATGTACCGACTCTTATTCCTACAAGTTCGAAAAACACTAAGGAGGCTCTGAGGCACTAGAAGCTCTCATATCAATCTGTCACATTTCAATTCTTAGGTGTTTATTTTATTTTAATAAAGGACATCATGTATGAAAACTTGTCATTTGATTTATTTCATGGATTGTAACCCATAAAGGAATATTTTGGCTTCTTACCAAGAACCTTGATTTCCACTACAATTTGGTTATTTCAATAATAATAAAGTTATTCGTCATATATTGTTTCAATATTCTGCTTATTCCTCTGTGACAAGCTTGGTATTTGAAGTGTTGGTTTAGAATTGTACAAGTGCAAATTAGACTTGCACGCCATCACACCCAGTTGGAGTCGATTCTTGAAAATCGAGGTATGACACTTATTGCGGTTTAGAGCAATGGAGAAAATAGTGACTATTAAACAGCAGTGGCAGAATATAACGTTCTTGCACCCAAAATCAAAATGAGAACTTGTCAGAAATGATGAATTTATAAATCCGTTGTGCTTAATGAACATAAGACAAATTTATGTCGTTGGAACGCAATTTACTTCTTCGAAATGCAATTTACATGTAATCTATGAAAAGGTGAATGCATGCATATATACTTTAGTCTTTATATACGATATAGGTGACAAAATTAGTGATGATGAAAGGGACTCATCTGTTGATGTGGACCCACACATTGAACAGTCAGAAATATGCTTAAAGAACCTAGTTGTTAAGCCAGTTGATAGAGGGTTATGAAGATCAAACATGCAAACAGTAGCTGAAATAGTTCAAAAGTAAAACCAATTTTTTTTAATATGTATAAGAGTATAAGATTGGTAAAATGGCATGGTAAAAATCATTTTTAGTGGCAAATTTTAGCTGATTAGACGAGAATTATGTTGTAGCAACAAAAGGATAACTAAGAAAGTGGAAGTAATACCATATGTAACAACAGCATAGCCTTTATTGGGCTCGGACACACCAATCCTCTATCTTTCATCCCACTCATCATATTCACTCTAACATTAACAAATTGCAAATTTTTACTTTAGTCTCAAACGAAGTTTAAATAGGTCCTTCAACTAGAATTCATAATTGGTGAGTCCATGGGTCTAGTTGCATAAATGCAAACCATCTCAAACGATTTTCTTCAATCTTTTCATCAATTGACACCATCTTCAAAACTTCCCATGGATTCGCTCCTCTCCTATCCATCTTTCAGTCTATTGTTACTCAGAATTCTCATTTAAGCTATGCTTGTTTTAGGTACATGTTGCCTAAAATTATAACTCATGATGATCTATGACTGCAAGAAATGGCTTCATTTTTCTGGATATTCCTATTTGGCTCAAATATTTGGATTTATATCCATGAAGAAAAGGCCTTTGGATATATTCACTCCAGTCTAGACCTTAGTTAACTAATGCAAACACTTCCCTATATATATATATATATATATATATATATATATATATATATATAAACAGCTACAGTCAAACTAAATCTTCTTTTCCCTAATTTTCTGAGAAATGGATATCAGAACATATGAACAAAAATAATCAGACATGGTAGTACCTAGGCATGATAACAAAATAGTTCATGTAGAACTACTATGAAAAATAACCTATGTAGATGATGTGCATATTTTGCAGCATGATTCTGGCATGAACACATAAGTGTTTCACTATGTTGTAAATACACAAATACAACTGGACAAGAAATGAACACAGTGAAACGACACCATTTTTGGTGTCTTAGTGTATTGTGGAGTATTTTATCTTAAGTCCAATAAGCATCTGACACAGACAACCAACCATAAGTTTCTTCCTAGAAGTTTCACACGATATAGGCCAATTTTTAAGGTTGGAAAGGTAGTGAAAGAAGACCTGTTCAAAAAGAAAAGAAAAAAGATGACCTGTTCGAACTGTAAAATAAATAACCACTCACAATAAGAAAATAGAAAACTTCCAAGATTATAAATTTTATAATGTAAAGTTCCAATCAATTCATGGAAATGACAAAAAAAGAGCATGTCACCTGAGGACTGCTTGTCTCAGGGTTAGCTCGAATGCCTGCAGAAAAGAAAACGAGAGTAAATCCTAAACCATCTATTGGAGAAGAAAAGATGCTAGACTTCGTATTGATCAGCTGATTTGAGTGGACTCAATAAAGAACTAAATTTCCCAAACAATTAAAATTGATTCTGAAAAGCCGAAAGTAAGAAATATAAACCAAGATATGGCATAGTTAATGGGGTATAACTTTCAGTGAGAAACCAGTTCTGATACAGAACCTTTTATGGTTACCAATGCGTAAAGATAATAGAATATCTACCATTTCTGGATTTTCAATGTAACATTCAATGTGTTCTTCAGCGAAACATTCTTCAGCTGATTTGAGTGGGCTCAACCAAGAACTAAATTTCCCAAACAATTAAAATTGATTCTGAAAAGCCGAAAGTAAGCAATATAAACCAAGATATGGCATAGTTAATGGGGTATAACTTTCAGTGAGAAACCAAGATACAGAATCTTTTATGGTTACCAATGCATAAAGATAATAGAATATCTACCCTTTCTGGATTTTCAATGTAACTTTCAATGTTTTCTTCAGCGAGACATTCTTCCATCTGTAATATTATTATTTTTATTATTTCTCTGCTGTCAGAATTTATCGTCATATATAAAAGGTTGTGCAGTTGTAAGGTATTATACATGTCCACACATCACGTTCTGTTGTACATGATAACATAGTTCAGATGTAATTACTTCTGTCACTGAATAAGATTTGAATTATTTGATAACATATGCTTGCATAAACCGTAATTGCAGCAATATAGAAGGGAAAAGAAAGATTGTCCAAGTATTTGAACATGTTAGAAAGATGAAGTGTTTATTGGCCAGCCTAATTCTTGAAGAATTTTAAGAATAACCCACCACCACCAAGTGACAAGATACACAGAACCACCTCTATCTAAAAGCAAAGTGCTGGGGAAAAAATCCTTTACTCTTTTGCCACTGCGGATAAAGAAAATAAGTTATGTATACTTCTTCCTTGTATCTTTTCCTTGTTATTTATTAAATATTGAACCTTCCACATCCTGTTGCTTGCATTCCTGGAGGATGCAAGTTCGAGTCTCCAAAACAGTCTCTCTCTCTCTCTATATATACGGGGGTAAGACTGCAAACATCTTGGCTCTCCCAAAACCCTGCATTAGCGGAACCTCGTGGCACTAGGACATCCACTAGGAATAAGTTATGCATGAAGGATTGGTTTTCAATAGGCAAGAAGACAAGCTGGCTAATTCTTCCAACTCTCGGCTAAGCAATCCAAATATTAGCTTCACAGCCTCTTTATGAAT
The DNA here is from genome assembly GCA_036927795.1 of Iris macrosiphon. Taxonomy (NCBI): domain Eukaryota; kingdom Viridiplantae; phylum Streptophyta; class Magnoliopsida; order Asparagales; family Iridaceae; genus Iris; species Iris macrosiphon. The sequence goes on from JAYESA010000013.1 coordinate 13,153,427, forward strand.
ATACTATATAGCTTGCAAAATCCATCTCTATTCATCATATTTTGAGAGTGTGTCCAGAGGCTAGTGAAAGAGGTTTGTTATATTTGGCCATCACCAACAACACAAAGACAAATTTGTCCTCTGCTGTAGAGTGGAAAATGCACACAGAGTTCCATTTTTTAGTCGGAAATCTGAGGGCACCTTCACTGAATGACCTATCCAATGTCTGATAAGTAAAACAGCACATCTGAGTCAATATGGCAGCAGTCAGCAGCAATGACTGGGAATCTCAGTTAGCTGGAATTTCTAAAAGAGAGAGAGGTTCGTTGCTCATATTCATTTCTTTGGATGTACATGTAATGTTCCTAACCAAAATTCTAACAGATTAAAATGTGAAGCTTTGAGTTCTAGTCCAAAAGGATGGAAAAGCACACAAGGATTAAATTTCTGAGTAAATGCCTGGCAGGCTGGCCCAAAAGGATGAAAATACTGGCTGGAAAGGATGTGTATGTAATGTTCCTAAATTAAATTCTAACAGATAAAAAATGTGTAGCTTTGAGTACTGGCCCAGAGTGATGGAGAACCACATACCGAACAAGAAAAGTGAAGCTTATAGAACAACTACATCAAGGTAGCCTATAATAGCAATTATGAGACTTATAGCGGTACAGGCTGCTGACCTCCAATAAAGTAATTAATTCTGTGAAACTGTATCAACTGTTAGGTTGGAAATGGGAACTCCAATGATTTTAGAGGAAACGGCAAGCAGGTCTTGAGATAACCCAAGATGTGCATTTATATCCTTTCTAAGTAATAGTCAGAAATCGTAGCTGGCTAAATTCCCTTCGCAGCAGACTAATTGAGTAGTGAAAACCATAGGAAAAGGGGAACACTTTATATGGCAGTGAGAATCATTATTCTGATTTGAAGATGAAGAAAGAGAATAATAGTTCCATTGAAGGCTGCAGAAAGATGACTGCATGCCTACCATAATGATGCATGAGATAAGTCAGACATACTTACGGTCTTCTGTGTTGGGACTTGCACTTGCATCAGCACCTCCAACTCCATGCAAAACTAGCTGTGGAAAGTCTACAGTGTTTGCTGGAGCAGGACTGTCCCATAGCCTCCTTCCCCCATCTAATCTTGGCACATAATCATTCATCTCATATGCATGACTGAAACTGTAATAAGGATTACTAACTGAACCAGAAAAGCCATACTTATATGAGCTTGTATGCATCATCGACCAGTAAGGATTTCCCTGTAAATGAGCACACATGCGTAAACATGATAACACTAAAAAGGAATAATATCAGTTCATTCTGTAAATAATGGGAAAAAAGGATACATTAAATTTGGAAAACAGCAGGAAACTGATGAGTTAGATTAGAATTAGCATTCACAATATGGTCCAGTCACAAATATAACGACTGATGCAGTAATATATGAAAGTATTTCCATATGCATTCATAATATGGCCTAGTCAAAAACTGATGACATGGTATCCTTTTTCTTCCAATCTGCTTTGTCGTGTTTCTAGTCATTAAATGAATCCTGCTACTTCCAGTCTGCTTTGTCAATAGTATCCTTTTTCATACTCTCTTTCCAAGTTTGTTTAGGTCTACCCCTACCCATAGCCCTAGTAGCTCCCTTAACAAAAATCCTAGTTCACTTCCTTAACTTGTGCATCTATATGTAACAATACACTATCTGAATATGCTGAGGGAGGTAGAGAAAGACTTAAAAATGGTGTCCAATTAGCATTCTTAATATTATGAAAAAATTACTAAATCTTTCCTCATGCATATGAAGAAAAAATATTTTAACTTAAAATAATAACTTTTAACCTCAACTGCACACATTGCCAATTTCCATTTATCAGAGAAAGAAAAGATAACAAGCTTTTGAAAATAAAATAAAAACTAAGGTAACCTATGAAGCGTAGGTACTGGTATACTTTATACCCGGTTTAGTACATACGGGGAACATCAAAACAACAATTTCAAAAAATTCATGGCACGGGTACCGTTTGTGTGTTTGTGTGTGTGAGCAATGCTTCTTCGTAACTTTATACGAGTAAAACTAAGAGTCTAAAAGCATTCTTCATCATACTCACGAAATGAATTTTAGTCTAAAAACCAAATAGTTTAAATTTTAAAAATAAAGAAAGTTATATTTCTGAAACAAAAGTACCAAAGCTATATTTTAAAAAGATATCCAAAGTACCAAAGAATTACCCATACCCGGTACTGGTATATGCCTTCCTAGATGGAGACCCACAAGAGTATCCAAGGAGTACCAGTACCCCTTCCTAGATGGAGACCCCACCGCTTCTCAATAGTTGAGTTTGTAAACACCTTAACAATATAAATAAGATTCTAATCCAATGCATGGGACTATATGTGTGACTGTGCATACCTGATCTTGTAAAGCTTCTGCGAGCGCAACATCAGCCTGAGCATACGAAAGGCCTTCGAACAGATCCATAAAACTTTGTGTGATGGTATAAGGAAAGCCGGTGTCGATGTAATGAACCTCCACCTGTCTGTTGACGTTCATCGTGAACCTATCCTAGCAGAAGATCTACCAAAACAAGGCAACAAGAAACTTGTTAAGAAGCAAACCTATACGCATAATCGGGTATAAACAAATAACACTATGAAGGCCAATGCCATTTACCATCAATCGATCAAGAGAAGCTAAAGGCAATTCGGTCGACCAGCGTCAATTCGTATATAAATCTGCAAGGAACCACATAGAACTCACTACTTAGACTTATCAATTATTGATGTCAATTAGAATTTTAGGGTTAAATAAATCACGAAAACCTAATTCACCAAAAAAAATAAAAATCCCCCCAAACTTTATATTTTCTGTACAAAACCACCAGTAGAATCAAATTATAAAGTAAATACCTTAAAGAAGGAGAAGTCACCGAATATATTCCATTCTTAGACCAAAAGTAATGATGCACAATCAAACAACATCGGCAAGATTTTGAAATAAAAAAATGCCAAGATAATGAAATCAAAGAAAATCAGCAAATTCTCAAATTAGGCAACAAAAATGGTAAGATTATGAAACATTTTCAAATTAGGCAAACTTAGCAATAAACTTTCCATATTTTCTCTCTTTGAAATTAAACTTTCCTTGTTCTATTACAAAAAAACCCATATAAATTTGTATTTAAATATCATCAATTAGAAGAAGAGAGGAAATAGAGGCTGTTTAAAAATAATGTCAATATTTCCAGAAAAAAAACCCTCAGAAATACCAAATAGATTCCATTCTTATACTAAAAGCAAACATTACAAAGAATCAACAAGATTTTCTACATAATTTCTTGGAGAGAGAAAAAAAAGAAAAAAAATCGCCATCAAATCCATTTCTAAAGGTTCAGTATTTAACATTTTTTGATTCTTTGTAAAATCGCCATCAACAAGATATTCTACATAATTCCTAGCATTCCACATTTTTTTCTCGCCAATTTTTTTCTCGAGGAGGATCAAATTCCGAAGAAAATACCTACAGTAAAATCGCATCGAGAACAGCATTTCGGTGGAATTACTTCAAACAAACAAAGCTTAGGTACCAAGAAGGAAGCTCATCAAATCCATCATAAATCTATAAAAGAAAAACAGAGTATATCGGTTGGAACACAGAAAATACCGAAGAAAATAGCTCGGAAACTCCAGAAACGCTCATTTTCGGCGGCGATCGATCTCCGGGGAACGGGTCGAGCTCCTCCGATCCGATCAATGCGGGAGGAGAGAGAAAATGGCGGTTTCTAGAGTTGGATAGGATAAAGAAGAGAGTTTTTATTTCATTTTATTTTTATTTAGTTACTTCGTGCTCGTCTTTTGATTACATTAGAGCATAGCATGGAAATGGTAGGGTGGGGGTGGGGAGAGATTTTAGGCTTCGTTCTGTCTCTCTCTCTCTCTCTCTCTCTCTCTCTCTCTCCTCTCTTTTTCTTTCGGTTTATATATGTGTTCCCATTAAATCTCGCTAAATTACATTTTTGACATTGTCTCCCGATTAAACCCCGATATATTGGGAGCAATAGTTAGCAGAGGATGCGTCCCCACCCTTCTAATCCGTCTCGTATGCTTTTTCTGGCCTTTTTTGTGGAGCTGATTGTTGCCCGTCCGATCCAGATCGGACGGGTGTTAGGGGTTAGAGAGTGAGGTGGGTGCAGTGGTAGACTGGAAATTTTAGTTTAGGGGTACTTTATTGTGCGCTACTCGTTGGATGAACTTTACAAAAAACAGGGCTAAATTACAACTGTATGCCCTCAGCTATTCGCAATGTTCATAGTCACCAACTTAATATTCTGAAAAAAAAATAAAATTGGCCAAATTGTCCCTCTCTTCCCCTCTTTCTCTCCGTTCGTCAGCCGCTGCAACCCCCCCTCCTCCCACCCACCACTCCCGCCTACGACCCCCCACCCCCCCCCCCCCCCCCCCCCCTCTTCCCGCCTCCTGCGACCCCCCTGTGCCCACACACACCCCTGCCCCGCCCTCGTTCGCTACCCGCCACGCCGCTCCAACCGACCCACGTCGCGCCCCGGCCCCCTGCGCTTTCGTCCCGTGACCGCCGCTCTGCGATACACTGCTGTCGCTGCCGACGCCAGATAGGGGGGCTGCGGAGTGGTAGGACGGTCGAAAATGGAGGGAGGGAGGGGCTGCTGTCAAAGAAGGAGGGGGTGGGGGTGGGTTGGGGGGCGGAGAGAAGGAGGGATGTGGGAAGGAGAGGGCGGGTTGGGGGCGGAGAGAAGGGGGGTAGTTTCGAATTCTTATAAATTTTAGGTATCAACATAAAAAAAAAAATTTAATAGTTGAAGGTATTAAGTTATTACCTATAAAAGTTGAGGGTATCAAGTTGAACATTTTAAATAGTTGAGAGTATCAAGTTGCAATTAAGCTCAAAAACAAAGAGAGAGAGAGAGAGAGAGAGAGAGAGAGAGAGAGGCAATTTTAGTCGTGGATGAACTTTAGCAAGCTTTCTTGTACTTTGTTGTACAATAGATGAACCAAGCTTCGGTGCAGGGTTGGCCCTGAGCTCATGAGAGCATGTGACGAACTTTTAAAATAAGGTTCCATACATAATAGAAAAAAAAAAAAGTAAAAAAAAAAAAATTCGCTACCAAGATTTGAACTAGGAACCTCTTATATTCAAATCAAATGTAAAAAACACTACACTACAATTGATTTTTGATAAAAAAAAAATCCATAGTAAATACTAGTTCAATTTTCGATATAAAATTATTTATATATTTAAACAAAATAAAAAAATTGGTCTTCCTGTACCATGGGGACCTAGACGATGGTCTGGCTGCCCTGCTTGGGTGGTTATACTTTATTATGCTTTATTGTACTTAATTGTTTAGGGTTACTTTATTGTGCTCTACTCATGGATGAACCAAGCTTCGGTGGTTGTACTCTACTCAGGGATGAACTTTAGCAAAAACAGAGACAGAGAGAGAGAGAGAGAGAGAGAGAGAGAAAAAAAAAAGGGAGGGAGGGGGTGGGGTGGGGGAAGAAGGGAGGGGCAACCTCCAACATTTTTTAAGATTTGGTATTTTATTTCTTTGGCTTTTTCAGCGAAATGCTAGTTGTTGTTGGTTTTTTTTTTTTTTTTTTTTTTTTAATGTGGTAGCAGAAACAGAGAAACAGAGCCTCGAGTTGTTTTTAAAAGTTACCTCAATATTTAATTGAATATGTTTAGAATTATTTAGTTTTAGGTCATTATAATGTTAAAATTTTACGTTTAGGTCTCTATATTATTCAGAGTATAACTTGGATCTCATCCTAACGATTAATTGGTTGATCGTCTAAAATAAATAAATAAATATAAAATTTTAATATTATACGAGACCCTAAAACTAAACAGAAATATGTGAGAGTTGTGTGATTTCGATTATTTATTTATTTGATTATAGGAGTTGTGTGACTTGGATCGCTATGACCAATCGAGAATGAGACTTGTGACATTGTTGTTTGATCCTATCATGATCTCAGAGCAATACAACCCTCATGGTGATATATATACACAATAATTTTTCCTATATTTTATATTTATTAAACGAACCTCTCTTATTTTAAAAAAAATACACTAACCGTCATATTTTTTTCGTTTATTACACGACCTTCCTTATGTTTTATATTTACTGTAAATGATTATTATACTAACCATCCTTACAACATAAAAGACATGGGAGGTCCGTGTAATTATTTTCAAAATAAGGAAGGTATGTTTAATAAACACATAACATAGGAAATGTTAGTGTAAATAACCCATATATATGTATAACATAAAAAAATAATATAACATCATGATACATGAATTTTTCTGGTTATCTTGTGAAGTAATAGAATTTAAGGGGAGATTGTGGTTTGAGCCACATTTTTTGTGTAAAAAATTTAATATGGAAAGATTACAACCCACAAACTCGTCTTAAATTTTATTTTTTCAAAAGCTAAAAAAAAATCATCATGTAACCTAATATTATAAATACATAAAAGAAATATAAAAAATTGTCCATTCTATTGACATTTTTTTCCAAGAAAACGCATATGCAAAGGATACCCCTTTTTTTTTTTACCTTTTCAAGTAAAAACGGACATGATGATAACGTTTTCTTGACAAAAGATGTTATTAGGATGGAAGTTTCGCTTAAAAAATGTAACATGCTAATGTTAATTAGGCTGCCAAGCATATGCTATTTAAGTTCAAATATGTCCTTTCAAATGACGTAATAGATCAATCTTATTACATTTTAATGCACTTATCTAAATTTCGTAAATATTGTTTTGTCAATAGAATTTAACAAAAAAAATATTGTGTACAAATTTTTTAGTTATTATTAATATTCAAACTAAATAGATAAGCTTCTAGATTAGATTCTGTAGATTCCTCTTCGAGTGTAATATTGACGTCAAATAATTTGTCGCTCTCTAAAGTACGACAATTGAAACGAAAACTTGAACTAAAATTAAATAACCGATATAATACTTAATTAAATAATTTTTTCTCATTCTTTTTTGCCAAACACAATATATTATGAATAATGCTAAGTTTACAACCAAAGGCTTACAACCCTCTTACAACCTCTCTCTCCCATCCTGACAGGTGGGTCCCACTTGGCCCCACCTGTCAGTGACTCTGGTTGTAAAAAAGTTGTAAGCATTTGGTTGTAACTGTAGCATTACCCATATATTATATGCTAATAGTGTGTACGTGCATAAAAAAACATTAAAACAATTAAATATTAAATTAATATAAATACTGCAGTTCATAGGAATCAAATTCACACAACTAAGACAAATACATCTTACCTTAATCACTCGAGTTATAATTATTTAATTATAAATAAATAATATTAGCTAGTTAAATAATAATTTATTTAAAAAAAATTAGTAAAGTATTTACATATAACTTATATGGCTTAATTTTGAATCGTTTTCGAACTTCATTATAAGAGTAGAATATTTATATACGAGACCGTTTCTAAGTTGATTATAAGAGTAGTGATGCATTCACGTTCACATATCAACCTTATTATCCCAATATCACCCTCCCAAACACCCCAGTGCATTCTACGCTCCCCGAGGAGAATTTAGTCATTTTGTTCAAACGATAATTTGGTCTAGAACGACACGAGATAATACCGGAAGGGAGATATCGCGTGGGGGGTGGGAGGAGGCACCGAGACAGACAAACAACGGTGACTGCGCAGAGACACAGGCAGAGCAGCAGGCCAGCTAACCCAACCCAAAACTGCTCTACCGCTGCTTCGTAGGTTGGTACTGCCACGCGGCACTCTCCCATTGGCGAGTCCACCAGAGTTTAAAAGTATGGATAATAATAAATTTCTAATTTAATTGGGAGGAAAAAGGAAAAAAGAAGAAGAAGAAGAAGAAGAAGAAAGAAATGGAACGCTTTGTTTGTACTGTACGCAAGCGATCTCTGAGGAGTTGTGAAGGTGACGGTTGGAATCCGCTTTTCCTTCTTTCTCGCCGACGGAGCCAACCCACACTAAAGCCCTCCACAGAAGGCATATTTGCAGGCAACGCTATTATTAACTTTCGCCTCTTGGTTTTTATGGCAAAATCCTATTTGTCAATTGTCATGTTACGTATTTTCTTAAACAGTCCAGCTAAAATTCTGATCTTATTATTACATAGAGGGGTAACTATATGCAAATATCAGCAAAAGAGGGGTAACTATACAAGAAAGGATAAAAAAAAAAAAAGAAGAAGGAAAAACTAGACACCTAGACAAGATGATAGCAGCACAGTTCTACCGGTGGGCCGTGACAGGAGTCTCGTGACACAGTTATGAATTATGAGAGCGTGACTCCCTCCTCCTTTTACGGTTTTACCCCCCTCTCATGATTCGGGTCCAGTGTTCTAAAAACCGGACCACATATCACCCGGACGCTAAGTGGTCCAAATTTAATCACTTTTACGCGATGATTTTTACAAATTTTTTTTTTTTTTATCTACAATCGTGTTTCAAAGAAAATGACCGAACCATTCCGAAAAAGTTACATTTTGAACCGATCCAATTTTTTAAACACAGAGCAAATCTGACCCGTTAATCCGCATCTCTAGATCAGTACAATTTTTTCTATTTTTCTTTTTTTATATGTCCTTTTCAAGGAATCAATAACTTTTTGTGAGAGGATTTCACAGAAATCTTCTATTGTAACCAACAGACCACGACTCTATAAGCTGATCAGTACAATCTCACCAAATTAGCTTAGTGATTATTAATGACACAATGTTCAAATGTTTGGAATAGCATGTTTAGCAAATGTTGGTTGGAACAATTATCAACCAAATCCAACCAAACATAGAAGAGAGCTATAGGTGAGGTTGGATGGAGGGATGGAGAGCGATCAAGAACAAGAGCCAGAGGATGCGAATTTTTAATGATTAAAAGTGATTACACTGATGATCTCTCTTTTTCTTGAAAAATACTTTTTTGCGATCACCTGCGCACTTGTCATCGAGCTATGTTGCTCGGCAAATACGTGGTTGATCCTTAAGAAAAAGTGTCGCTCTTCTTCTCTTGTGATGTAAAGATCAGTGCATGACTTTAAATTTCAAGACGCGGACGACTATAAAAATGATGTACTCAAAGTTTAATATTTACATAATTTATTATTTTATCGACGATGATCCAATAGTATTATGAACATTTTTTTTTTAAAACAAACAAAATATAATATCGAAAATAATATATTTTATAATAAAATACTAATAAAATTGAAGATGTTTCAAACAAAAAAATAAAATTATAAATTATTTTGTTGTTCAATTATCTCCAAGAAACACACACAAAGAGACAGACATCGAAAGAGAAGATTGATAACGGTGGAAGGGTAAAAAAGATTGAGAGCGTCAGACTGTTAGATCGACAGAGGGAGAGAGAATTTTGACAGCGACTACACCAATTTTTTTTTTTATCTGACTAATTGACTTGTCTCTTGGTATTCTAATATATGACGTTTAGATGTCCTATAATAAATAAAAACTTACGTAAACTAAAAGTGTTAGAATGAGTCTGTCGAATTTTTTTTTTAAATTAGGCTTCCATACATAAAATAATATTAAAAAAATTGGTGTCCTCTAAAATTTTGGGTCCGAGAAAAATTTTTACTGTATGATATTAATTTTAATATAGTAGTTTATACCAAAAGAAGGTTTCTAAAAAATACAAACATAATAACATTTTGCAAGAGAGTTTGGCAAAAATTAAACACAATTTGACGGAATACAATATTTTAAATTTTTTTGCTGGTTTATTTTGGGTAGAGTTTTGTAGCTATTTTTTTTAATAAAGACTAGACAAATCAAATCAAACCAAATCAAACTACCCAAAACAAACCAAACCAACTACACAAATTATCCCCAAAAAAAAATTTTTTAAAAAAATTTGCATTTCCGCAAGATTTTGACGGGATGTTATTGTATTTTGTATTTCTTCAAATTTTTTTTTTGGTGCAACCAATTATATTAAAATTAATATGGTCTTAAAAATTGTTATGAGAAGAACTCCAAAATTTTGTTTTAAGGACCAGGCTGAAAATATTGTTGCTTTTCTAGAACTAATAGCAAAAATAGTTTTGACAACACGCCAAAGACTGCTATCAAAAGCTATTCCTAAAATTTATCTAATTTTTGAAAAGTTTTTTTATAAACAAACAAACAATCTTTTTTGAAGGAAAAAAAAGACAAAAATAAACTCAAATAAATAATCACAAACCTAACCTATGTATGGACTTCAAACTGAAATGAGTAAGAATTTGACATTTTATTAATAAATATTCACTAGAACCTCAGCATACATTATAATGTTAAAAATATATTTTAATCTTCATATTGGAAGTTACATTATAAACAATGTGGATTAGGATGAAGAGTGGAATAACTGTCCCCGCTTGGAGGCTCTCGTTAAGGAATCAAGTATCGGTAATCGAAATATTATTTATACTTTTCTTTTTATAGAGAGGAGGGATCGGAATCTAACTCTTATGTATATATATTCAGATTGTTGAATTTGAAAAAAAAAAAATTACAAAAAAGAGAAGAAAAAACAAACAAAGAGAAAGAAGAAATAAAACTAAATGAATATTAATATCCGAAGTCTAAGATGTTTTTATTTTATTCAAATAATAAGAGGTTCAATAAAGTTCAATTCAATCAAGTCCGTAACGTCGACAAATTTTGCCATATCTCATTTTCTTTTAGTTTTAGACAAATTTTATTTCACTCTAGATGAATTGGTATAAGAGTTATTATGGTTTTATTAATTGAAAGAGGTATATCATGAAAAAACAATGTAAAAAATGAGTCACCATCAGAAAAACACACACACACACACACACACACACACACACACATATATATATATATATATATATATATATGTATATATATATAGTTTTGCTATAGTGAGCGTTATAGCCTACCTTATGGAACATTCTCTATGAAATAGTTACGGGACATCTAAAAGCATAGGGGGTTATTTCTTTTAAAAATTCTAAATATCTATTTGAAGATGGATTATTTTTAGATTTGTTTTTAAGATTAATTTTTTTAAAACTATATTTATTTTTTAAACATACATTATTTTTTCCATTAATATTAAAACTAATCTAACATTAACATTAAATTAATATTAACAATAATAATAAAATTAATATTAACATTAACATTAAAATTTTATTTTATTTAATATTAACATTAATACTAGTATTAAATTTAAATTTAACATAAAATTTAAATTTAAATTAACATTAACATTAACATTAACATTAACAACACCAAAATTAATATTAACATTAATATTAAAATTTCTTAACATTAACGTTAATATTGAAACTAATATTCATTTATTGATAATATATACACACACATTATTATTATTATTATTATTATTATTATTATTATTTTGCAAGACACACATTATAATGCGGCTTGAAAAGGGCTAAAAATGAGTTGTCTAAGTCCTAAGTATATCATGCACTAAAAGTTTAATATATATATATATATATATATATATATATATATATATATATATATATATATATATAGCCGTGTATGTACTTCCTCACCTCATGTAGTAAAAAAAAAATGGAAATCCTTCTAACTACTTGAACATATAATAAATTTTAAAATATATTCAATATTTAAATTATATTTAATCTAAGTACATGGTATTATCTAACAAAATATACATCCAAAATTCAACAAATATATCTATAAGAAATTATAATTAAGATATATTCAAATCATATTTAAAATATTTGTATCTAATTTTAATTTTTATCTATTTTTTAACAATATCATAAATTTTTTTTTTTTTGAACGTACAACTGTTAAATATATATTCAATATCATAAATTTTTATCTATTTTTTTGAACGTGCCTGGTATATCTCTACTCTTAGAATGAGCTTGGAAACGGCTCAAATTTGAGTCGTCTAAACCTTTTGTAAATTCTCCATCATTTATTTAAAAAAAAGATACTGCAAAAAAAATAACTTTTTCTTTCGTATAAATATATATTTAACAAATAAATTTAAAATTGTTCAAAAACTAAAATTTAAAATTTATTTTAAGGAATTTAAATATCAGAGATATTTAAATTGTTTAACAAATCTTAATTTAAATATATTTAAATATTTGAACAAATTTTTAATAATATTATAAAAAAAATTATTGTACTTGTAAATTTACTAGTACATATGGGTGCTACGTGTAAAAACAAATATGGGTGCGTGTATGAACCCATAACGTCGGTCTAGCCCCAAAACAATATTTAATCCACCTCTCGTGAGTTGCTCTAAGTCCTTCTCAAAAATTAGCCCATCTCATCTAGAAATCCCAGTCCTTGGATTATAAATGCCTATTCACTAGGGGGTTGTTGAACTAGAAATAAATATATATTTTTAGACTAAATGGATGAGTATTCTTCAATTCTCATCCATTTTTATACTCAACTAAATGGATGAGTATAAATATATATTTTTATACTCAACTATTGGACTAGAAAAATAATTACAGAGGCCTAGTTGATAACCATGTAAAACCTTAATAATAGTAAATAACTACTTCATTAACCTACCAAAGTCCGCTCGACCATACCTGCGACCATAGGTCAATATATTTCCAATGATTTTATAGGATATTTCATCAGAAAATTTTGTATAGAATAATAAATTTAACCAAACTAGCTGTACAAAACAAGTTAAGGGAAATTAGAAATCTCGAAATATCCCGCAAGACCGTTGGACATAAATTTGGGTTGATCGTTGGTTTGGTTTGATCGTTGGTCAAACGGTCGACTCATAACCACACTCTCAACAGCTATAAACTTATTTCAAGGCATTTGATTTGTTCTCTTATACGCACTCGTGTAGCCTCTACAAACTGTTTTTAATATATATATATATATATATATATATATATATATATATATATATATATAGAGAGAGAGAGAGAGAGATAGAGAGAGAGAGAGAGAGATTGATAAGAGAACAAAGAAAGTAAAAAAATATTACCGGTCTCAGAGGAAGTCGTACACGAAGCACTGCCCTAAGACTTGATCCGAGGTCTATGTGCAGACGTTTCTCGGAAGCTCCTAATGGTAAAACCCCCTGACTACCGGTTTCTCTTCGTTGCACACAACTCGGAGAGAGAGACCCAACTTAGCTCTGTCAAGAGCAAGGATTTAGAGAACAAAATGTGGTTTGAGAGAGAGAGAGAGAGAGAGAGAGAGAGAGAGAGAGGTTTCACGTAAGAGGATTTTCTGTAAAAAATGAAGAAGGATGAGACAACAATATATAGGCAGTCCCAAGACACAGCCACTGGACAGGACAGTAAATGGCTCATAAACATGCCATTAATGAGCAATTACAAAAGGAAAGAAACGTGGAAAAAAAACTGTCAAATGAGCTGTTGCAGAAGCTGTCACTAGGTTCAATGAACCTGGACATAGAGCCTCAACGTTCAAAATTTGAATGAGTCAAATGGTTCAAAAATTAAAGAGGAACAAAAAGATTTTTGGATCCCAGCCCGAACCCGAAGAGAAAATTGGATCGACATTCGGCGCCCGCAGGTGTGGGTACGTATCCGCAACCGTTACGTGCGCCGAACCGAACCGAGCCGAGCCGGGCCGGACGGCGGCGGCGCATGCGAGTGGCCCAAGGGGTCCCCACACAACATCTTTAAGAGAGCAATGAAGAAGAACTAATATATACATATAAGGGAGGGGTGGTCCAACCGATGTGGGACTAAAGAAAAAAGAAAAGTTGAGCTTTTGCTCAAGCATAGCTAACAATCCCCCCCCCCCCGAAATGTCAAGTTCCTGAACATGTTCACTATCGTCTATGCGTCGAGAGAACCATATCGTTCCTGAATGTGTTCAAGTGATAAGTCGGATTGCCCCGCAACAACGATAACTGTTCTGATGGTCCGTCTCGTCTTCATACTAGAGTTTATTTGATAGTGTTTCACGCATTCGCATCGGTCGGACAATGGCTATTGGTGGAGAGCTGAACTGCATGCATCATTAGCCACCATGGGTCACAACTGCCAATAGCATCAGATGAATGGGTCATTGGTATGCTAGCCCAACAGCTGCCGATCCTGAGATACTCGGGGACCGCTCTGCATATAGCTAGATCATTGTGTTGGCTTGGATAGATGGACTGCCCCTAAGATGTGCATGTGTGTCTAGCCATGCATCTATCCCTAGAGTCTCACAAGACACGCTGCGCACACCCTAAAACGGAATATCAGCTTGTCTTGCTTGCTTATTCAATATGAAACTATGTTTTCAAAGGATGTTTTCATAAACCAAATAATATGACTCTGTTATCAACTGTATGAAATGAACATAGGTAAAACTAGAAAGATCACTATTAATGTAATATTTTATAACATGATTACTTAGTATTGATTTTAGTGAATACTTGTTTCTGTTCAGTTGTTTTATCTCACCAGTACTTATAAAAGTGCTGACCCACCAACAATTTACTTGCTTGCAGGTACTGGATCGTTCGAGGGAGCGATAGGCGTGCCTCAGTCCCTAAGACCCAGAATCATGGTTTTGATTGTGCCCCGAGTTGTTATCGTATAAGGGGACATAATGTATGGAACGAATGCCTTTGCTAAGAGAACCCAGTCCCTCGATTTGTCCCGAATACTCAGTTGGCTAGCATTGCAACAAGTCCCTTTCCGCTGCTTACTCGATTGATGCGATGATAGCCAAACACAACTTAAACGATGAAGCCTTGTGCGAGTGCAACCCCAGGCTCGCACGGCATCACGTTCCAGTAATCACACGGGCCATTCCTTCCTCGCACCCGCGGGACAGGCGCCGAGGCGCGGTGATTCGGGTCCGGTGCGCCGAGACGCGTTGATTCGCGTCCGGGTTCAATCCGACTACGGGGGCGGGGCAGTGGTCTAGCCGAGCGGCCCCTCGGTTCGCAGGGCCGGGGCGTGACAGAATGGTATCAGAGCGGATTCGATTTTCTGGCCCAATCTGTTGCTATGACTCTGAGATATTATCGATATGGTATTGCAATAGAGCGTTCCATACAATAAGTCCATAGATATTCTCAAAGTACAAAATATTTACTGGACTTGATTTGCTTGATTGTTTCGATTGAGTACGGCGAGGGATGGCACAATCGCTGCTCGGAATATCGAAAAGTTTATCCTTGAAGTTTCGAGGACAAAACTTTTTGTTGGTTGGTAAGTATGTAATGCCCCGCTCCGCGTCAACATTATGTATCAGGTGAGTGGGCAGAACTTCGTTCTCTGATTCTTGCATGCCTTAATAATAATCTGAGTTTTTGCTTGCAACCTGCCTTGCATGTTAATGAACGAACTCACCTAGCTTATCTTTGAAACGATAAGTCTGCTTAACGAGAATCCTGAAATGCTTGTCTAAGAGTGCATGAACATGTTCACTATCGTCTATGCTTCGAGAGAACCATATCGTTCCTGAATGTGTTCAAGTGATAAGTCGGATTGTCCCGCAACAACGATAACTGTTCTGATGGTTCGTCTCGTCTGCATACTACAGTTTATTTGACAGTGTTCCATACATTTGCATCGGTCGGACAATGGCTATTGGTGGAGAGCTGAACTGCATGCATCATTAGCCACCATGGGTCACAGCTGCTGTCACGACCCGCACCCGAAAAATTGGGCATGAGTCGTGGGTACGTCCAGCCTACGCCGCAGCATCGGCGGTAGAACACTGTCTAGGTCTACTAACAATCTCACACAATCAATATATAAACCTGTAAAGATCTCAACTCCAAACGGAGGAGCAATATCATAATGATAATCAAGTACTCAATCACGAATCTAAGCACGATATGATAACAAGAAGTCTAACAACTATAAAGTCTAACCAACAACAACTACTACAACAACCACAATATCAATAATAATACATCATCCAAAATAATATACAATACAAGGTCTCAATCCAAAACCGGAGACAAATCCGGTGCTAAAAGCTAATAAAAACAATAACAAGGTCCTAGTGATCCCGGCTACCAATCCGAAAATCACTCCTAAACTAGAGGGTCCCTGTCTGCACCATCGACAGGCTCAGGTCCATAAAACATCGGACACCAATCCTCCGGATACTCTGGAAAAAATATATTCAGTCAGGACTGGAGCAAATACATCTCTAACAGCAGTTCCATTTAAATGATAAAAACTATAAAGCAGTTATAGCAAGTAGCAAGAAGAATGAAGCAAGTATGAAACAAGAAAATATACATATCACTGGTGCATAAAGTAAAGATGCATGGATATCAGAAGCAAGATAGTAATAACTGTAAGATACAAAAAATCTAAGCTAAGATCAAGTCTGTGCACAAGAACGTGTAGTGAGTCCAGCATAAAATACATGTAGTGAGTTAAGTCCAGAAACATGTAAGTGAGACCAACAATAATGCAAGTGAGTCCAGACTATAAAGAATGAACTCGGTGTCTTTGAATTACTTGTTTCGACATGTAAACGGCTAGGGGTAAGTACGGCTCACCGCGCACTGGGTGCGCGGCTGCTATCATTCCAAATTAGACCAGAGGGAGTGATTCCTGATGATTCCAGATGGGAATATTTACATGTCTACTCGAGTATTTCTCCACCCCGACTAATACAAGTGAATCCAAGACCCGACACGTAAATCAAGATGAGTCCAGCCTGAAACATGAGTGATGCATGTAGGTGATGCCAGTAGTGATTCCAGAATAGAGGCTAGAAACATGAAATGTACGTGTCGCAAGTAAATGAATCCAGAAATACCAGTCCGTGTCCCATGTTGTGCCAGAATAATCAGATGATACTATACTAGAAGCTGAATCATAATAATCATCAGATAATAAAAACTATCAGAGAATGTACTCGCCTGACGTCTTGAGCAACTGGCGATCCGAACTGGTGTCACAAGGACCTATTGCGAAAAGCAAGGTTAAACAGGGTTCTAATAAGTTAAACAGATATAAAATAACTAAAAATAGGCTTCTAGGGTCGTTCTAGGTCAAACGGGTCAAACCGGTAAAATCTGGGTCAAAAAGTCAACTCTGGGTCAAAAAGTTAACTCTGGGTCAAAACTAAGTCAAAAGTTGACTTTGACGGTCAACCGAGTCAACTACGGTCAAGTCTGTGTACAAGAACGTGTAGTGAGTCCAGCATGAAATACATGTAGTGAGTCAAGTCCAGAAATATGTAAGTGAGACCAACAAGAATGCAAGTGAGTCCAGACTATAAAGAATGAACTCGGTGTCTTTGAATTACTTGTTTCGACATGTAAACGGCTAGGGGTAAGTACGGCTCACCGCGCACTGGGTGCGCGGCTGCTATCATTCCAGATTAGACCAGAGGGAGTGATTCCTGATGATTCCAGATGGAAATATTTACATGTCTACTCGAGTATTTTCCCGCCCCGACTAATACAAGTGAATCCAAGACCCGACACGTAAATCAAGATGAGTCCAGCCTAAAACATGAGTGATGCCTGTAGGTGATGCCAGTAGTGATTCCAGAATAGAGACCAGAAACATAAAATATACGTGTCGCAAGTAAATGAATCCAGAAATACCAGTCCGTGTTCCGTGTTGTGCCAGAATAATCAGATGATACTATACTAGAAGCTAAATCATAATAATCATCAGATAATGAAAACTATCAGAGAATGTACTCGCCTGACGTCCTGAGCAACTAGCGATCCGAACTGGTGTCGCAAGGACCTATTGCGAAAAGTAAGGTTAAACAGGGTTCTAATGAGTTAAACAGATATAAAATAACTAAAAATAGGCTTCTAGGGTCGTTCTAGGTCAAACGGGTCAAACTGGTGAAATCTGGGTCAAAAAGTTAACTCTGGGTCAAAAAGTCAACTCTGGGTCAAAACTAGGTCAAAAGTTGACTTTGGCGGTCAACCGAGTCAACTACGGTCAAGTCCAGGTCAAACTAGGGTGCCCCTGAAATTCTAGGTCAAAACTAGGTCATTAAGCTAATAAACCCTCAAACTCGCCTCATTGAGATACCGGGATACCCTCGGTGTCCGATACCTCACCATACGCTATACGTCCCGTCTATACCCTCTAAAACCTATGCTAGCACGCATAAATATATACACATACATAAAAATCTATCTCTAAACTCAAACCTAGGCAATTGCTCAAAAACCCCGCTCGAAACTCAATACCTTGGATATCTCAAGGTATTGAGATACCTTGGTATCTCAAGGTATTGAGGTATCGCCCAATACCCCTCTAACTAATTATCTAGTTAGCTATTTAAGTATATAGATATACTCCTAGTTACTAATCTAGGCTAGAATATCTATATCTATCATATATTATACATATCTAAGTATCTATATATATATCTATAGCACACACACACATACATATATACCCATATACCTAAACTCATATATATATATACCTATATCTAGTATCTATCTAGCTATATGTATATATATCTATACATATAGATATAGATATCTAATTATCCATCTACCTATCTATCTACCTATCTATCTATTAGTCTATCTATCTATCTATCTATCTATCTATCTATCTATCTATCAACTTATCTATCTACCTAGTTATCTATCTATCTATATATCTAGTTAACTATCTATCTACCAATCTATCTATGTATCCATCTAACTATTTATCTAGTATCTAGATATCTATCTATCCATAAATCTATCTATCTATCTAACTATCTATCTAACCATCTATATACCTATTTATATACCTATACCTTGCTACCCTAGCTACTGCTGCTTACCCTGCTGCTGCCTTAAACTGCTGCTGCTGCGCTCGAGCGAGTTGCCGCGGCGCTGTCGCGGCGCTGCGGCTGCTGCTGCTTGCTGTTCTGCTGCTGCGCTCGAGCGAACTGCTGCCGCGACGTGCTGCCGCTGCTGCCGCGATGTGCTGCGCCTGCAGCTGATGCCGAGCTGCTGCCGCGGCGTGCTGCCGCTCGAGCGAGCTGCTGCCGCGGCGCTGCCGCTATTGCTGCTTTTTACTGCTGCTGCTGCTGCTTTTTAAATGCTGCTGCTGCTTTTTAAATGCTGAATGCTGCTACTGTTGCTTTTTACTGCTGCTGCTTTTTAAATGCTAAATGCTGCTGCTTTTTAAATGTTGCTGCTGCTGCTGCTGCTGCTTTTTACTGCTGCACCCTCACACACACACGACAACACACACACAAAGACACACAGACACACACACCTATATACATATATATATATATATACCAATATATATATATATATATATATATATATATATATATATATATATATATATATATATATATATATATACACACACACACATACTTACATATATATTTATATATACACACTCACAACCACTTATGCATATAAATACACATACATATATAAATATATATATATAGAAACACACACACAAATATATATATAGGAGGAAGCTTGTGCGCCGTACGGGTCTTCGAGGAGGAAGCTTGTGCGCCGTACGGGTCGTAGTGAAGAAAAAAATTACTAAGTCCGTGATACAACGCTTTCAAAAATTGAACGTATAGGAGCAAAGTCCGGAATTAAAAATTCAACATACAGACCACTCCAAACAACCACAAATAAAGGGTTAACTCTTGGTACGAAATGTAGAAATTGTTCTCTACGAAAGTTTTCATACAATAAATTATTACATCTCAGTGATCTCATGACAATTGTTCTCTACGAGTTTTCATACTTTGAAAGTGTTTAACTTCAATATCATTTGTAATACTATACTTTGAAAGTAGATGGAAAAAAAAAGGGACGCAAGCAGCAGCAGCAGAACAGTAGGTTTTACTTTTGTTTTGAGAGATGACTTATAAGAGGAAATGTGTTACATATGTAAGTGTAAAAAGAGACAAGAGGGCCCCCTCCTGTCTATTGCGGCTGAGTTTGACTGCTCCTTTTATTTATTTATTTATTTATTTATTTATTTATTTATTTTTCACTGGGGGCTTGGGTCCCCACTCCCAGGGGCGGAGGCAGTAAGAGCTTGGGTGGGCTCAGCCCGACCCCAGAAATTTTTTTAACCTTTTTTTTCATGTAATTTTTTTTTTTTGATTTTTTATATTGTTTAGTCTATTTCTAGTCCACCCAAATTTATGGTAGTCCACTCTAGTTATAGTTTCTGGATCTGTCCCTGCCCAGTCCTCCTTCACGTGCATCGGCAACTGGTCGTGGGTGATCCGTCGTGGATGACTCTCTAGGATCGGCCAATAACAAAGGTCAAAGAACAACCAAAATTAGTTATGGATAGTACAATCAACTCCGGACAGCAAAGGAGCTATAGCTGCTGCTGCTGCATGTGCATGGATTTAGTAGTACGTAAGATGTTCTGGTGCTGCATGCCAATCGATAACTCTGCTGTAGCTTTGTTCTATAACGCCTTAGAGTTAATTTGGTAAATAGATGTATACATCATGTATGGATATTGATTGTAGTTGATTGTAATATGTACTATGTAGTAGCTAAAATATGCATGACATTGGTATTCTACAATATTGCCTGTAGATCGGGTTGAGCATTATTTGGATTTGGCCCGTGAACCGAACAGTTTGGAAAAAAAAAAAAAAAGGTTTTATTTCGATTTTAAACATACTAAAAAAGTTCTTATTCGGTTTCTATTTTTGTTTTGGATTTTGATTTCGGTCCAAAATTTAAAATTGAATAAAACTTATACAATTATGTAAATATTTTCAAATTTTTTGCATATTTTATGATTAAAAGTATGTATATTTTGCGTACGTTTTTAAAACAATAATTTTATGTACGTGTTTTAAAGTTTAACTTTGATAATTTAATAACTTATATAATTTTTGAGCCCCAACTTTAAAATATAACGAATATATGTACAAAAATTATATATATTTTTAATATAATTTAAGCATAATTTTAACTTTTGGTACGACTAATTAAACAATAAAAATAGTCTAATCGAACAAATCGAATAAACCAAATCGCAATTTTATTTAGATTTTTCGAAGTTCAATTTGTTCAATTTTGACTCTTTTGTTTCCGTTAAAATCGAATAAATCGAACTCTCACCCCTAATCCAGGTTCTCAATACCTTGCTATATATTGATTCAAGGGGATCTGGTTTCTCAGGTACTGCTCACTTTTATTACTGAAAAAAAAGAATTTGATTGTATATTGTTATGTATATCAACTATTTATGCATATACTTGTAGTTTTTCATTTTCCTAATATATAATACTGGCTATACCCAATTAATCCTTTGTCAAAAAGGAAAAAACTCCGAATACACATAAGGTTTCCATCATTTTCCTTCTTCATCGTCTAGGAAAGCATAAACAAATTCTTGTTGCCATAAAAATATTTTCCCAAGCTCAAAACCTGGTGCACCAAAAACTTGTACCTCTATTGGGTCCTCAAGCCGAAGCAACAGCCTATTGCACTCACCACAGACTTGAAAATCGGATACGTCCTGCAAGCATTTCGACATCGTGTTTGAAAGTGTCTGCAGCAAAAATTTTAGGTCGATCCACTTGAAATAACCAATTCTTGTCTAACAAACACCAAGCACAGATAAAGACAAGTATATGACGGTGACTACGTCACCTGGACAAATCACAATTTTTATAACTCAGATAAATTACAAGATTGACAAAATCAATGTTGAAACCTTTGTCCTAATAGATTCAACTCCCTCACCACACTCAAGAAGAAAATAAAGATATTACAATTAAAATCACTCACCAACCCGTAGCAATCTTCATGAACGAAGACGATGACTCCCCAATCAGATCTCTTTCTTCCTTCTGTCTTATATAGCAATGTCCTAAGAGCAAAGCACGGACCTTCTCTTTGATTTTATGTGGACGAGCACCCCGTATCTCCAACTTTTGCTATACTTTGTGCCTCCACCCTACTATATTTATAGGACTAGAAATCATATTTTATGTCATAATATAATTTTCTAAATAGAAAACCTTAAAATAAGAATCATATTTCACCTAAAATAGTCTAACGTCAATTATGGACGTCCAAATATGGTCAAATTAAATATTTGATACAAATTTGAAATCTAATCAAATCTTACATATAATGTAGATTTTCAAATTGTATCAAATCAAAGTTTGACCATATTTGAGCTCAAAAATTTACCAAATCCAGACTGGACCCCAACAATCTCTCCCTCCAGTCTGATGAGTGGATGTTGACCCCATGGCTTCTCAACTGGACTCCATGCCTGTCGTCCCGCGACAGAGTTCCTGCTCCCCTATTGCCACCGATCTCCGATCTTCGATCCCCGAGTTGCTTTGCATCTCCAGCTCATCGACCGTCACGTCGACGATAGCTGTCATGCGTAGCACCTTCTGTACCACTGGGATCCTGCCGACATCAATGACACGGCTGAGACCAAAGTCCCTGAATATCAGCCTCACTGAGAGTCTTGGCTGCATGTCCCCGACTTCCGTCTTCCACCGAAATGTATTAACGTTCTGACGAGCTTATTCACCCTTGGCTGGCCCAACCAAGCAGACGGTACGATTCTCAAGTAAAATTACAAAATTGAAAAAATTAATGTTGAACCATTTGGCCTAATAGATTCAACTCCCTCACCACACTCATGAAGAAAAAAAAAGAGATTACAATTGAAATCACTCACCAACCCGAAGCAATCTCCCTGAGCGAATACAACGACTCATCGATCATATCTATTTCTTCCTTCTGTCTTGGATGACGAAGTCCTAAGAGTAAAGCATAGACTTTCTCTTAGATTTTCTGTGGACGAGCACCCCGAATCTTCAACTTGTGCTATACTTTGTGCCTCCACCCTCCTCCTATATTTATAGGACGAGAAATCATATTTTAGGTCATAATAGGATTTTCTAAATAGAAAACCTTAAAATAAGAATCATATTCAACCTAAAAAAGTCCAACACAAATTATGGACGTCCAAATATAGTCAAATTAAATATTTTGATACAAATTTAAAATCTAATCAAATCTTACATTTAATGTTGATTTTCAAATTATATCAAATCAAATCTTTGACCATATTTTGGCTCCAAAATTTACCAAATCCAGACTAGACCCCAACAATCTCTCCCTACAATCTGATGAGAGAGTGTTGACCCCATGGCTTCTCAACTGGACTCCATGTATGTCGTCCCGTGACAGTGTTCCTGCTCCCTCATGCCACCGATCTCAGATCCCCCGAGTTGTTTTGCATCTTCCTTCGTCTCCAACTCCTCGACCGTCACGTCAACGCTAGCTGTCATACGTAGCACATTCTGTACCACTGGGATCTTGCCGACATCAATGACACAGTTGTGACCAAAGTCCCTAACTATCAGCCTCACCGTGAGTCTTGGCTGTCTGTCCCCGACTTCCATCTTCCACCGAAACGTGTTACGTTCAGACAAGCTTTTTCACCCTTGGCTGGACCAACCAAATGGACGGTGCGATTCTCAGGTAAAATTACAAGATTGAAAAAATTAATGTTGAACTCTTTGTCCTAATTGATTCAACCCCCTCACCACACTCACGAAGAAAAAAAAGATATTACAATTGAAATCATTCACCAACCCGTAGCAATCTCCCTAAGCGAAGACGACGACACCATATCTCTTTCTTCCTTCTGTCTTGGATGGCGAAGTCCTAAGAGAAAATTAAGGACTTTCTCTTAGATTTTCTGTGGACGAGCATCCCGAATCTCCAACTTGTACTATACTTTGTGCCTCCACCCTCCTCTTATTTTTATAGGAATCCTATTTTAGGTCATAATATGATTTCCTAAATAGAAACATTAAAATAAGAATCATATTTCACCTAAAATAGCTCAACATCTGTCACGACCTGATTCCGTAGAATCATTTGAGGCGTCCCCCGAATCGTGACCGCCGTACGGGCCTGGAGTTGCGCCCGCACAAGGCTTTAATGATTTGCATAGCAAACACATATTCAGAGTACACAGATAAATCAAAACACAGATTTGAAACATGGAAAAGTTCTCTTTATTGATAATGAGCATCTATTACAAACTCCTGAACGAGTCAGCTAATATGCCGAACGACTTACAAAAGTGTTGACTCAAAATGAGATAGCAGTCCTGTATATTACATCCCTTTATAACTTCAAAATGTATAGACCTCCAGGCTGGAGGACGGCTTTGCCACGGAGCTGCATTTGTGTATGAAGAGTTGCAGCTTCGGACTTCAAAATGCTTCAAGGGGCGCGGTGAAGATGCGCCAACAGCTGGACTGGATCGGGAAGACGACTTCGGCTCCTCGCTCGGTTCGCCTTAGTGCGGAGAACCTGTTTCAACGAGGGTCAGCATATCGAAACATGCTGGTGAAGGCGAGCTAGCCGAACTATACCAATCAACACGTTGTTTTAATGAAACATGCATATTTGTGGGTTTCTATCTTGCCTTAGTTCATTTACAAGTAAGCAGCATATAGAATTTACTGAAATGAACGTGCCACCGTTCGGTGGATTTTACCTGCCCGACTGAATTACCTGCACAATACTTACCATGCCTTCCCTGCCACGAAGACACAAGTTAGTATGCAACAGGTTTAAATATACAGGGGATCACTAGCGGGATGCCATAATGGACGGGGCATAGTACATGAATGAAATAACAAGTTACGCAATGAACAGGGGCGCCACAAGTTATTCCATCCGATACAGGCAACTATTCAGGAGTTCCGTCCGGATCGGATCGGTGCCAGTGCCCCAGCAACCGTCCGCAGGAACTAAGACCTTGTGCACAAGTTGTCCGTGATCAACTTATACACTAAGTTAGCAGTTGAGGCAAATCAGGACAATAACAGGCACGGGACAGTAACAGGAGGAGAGCTACTTTGGCATAGTCTCCCTATCAGATTATTGCATTCAGGATGAGTTATGTTCATAGCATAATTTAAAGAAGAGCATACATTCTAACTTGTATTATGCATATGATAAATATTTCCGAACGAACACGCATGCAAGTAAGTAACCGTTCACAGTTTGATTGACAAGCAGTATTAACCAAGTCTATTCTCTTTTATCTTGGTTTCTTTTATTATTACTTGGTATCGTTTGATCGGGGCAAAGGAGTGAAGCTTGGAAGCAGGGCTAGCTAATCGGGTTGGTAGCCACTCACTTAGATTTTGGAAAGAAGAAGGAAAGAGGCGCTTCACGACTCCGCTCGCAAGCCACCTACTGCTCGTTCACCTGCACACGAACAGCTCGATTAATACTTCTTCCTCTCTTTCCAATCTTGGAATAGAAGTACAGTTCAATGAACGAAAACAATAAAAACTATCGAAACCGTTCAAGAAAAACAAGCAAATCCCAAAACTAACTCAAAGCACGAAAGCAACAAGCGACATCGAAAACCGAGGCAATAAAAGATAGCAGCGGAGAGGTCCCTCCTGACTCTGCCGCTAAGCCGATCCTTGGGGCGTAGTCCACTGAATATGGCAATCGATTCCGAAGAAACAAATCCATAACGAGGACGAGTTCTTAATTCAATCTATCCCGATCGAACGATACCGTCTTGTGTTTCTTAGCCGCGATCTCCGCACCGGGAGAACGGGGCGCTACATCCTACCCAACTAATTGGAAGTTTCGTCCCGAAACTTAAGAATAGGATCTACCGTTAGGGATTATTCTGTTCAGGACGACGACCATGAAGGTTCGGACAGGAGGAAATAGCATGGCCTGGATCGCCACAAGCAAGGCATAATCCAAGTCTTTTACGGCAGTACTTCTTAAGGTGCCCTTTTCTTTTACAGAAGTGACAAGTTTTGTTCCAATCCCCGTCCTGCTGACCAGCGTTATTCGGGCGCTTTGTAGCAGTATTTCCTCCCTCGTTGCTTTGGCGTTTGTGACTGGATGTATGCACAGCGCCGGCAGCAACATGAGGATATTGTGGTTCGAGGGATAGGGCGTGATTCATGACTTCACGCATTGTCCCGTGCTGATTATTGACCACGTGCGAATGGATGGCAGGGCGTAGTCCACCTTCAAACCTTATGGCTCGACTCGCTGCATCAGGTAAATAGGCCTTAGCGAATTTGGAGAGTCGATTGAATTCGGCGGAGTACTGCTTAACTGTCATACTGCCCTGCCTCAGTTGCACGAAATCATTTTCCATTTGACGTTGTACTGGAGGGGGTATAAACTCCTCTTCAAACGTGGCACGAAAGGTCGTCCACGAGATCGCCTCCTCTCCGTGATCAAATTGGAGAGATCGTCGATGCACGTCCCACCAATCGTGTGCGTTGAGGCGGAACTGTAGTTGCGCGCAGGAGACACGCTTCTCTTCGGGGACCTCTAGCAGAGCGAAGTGATCTTCTAGTTCTGCTAGCCAATCTAGAGCTACCACTGGGTCCCCAGTCCCGTTGAATGGGGTGTTGCAGACTTTCTTGAAGTGTCCCAAGTTGAAGGCAGTCACGTCCCTCGGCCTTGGAATTTATGGCGTCTCTACTTCAAGCACGGGCTGTTCCACCGGAGTCGTTGCTGTTGCGGCGGAATGGTTGGCAGCCAAAGTCTGAACGATCTGTTGTAGGGCATCTACCTGCTTTTGTTGGACTGAGAATCGGGTCTCTAGATTGCTCTCGAGCTTGGCTTGGCGAGCATCATCTCTTTGTCGTTGTGTTTCTAGCATTTGTAGCACCCGCTCAAGCGGGTCGACTTGAGACATGCCTCGTTGGCTCCGAGAGCTTCCCGAAGTGCCCGAACTGCTTTCTTGTGTTTCGTTCGGTGGTTGCGCTGCAGATTGCGCTGGTACCATTCCTTCAAAAGAAGGTAAATTACATTAGGATCTTAATGTATTATGGACTTATTGCATGAACGTATCTCATTTTGGCCTAGCGAGTTCAAGAGTTCGCACAGGAATTTGATCGTTAAAGGAACTTTTCCAGCACGAAGTCTAAGGAACTTGAATCTGTGCTCTGATACCACTATGTCACGACCCGATTCCGTAGAATCGTTTGAGGCGTCCCCCGAATCGTGACCGCCGTACGGGCCTGGAGTTGCGCCCGCACAAGGCTTTAATGATTTGCATAGCAAGCACATATTCAGAGTACGCAGATAAATTGAAACACAGATTTGAAACATGGAAAAGTTCTCTTTATTGATAATGAACATCTATTACAAACTCCTGAACGAGTCAGCTAATATGCCGAACGGCTTACAAAAGTGTTGACTCAAAATGAGATAGCAGTCCTGTACATTACATCCCTTTATAACTTCAAAATGTATAGACCTCCAGGCTGGAGGACGGCTTTGCCACGGAGCTGCATTTGTGTATGAAGAGTTGCAGCTTCGGACTTCAAAATGCTTCAAGGGGCGCGGTGAAGATGCGCCAACAGCTGGACTGGATCGGGAAGACGACTTCGGCTCCTCGCTCGGTTCGCCTTAGTGCGGAGAACCTGTTTCAACGAGGGTCAGCATATCGAAACATGCTGGTGAAGGCGAGCTAGCCGAACTATACCAATCAACACGTTGTTTTAATGAAACATGCATATTTGTGGGTTTCTATCTTGCCTTAGTTCATTTACAAGTAAGCAGCATATAGAATTTACTGAAATGAACGTGCCATCGTTCGGTGGATTTTACCTGCCCGACTGAATTACCTGCACAATACTTACCATGCCTTCCCTGCCACGAAGACACAAGTTAGTATGCAACAGGTTTAAATATACAGGGGATCACTGGCGGGATGCCATAATGGACGGGGCATAGTACATGAATGAAATAACAAGTTACGCAATGAACATGGGCGCCACAAGTTATTCCATCCGATACAGGCGACTATTCAGGAGTTCCGTCCGGATCGGATCGGTGCCAGTGCCCCAGCAACCGTCCGCAGGAACTAAGACCTTGTGCACAAGTTGTCCGTGATCAACTTATACACTAAGTTAGCAGTTGAGGCAAATCAGGGCAATAACAGGCACGGGACAGTAACAGGAGGAGAGCTACTTTGGCATAGTCTCCCTATCAGATTATTGCATTCAGGATGAGTTATGTTCATAGCATAATTTAAAGAAGAGCATACATTCTAACTTGTATTATGCATATGATAAATATTTCCGAACGAACACGCATGCAAGTAAGTAACCGTTCACAGTTTGATTGACAAGCAGTATTAACCAAGTCTATTCTCTTTTATCTTGGTTTCTTTTATTATTACTTGGTATCGTTTGATCGGGGCAAAGGAGTGAAGCTTGGAAGCAGGGCTACCTAATCGGGTTGGTAGCCACTCACTTAGATTTTGGAAAGAAGAAGGAAAGAGGCGCTTCACGACTCCGCTCGCAAGCCACCTACTGCTCGTTCACCTGCACACGAACAGCTCGATTAATACTTCTTCCTCTCTTTCCAATCTCGGAATAGAAGTGCAGTTCAATGAACGAAAACAATGAAAACCATCGAAACCGTTCAAGGAAAACAAGCAAATCCCAAAACCAACTCAAAGCACGAAAGCAACAAGCGACATCGAAAACCGAGACAATAAAAGATAGCAGCGGAGAGGTCCCTCCTGACTCTGCCGCTAAGCCGATCCTTGGGGCGCAGTCCACTGAATATGGGAATCGATTCCGAAGAAACAAATCCATAACGAGGACGAGTTCTTAATTCAATCTATCCCGATCGAACGATACCGTCTTGTGTTTCTTAGCCACGATCTCCGCACCGGGAGAACGTGGCGCTACAACATCAATTATGGACGTCCAAATATGATCAAATTAAATATTTGATACAAATTTTAAATCTAATCGAATCTTACATTTAATATAGATTTTCAAATAATATCAAATCAAATCTTTGACCATATTTGGACTCCAAAAGTTACCAAATCCAGACTGGACCCCAACAAAAAATACGTAGTTATATGACAGTCTCAATTAACCGCTTCAAAATTCCAATCCAAGAAATATGTACTAGCCAAAGAGTCAAGGGTTACGAAGAGGGACGGTCCTGCTCCAGAGCAGACAAGACGACAAATCATGACCCAAAGACTAAATAAGTATCGACATAGACGTATCTAACCAGTTTATATTATGGGTTATCCTTAACTCAAAAGAATTGTGCTGTAGTGATTACTATGTTAGATTTATGTAACTCTATTGTCTACATTTTTAAATTAATTACTATAATATTTTATTTCTTACTGTTATTTGTATTTATTTTCATTATTTAACGCTAAATGAAAAATACTAATAAAATTATGAATATTAAATGAAAGTAAACATATTGCTTTTTAATTTAGTTGTTTAATTTTTTCTTATATTATGTATGGTCTCATTTTCAATGTTTGTTTCGGACTCTCATAAACTTAGAGCCGGCCTAGTTTACAAACAAGGACAAGGGCGGCCTAGTCTTCCACGTAGATATCGGAGCGCAGCGATTGAGACAACAAAGAAGTTCAAGATGTAGACAATAAGTTTGAATGTGTTGACAATAAGTAGTCTATGACCGAATCGACGGAATCAAAATTTGTCTATGCATGTTTTTGTTTGTCAACTGTATGTTTTCATTGGATATTTAGAATTTCAAAGATGGTTTTCCTTCATAGACTACGGACGGAACATTGGACATCAACAAGTATAGAAGGAAAATCTCAAAAAGCAATGTTAGCATTATAATCAAAAGTCTTACAATCGACTTACAATTGTTTACAATTGTCAAGATATCAGTTACCAATTGGATCAAAAAATCTAAATGACAACTGCCACATAGACCATTGTAAGTCGGATGTAGAACTTTTGATTGTAATTCTCTGACAATTGAATCTCAAATCAGTACATATCATTAGGTCACATCCTTTTTTCTTCTTCTTACTTTTTTATGTTGGAGCTTTACTAAATGAGAAATTCTGAATTGACAAGGCCCAAAGGAAAAACATATCTCTATTAATATAATGCAGCTTGTGAATGGTTCAAAATTTAGTCGTTTATGTCGTTTGTAAATCTTCCATTAATTAATATAAAAATATTTACGAAAGATAATAAATCTAAAACTCACAAATAAAAAAAAACATAAAATCCTCTGAACACAGGGACGGAACTACGCACAAGGGGTCCCGGGCTGTAGTCCGGGGTCAGTTTTGGAATTTTTTTACCAAAATATGGGTAAATAGTAAATTACATAAAAAAAAATCACAAGCCAAACGACTGTAGCCCTCCATCTCCCCTCTCTCATATGTCACTGTTGGTGTTTGTGTTGGGAGACTTAGGGCTCCCGCAGGACCTGCGATATCGACGGACCCGCGCCATTTTCGACCTAGTTTTGCCCCTGGGCCGTCCCTGCTGTATCCATTTTCGGCCTAGTTCCGCGGCTTCCATGCTGCCCCGCCTCCCCAAATCCCAAATCGGACCATAGCTCCAGTCATCTTCTCCGTTTCCGATGAGTTCAACTTGTTCTCTCCAGTCATTGTCGATAACAACGGAAATATCATCTGATTATTTCTCTTCCCAACTTAGTTTCAAGTCGAAAAATGTCGAAAAGGTTCAAAGAACGGTTTAATGTCTGGTTCTAATGGACGCTAGCTGTAGTAAGGTACTCCACTCTTGTTCTAGTAATTTGACTTTTTTCTCCATGAGAAAAAAAAACGAAACCCCATAAACCTCTCCTCCAATGGACAGAGCCTCGTATTGCAAGTCACGATTGGTTTAAACTTTGTATATCCCTATCCCAAACTCTCATGGAACTAATAATGATAATTTTTTCAGCTGCCGATTGGGTTTTGCCTCCAGTTTTATCCTTCCATGTAAGGGCTTGGGCTTAAATTTCAGTTTTCCTGTACGACGACAATATTGAAAAACCATAAATATTTTGGCAACAAGATAGATACATAATTTGGTTGGCGTTAGAAAATTTTGTCAAAGAAAGAGTGCTGAAAAAATGATGTCATTTTCTAAGTCTAAGAATTGGCAAATTCTATGTCCAAATAGCATTGAGAGCACTTGGCTATGATGTTCACTGCTGCTCAAGCATACATACTTGAGCTATCCAGTGGAGACTTCCTTCTTCTGGAGTACTGGCTGTGTGTTTTGGTATAGTTAAGGCCAATGTATGATGAGGAATGAGGATGACAATGCAGATCTGTAAACCCCCTGATTTTTCAAAATTTTTAAAACTGGATTTTTTACAATTTTCTGGAATTTTCTGGGAATTTTCTGTAAATTAAAAATAGGGTTTTAATTATTCAATGATTTTTAAATGATAATAAATGATATTAAAATATTATAGAAATAATATTTTTGGATGTAAAATGAAAAACTGGACTTAGGGCAATTTTTTTGGAATTTATCGGACCCCGGACCTATTTTTAAAAGCCTAAAAACTATTTTCTAAAAATTAAATTAATTATTCTGTTAAATTATTATTATTATTTATTTGTTTTCGGTTTCTTGGTCCCGGCCCAGTGGGCCGAGCCCGTTAGCGGCTGACCCAGCCCAGCCTAACACCCCTAGCGGGTCGGGCGGGTCCGCTCACCCGGAGCCCGCCGCCCGACCCGACCCGCTCCTTCACCCCTCTCCCCTGTCACCCACGACCAGCCGAGATTCCCGCCGCCGCCTCCGCCGGAGGGATCACCCCCACGTCGCCTCCCCCTCCGGATCCCTCGGCCACGACGTCCCGGCCAGCCCTCCCGCAGCCCCCTATATTTATCCCCCTCCTCCGTCCTCTTCCACCCCCAAACACCGAGCCCTAACCCTAACTCTACCCGATCTCCGGCGACCCCCTCCACCTCGACCTGCCGTCCTCCTCCCCCAGCCGCCAGTGGCCGGAACCCGCCGTCCAGAGCCCTCTTCCCTTCCTCTCCTCCCTCCGCTGTCTGCAGTCCCCAGGCCGAGCAACCCCTTCCCAGGCGGAGCCGACCCCGACCCCGGCTGTTCAGCGCTCCGGCCGGCCTCCCCTGGCGCATCTCCGCCTCCCCGAGAGCAGCCCAGCCCCTCGTCGACCCTCCGCCTACCTCGGCCAGCTCCGACGTTGACCCCTGACCCGGACACAGTAGCGCCCTGACTCGGACACGGCAGCAGTGCGCGGACACAGCGTCCAGTACACAGAGACGTGTCGGACACAACTCGAAACCTCGATTTCTCGGGTCCCCTTCAGGTACTCGAAACTTGCACCTCGGACCTCTGTTTTCGATTCTGTAAATTTCTACGCGAAGCCTGTATGACCCTCTCGGTGTCCGGACAAACCGTTCGGGGCATCGCGTCCTGTGGTGATCGTACACCGCGATCCAAAAACAGGAAAAACCACACCCTGTTTCACCCCGGAACTGAGTACGTCCCGCCAAACGGGATGACTTGGTCGCGTGCGGTCTTCACAGATACGTGCGCCTCGTCGATACGGACGTGTGGGATTTCGCGGAAGCTGATTCGGGTGTGCGTGCACACCGAAATCAACGCGTATCCGCGGACATCGCCCCGTATCCGACTTTTCTGCATTTCACCCTAACTTCGTGTACACACGTCGGATCGAGACGAAACTTGCGCCATCGGACTCGTAGCAATACGCTGGTCCTGTGGGTCAAGTTTGGTTCGATTCTGAGAACGTTGACGAAATCGCGTGTCGTGGGCCTCACAGGCCCCGCTCGACGGGCGATTTTGTGTTCGGCTCATCGGAATCCAATTCTGAAAGTTCCGTTGGGTTCGTATCAGCGTTTCTGACCTGTTGACACTGAGTTTGGTGAATTTGGAGACCTTTGACCCTGACGCGTTTTTCGGTGCAACCGGTGGACCCCGTTTTGGCCCGAAACTGCCGTTTCTGCCCTTGTCTCCAAATTGGACCCAAGGACAGGCGTTTCTAGCTGATTGATATTTTCTGGATCTGATGGTGATATTTGTTTCAGCAACCGGAGTACCGCCTGCAATTTCCGCCGAAGTCAGAACTGCAAACATAGCCGGAACCACAGGCAAGTGTACCTTGCCAAAACCTGCAGCTTGCTAGTTATTTTCTGGACTTGTTTATACATCAGTGGGCAAGTAAAGCTTGCCAATTCTCAGACAATCCTGGTTATAGTATTTTACTTGATTTCTGGTAGATTCTTATGCAACATGTTTAACTGCTTAACCCAGGACACCTGACACTCTTCATGTGACGGAATTGCCTGAGATATACCTGGTGATCCCGTATAGGTTACATTTTCATGTCATTTCCAGTTTACATGCTTAGATTCTAGCCTGACTCATTGCATTAGTTCAAACTTGCGTGACTTGTACCTGATATTTTCTGGAACTGTGACGTGAGATTACATGGGGTGGGAAGAGTATTGTCATATCAAGGCTGAATATAATATAATATAAATACTTATATCTGGCGGTGCCTTAGACTCTGATTCAGAGCTTTGGTTCCTTACTGGCTCCTCGAGAAAATACTGCTATGGTTTCTACGACACTGATCCTGTAGTAGTCTCAGCCTGAGTATGACTAAAACTCTCACTTGCATATCACTTAGCTGGTTTACATATTTACCCTGCTGTTTCATTATTGCTGCACTGCATATGTTTTGGCTTGTATTTTCTGTACCTTGTTATGTCCCCTGAGGACCTGGAATGGACTATGTCCCCAGGTATAGCCGAGGAGAACTACCCCGAGGTGTACGGTACAGGAGCACTCCTTGGAGCAGAACCCGGAACCGAGGACGAGATAGTGGCCGAAGACTTCACCTGAGCACCGGCTTCAGCTACACAGTATTTCCTTTTCAGTATTTTATTTCCAGTCTATGTTTCCTTAAATGTAACAGAATAATTCTCGGATTTGTTTCCCGAGACACTTATTTGATATTGCTTATTTATTTCCATTGCATTATTTCTGGCAATTAATCTGTGGTTATTCTGTGGATGAGATTAGTAATACCTGAGACTTGTACTTAGTACTGCTAGACTACAGCTTAAGCATGCCCTGATGGATCCATTAAATTGGGTTGTCCATCAGTGCGTGCTGCTGGCCATTGCTCACGTGCTCAGTCCCTCGTCATTTTGGGACTGGGGCGTGACAAGATCAGCTTTGCTAGTAAGGTTGGAAAATGCTGGTTGGTGAAGTTTAATGCAGAGATATCTTTGAGAATGATGCAGCTCTGATGCAGGTCAAGGCTATGCACTATGATACTAAGGTATATTAACTCTGATACTGACTTGTACTAGTCCACCCTTATAGTAACTATTAGCTAGCCCACCCTACTATAAAATTCTGGTTCCGTCCCTGTTTGAACATATAACAAATCATAAAATATATTAAATATTTAAATTATATTTAAACTAACTATATATTATTATCTAACTAAACACATATAAAAAAGTTAAAAAATATATCTATAACAAATCTTAATTAAAATATACTAGTTTATATGCACGTCCGTTGTACGTATTTTAATCGTCTTTTAATTTTTTAATTTTATGTTTTTCTATACTTGAAGAGCAAAAGGCACAAAAAGAGTAAATTATATTTTGTTTTATTTTGTTTTATATGTAATTACCTAGATGTCCTTATTAAATTTAATAAATAATTTTTATTAGTAAAGTTAGGTGAAGATATATTTAGAAAAAAAAATATTCAAGCTGAAGCCAATTTTTTTATTATATAGTAGTATAGATTAAAAAAAAAAAATTTAATATTAAAATATTTTAATTATATTATATAGTAGTATAGATTCTAGCCAACTTTTCTTATTAAAATTATATTTAAAAGATTTTAATATAATTTAAATTTTTATTTAATTTTTGAAATATATATATATATATCTATTCTACTATATAATGCCAAAACTAGGCTTCACCGTGAAAAATTTTTGTTCCAAAAATACCCTTCAACATATTTAGTAATTAAAAAGAATACCTACAATAAATTCCACTGACAACCATTTAAGAGATGCAAAAATCAAAGGGTTCATGCTACTTGCTAAGTCTTTTAAATTTTACCAAAGAATTCGAAGGGTTGAACCATTAACCTATATAATTAAAAGCAGTAGAAATAAACTAACTCATCAACATCATTCACTCCAATATACGTGCAAAGCACGTGAATATATACTAGTATATATATATATATATATATATATATATATATATATATATATATATATATAACGTATAGCGGTACGTCTACGTGATTAGTTATAAAAGAAAGACAAATCATTTCCTTAATCCCACCTTTTCTCTCTTTCCTAATCTAGGCCACCCCCCAACAAAAAATAAATAAAAGGAAAGAATAAAAAGTATGTTGAGAATCAGTAGATCCGGTTCAGTTCCTCCAGAAACAAATAACAGCTGCAGCGAGCAGCAGCAGCGGCATCAGCGCGCGTCCTCCTCGTTGGGAAAGAAGAAGAAGAAGAGGGACCTCTCGCTCCGCGGGGAGACGCGGCGGAGTCCGACTCGGACACGGGTGTCCTCGTGGAGCTGCGGCGGGGGAGGGAGCATGAAAGGGATCTTCAAGTCGAAGCCGAAGACGCCGGCGGAGCTCGTCCGCCAGATGCGGGATCTCCTCATCTTCTTCGATCTCAGGGGAAGCGCCACCGCGTCGTCGTCGTCGTCGTTGGCGAGATCGGCTTCGTCTTCTTCCTCTTTCAAGGAATCCAAGCGCGAGGAAAAGGTTATTTTTTTTCTTCTCTCTCTCTCTCTCTAATTTCTTGCATTGTCTGAATCGAAATATTTGATTTTTCTGATTGTTCTGATGGAAATGGATGTGGATTACATGGATTGTCTAAAATTTTTTACATTTTTTTTTTCCTTTTCTGAAAAAAAAATGATAATTAAGTTATTGTAGATGTGCAAACTGATGATTTCATATACTTATTTTGGTTTTGATGAAATTTTCTAAATGTAGTTTATTAGATTTTTTTGTGTATAATTAAGAAAAATATTTTGCATTTTTAAGCATAATTATTTGTCCACTTTTGTGAGGAAAATTGTGTAATTGCTCTAGTTGTATGTGACTTTTCTTTTGTGTATTTTTTTTTGCTATTGTTTGTGTTGATAGATCAACATTTTGTTTGTTAAATTATTGTTGAAACTGAATGATTAAATTTTTTGTCATATTTTGACAGTTTGATTTGATTCCAAGTATTAGCTTGGGTTTGGGAACATGGAGTGCTCAGATTGGGTTTCTTGTGTCTTTTGCCAGTTTTCTTTGGTAATTCTCTTTTTTGGATATTAAGTGCAAACATTGTTTTTGTTAAAGGTGCAGATGCTGGGCCTAGTGAGGTGCGAGGCACACCTTTGACTACCATGATTTGGAAAGAAAAGTTTCACGGTGAAGCTGAATATAGTAGTGCGTGTGTGTGTGTGGATATATATATATATATATATATATATATATATATATATATAGCAAGCAAATGACGTCTAGTCTAACGGTTAAGACTGATGCACTTGGACGGGGAGGTCATGGGTTCGAGACCCTCCGGCGTCATTTAATTTCCCTTTCGGGAAATTAATGGTGGAGTGGTGGTTGGGTGCAGTGCATGCGCTTGGAGCGGTGCGGTCCGGAAGGTGCGCGGATGCGGGTGCAGGTGCGGTGCTGGTGGATTTGGTGCGGTGCGGCTGCATGAGGCCTTCGGACCGGATGGAGCCTTCGGGCTGAGTTGGTGGTGCCTTCGGGTCGGGATGTAGGCCTTTGGGCTGGGTGGGGCCTTCGGGCTAGGGATTGTATATATAGGCCTTCGGACTAGATTGGTTGTAAGCCTTCGGACTTAGTTGTAGCCTCTCGAAGGGCCTAAATAAAATTTACCTTCTTCGAATATATATATATATATATAAATATATACCAAGAATCAATTGAACTGTAAATATTAAACCTTACCATTGTATGCAATGCAAATCAAGGAATCATAAGGATTTAGGCTTAGCTTTTGACAGCAGTCTCCCATTTGGCTGCTCCAAATTTGAACCGACTTTTCTAGCAAAAAATGATAAGCTTCTATTACCAAACAACTTGTGCGACTACTTTCCAAAAAAACAAGCAGAAGCAGCCATGATAAGCAAACCCAAACCCAAACTTGTTATGCTACTTTATTTCCTTTTGGCTAGTTGTTATTTAAGCATATTGGTTCCTGTATGATTGCAATATGCAATAGGAATACTAATTGAAAATATAACTGATGGAGTGTGGGATTTGGGATTCATATTGACTGTTCTTCCATTGTCTTCAGTATGTGTAAGCAGATCTGGTTACAGTGAAATTTATTATCATTCTATTATGTAAAATGGGGAATGAAACTGTGTGCTAGTAGCTGTTAGTTTGCAGTACTTGTACCTCTTTCAGCATATATATGAACTACTACTACTACTACTACTACTACTACTACAATGTGATATTTATTTTGATGGAATTATGGATATAATGCTCTAATTCCTCCATTATTTTCTAAGTCCAGGTTAGATGATTTCGTTGATTACAACCTTCTTTCTATTCATTTCTTCCGTTGATTCAATAGATTTTTGGTATTCCTTTCTTGTGGTAATCGGGCTTCAGACCTGTTGTCCCCTGCTTTTCTTGTCTGTGTATTGTGGAATTTTCATTATTTGGCCTTAAAGATTTTGTTGAGGATTATTTTTTTATATTACAATTTTATGTATTAGATTTTATTTTTTACGTGTGAAGTATGTTGTTTTAGTTGATTTTACAATTCTTAATCATGAAAAGTTTGGTGCATCTATTATGAACTAAATGGATGTGGAACAAGGTTCAATGAGATTATAGCAGAGATGTAGTTTTACTTTGGACCGGTATGTTTCAGGATGAGGATTAGGCTATAATTTGGTAGTTTGTTTAACTGGCAAGTGAAATTTTATATGTTCAAAATTGTTTTTCGGGGTCTTCGTAAAATTGGGTAAGTTATATGAATCCCTCCCAATAAGGTGTCTTTTTAATGAAAATTGACCACATCTTTTTGCAATTTACTGGCATTTTCTTAATTCTCTTGTAAATCAGATGTAAAGAGGACCAATTGGCTCTCCCTTTTGGATAAAAAATTCAAAAAGTAAAATGTTTTGGACAAATGCTCCGTATTTCCTGCTGGTCTCCTCTCTTTGTTTCTTGTATATTCTTTGTGACAGTCAGCTTTATCCCTGCTGATGACCCACCCTTTTTCCTCATCTTTGTTAACCTTCCCACCTGACAACAAGCTATGAGGCAACCTAATAGGTTATCGCCAACATAGAGAATCCATTGACAGCTGTATAAATCACTACAATTTGTTTTAGACTCCTAGGATCTCTCTTGGGTCATATCAAATCATAGTTGTCCAATCTTATCTTATCCAAACAGGTCCTGGACGTCCCTACGTCAGTAAACAACCTGTCCAACAGATTGTCGCTGCTCGCCGGTGTTTGTTACGGGGAAAAGAGGGGGGGGGGGGGAGGGGTGCTGTTGTAACCTAGTTGCAGGTATGCAGGTTGGCCTGACTTACAGAA
This sequence comes from Iris macrosiphon, assembly GCA_036927795.1. Lineage (NCBI taxonomy): Eukaryota > Viridiplantae > Streptophyta > Magnoliopsida > Asparagales > Iridaceae > Iris > Iris macrosiphon. Next base: position 13,191,870 of record JAYESA010000013.1, read on the forward strand.
CGTTGTCCAAAAAAGAAGAAAGGAAATTTCCTCCTTATGGATCCTAGTACCTTGTGTTTGAATTGCATGAAAAGCGATAGGCAAAAAGGCCTCAATTCATATTTGGGGTGCATGGTTGTGCCGTGCTTATTGCTTTTCCATGTACTTCGTTGTGCCTCAGTAAATGTTGTGGTTCACATTTGATGTTTTTTCATTTGTGCTTTTTGTCAAAACTACGAGACCGTGGAAGAAAATTGGTTTATGGTGAAATTTATGATATTTACAGTGTGAATCAAGATATGCATTGTTAATTTGTCTCATTTATTTCTCGTAGATGGCAGAACTAAGTAAAATCATCCGCGAGCTTAAAGACATTCTTTATGGCAAGGCTGAACAAGAACCAGTTGTTGAAGCTTGTATTCAGTTAACCCAAGAGGTCTTTAAAGAGAATACTTTACGGCTCCTAATTGTATCTCTGCCTAAGTTGAATCTTGAGGTAATTTGAAACTGGACTAGTTCTTGAGGATGAGGCCTAATATTACCACATGCCTCTAGTATTGTGATCTTTACATTTCGTGTATGCCTATATTATATGCCAGTATATATTATTAGATCTAATTTCCTAAAAGAATGTTTTTTATCTGTCTTAGTTTCTATATTCTACTTGTTTATCTATTATAAAATTTAATTTGAGAGGTTTTGTAGGCCCGTAAAGATGCTGCTCAAGTTGTAGCAAATCTACAGAGGCAACAGGTCCATTCAAGGATAATTGCTTCTGATTACTTAGAAGAAAACAAAGATCTTTTGGATCTTATGGTATCTGGGTAAGCAATAGGTTCAAGAGCTTTTGAATTTGGACCAAACACTTGTTTCACATTCCTATTCCTATCATTATTTATCCCAAACATTATACTTTTAAGATTTGTCTTTTTTGTCATTTTTCTTGATTACCTTTTTAATATAAATTTTGCTGGTTTAATTACGTTAGTATTATTTCCGAAAGAGAGTGATAGTTTATCTGTTACAAGCCAGAAGGCATAAATATGATTGTAGGCTAGCTTTCACATGTTATCATTTTTCCATTGTCAAGTCTATTCAGATTCAGTCTTGTGTTTTAACCTTGAAGCTCAAATATGTTCTATATGATTTTGATCAACTGATTATTTGGCTAATATATCTTACACATTATTTGAGAAGTTGGAAAAATACAATTTCTTGAGGTGTCATGAGTGTTTCTACAAGGTATTATCGACCTAAAGGCATGTTTGCTTGCTGGATAATAACCAAGAAAGAAGTGCTATACTTTCCTCATTATCTATGTTTGGGTGCAAAAAGTACTTAAAACACTTTTCAATACCATATCAGCGTTTTGAAATGAGAAAGTAACTATCCATTTACATAATAACAAGGCATTTAGAAAGTAAGAAATAATGTGTTTTATATTATTATATTACTCACTCTAAAGGAGGTGTTGCATCAACTTCATTAATTCTCTATTTTATCTGAATCATGTTTTGGCATTTTAAGAGTTATTGCACAAAAAAGTTCCTTGGGGAAAGTCTATTTTCCAAGTTAACTTACTCTTTCATCACCAACCTAGGAGATTGTAGGATTTTGAGTAATACGTTATTCAGGTTCTTGATTGTGGGATCATGGTATACCAAGGTTGTTAAGTCAGAGGGCTTCGTTCATAAATTAGGGTACTGAAGCCTGTAGTGAGGATGTCTAATTCTTTGCTTCATTGACCAGGCCATAAAGGATAGCAATAGGTAATTCTTGTTTCATTAACTGAGGCAGGAACCAGCTAACTTTTTTTTCTTATGATATCTGATTCCTGTTTCCATCTTAGTTATTCGTTTTTTCTGTTACTATTGGCCTATCCGTGTCTCTCTTTTTTATCCAAGTGACATGATCTGACACAGGTACGAAAACATGGATATTGCTTTGCACTATGGCTTTATGTTGAGGGAGTGCATTCGTCATCAAAGTATCGCAAAGTAATTCTCATTAAACTTATGGTACACTGCTTGGTGCATATATAGACTAACTTCTACTCCTAGCCTCTTTTTCGACCTTTAACTGGACCGTCTGATGGGCACTTTTTATTTTAGATTTGTATGGCACGAAGTTTACCATTACATATAAGTTATTCCATCTTAATATACTCAATTCAAATTACGAACCAAATTGAAAAATTTAATTTTCCTATATATTTACTTGAATAGATGTGTTTTATGCTTTTGTTATTGTGTTTACTTGTCCCTTTGTCTCAGTTTGGTTTTAGTGTTTACTTTTTTAAGGTATTTTGTCAAGTTTTAATTGTTGATATTTTATGTTCTGTTAGGACCTTTAAACTTTTTAAACTCCACTATAGATTTTGTAAATGAAATTCATGTGTGTCGGGTGCTTTCATCTTGAGATTCAAGAATGATGTTTTGCTGCCCTGTTTGTATACTTACATATGTCGGCTCTCAGTAACTGCTGCTAGTTTTTGTGCATATCCATATGCACGAATCTTTTGTAAATTTTCTACTTTCTTGGATCAAGTTCAAGGTCCTAATTTTTCCACTTTGACTCTAGTTTCTATAGTCTCCTTCTTGGGCGATCAAGATGCACAAATCTGTAGACAGTTTCACGAAGACTACCTATAGGGAGTTGGAACACTGCATAACTATATGTTCTAATACAATTGGTATCATCGTTTGCATATACACGTTTCATGTGGTGTCCTTATTTTGTGCCATGAGGATCTTTATTTATCATAAGCAGACCAATACTTATCGGACTGGGCTTCGATATTGCCAATTTGAAACCAACAAATTTATTGGTCTTGGCCACAAATAGAAGTTACACTACGGTTCTGGCCAACTTCGACTATGGTACGAATGAAACCAGCAAAATGTTGGCTTCATTTCATGGGAAAAGTGGATGGATCGATGGATCGGATTTGGATGGAAACTACTTGGTATAGGGTACAAAAAATCTAAGTTAATCCGATTTCATTAATCCACTTATCAAGATTACTCTTCAACTAGTCCTGTTAAAATTTACTAAAAGGCTTTAAAACTAAGTGATGGTTGTCTTCTTACAAATAACCCCCAAGATATGGCTGAAATTGATAATCAATTATTTACAAAAGAATAATAAATTGTTATTATCAATGGTTGAAATTTATTTTGCATCTCTCTCTATTAATATCCCATTTGAGATTATTAACCTGCCAATTTGTGTACTTATTTATGTACCAACTATATGTTGACCCAAAAATAGAACACCATGAACTAATGTTTTGGACTTCCACACATGAATTCTCGAAATGTTAAGAGAAATTACTTAAACATTTTCCTTTTTATTACAAAAACTTTGTGAGCAATCTTTTCTATCATAAATATGATGATGTGATACTATAAAATATTAGTAACTTTAGTGTTTGACGAAAATTTAATTGCCGATCCTTCCCAGAAGTCTGATGTCAATCCATCAAAATTGCTGATGTTGAAATTCACAAAGTGGGACCAAAACTGAAACCTGGTTTTGAACATTGTTCTAATATTTTGGGCCTTAATCCGCTTTACTTCCATTTTCATGCTTTTTAAAAATAACTGTTAATACTTGGTGTTCTATTAAATTACGAAACCTTCATGCTATATTTTCAAAGAAGTCATGAAATCCGCAATTGTTTAGCGGGAAAAGTTGTTTAAATTACGAAACCTTCATGCTATATTTTCATACCTTCATGCTATATGTTCTAATATTTTCATAGAAGTCATGAAATCATGTTTAAAATTTTAACCATTCATTGAAGTGCCAAAATCTGATATTTGGTTTGAAACCACCGAAACTGCTGATTTATTTTCAAGCCTTGTTTTGCATGAAAAGTTGTTGCATGTCCAAGTTAGCCAACACTGGAAAATGTTTTTTGTAATCTGATGTATCTGCGGTACAAGCTTATATAAAGGCTGTAACCTTGAGTCTAATAATAGTTTTCGAAAAGAAAAGTTTTCTCAGCTATTGAAGAAAAGACCCTTTTTCCGCTTCCATGCTATATGCTGTTACTTTCTACCTTCTTTCTCTATCTTTTGTACTTTTCTTCTCCTTTTTACTGATTTCTGCTCTGCTTTCTTTTCTTTTACACTTGTAGATTTATCAACTGAATAAGTATTTATTTTCCTATTTTGACTCTATAAGCTTCTTCGTCCTTGAGTAGGAAGTGTCTTGATTCCTAATTATTCACCTATGAAAGTGAAGCCAAAGTGCTTGTTATTTTGTTCGAACTATAAAATTATAATTTCAGCAATTAGATTATAGAATTCATATCACAGCCCGTCTACAAAGTAGTTCAGTGAATTGTAGGCTACATCTGGTTGCCTATGTGCATGGGATTCAAATTTGGTGAAATTTCCGAAAGGATGCTTTCCCTGCTTTGGCTGCTCGATTAAGGGGCAAGGTGCCTACGGTTGATAAATCTATGCTCTGCAGTTGATAAATTGACAGTAGTGCCAGTTTGTTAAATGCAAGAACGCTTTTGCCGGAGAAATCCTCAAATAAAATAAAGTCAAAACAAGCCTTGTTCAATAGGTAAAGCAAGATGAGATGACATCTCCATATTCAGTTTTAAGTGGTAAAATTGTTCTTAATAAGTGCAAATGCAACAAATGTACGGTGTCATAAGCCATGAGGACTACTTTAATTGTTTGGATTGAGGATGTATTTGTGGAGAGGTGTGCATACCTATGAATTTTGTAAAGTGAAATTCACCATCCTACATGCTTAATTGAATACCATATACATTATTGTTGGGTACTAATAATAGTACTATCTCAAACTTAGAGATGGGAATTGCTATTACTATTAGAAGGAAATACACGACTACATGTTAGTGCATAATGCTTATTATTCTTTTTCCAGCTCAATATGGAAGATTTGCATTCTATATTAATGTTTTTTGTCAACTGGTAAATGCTTGCTTGCTAGGAAGCAGACACTCAAAAAGTCGGTGCCAACACTGTGACACACCAAAACAGGTGTCATGTCCGTGTTACTATGCTTGTATCATGACATATTCGTTTCGTGCAACATAGATTGCCAGTATTTCGTAAACATTTACTGATTGTTGAACGAAGATATGACTATATGGCAGTGTTATTCATGAAGAAGTGTCATCATTTTTCTGTTACTGCAGGTACGTTTTGGAGTCTGAGCATATGAGGAAGTTTTTTGATTATATACAGCTTCCAAATTTTGATATAGCATCTGATGCCTCATCTGCGTTTAAGGTTAATTTCCGTTTTTTATCCCGTAAAGATTCTTAATGTTTTCTTATTGTTTTTTATCCCATAAAGATTCTTATCTCACTTTTTATTCTGCATCTGTTATTAGTAATCTGCTTCTATTTGTTTTGATACGACAGATATCAGCATTCTAACTCATGGGCGGGCGCCTGAAGCAATTAAAAGCTAATAATTGTCGTAGTTTAATTACTAGATAGTGTTTATGCTATCATATTAAAAATGGAATGCTCTAGCTTAATACATAGGATAAAGTTACATGAGTTCATATACCAAATTATACGCTTTTTTGTTAGTTTCTGTTTTATAATTACATTTTGGGATATCATTTGGTGATTAACATGAGTTCATGAATCCTTAAGCCTCATTCGTCTGCTTCATGAAGAGTTTGTAGTGTAACTTGTAGGTGTATATAATGTTTCTTGTTGTTTTTATTCCACACACACACACACACACACACACACACACACATATATAGTGCCTATCCCTATACGTCGAGCACGGTGCACATGGTCCCTCTCGGTCATTCAAATTATGTGGACATCGTCATTGTGATCTAGATATCATTAATCGTCTACAAATTAGAAATCTAGTGAGTTGGATAGTCCTACCCATGCATCAACTGAAATCAAAGTACAAAAATGGATGGATTCCGCTCGATGTAAACTCACCCTTAAATTTTTTACTTTGTTTCACTTGATGTCTTGATGATGATGGGTTAGGACAGTCCAACCCATTTGATTTTTGGTTTGTTGACTATCAAGGATGTATAGATCACGATAAATGATCTCAATTAAAGTTTGTTAAGGGTGCTGTGTCTGAAGATTTGATCATAAAGAGTTGGGAGCCTTCACTTAAGAACTTGTTTTATTAATTTTTATTAAGGGAGTACATTGAAGAAAAATTCTAAAAGGTGCAATCTTAGTTAATAGAATTTTATGCAAAATGTGTTATTTTGGTGGTATGTATTACGTTAGATTGTTAGTGTAATAAAAGACCGGTATATCTAAGGGTTGGATTTAGGTTCAATAAAATGATGATAGGTGCATTTTGACGTGGATAACATCACTAATGTCTGCAGTTTAATTTCATCGGTAAGGTTCTCTAATCAATAGATGCTCCGGTAAGGATGAGTAATAAGATCGTAGTTAAAAGGAGCTAGTAGGACTACAAGTAGGCCTAAATCAACATGGATTGACGTTTTAAAGAAGGATATGGTTTCTATTAGTATTACAGAGGGCATAACCTTTCAAAGAGCCGAATGGAAGAAAATGATTCAAACAACTGTCCCCAAAAATTTGGGTTAAAGGCTTTGTTATTGTTGATCAAGGTTCTCTGATATTGAATGAATTATAACAGTCTACTTGAATCAATCATATGGCGAGATACTATTTTAGGAATAATTCTGATCTCCAGGATGATCTGCAAGTTTAACACCCAATTATAAAGCTTATGAGATCATGGAGGAGAGTAATCGTGCTAACACCATTGTAGCTGATTGGGATGCCAAATTACTGTCACTTCTAGGCATATTTTGCAATATCGACCGATGCCAATACTTATTGGACATATCGATACCAACCGGCAACCGCCGATACTCGCCGATATTGGGGTCTCTTTCCCAGTCAATTCGACGGGTAAAAAGAGTGAAAAATTTGCGTCAACATAATGATTAGGTTGTGGGGAAGATCGACAATGTTACTGTGTGTCAATAATATATCTACACACTGTAACAATTACTATTTGTCGAATTTGTATATGTATAAATTCATAACATCCATTATTATTAATATTTTTCCATTTGAAACTATTTATCGTGGTTATATGTCTAAAGACAAGTAAACATACAATAGTATCTACAAGGAGTGAAGTATTCAACAATGTTGTATATTTTTCCATTAAAACTAACGAGAAACAACATATAATATATAAAATTATATCTAAATGTCAAATATTTTCTAGCGTTCTTAAAATACTTTTTATGAGTATTTCTCGCTTAGTTTTGGCTTTTTGAAACGAATAACCCGATACTCCAATCTAAAGCAGCCGAAATTGTCAATACCAATACTCATAGGAAGGTTATTTTGAACCATTTTTGATATCGATAATGTGAACCTTGCTTCTAGGTCTATGTTTTGTCATGTCATTTTAAGAGATTGTTAAAATCTGACCTCTATGAGATTCAATTGCTTTATTATAGGTGTCAGTATGTCCACGACTTCCAACCTATGTCACAATTCCTATTATTTTAGTATTTTTGACAAATTTCTTTTTGAGGATTGCGTTAAAAACGTATTTAGCCATTAAATATGGTTTAATCGTTACTGTAAAAGTTTATATTTTTCTACCTTGTACATTTAAGGCCCTTTCATGGAGTAAATCTGTAAATGTTCATATCCATTCCTTCGCCAAGATTTTCTTCTTTTGTTCTATTAGGTGCTAAATCCTTATTTGCACTGGATTGATGATAGGCATTTATAGTGCAAATATACCTACGGAAGCTGAAGCCAACAACTATTCCAACAAGATTAGTATCAGCCGATACCAATATGTATCAGCTATATCCTTTTGGGCATGCCCAATATGATACTCATCCCAACTGATACCGTCCAATACTGAAATTGTGGCTCTCTTTCCTTGTCAAGTCATTGAAGAAGAAAATTAAAAAAAGAGAAATATTGCAAAAGACATCATTAGGCATGACATGTAATTAGCGTTCACATTAAAACAAGGTTAAAGGTTTAAGAGCATTGATATGGGTGTTGTTAGTTGACCCATGTATAAGTATCAACACTTTTGGCACTTTCAACTGTTTTGGTTTTCCGGGTCAGTATATCAAAGTTTTGAGTTTCAACACTTCACTTCAAAATAAATATGTTTAGATTTTATTGAAATATAAGAAATTAGAGTTCAAAGTTTAAGCATAATTTTTCAAATTAATTTTGTAACTTTATGTTGGTTCTGGTGAATAATTGCATATTAAGTTATTAACATGGTTTCTATTTAATTATAAGATTATGTTGTGTAATTGGACAAATAACTTATCATATATACACTTGAAGAAGGTTTTTAAAGCATTAAAATGAAAGAAAACCAAATTAAGTACACAACAAAGCCAAAGATTAAATTTATTAAGTTTTGATCTTGTTTTTATATGTTTTGGGTAGTTTAACAAATTAAAAAAATCTTAGGAAATTTTGACCAATTACGAGAAAAATTTGGACACTTGGTATGTTTTGGCTAACTTTGATCAGTTTTTTGTATTAGAACAGAAGCAAAACTGACCCAGTTCAATCATGGAGTTGAAGTATTGGCAGATCTTATTGTGCAATTTTGGGTGTATTAAGTCAATCTTTCAATTGAAAACTCTGTATAGATGAATTATTTGATTGCAGATGGAAACATTCTCATATTAATGGAGACCTCAGAAATTAGTTGAAATTGGATGCATGAGTAATGGTCCCCCCAAAAGGGTGTAATTGTTTGCATGAGGTGCTTTTGTTTGGTAGGAGAAGCACTAGGGACAAACCCAGGAAAATTGACAAGCTGGAGCCAAAACTAAATAACCTATTTTCATACTTTATACTATGTTACAACTAAATATTCCATATAGATCTTCTTTTCCTGTGAAGAAGGGTTGTTGCCCTTGAAACAGGGTTTTGATATTTGTTGAACTTCAACTTCTCGACTTAATCATTATTAAGAAATCTAGAATCTTATGATAGGATACACGTATCTAGCCAAAATCTGGACATAGATTAATATGTTAGACAGGGTTGGCAACATCCAACAGGTTAACACTATTGTTGGCCAAAGGAAACCTAGAAGTTTGACATGATATAATATTCCATCATGAGTAATTTACTTTTGTTCATGTAAAATATTTGGAAAATCTATAGTTTTCTTCCTTATCCTTTGTTCATTTATAGATAACTTGGAAAGTAAGTATTGCGATTCCATCATTAACTTGTGAATTGACATGATATAATATTCCATCATGAATAATTTACTCTTCTATGATTTCATCTTTGTTTTACTTCATCTTGTGAGATCCTGATTGCCCGGGGCACCAAATTTAGCCATCCAGATCAGGAACCCACCAAATTGGCGTCCTTAGATCTGGAACGCATTTCCTAAGCGAGATGGGTCCTGGTAACTATGCTCCAAACCAAAGGGAAGAACCTACACAGAGTAGGATAAAAATATGAAAAATCATGACAATTGTTAAATGGGCGAGGTTTGAAGGAATACCGAGAGTTCCTCCAAAGTAGAATTTTTCAGGAGAGTCAGAGACCAGGAACCAATATATACAAATGTTAAGAAAAATTAGTTGGGGTCACGGCCTCTAAGTGTTCAGCCATGCCTCTTCCTCTGGCAAGTACAGTTCATTCGAGCATGTCGGCAGAAGAGACCCAGTTCGCTTGTGGCCAAAGATGAAAAGGTGTCGTGGCACCGGCTCCTTCTTAATCATGTGCTGGTGTTACTTAAACAATACGAGAAGTCCTTGAATGTTCAGTCACAGTTGCTCTGAAAAGTACAGTTCTGCCGAGCATGTCAGCAGAAGACACCACTTCACATGTGGCGGAAGATGAAACTTTTTTGTGGCACCCGTTCCTGTCTCCGGTTATGTGCAGGTCCTGTTTAAACAATATTAAAATTGCAACCAAGATTACATGGCAGCTAATAAATATGTAGATGACTTGTAATTCTAACATTTCTTATTACCAAAATTCTCTGTAGTCCGAACTGCAGTAGGCGTTGAGACTTGCTGTGGGCTTCCATATAAGATCTAACCGGATATTTTTGTGCAAGCCTACACCTTGATAGAGGCAGTAGATCTAGCCAAAAGGTAGTCCCTCTTGGGGGGTGCCAATACATTGTTCCTACGAATATCATCATCAGGTGTACCAAAGGACAGAATTGGAATCGAACAAAACTCAACCACCCAAACACAATCAAGATACTGCTAATAGAGTTGTAAAGTGGACAACAACTATTTTAGGCCGAGAACCCTACCCCTACGAACAATCACTAGCCTGGACTGCGGAAGCTATCATTTAACAATGAGTCCAATTTACCATCGATCAACATGCCCTGCAAGGGGTACTACGAGTGTGCCTAGGATGGAGAAGGTAACAAGTAAGTTTCGCTCGACAGAGTGGTCAAGGAATATGCTAATAATGGCCTCCTTGTTAGATTTTTTTTAGATTGTTGCCAGGCCTTTTCCTGCGTACTTGTGTAGTTTGTAGTGAATATTTCATGAATATATTTATTGAATATTTCATGAATATATTTATTGAGGAGCTATTATTCTATGAGATTTTACATTTAAGTAGTTAAATACCATCTGAAGTCATTTTCTTTGGTTACTTTATGTGTATTGTTCATCAGCTGATTGTGCATTTTGATATCAATTCCACTAGCACAAGCACAAGGTTCGAGTATTCCAAAAGGAAAGTGTTTTCTTTCTTCATGATGGGTGAATATAGCTCAAATGCTAAGGTTATGTTGTCTTTTTCTTGCAGGAGCTTTTGACGAGGCATAAATCAACTGTAGCTGAATTTCTTTCCAAAAATTATGATTGGGTAAGTTATGCTTGAGCTCGCTATACGATTGCTATTATTGTTAGCCGACCCAAATTTTTTGGGATAAAGGCTTTGTTGTTGTATTCTTTTCTATTATCTTGAACTTGTTTGTGTATCTTCTATAATACTAACAATATATATTTTCACTAGCACAAGGTTCGAGCTCACTATACGATTGCTATTATTGTTAGCCGACCCCAAAAATTTGGGATAAATGCTTTGTTGTTGTATTCTTTTCTATTATCTTGGACTTGTTTGTGTATCTTCTATAATACTAACAATATATATTTTCTTCTTATCTTCTTCTATGATACTATTACATAATACAATAATGCTAGCAGTATTTTACATTACTAACAGTATATATTTTCGTCTATCTCTATGTAGTGATTCGATGAGATGGTTATAATGACATGGGGACAAAGGGAAAAAAAAGGTCAGAAAAACTATGAGCGAAATTTCTGTAAGTAGGATAGATAGGATAGAAATGACTGCACTCCTGGGAAATAAGGTGCCTTTAGTTAGTTGAGGATAAGACAAGTGAAAAAATCGTTTGCTGTCATCTACATTGTCATCTGCATTTGCAATTGAGATCTATTTGTTCCATACACTGTTCTAAATGCACTAGGCACTAGGCATCTGGTGCCTGCCTGACATCTGCCTAGGCGCCTGTCTAGTCCTCCCGACACCCGACTATGCATGTTTTGGGTTTTATGGATTTTTTCTGCAGTTTTAGTAAGTTATTTGGATTTTTTTTTTTTAAACCGACTAGATCTAGGCGGCCACCTAGGTAGGCTAGGTGCTAGGCGGCGGGTGCCCGACCCGCGCCTAGCGCTTTTCACAACCTTGGTTACATACTTCAGCCCATGTTTAAGTGGAGGATCTTAGTTGATGGAGGGAAACCCAAAAATAAACATGGGGAGGTGAAGAGATATTGTAGTTATCATCGTGATTGCCCTTAATAGAGATTACTTCAAGAAAATAATTCATATAAGCAACCTCAATGATTTGGATAAAGGCTTTGACTTTTGATGTCGTGCTGCTGGCAATGGATATGTTGCGCATGCTTGCACACCACTCTGGTACATACTTCTTTGTTCTTGCTCAATAATGTGCTTGTAGATAATAATTTTGTGAATGCAAATATTTTTCCACTTAACAATCCCAAAAATGTGGGACAACGGATTTATTATGGCTGTAAGTAATCACCACTACATTAGACCTTAAATGAAGCCTCTATCAATTACATATCTATCATGAAGATAGAATAACTTTTATCTATGTATGCAGAAAACATACCAACAGTATATCTGCACATATAAGATATATAATCAGCAAGACACCAACTCTGTTTGATGAACATTGACCTAGTGGATGCTTGATTCCAACTTGGACTTTACCCAACTCCGAAAATGCACTAGCTACTGTCCTAAAGCCTTAACTTTTAAGCATGGTATTGGTAACTCAGATTAATTTGAGAGGATCTGGTTTTGAATCGAGTAAATAGAGAGGGGTGAATGCGCAAATCTAACCAGAAACGTTAGCAAGGTTGCATAAGCATGACAACGATAGTTTTAGTTCTGTACTCAACATAAAGTAGGAGTCTACGACACAGATTTGGCTTGATTCACCTCAAATACTTTGCTGACATGTCCCAGATATAGGTCTAGTGCAAAAAACAGTAAGAAGAGCAATAGACAAACGAAGATTAAGGGGAAGGACCTATGTATCTATGATATATTCCATAATATGATGCCTCTCTATTCCAATATGATGAGAGGCATACACCAACCTTAGGACAAACTTGGCGTAAGTGATTGGGATTGGATTAGGTCTCAGCTTGCTAACCCTCATTAAGTTGAACTAGTTATATATTTAAATGAAAATCTGTGTTTTTCTATGTAATTCTCTCCTTTACGTATAAAGCCCTAGAGTTATTTCTACATTTCATATTTCTTTTGGAAATTTTGATTGATCCCATTTATTATATGTTTCTATAATAAAAAAATTGTAGTTATTTTAAAATGTGAAATGTATGTCTGTGCACATAACCAAGGTTAACTTATAAAGCAGAAGTTTATGGAGCCAGGAACAAAGAAATGAGAACACGGTATGCCACATGGTATGCTATGGGAACAGTGGGGGTAGGCTTCTTCCAAATGCTTAGTTGGACTGTAGAGTGGGACTAGGAGTAATTTTCCTCAATTGATGGTGCAATACGCCTCTTGCTTGCTGCAAATCATGTGCAAAATGTATATTACATTAATGATGTTTAATCCATTTTAACAATAAAAAATGTGACTAGAAATAACTTTTGAGTGGCTTTGATTTGGAATTTTTAGACGCTACACTTAACGTTTTGAAATGGAAATGTTTCACCATTTGGTACTAATCTTCATGACCAAATAGATAGGTTTATTTACCTGCCAATTGCCGTAAAGGTTTTGTGGCAAGGTCTTCTATTGCACATAGCTCTATGGCAAGGAATTTGGCACTAACAAAGAGTCGATGTCAGGTTGACGGCCGGTCATTAAAATTTGCCAATTCCTTTTATGGAGCTCTCATGCTAAATAGACAATCCATTCTGATTAGAGAAAGCTTGGATGAGGATGCTATCTGTACATGCATGTTGCATGTTTTCCCATTAACATATCCCCAACCAACCACACACACACGCCACTCTTATTAGATCAACATTTCAATATGAGATAATTCCTATAGTTCAGGGATTATCTCAAAATAGACAAGAATTGGATGTCTCTTATACACACTATTATCATCATCACCACCACCACCACCACCACCATCATCATCAGTATCATCCAAGCCTTTTACCATCACAATGGGGTTGGTTATGGAGCATAATAAAGCTCCATATAAGATTTGACAAAGTTTTATGATTGATTGTCGACCTGACGTCTACCCTCTATGATGATGCCAAATTCCTAGCCAATGTAGCGATGAGTATGAGAAAGCCATGCCATAAAACCTAGGGGGCAAGTTGTCAAAATGTAGACCTACCTTTTGGATTGCAGTTTAAGCTCATGCAGCCAAGGAGCACCCTCCAAGTTCTGCTAGACTAAAGCGTCTAGACGAAGAGATATCATGATACAGTTTGTTATAGGGAATTGCATTCATCTCTATGACACTCTTATTATAATTTTCTAAAATAATCTCATCTTTAGCTGTGTTCAAAAGAAAAAGAGAGAAGAACAAAAAAGTCGTGCATGCAGGAGTACTAAAGTCATCAAGTAAGAATCAGAATCCTTTGTCTTGTTTTGCCTCCCTTTAGTTCTAGTATCCACTCTATGTATTTGGACCATCTATATTTGAATGATATTTTGGAATATCCTCTCAGTATCCTATTGGTGCCTTAAGACGGCCGGTTTTTTAATTCCCTTCTGCTACACTGCACCTTGGAATCATAGTGAGGGATATGATCATCTGTTTTTCTGACATGTAATTGATGTTATGACATGGTTATTTCTATAAACCAAATTGTACTACAAGCTTTAGTGTCTAAAAAGTTTATAAAATCACACATCATAACTTACACTATTGTTTGAAATGCTCTCCATTTCAAGTTCTTTCTTTATATGGTACTGTGGATTGAAACCGTGATAGTTAATAGATATTTCACTTTAGATATAATTATCTATATCTCTGGCATGCATGTCTGATCTCCTAACACTATTTGAAATTGTCTCCATTTAAACTTCCTTTGATCTTTAAATGAACCGATGAATTCCTATAACTGTACTGACATTGTGGTACATATCTTCTATTTTTGTTTGAGATGATCAGTTTTTATCCTTTTATAATTGAAGTGACAGATAACTATACGTGTATTGACATTGTTTGTCTGTGTTTCAGTTTTTTGCAGAATTTAACGAGAAGTTACTGCAGTCTGAGAATTACCTAACGAAAAGGCAAGCTATCAAGGTGATAATTCCTAACATGCTCATGACCATAAGTTTTAGATGGCGCATGGACAAAAGTAAATTTACTGTGTTTTTAAATTTACTGTGTTTTTAAATTTACTGTGTTTTTAGTTTCACTTCTCGTATGAACCAAAATTACATCTTTATATGGGTAAGGATTCTTAAAAGCCTCTTCAGTCATGATATTCATGAATGTTGTTCTGTTACAGAACGTTTCCAATAAACTTGTTTAATGATAGATCAGTGTCTTCTTTGGTATTTGAGTACTTTATGAATAAGTATTTCATAAGAAAATGTCTACTTATTTCCTTTTCAAATGCTCTGTTTATTTCAGCTTCTAGGAGATATGCTATTGGATCGATCAAATTCAGCAATTATGATGAGATATGTTAGCTCGAAGGACAACATGCAATCTGTAATGCACCTTCTCAGGGTATGATCTCTCTCTCTCTCTCTCTCTCTCTCTCTCCTGCCTTTGTTATTTGTACAGTTAAGTTTGCATCAGTAGTTTTCTATTCATATGGCTTTAAAAATTAATATTTTGCAATATTTTTGCTTCTCTTTCTCCATTGTTAGGAAAACTTAAAAAACTTGCATTATATACACTCAACTGGTATTAGAGTTGAAATGTGGTATGTTGAATCCTTGTAAGTCAACATCTCTGACACCTACCATATGTGTACACAAATATTCTGACAATTAATATCTGTGGACTGCTTGGATCACATATTTAAACAAATGCATGTTGAACCATTTTATGATGAACAATTTGGAGGTTCCAAGAACTTTATGTTCCATTATCACAGGGCTTTTTGGCTGAAGAATAGCCCTGAAAATTCAAGAGAAGTTATATAACATGACCCCTTCAAGACCATCCACACTTTATGTGATGGAATGTTAGAATTAAGGAACATGAGGAAAGAATGAGATAGCTGAAAGGAGGATGCTAAGATGGATGTGAGGCATCAAATTGAATGATAGGACACATTTTAAGTGCATCTATGAGAAGTTAGAGAAGGTTTCATTAGAGGCTAAGACAGAGAAATTGTTTAAGATGGTTTGGGTTCTTTGTAACAATTGATGCACCTGGTAGAAGGATTGGATCTTATAGAAGCTGGTAGAACTAGGTTAAACCTAACCAAATATGTTTTGAGGCTTTGAAAAAGAAATGGCAGTTGCTAATGTTAGGAAGGGGTCCTGATCTGAGCTGACTGAAATAGAAGGATTCATGTAATTGTTCCCTCATAGGCTCATAGGTATTTGGTCATTGTGCTTTATTTGCTTTAGTTGTACATGTTTACATGTTGTTTCTATAATACAATTAAAATTTGAATCCATGTTAATGTGAGCTTCTTATTTGTAACATCTAAGCATGATATATCTCTTATTTTTGTGAACACCTGAGTTTATTTATGGAAGTTGTTCTATCTGTTGGTCTATTCATTACGTATATGGTTAATAGTTAACTCAATTCCAACTCAGTCTCCCTCAGTTCTTGAAAGAACCACACACCAATATAGGATTTATACTAATCCCACTATGGGAACGATATCATGATTATGAGCATCCTTATCATTAATGTGAGATTCTTATTTGTAACATCTAAGCATGATATATCCTTTTTTTGTGAACCACTTGAGCTTATTTATGGAACTTGTTCTATCTGTTGGTATATTCATTACTTATATGGTTAATAGTTATCTCAATTCCAACTTAGTCTCCCTCGGTTCTTGAAAGAACCACACACCAATATAGGATTTATACTAATCCCACTGTGGGAACGATATCATGATTATGAGCATCCTTATCATTAATGGTTGTCCCTATCATGGGCTACTAGCACCAAGACCTCTCCTATTTATTTATCTTTTTGTCCGGACTGGGATTCGAACGCACGCCCACTCCTCCCCTCCCTTATCGTGCTACCACTAGACCACCCCCTCTTTGGTGAACATCCCTTCTGTTATAGCATTGTTATGCACTTAACTATTATTTTTTGTTATACACCACTCTTAGGCTTCAATTGTTATTTTATAATGCATTATAACTTGTCTCTATTTTTGCTTTCTTTAGACTATAAGGGTATCTATTCTTTGTTCATATTTAATTTTCCAAGTGTGGTATGCATTGTATGCTTTAGTAATTGATGCATTGTTGGATCATGCAGTAGCAAATTGTTCCTTACACTGTCTTTACTTCCACCACTCTCATTCATTTACTGTGCTCCTACATTACTGATAATGTGAAGATAAATGAGTGGCACTACACTGAAAGAAAAGATAATAACAAATGTATTGGTTGGAATTTTGAGGCTGTGCCCGTTGAGGATAAGATGAGATTTTTTTTTTTGTCTATGTTGGTACGAGTATGTGCAATGAGACAATGGTGCACCTGTTAGGAGTGATAGGATAATAATTGAAGGAGAAAGGTTTGCAGTATCGGCTGATACGGGCTGATACGATACATATTGGTCCTTTCATATCGGTTTTGGCCTGTCCGGATCCAATATTGACCTCTACCGATTGTGGTCGATGCCGACAGTGGGCTCTCTTTCCCAATAAATCTAGCAAAGAAGAAATTAATAGAAGTAATCTCAATGATTCGGTCGTTATGAATATAGACATGTTGCAGTGTGTCAATCACACTATAACCATTACCATTTGTTGAAGTTGTTAAATCAATAAACTCACATCATTCATCAATTGTCATATTTTATTCTGAACTCTCTGTTGCAGGTATAGTTTGTCTAGAATCAAACAAATAAACAATAGTGTTTAAAGCTAACGAGAAGCAACAAATAATACATAAATTATGCCTAAACGTATCAAATTTTTTTTACTTCCTCAATATTCTTTTATAACTTTTTGGCTGCCTGATATGAAGAACTCCTATAGACTGATTCGAAACCTTGTGAAACTATCGAAACTGACGATACTGATACTCATAAGAAGGCTCCAAAATTGTTACATGTATTTTGAACCTCATAAAGGGAAGTGCTAGAACTATGAGTTGGCCTAAATGAACTTGAACTGAGCCTGCAAAAAAAAAAAAGGATATGGTATTTGCTAATGTTAAATGGATAATGGCCCTTCACAGAGCATAATGGAACAAAGGACTTGAAGGCAGATTAAATGGCCGACCCCAAAAATTTGAATCCTTTGTCCCAATCTTTTTCTTCCATTCTGCTTTCTTAAGGGCCGTGTGCACTTCTATGTTTTTATTACAAAAAGTGTAATAATATTAATAACTTTGTTTCAGTGCTTTATAATCGACCTTCGATGTTTCCTTTATACATAACTTATGTGCGATGAGTTGTGGCTGATGTAATGTTGCAGAGGTAGGGCCATGTGCACTGCTATGTTTTTATTACAAAAAGTTTAATAATATTAGTAACTTTGTTTCAGTGCTTTATAATCGACCTTCGGTGTTTCCTTTATACATAACTGATTCTTAGGTGCGATGAGTTGTGGCTGATGTAATGTTGCAGAGGTATGCCTATTGGCTGAAAGCATTTATCGTCTTTCAATGCTAATCGAGCTGTTTCTCCTTTGTAGGCATCAAGTAAGAATATCCAAATAGAGGCGTTTCATGTATTCAAGGTAACAATCTCTTTTGCTATCACGAACCTATTCACCCTTTTTTGTTTGCTGACAATGGTTTGCATTCTCATATATCTACAGTTGTTTGCTGCCAACCAGAACAAGCCACCTGAGATCGTAACTATATTACTGCAAAACAAAAGCAAGCTTCTTCGGCTCTTTAGTGACTTCAAGCTGGACAAAGGTGGGCAATTTATTGTATTTTTGGTGGCATTTATCTACTGGTATTTATCCGGATTAACTGAACTCTCCATGTGTATTTTTGGTGGCAGAGGATGAACAATTTGAAGCGGACAAAGCTCAAGTTGTCAAAGAGATTGCGTCCCTGTAACCAGGAAATAATCTTTTGTATGGAGTTGATCCAACCTGTAAAGTTGTTTCATTATTTGTCATTTGTACATGGCCCTAAATTAAGAGTACTCCGGCATGATACTTTGTCGACGACCATTGTATCTCCCATATCATGCTCCCGAGTCGATTCAGAACCGAGTATTCATTGTTGTTGTATGTACTTCAATTAAATGGTTGGCTATTTTTGGGATGTTTTCAAATGCCGAGTCCGGTTAGATTTGGATACGGTTCCTGGACACTCAGACAATTTGGGTTGAATGTGTATATCTACCTATCATTGATCTTTGAGGCAGATGGCTGGCATATAAGGGACCACTCTTGTAATTTCTGTGATTCCCATTTATATGTTCAACTTTTGTAAAAGTATACTTGTAGTCGTAGATGCAGGAATTTTGGTCAAGAGACCACACAAATGTTATGTCAGTGATAATGGTTCACAACAGCATTGTGTTCCATGATATATTGTGTAAGAATAAATATAAAATCCTTAACCGTCAATACAACTTTAGAGGGTTTAAGGACTTGTAGATATTTGAACATGGTATCATAGCAGAGCGTGGTGATGTATATTTTAAGCATTTTTTATAACGAATTATACTGCTGTATTAATCTGGTTCTTTGTCTAAAATGAGCCTCAATGTAGGCACTGCTTTGTCAGAATTGTGTTGTTATTGGGAGGAGGAGAACTGATTGGGAAATGTTGTTTTGAAGCGAGGACAAAAATGATGAAAAGTCCACGACCTAACAAAATACCATTTTTTTTTTCCTGATCTTTGTAGAATATTTTGGAGTAATTGTTATATTTTTATTGATAATTTTTTGGCTATTTATAGCCTTACAATCCATCATCTTATATTAATATCCTATTAAAACTCTCTGAAGAATATTCTAATATCCTAACAAATATATGAAGAATATTTTAATATACCAAGAATATTCTAATATACTAACACTCCCCCTCAAGATGGACAAAAGATATTCACTAAGCCCATCTTGTCACATCCTCTGATCATATCTGCAGAGCTAAGTCCCTTGGTCATACTGTCTGCTACCTGCTCCTTGGTTGGAACATGATCTAGATCCAGTAGTCCACGGTCCAACTTCTCCTTGATGAAGAACCTATCGATCTCGATGTGTTTGGTCCTATCATGCTGTACTGGATTGTTGGCGATACTGATGGCTGACTGGTTGTTACACCACAGCTTCATCTTGGCTTTTTGATCCAGCTTCAGTTCCACCAGCATACTCTTCAGCCATAGCAGCTCTGCAACTCCCAAGGCCATAGCTCTGTACTCCGCTTTAGCTGTCGATCTGACCACCACCGACTGCTTCTTACTCCTCCAAGAGACCAAGTTGTCTCCTACAAATATGCAATAGCCCGAGGTAGACCTCATGTCATCAGTACAACTAGCCCAGTCAGAGTAGCCCTCGATGCTCAAGTGATCATTCTTCCTGAATATCAATCCCTTTCTGGGGGCACCCATCAAGTATCTCAGAATCTGGTACACTGCGTCCATACGACCATTCATTGGGTTATGCATGTAGCGGCTCACCACACTCACTGCAAAACAGATATCAAGACGTGTGTGGCTCAAATAGATCAACTTGCCCACCAGTCTCTGGTATCTGTCTCGGTCAACTGGTTCTCCAGCCTCAGCATACAGCTTGAACCCCTGGTTGATCGGCGTCGCTGCAGGTCTGCATCCCAACATCCCTGTCTCTATGAGAAGGTCCAGTGCATACTTCATTTGAGAAAGAACAATTCCCTCAGCTTCTCGAGCAATCTCATTCCCAAAGAAGTACCAAAGAAAGCCAAGGTCCTTCACCTCGAACTCCTTGCCAAGCTTCCCCTTGAGTCGGGCAATCTCCTGCTCATCATCTCCTGTGATAATCATATCGTCCACATACACCGCAAGCAGGGTGATGTGGCCTCCACTCCGACGGAAGAACACAGTATGATCAGCTGATATCCCATCCCTATCGTCGTCCTCCTGAATCTGTCAAACCACGCTCGAGGAGACTGCTTCAGTCCATAGAGGGACTTCTTCAACATGCATACATTGTCCACTGTCTTATCGGTGCAGCATCCTGGTGGTATCTTTATTTACACTTCCTCCACTAGATCCCCATGAAGAAACGCATTCTTCACATCCAGTTGGTGTAGCTTCCATCCACCATTCGCTGCCAAAGAAATCAGGGTCCTGACGGTGCTCATCTTCGCCACTGGTGCAAAGGTCTCATCATAGTCAATGATGTACATCTGACCGTATCCTTTTGCCACGAGTCGAGCCTTGTAGCGCTCTACTTTTCCATCTGGGTTCTACTTCACAGTGAAGACCCACTTGCATCCGACTGCCCTCTTCCCCTCTGGCAGTTTTACCAGTTCCCAAGTGTGGTTCTTCTCAAGAGCGCCTAACTCCTCGTGCATCGTCCCTTTCCACTTTGGATCGTTCTTGGCAACCTGCCAATTGTTACGTACAATAATACTATCCAAAGATGCAATTAATGCTCCATAAAAAGAAGAGATGTTATTATATGAAATAAACTGAGCAAGGTCCCAACCATATCTATCAGGAGAATTTTTCGCATTGCTGCGAGTGGTCCTCCTTACTGATAATGGTGTGGGAGGAGTAGGAAGAATGATATCACCTGAAGGAAAATCTGGTAGTGGTGGTGTAGGTGTCTTAGGAGTTGAGACGAACGCAGGTAAGGGACTTGGCACTGGCACTATATGTACTGGTCCTGTATTTTGCTTCCCTTTCCTATTGTAGGTAAGTAACTCCCCCTGAGCGAAGAATGATATCACCTGAAGGAGAATCTGGTGGTGGTGGTTCAGGTGTCTCAGGAGAGTTGAGACGGACGCAGGCAAGGGACTTAGCACTGGCACTATAGGTACTGGTCCTGCAGTTTGCTTTTCTTTTCTGTTGTAGGTAAGTAACTCCCCCTGAGCCGTGGGCCTAACACTCTCATCGCCTCCCCCTGTTCCTCTTCACTCTCCTGCTCATCCTCAAATGTTCCTCCATGCCATACTCCTAAATCGGCCACCACACTCTCACCAATCTCCCCCTCTCGCCTCATACTCTCAGTATCAGGTGAGTTGCTCATGGATGAGGTTCCCTCCTGAAGGTAGTATGGCTCAAACTCCCTGAAGTGAACATCCATGCTCACAAACTTCTTCTTCTCTACTGGGCTCCAGTACACGTACCCCTTTCGAGTCGCCAAATAGCCCACGAATACACACTTGACTGCTCTGGGGTCAAGTTTTCCAACAGACGGTCTGTTGTCCTTCATAAAACATATGCATCCAAACACCTTTAGTGGGAGTATCCCACTATTATTTTCTTGCAATATCTCACACGGAGACTTCCATCCCAGTACCTTCAAGGGCATCATGTTGATCAATCGAGCTGCTGTCAACACTGCATGCCCCCACAGACTCCGTAGGACATTCATGGCGATCATCATGCTCCTTTCCACCTCCAGAATGTGTCTGTTCTTCCTTTTTGTCAATCAATTTTGTGCTGGTGTGTATGCACATGTGGTCTGATGCTGTATCCCTTGGGATGACAGGTATTCCTCAAGTGCTTTATTAGTATACTCTGTTCCATTGTCAGACCTTAGTACCTTCACCACTGCTCTGTACTGAGTCTGGACATGTTTATGAAAGTCCAAAAAATTGGCAATGTCACGCCCCAGTCCCAAAATATCGAGGGACTAGACACGTGGCAATGGCCAGCAGTACACACCGATGGACAACCCAATTTAATGGATCCATCAAGCATACTTAAGCTGTAATATAGGTCTACAACAATAAGTCAAAAACTAATCTCATCCACACACAGAATAATAAGATCAACAGCAAATAAAGAAAGTACATCAATGTCCAGTCACAGCAAAGTATGTCGGGAATAACCCGATAAAAGTCTAAAAATACTGGTTCATCAGACCAGAACAAAAGAGTCCAGAAATAAGTATCTGATGAGTACAAATATCATAATCTCAAGAAAAGTCTTCAGCCATCACCTCTGCTTCTAAGTTTGGTACCGCTTCAACAACAGCTTCTGGTACAGCTTCAGCTCCTGTCCCGTAAACCTCGGGATAATGCTCTTCTGCTAAACCTGGGGACATCATCCGGATCCAGGTCCTCAGGGGACATAGCAAGGTACAGATAATACAAGCCAAATAAAATACAGTGAAATAGTAAATAACATAAGCAGGGTATCTACATAACCATCTATGTGAAAATACAACTGAGAGCATCACTAGTACTCAGGCTGAGACCGCTACAAGCTCTGTGTCGGGGAGCCGGTAGCAGTAATAACAAGTAATGGGTCTAGCTCTGCTCGAGAGTCTACAACCTCACAATAGTAGTATATATATATATAGAACAGCCTATAGTCTGTGTGTCTCTCCCCACCCAATGTAACCACACGTCTCATGTCCATGTCACGTGAGATCAGAGCTAATGCATCAAGTCATAATCTAAGAATAAAATATCTATGTCCATCCTGTATCCTACAAAGAATCACCTTGAATATCTCAGGAAGATTCTGTCAATGTATGGTGTCAAGTGTCCTAGGTTATAATGTACTTGATAAACAAGCACGAGAATGTAAAGGGTCTCGAATGTCCATCTCTAAATGACTTACACAACTCCGCGTACGGGGTTGGCACCCGACTGTGATCGGACGCTAAGTATGTCATACGGTCCTAGGTTTAATCATGTACAACAGTCACAGAAATAAAGCAAGAGAACAAAATAAAATAATAAACTACAATTTATGGCAAGATACACTTGCCTGGGGTTGGAATACCAGTAGCGATCCCTGTTTTCGTGGGTTCAGCAAATACTCCTCCAAAAGCTGAAATAAACATTATCAACAGTCTCAGAACATAGGAAATAGCTAGAAACGTCTGTCCTTAAGTCCAGTTTGGTCACAAGAGCAAAAACGATATTTCTGGGCCAAAGCGGGGTCCATATGTGGGCCGCTTTGCACCGAAAACCGGGTCAGGGTCAAAGGTCTCCAAATCAGTCCAACTTAGTGTCAACAGGTCAGGAACGTCGATACGAACCCAACGGAACTTCCAGAATTGGATTCCGATGAGCCGTTCTCAAAATCGCCCGTCAAGTGGAGCCTGTGGGGCCCACGACACGCGATTTTTCCAACATTCTTAGAATCGAACCAAACTTGACCCACAGGACCAGCGTATTGCTACGAGTCCGATGACGCAAGTTTCGTCTCGATCCGACGTGTATACACTAAGTTACAGCGACAAACAGAAAAGTCGGATACGGGGCGTTGTCCGCGGATACGCACTGATTCCGGTGTGCACGCACATCCGAATCAGCTTCTGCGAAATCCCGCACGTCCGTATCGACGACGCGCACGTATCTGTGAAGACCACACGCGACCAAGTCGTCCCGTTTGGCGGGGCGCACTCAGTTCCGGGGTGAAACAGGGCGTTGGTTTTCCTGTTTTTGGACCGTGGTTCGCGATCACCACAGGTTGCGATGCACCGAGCGGTTCACACGGGCACCGAGGGGGTCTTACAGGCTACGCGATAAAGCTGACGGAATAGGAAATAGAGCTACGAGCAAGAAGTTATGGGTACCTGAACAGGGTTAAAAAAAATCCAATTTAATGCGTTCGAGTCGAGTCTCCGTGTCCTGGTTCTGTGTCCAAGCTGTGTCCTGGCTTGTACTCGAGTTCTGGTTCGTGTCCGTGTCCGCCGGAGTCGGCCTGGGGTGCAGGCGGAGGCGGCGCAGGTTCTGGATGGTCGACGACGGTCTGAGCGGACGGTTTTGGCGGTATGGGCGACCGGACGTCGCCTGGACGGAGAAGAAATTGGGGCTCGGGTTCGACAGCAGGTTTGGGGCCCGGAGGTGGCCGGAATGGGAGGCGGAGGTCTGCTGGTGGTTCGGCGGCGGGTTCCGGAGGTCTGGAGGTGCTGTGGAGAGGTGGCCGGAATGGTTGAACTCGCCGGAGAAGAAGGATCTGAAGGGGACTTTTCCGGTGGCTGCTGCGGGCTTTATAGAGGGTTTAGGGGATGGGAACCGGCCGGAGGTTGGCCGGAAGTCGAAGGGGAACGGTCGCCGGGTTCAGGGGAGGTGAACCGGGGGGTCTGCCGGCGGCCACGGCGGCGGAAACGGCCGCCGGCAGAGGAGGAGTCGGGACTGTTCGAATTTTGGGGGTTAGGGTTTTGCACGGGTCGGGTCGGGTGCTGGCGGGTCGGGTCTGACCCGGATCCGACCCGCTAAGGGTTGGGCCGGTTCGGGTTGGTCAGACCGGCCGGTCCGGTCCGGTTCAGACTTGGGTTCGGTTTGGTCTATTTATTAATTAATTAGTTAAATTTTAACAATAGTTTTTAATGCTTTAAAAATTTATCCGGGATCCAATAAATTCTCGGAAAATTACCCCATGTCCGGTTTTTAATTTTACACTAGAAAATATAATTTTTCTCACATTTTAATATTATTTAATATCTATTAAAAATTTATTTTAAAACAGACTACCTTAATTTATTGGTTTAAAATTACAGAAAATGCTAATTAATTCCAGAAAATTAAATTTAAAATTTCTTAAAATTTTCAGGTGATTACAGGCAAAGACCTCACTCTTATTATTCATCAAAAACAGCCAGGTGACACGAGAGGAACAATCAATAAAAGATATGAAATACTTGTAACCATTCATAGTAGTTGTGGCGCACGACCCCAAATATCAGAATATATAATATAAAAAACAGAAGAGCTCCTATGGCCCACATCAACATATGATCTCCTAGTAAGTTTGCCTAAATCACATGCATCACATACTAATTTCTTCTTATTTGCCTTCTCATAAATAGATGGATACAACCTACTCAAAATACCAAAAAAGGAGTGTCTCAACCGCCTGTGATGGAGTAACAGTATATCCTCGACACTCATCTTTGGTCCTCCCATTCCTGCCCTTTCTGCCACAGACACCAATGTCGAATCCAGTCCTTCCCGATACAGGTACCACAGTCCATCATGCCAAGTGCGAGTCACAAGTCTTCGCCCCATCTCCTTCTTCCGGAAGATCACCTTAAAAATATCAAAAGAGACAATATATTTTAGTTGGAGGATTATGAAACTAATGGACAAAAGACTGACTGAAAAAGAAGGAGCATGTAAAATATTGGATAATCTTACTGAACATGTACAATCGACAGTACCCTTTGTAACACCCCGTTCCGCTCAAGCGGACTGCCGTCTCAAACGGCAATAGTACAGCTGTCCCGACCCGCTTTGCCTCGATCAAGAAGCAAAGGATATCCAGACTTGTCCCTACAGGAATCCGGCTTAGGCTTTCAGAGGCTCGCTTGACGTATCGCTCTACCGAGGCGAATCATCGCTAAGATGGGTGGCTACGGTGAACTTGTCTTTGCTTAGCCAACACACATAAAATCTGGAATATTCATGCTAGTCGCTAGGTGAATCACCCCCTGCATGCTAATAAATCCAACGCACCTAGATAAGGGAATAATCCCAACTTGTATTGCTTGCTAGAACATGGAAATTGAAATACTGCTTCTAATCAGACCCTCGCCTGCTAAGTCCCAAACGGTTTCATCTCTCGGCTTACCTTCGGGTCCGAGCAAACGTGCCTGCTTATGTTCCTTAAAAACGCATGCTTGTCTGCTTGAATGTTACCGTGTTTTCATCTAAACCCCGGGAGACTACTACGTAGTCGTTCCGTGCCTGAATGAACCTGCAAGTATCCGGGACCGTTAGGTCACCCAAGGCATCCCCGAACCAGGGGAATGCATCAAGACAAGTTAATCACTGTACAGAATCATGATTCAAGCATCTCCTGTAATCGTGCACTACTGTACTACTGTTCTACTGTACCACTGTACTCCTGTTCTACAGTACTCGAGTATCACATAAAATTGGAAAAGACCCTGACCTGCATGTCGCGGACAACTCGGAAACGAGGCATAGTTCCACGGACGATCTCCGGGGCACTGGGGCCGCTCCGATCCGGATGGAACTCCACTATTTCAGCCTACTGTACTGGACGAGATAGTGTGCAGCGCCCACCGTTCTTTCGCTGCATACCATCCGCTCCAAGGCTGAACTTTACTGTATAGTCTACTATACTAAATGAGATAGCTTGTAGCGCCCACTGTACTTTCGTTGCAAACTCTTCTCGTTTAAGACTAGTGTCCTTAATGGCTATGCCAGCGACTCATGTTCATATAGATAAGTCATCCTCGCTTAGCGGCTATCCGCGTGCGAGTCACTGCATCGCATCAAATGAACAACTGAACACCTGAACGATCATGTTAAAACGACCCTCGTGTTTGCATATGCTATGCCCCTGAATGCTTATACTTGCCGCTCTTGAATTAATAATGTTTGCCTCAATGTTTGCCTTGGACAGGGAAGGAGATGGTAAGTTGGTAAGTCTCGCCGTATTTTCTCTCATGTCGCACGGCGCACTGCCACACGGGTTAGGCTATTCAATATTTGCATGAAACTGATCCTAAGGCAACTAGAAAGACAACTTAATAGTTGTGCACAGAACTTATATTACGTGTTTGGATTTGTCGAGCGGGCGAGTAGCTTCCCCACAAGTGCATTCAATGTACTGATAATCCACCAGTTTGTATGCAGGGTGCGGGAGAACCTCGTTCGGTGCGGATGCCTCCTTCGTGCGTGCTAAGGCCAGGAGTTCCCTCTAAAGCCTTGCAATGGTGCGTCCGAAACTGAACCACATATACAAGACATAATATTGTGAACATCGCCTGAACTAGCCTGAATATCGCCTATACAATCATTCCACAATTGTAGCCACTTGGCACGCTTTTACTGTTTCAGAGAGAGAGGCTTGAGCGACTTGTAATCTCGGCTATACGCCGCCTGTAACACTTGTTTATATCAATAAAAGAGCTTGCTTTACTTCAACTTGTGTTTCAATGCTTCCGCTATATTTGTCGACTCAGTGAACCTGTTACCGATCGCCTATGCGTTCATGGCTCCGCTGTACTCGGATAATCTGTGCAACTATGTGGCTTAGAACTCTTACCGCCAGCAATGAATCACGGCCTTGCACGGGCGTGTTCACGCTCGTGCGGCATCACGCCCGGATGGGTCAAGCGATCGTTCCGCGGGAGCGCTGGCGAGGGTGATTCCCGCCTAGCGGGAACAACCGATTTGCCTGCGGGAGATCGGGGCGTGACACCCTTACCGACCACTGGCTGGAAAGTACCATCGGCTGTTTGAATGCTGTCTGCAGATGATAGGTGAGTGTAGGAAGATAACTCACTAGCATTCTCTGTCACGTGTCGAGACGCACCCGAATCGACAATCTAGTCCGACTATCTAAAGGAAGACATAGATGCAAGGGCGAGTGAGTCATCAGTACCTTCCGATGGATGGGCATACATGGCAGCGTTGCCTCTGGCGAAGACTGGGGTGGACGCCTCCTCAGTCCAATTCCTCATGTCTCCATCGCTTGGCGCTCTCTGCTTTCTCCTGAGTACTTCCAGCATGCCCAGTAGTGCCTGATCCTCCTCAGTATATGCACCATTAGCTCCCTCATCGCCTTCTGCTACCAGTAGGTTCGTCCGATAACCTCCTCGACCACCCCCGTCAACCCCCAGGACTACGGT
The DNA here is from genome assembly GCA_036927795.1 of Iris macrosiphon. Lineage (NCBI taxonomy): Eukaryota > Viridiplantae > Streptophyta > Magnoliopsida > Asparagales > Iridaceae > Iris > Iris macrosiphon. The sequence goes on from JAYESA010000013.1 coordinate 13,220,255, forward strand.
CATGTCCCCCAAACTGTCCACGTCCGCCACCTGAATCTCCCTCCTTGGGTGATTTAGTGCAAGCATACCTCAGATGGCCCACCTTTCCGCAGTTGTAACACTGCCAGGGGTCTCCCTTAGGTCCAACTCTGTGGTATACTCCTGTACCATCTTCTCTCCCTGTACGGTGTCGCCGATCTCCTCTTTGATCTGGAAAACCCTCAAGTTATTCCCCACACCATCGTAGGTTCTCCTCAACTTCTCACACACGTCTTTCACCATCTCAAGGCCATCCACTGTGGCAGCGATCGACTGGACTAAAGAATTGAGGAGCCAAATATATACCACATATGAGTGGACTTCCACTCGTCGCGTCCTGCCGAGCACTCATCCGGCTCTGTCTTCTCTCATGACAAGAAACCCTCAAGGTTCTTCCCTACGAGGGTTCTCCTCACCCGTCGTGACTAACTCAGGTAAGTGGATGGTCCATTAAGATTTATATCGATGGATGGAAGCTCCAACTTCGCCAATGTTCGTGTCGCGCTCTCACCAGCCGACAGTTTCATCAGCTTCATCAACGTTGCGACCTCCGTAGAGTCCAACTTCTTGATGATCTCCTCCATCGATCCTCCTCTTTTCTGATCATCTCACACCCATCCCACGATTCACTTTTGCCCTCTTCGTCCTTTCCTAGACCATATCATGTCTCTTCCCCATCAGATCTAGGCCTTCGATGTCAACGTCTGAAATGACCCGCGGGAGACACCAGGAACTGCGGCAGAAGGCCCCGTGGGAGTCGCGGCTTCGCGGTGGTGGTGGCGGGCGAGCGACGACGGTGGTGGCGGGCGAGCGGTGCGGCAACGGTGGTGGCAGGCGATGCGGCAACGGTGGTAGCGGGAGGTGTGACAGCTGTGGCGGTGGTGGCGGCTAGGGTTTGGGAGGTGGTGGCTAGGGTTTGGGCTCTGATACCATGTGAAATATTTTGGAGTAATTGTTATATTTTTATTGATAATCTCTTGGCTATTTATAGCCTTACAACCATTCATCTTACATTAATACCCTATTAAAATCTCATGTAGAATATTCTAATATCCCAACAAATATACTAAGAATATTCTAATATACCAACAAATATACTAAGAATATTCTAATATACCAACAATATTTTTAAGTGATATACTTTTTCTTTTTCCTAAAATCCAATCTCATTCAATTCTAACTAACATGTATAAACTATGTGCACTTTATCACGACTTTGGTTCCATGGAGGTGTTATACACGAGACTCGAATATGCATCATTAAGACAAGTAACGGACAAAGTTGGTGTTGTATCAGATCCGATGACGAGAAGCTAACAAAGTTGATGTCGTGTCGGACAAGGTAGGTCAGAACATTATTGAAATTTTGCGTGATAGTTCGGTATCCATATAGATATATCGGCGATGAAATAGTAACAAAATCTTTATTGAAACAATATATTTTCTATAAATTAGCTATAAAAAAATATTGTTAAAAGAATTTGGAAGAGAAAAAGGATCCGCGGCCACTATAGTGGCAAAATCTGCCAATTCTTCTGATGGATTTTGGTTTAGCTAACAGTCAGATTCTTCTTCGGTTGCTACTGTTATACGTTAGTCTCGGGACTTAATCAAAAGATGATTTGAACACGATCAAGGACAGAGCTACCGATAAACTTTTTAGTCTACCCTCTGTTTGATCCTGATGTTGTAGTCGAAACTTAGAAGCTTCAGCAAACAAGTTTGCCTTCCGAGATCTCGATTCCAACGGATCACTATATAGAATATTTATGATTACAACTTGCTTACAAGAACACCAAAATCAGAAAACAATCTCTGTTCTTCCTTGCAATCATAGTTGCAGACGGACAAAATGAGTTACAAGATAACAAGAGGAATGAGAAGAGGAAGAAAGAATTTATGCTTGTCGGGGTGATAAAAATCACCGTTGCTCAAAGCAAGATTCGTCCCCCACGATTTGCTCCCAGGAACCAGCAAGTTCTCAAAGAACTTCTGAAACGCTTGTGTCACCTCTTCTGACTAGCGAACTCCCTGGACTCCTCTTGTCGGCGCATCAACCTCTCTTCAACTCTCTCTGTCTCGAATTATATCTTTGATGAGGGCTGAGAAGAGAGTATTTATAGAGGAGCCTGGCCACCTAGTCGGTTATAAAGAGACATGAACTAAATTAATTCAAATCCCACAAAATCGGATCTGAATTCAAAACACCATCTTTCCATTACCAAATTTGAACTACTTCTTCCAACAGCACAACAGTGCAATAGCACAGCAGTACATGTACGCATACGCGTAACCGCGCATAGCTGTGCATGGCCCGTGCATGCACCCGCTCAGCACCCGCTTCGCTCCTTGCTCATGTGCCCGCGCATGCATCAAATACGCACAAGAGCCATACGCCAATGCTGACGTGCTAAGTATAAAGTATAAAGTATAAAGTGCACCAACAAAGTGCCACTTTGTGCCCTTGATCCTGAGTCGGAGTCGCTAAGCCCCTTTGGGGCTTAGCTCTTTTGAAAATAATTTCAAGAGCATGACAAAAAGCATAAATGCTTTCATTGAGGAGTTAAACCTTTTTTTCCTAAGAAAATACCCCTACATGACACCCATGTGCCTTCCCACATCCCATGTGCACACCTCAACACAAGCAAAACTTTTATATTGAGATACTCACTTGGTGATGTAGTCAATATGGGACTAAACTTCTTAGTCCAAAGGCAAAAATACCAACAATCCCCCAAATATCTCAATATATGGGTTGAGCGTTCCTCACAGTGACTATCCATCATGCATTAGGAAAGATGTTTCTTCGACTTGAATCTTCTCGCATGGGTCAAATAAAAGTATGATACAAGAATGGATTAAGCCTTGAATTCTACACCATAGTTGCAATTCTTCCTACTCACACAATGATATTTCGGTTGCACATTAAAGGCCACGTGCACGTCTGGTTTTGGTGTATGTATATTGGGTGTTTACAAGTTTATCCTCAAGAGACGGCTTATATCTCTTTCCATACATTCTAGGTGAGTTCCTTTAAAGAGTATTTGGCATAAAGTCTTGCGCTTCCTTGTGGTGCTACACTGCTATGACATGGACTAAAGCCGAGGTTCTACCTCATCGTGGTGTCATCCACAGTAGCATTAGGTCTCAGCCTCTTTGAAGTACCAAACTACTCAGCATGAAGCCTTGTGCTTCCTTGCGGTATTACGTCATTGTGACATGGCTCGCGTAGCTGAGGATTTACATCTTTTACCTCTTGGTGGTGTCATACCACTATAACATGAGGTCACCAGCCTTTTTATAGTGCTGCCTACCACTCTTCATTCTATAACATTAGACTACCTGCCTATGTGCGGTGCTACGTCGTTGTGACATGGCTCGCGAAGCCGAGGCATTACCCTATCGAGGAGCCTCATGGTGGTGGCACCAACTGTAGCATTGACCTTACGATCCTTTGTAGTTCTGCGCTACCGTGCTTCCTGTAAAGCACATCAGACATTCAAAATGTCGGAGAACTCATTAAGACTTCTTAGCCATCCTCCAACATGACTTGTTCTACATAAAGAACAAATAGTAGAAAACAGTGGTTCTGGGTCCGTAACCCCTCAATGTCTCAAAGGAATATCCACTTTTTCAGATATTCTTTTACTCAATGGTCCTCCTTTAAACCAATAGCTAGATGTCTAGTATATTTCTCTTTGAACTAATAGTATAAAACTAAATGGTAGGATTACAAAGACACAATATCAGAAGTCCTCCAAATCCATATATGTTGTGTCTTTGACTATATGCGGTGTTACACCGCTATAACATGGCCTGAAGCCGAGGCTTTACCCTGTCGAGGTACCTCATATGGTGTCATCACTGTAACATGGAGTACTATGCTCCTTATAGTGCTTGGCTCTGACTATATGCGGTGCTACTGCCGCTGTGACATGGTCCGAAGCCGAGGATTTACCCTATCAAGGTACCTCATGGTGGTGTTACCCCACGGTAGCATGGAGTACTATGCTCCTTTATAGTTCTTAAGACCAGCTGGTGCTTGAGGCCTTACATGAACAAAACTGCCAGACCCTCTTGGCTTCGATCATCAAACACCGTAATGATGCTATCCTCGATGTGCTCAATTAATGTAGTGTCTTCTGTAGACGAATCTGCCAGAATCACCTGGCTCCAAACATCAACTACTATAATGATTACATCATTGATGCGCTCACTCAGTGCTTTGTGCCTAAACTGTACAGTCCTCTTCTTACCATTAAAGAGATGATCATTTGATGCCACCGCTGCAGTTGTCTGGTTGTCACAGTATATCGGTACCATCAAAATCTGTGCACCAACCACTAGAAGATCATATATGAGCTCCCGAAGCTACTCTGCTTTATCCGCTGCAGCTTCCAGTGCATAGAACTCAGATTCCATCGAGGAATGAGAGAGACTTTTTTGCTTCTTCGACTTCCACGATATAATAGCTCCACACATGAAAAAGATGTATTCTTTTGTGGACCTTTTACTCTCTACTTCTGAATACCATCTTGCATCACTGAAGCCTTCCACTACTGTCGAATATCCGCTGTAGTGTAGTGCATACTTCTGAGTTCTCTTGAGATATCTCATCACTCTCTTCACAGTGTTCCAGTGGTCAACACCTGGATTGATCGTGAACTGACTCTGCATTTCCTATGACGAAATCTATGTCAGTTCTTGTGGCAGTTGTTGTATACATCAAAATTTTGATGACGCTTGAGTACTCCAGTTGCCTGACGCTTTTTCTAGGATTTGGCTTCAGCTTCTTGTCACACATGTACAAAGTATCGATCCCTGAAAGATCCTGATATCCATAGCGCATGAGAAACTTCTCAATATAATGAGACTGTGATAGCATCACTTCAGTGTCCGTCCAGATGATCTTTATTTTCAGGATAACATCAGCTTTCCCTAAGTCCTTCATGCTGAACTTGGATGAGAGAAACTTCTTTGTCTCAGTGACACGTGCTCGATCCGTGCCTAGGATCAGCATGTCGTCCATGTATAGACAAATGATAACTCCTTTTTCGTCAGAAAACTTTGTGTAAACATACTTGTCTGTCTCGATGACCTTGTAGCCGTTTGATCTTATGACTTTATCAATCTTTTCATGCTATATCTTGGAAGCTTGCTTCAAACTGTATAACGATTTTACCAACTTGCAGACTTTGTCTTCAAGTCCCTTGACGATGAATCCATCTGTTTTTTGTATGTAAATCTCTTCGGTCAACTCTCCATTCAGGAATATTATTTTAACATCCATCTGATGTATAACTAGCTTATGAATTGTACTCAGAGCAATTAACATCCTGATGGTTGTCATCCGCACTACTGGAGCATATGTGTCAAAGTAGTCAATCCCCTGCTTCTGAGAATACTCTTAGGCCACTAGCCTTGCCTTGAACTTGTCAACAGTTCCATCGTTCTTTAACTTCTTCTTGAAGATCCACTTGCATCCGATTGGTTTAGATCCTTCAGGCAGACCGACCGACACCCAAGTGTTGTTGGAGGTTATTGAGTCATACTCACCAATTATAGCCTTCATCCAGAAGATAGCATCTCTGGTCTTTATCGCCTCATCATAGGTAAGAGGATATGCTTCCACGTGATAGGTAACGAAGTCATCTCCGAAGTCCTTTTGTCTTCTCACCCGCTTAGTTTTCAATTCTGCGAGTTCTGGTTCGAACATTTTTTTGTCACGCCTCGATCTCCCGCAGGTAATCGGACTTCCCCGCTGGGCGTAAATCACCGTGCCAACGCTCCTACGGGACGATCTTTCCCATCTTGACGTGATGCCGCACGAGCACAAGCTACGTCCGTGCAAGGCCATGATTCGAATATGCAGTAAAATAACTAAGCCACAGAGTCGCACAGATAGTCCGAATGCAGCGAAATAAGAAACGAACAGGCGATTGGTAACAAGTTCACAGAGTCGTCAATAGTGGAAGCATTTAATAACACAAGTATAGAAGTAAAATAAGCTCTTTATTGATATTGAATAAATGTTACAAGGGATGCTAGGCCGAGATTGCAAGTCGCTCAAGTCCTCTCTCTCTCTCTCTCTCTCTTAAAATAGTAAAAGCGTGCCAAGTTGCTACATTTGTGGAATGATACATAGGCGATGTTCCAATATTATGTCTTGTATATGTGCTTCAGTTCCGGATACAATGCTCCAAGGCTCCAAAGTGAACTTCATGCCTTAGCACGCACGAAGGAGGTTTCTGCATCGAACGAGGTTCTTTCTCACCCTGCAAGCAATCTGGTGGGTTATCAGTACATGAATACACTGGTGGGGAGGCTTCTCGCCCGCTCGACAAATCCAAACACGTTATAAAGGTTATGTGCACCATCTATTAAGTTATCTTTCTAGTCTTGTCTTAGGATCAGTTTTATGGCAATAACGTAAAGCCTAACTCGTGTGGCAGTGCGTCGTGCGATATAAGAGTAACACGGCGAGACTTACCAACTTACCAACTTACCATTCGCCCTTCCCTGTCCAAGGCAAACCAAGTTAAACCAAGCACGAGCATATATAATAAAATTCAGGGACAATAACATAAGCAAACACGAGTGTCATGAGCGAGGTTCTGTTTCAGGTGCACGAGTTATACAAATTATCCATAAGTGTTGCAGAAGATGTTCAATTACTCAAATGTGTATAAGTGTGTTATACTCATTTTCGTTCAGGTATTTTCGATTACTAGATACGATACGATACGATGACTCACACGCGGGTTGCTGCTAAGCGAGGATGACTTATCTATATGAACACGAGTTGCTGGCATAGCCATAAATGACGAGTTATAGTCTTGAATGAGGATGGTATGCAACAAAATGCATGTCAGGTGCTACAAGTTATCCCGTCCAGCATGTGAGACTATCAACCTTTGAGAAAGAATGGCACGACGTGAGTGGAGACACCATCTTGCTCGCATATGAAAGGCTGTTGCGTGAGTTCCATCCGGATCGGATCGGCCCCGGTGCCCCTGAGACCGTCCGTGGAACGAGATTTGAAGAATCACCTTTGTTACCAAGTTGTCCACGACATGCAAGTCTTGGGTCTTCCAGATTTATAACATAATATGATAATCCTTGATTCTTGTTCTGTCATAACATGACATGATAATCCTTGATTCTTGTTCTGAACGAGCATTGCTCCACGAGCTGTGATCCTTGCTTTACTTAACATGATTCTTGTTCAGAGTTCAACTTGACTTGATGCATTCCCCTGGTTTGAGAACTGCCTTGGCGACCTAATGGTCCCGTATACTTGCAGTTTCATATTGCACAGAAGGACTATTTGATAGTCTTCTGGCTAACTAGATGCATGCACGATATTGATAGTATTACTTGATTATGGCATAAATTATGTGACAAGCAGTGAAACGAGACAACGAGTACAAACTATAGTGTAAGCAGACAAGCATGCATTTATATGAAACATAAGCATTTACGTTGGCATGGTCTAAGGGGTAGTGCGAGGAGTACAACCGTACATAGACATATCGAGCGACATAAAATATAAGGCATACAGTGTAAACAAGTGAAACAGTACATTATGAATGGTCCATAATGATCTACTCGAGGCATAGCGGGGTCTACTTGCACGAAGCAAAGGTAGCATGCGAGGGTCCGAACATAAGCCAAGTTTTATTTTCATGTTCTAACACAAGCAATACATGATGGGGTTATTCTCTTAGCTAGGCATGTTGTATTCTATATTAGCATGCAAGCACATAGCGACTAGCATGTATCATCCATATTTTAAGTGTGCTGGCTAAGCAAAGACAAGTTTATCGTAGCCACCCATCTTAGCGATGATTCGCCTTGGTCGAGCGATACTCCGAGCGAGCCTTTGAAAAGTTTAAGTCTGAACTCCTGAAGGGCCAAGTCTGAAAATCTTTTGCCTCAAACAAGTCTTTTCGCTGAGCAAAGCGGGTCGGGTCGTTTCACTTGCGCCATTTGAATTGGTTGTCCGCTTGAACGGAATAGGTCATTATATTATACACCACTAAGAAAAAGTCTCATCCTCGAGGCTTCCTGAGCGCAACCGTTCTATCGCACTATCGAATCTATCTCAAGCATAACAATTGGTACCACTAGATTCGTTCGAACATAATTTCCTACCCGTTTCTTATACCGTATCGCGTGTATGCTGGGTCTGTCTCATTGAATGACTCTATCATTCAATCCAAGCTCTGACTCGGTCTCTATTGCGTCTTAGCACGGAATATATCGCTTAACGCAGGGTACGTTACTATCCATCTTGAATGATAATTACTACTGAGGCAAACTTATCAAAATGTTATTCTCGTCCATGTGAATCTAACATATTCACTTGTACTAGCATTCGAGATCAGCATATCGCGAGTCTGGATCGTGCACATATTCAAAGCATCCCTCAAACATATGCATGTCAATCAACTTAGCGATAGCGAAGTCTTTTCACTCAAGTTTATATATCACTGGGTCTTGGATCATATACAAGTTCAAGGTATCCCTCAAACATATGTATTCAACCAAACTTAGCGATAGTAAAGACGGACAAGCAACTTGAAAAAATCTCAAGGGTTCTCGTCTTATGAATCACGATGATACTTCCAACATAGTCAATCAAATTCCAAGTCATTTACATTCAAACCAAACCAATCATTGCACTATCATTAAGCACGATCTATCCGATCAACCGACTATCATCCATGTCTTATCGTACATTCTGTTTGTGTCAAACATAGCACACACATATCGTTCCAAGTCTAACTCCAAGTCTTGTTGTCCCAGTTCTATAGCTTGTTCAGGCAATACCCTAAAGTCGGTTACACAAGTTATTTCACCCGGCACAGGGTCGTCTGCCTAATTACTAGGTCAGATCATAAGGTCATAGGTACAAGTTCAAGCACACGATACATCGTACAAATTTGTCGCATGATGCTCGTCCCAATTCCTAAGGTCAAACCATTGTTCTTTTGTACAAAATATTCTACCCAAGCTCGTTCACTCAGATTTTTAAACATCGAGCACGGATTATCATGCACACATTAACACGTTCGTTTGTACATGGTTCGAGTTCGTTCAGTCAAATCTATGATATATCCAAGATGTATGACAAGCCTAGTAATTCGTATAGTCTATCTCCTTAAGCATGTTTGATAGAACCCATATAACCATTCTAAGTCTAGACCACCAAGCCATGATTTAATTCTAAATCTCTGATCATAACACCAAGTCATCCAACAAGATTTATGTATTCGTTTACGAAACCATCAAGCGTGACTTACTCCAGGTTCTAGACTAACTTATCCATGAAATACTTTCGATTCACTTGCATTTCCAAATTTGTCTTATTGTGTCGAACCACAAGTCAATACGATCCATCAGTTGTCATGCTCTGATCTCCCGCAAGTTCGATCACCCTCGTTGGACATGAAATCACGACGCCAACGCTCCTGCTGGATAGTCGTCCTAATCCAGGTGTGACGTATGTACGAGCATAGAGTTACGCTCGCACAAGACAAGAATGTCAAATGGTATGGTTATCTTCGAAACGATGGAGATACCTTATCATTATACTTTGCACCATCCAAGTCATATTAACCCTTCAGGTTATGTCCGTTCATGCCGTGATCAAAATTTGTCTAGCCAAATCATTCAAAATCAATGTTATCATTTGATAAATTCATAGGCTTACTTCTAGCATTCCTCAAACAACTAAGTTCAAATATTCAAGCAAAAGTCTATCCACTTTTGATACGTTCCATTCATCGAGTTTGTTTGAATAATCATCGAGCATGTTCCCATGAGTTCGATCATCCCCGCCGGACGTAAAATTACCACGCTGGCGCTCCCGTAGGATAATCGTTTTCAGTCGGGACTGATTTTGAAGGTTATCTTTTTGAACTAAATTCAAGATCGTTCTTCCAAACTCCAGGTCAACTCCGTTATCGCTTACCTCTTTCATCGAACCACAATATTTATTTCTCAGGATAACTTCTATCAAGCGATATCCTACTCAAGTTTTAATCTGTTTGATTTATTTTGAAATCGTTCGTACGATCTATCAAGTTTTCACCAAGTTTCCCTGATCATGATATTGATTCGATTACCTTGAATCCCTATTTGATATAAGCCTTATCACTTATTCAAGACATACTCAATCGTTTAAACCAACTATCGCACGAGACTTATGAATTTGTTTGAATATTTTTAAAATGATCCATATACCACTCAGGAATCAAGTCAACCAATTAAATCTTCAATCATGTTCGCATCTATCGCTAGCATATTCACCAAGTCATTCCTTAGAATTTATGCACGATACGTAAGCATCGCCTGATAAATCTTAGTCTAGTATATATTCCTGTTGATAGTCATCCAAGTAAACCATATTTGATTGCATCTGCCGACACAAAATATTGTCCGAGCTATTTCTCAAAATTCAAGCACGAACTCTATATTCGCCTTAGCGATAATCTGATAATATTTCTATCAGTTAACATTCTTAGTCTGACTTATCCTTATATGAACTATATCCCAATCTCGCTTGCAAACTAGCTTGCACCAAGAGGGTCTTAGCACGCGATACTCTATACAACTTAGCTGAAAGACTGTGTGCATAGCTAACCGTCCGAATGATATTTTATCTCGTATACTAACCAACTTGAAATTCATGTATAGGTATTCGGGTTTGGACATAACTTGCAAATTCTAGCACGAGTCTATTCTCACAAAGTCTAATACGGGTCGAGATAAGGCCTTCACATAACTATCTAGTTCAAGCAATCATATCAATCACATGCAACTTTTGAAAGTATTTAGACTTATTGTATGGAATATCTCGTTGGGGCATTAAGAGAGAGTGTATGCACATAACCCACGAACGAGCTTTCAAAATTGAGAAAATCGATACGAAGTCCAAAGGCGTAAAGCCATGCTCTGATACCAATATGTCACGTTCCGATCTCGCGCAGGTAATCGACCGTCCCCGCTGGACGCGAATCATCACGCCAGCGCTCCCGTAGGATGATCTTTCCCATATGGACGTGATGCCGCACGAGCATAAATTGTGCCCGTGCAAGGCCATGATCTGAACTGGCGATAAAATAACTAAGCCACAGAGTCGCACAGATAGTCCGAATGCAACAGAATAAGAAACGAACATGTGATTGGTAACAAGTTCATAGAGTCATCAATAGCGGAAGCATTGAATAACACAAATATAGAAGTATAATAAGCTCTTTATTGATATTGAATAAGTGTTACAAGCGGCGCTAGGCCGAGATTACAAGTCGCTCAAGTCCTCTCTCCCTCAAAACAGTAAAAGCGTGACAAGTAGCTACATTTGTGGAATGATACATAGGCGATATTCCAACATTATGTCTTGTATATGTGCTTCAGCTTCGGACGTAACGCTCCAAGGTTTCTGCACCGAACGAGGTTCTCCCGTACCCTGCAAGCAATCTGGTGGGTTATCAATATATGAATGCACTGGTGGGGAGGTTTCTTGCCCGCTCGATAAATTTAAATACGTCATGCACCATCTATTAAGTTTTCTTTCTAGTCTTGTCTTAGGATTAATTTTATGGCAATGATATAAAGCCTAACTCGTGTGGTAGTTCGCCGTGAGATATAAGAGTAACATGGCGAGACTTACCAACTTACCATTCGTCCTTCCCTGTCCAAGGCAAACCAAGTTAAACTAAGCACGAGCATATATAATAAAATTCAGAGGCAATAGCATAAGCAAATACGAGTGTCGTGAGCGAGATTCTATTTCAGGTGTACGAGTTATACAGATTATCCAGAAGTGTTGCAGAAGATGTTCAATTATTTAAATGTGTACAAGTGTGTTATACTCATTTTCGTTCAGGTGTTTTCGATTACTGGATGCGATGTAATGACTCGCACACGGGTTATCGATAAGCAAGGATGACTTATCTATATGAACATGAGTCGCTGGCATAGCCATAAAGGACGAGTTATATTCTTGAACGAGGATGGTATGCAACAAAAAGAACGTGAGGCACTACAAGCCATCCTTTCCAGCACGTGAGAGTATCAGCCTTTGAGCAAGAATGGCGCGGCATGAGCGGAGATGCCATCCTGCTCGTATATGAAAGGCTGCTGCGTGAGTTCCATCCGGATGGGATCGACCCCGGTGCCCCGGAGACCGTCCGTGGAACAAGATTTCAAGAATCTCCCTTATTACCAAGTTGTCCGCGACATGCAAGTCTTGGATCTTCCAGATTCACAACATAACATAATAATCCTTGATTCTTGTTCTGAACGAGCATTGCTCTACGAGCTATGATTTTTGCTTTACTTGACATGATTTTCGTTCATAGCTCAACTTGACTTGATGCATTCCCCTGGTTCGAGAACTGCCTTGGCGACCTAACGGTCCCGTATACTTGCGGGTTCATATTGCACATAAGGACTATTTGATAGTCTTCTGGCTAACTAGATGCATGCACGATATGGATAGTGTTACTTGATTGTGACATAAATTATGTGACAAGCATAAAAACGAGGCAACGAGTACAAACTACAGTGTAAGCAGGCAAGCATGCATTTATATGAAACATAAGCATTTATGTTGGCACGGTCTAAGGGATAGTGCGAGGAGTGCAACCGTACAAGGACATATTGAGCGAGATAAAATGTAAGGCATGCAATGCAAACAAGTGAAACAGTGCATTACGAATGGTCTATAATGATCTACTCGAGGCATAGTGGGGTCTAGTTGCACGAAGCAAAGGTAGCATGCGAGGGTCCAAACATAAGCCAAGTTTCATTTCCATGTTCTAACACAAGCAATACAAGATGGGATTATTCCCTTAGCTAGGTGCATTATATTCTTTATTAGTATGCACGGGGTGATTCACCTAGCGACTAGTATGTATCGTCCATATTTTAAGTGTAACAACCCATTTTGTTCAAGCGGACAACCGATTCAAACGACGCAAGTGCAACGACCCAACCCACTTTGCTCAGCGAGATTACTCGTTTGAGGCAAAGGATTCCAGACTTAGACTTCAAAGGTTTGCTCGGAGTATTGCTCGACCGAGGCGAATCATTGCTAAGGTGGGTGGCTACGATGAACTTGTCTTTGCTTAGCCAGCACACTTAAAATATAGACTATATATGCTAGTTGCTAGGTGAATCATCCCATGCATGCTAATAAAGAATACAACACACCTAGCTAAGAAAATAATCCCATCTTATATTGTTTGTGTTAGAACATGAAAATAAAACTTGGCTTATAATCGGACCCTCATATGCTACCTTTGCTTCATGTAAGTAGACCCCGCTATGCCTCGAGTAGATCATCATATACTCTTCGTAGTGCACTACTTCACTTGTTCACACTGCTCGTCCCCTAGATTATGTCGCTCGGTATGTCCCTGTACGGCTTTACTCCTCACACTACCCTTAGACCCGTGCTAATGTAAATGCTTATGTTTCAAATATAAATGCATACTTGCCTGCTTATATTATAACTTGTACTCGTTGTCTTGTTTTAATGCTTATCACATAATTCATGCCACGACCCCGGTAACACTACCTTGTCTTGCATTCATCAAAGTTCCCAGAAAGACTATCAAATAATCATTCCGTGCAAGTATGAACCTGAAAGTATTCGGGACTGCTAGGTCGCCAAGGTAGTTCCCGAACCAGGGGATTTGCACCATATCAATAATCCAAGAATCATAGCTCGTGGAGCAATACCCATCCCGTATTGAATTAAATAGCTCGGGAGTCGATATATATTATTAACAATCCTGCCTTAAACTTAAGCATGTACCTGATAAGATTCTGACTCGAACTTGTACCTGATATATCCTTACTTGTTCTTGTACCTGACCAGAGGCCCGAAAGATTAGAGACTTGCATGGTCACGGACAACTTGGTGCACAAGAAAGATATTCGGTTCTCATTCCGCGGACGGTCTCCTTAGCACCGGGGCCGATCCGACCGGTCGGAACCTCCTGACTGTAGTTGTCTGCGTCGGGCGGGATGTGTGCAATGCCCCATGTGCCTCTTGCACACAATTCTGCCTTGAGACTACACCATCCCCTATGGCGTCGTGCCAATGACCTCATGTTCATATAGATAAGTCATTATTGCTTAGGGCAATCCGCGTGCGAGTCATTGCATCACATCCTGAAATACCTGAACAGATATGAGTATAACACACTTATACAAATTGAACACTTGAACATCCATTATAACACACCTGAATAATCCGTATAACTCGTGCTCCAGAAACAGAACCTCGCTCACGGCACTTGTGTTTGCTTATGCTATTGCCCCTAAATTTTATTATATATGCTCCTGCTTGGTTTAACTTGGTTTGCCTTGGACAGGGAAGGATGAATGGTAAGTTGGTAAGTCTTATCGTATTCCTTTATATCGCATGACACACTGCCACACAATTTAGGCTTTTTATTATGCCATAAAACTGATCCTAAGGAAAGACTAGAAAGATAACTTAATAGATGGTGCACGGAACCTATATAACGTGTTTGGATTTGTCGAGCGAGCGAGAATCCTTTCCACCAGTGCATTCATGTACTGATAACCCACGAGATTGCTTGCAGGGTGCGAAAGAATCTCGTTCGGTGCAGAAACTCCCTTCGTGCGTGCTAAGGCGTGGAGTTCGCTCTAAAGCCTTGGAGCATTGCGTCCGGAACTGAAGCACATATACAAGACATAATGTTGGAACATCGCCTATGTATCATTCAACATATTGTAGCCACGTGGCATGCTTCTACTATTTCAAGAGAGAGAGAGGGCTTGAGCGACTTGTAATCTTGGTCTAACGCCGCTTGTAATACTTGTTCAATATCAATAAAGAACTTGTTTTACTTCTATACTTGTGTTATTCAATGCTTTCGCTATTGACGACTCTGTGAACTTGTTATCAATCACCTGTTCGTTTCTTATTCCGCTACACTTGGACTATCTGTGCAACTCTATGGCTTAGATATTTTACCGCCTGTTCGGATCATGGCCTTACATGGGCGCAGCTTACGCTCGTGCGGCATCACGTCCAGATGAAAAAGATTGTCCTGCGGGAGCGCTGGCACGGTAATTCGCGCCTAGCGAAGATAGACGATTACCTGCGGGAGATCGGGGCATGATATTAAGTGTGCTGGCTAAGAAAAGATAAGTTTATCGTAGCCACCCACCTTAGCGATGATTCGTCTCGGTCGAGCGATACTCCGAGCGAGCTTTTTAAAGTCTAAGTCTGAACTCCTGAAGGGACAAGTCTAAAAATTCTTTGCCCCAAACGAGTCTTCTCGCTGAGCAAAGCGAGTCGGGTCATTGCACTTGTGCCATTTGAATCGGCTGTCCACTTGAACGGAACGGATTATTATAGTTTCTGCAATAACTTCTTCTTCTTGGACTACATCTTCATTGGAAGCGTTAGCCTCCTGTGCACACATTATTCTCCGAAATATCCACGATAATAATGTTCTTGTGCCTTACAAATTTGTCTTCGAAGAATTTTGCATCGCGAGATTCAATGATATAGTTAGACTCGATATCAAAGAATCTCCGAGCATCACTCTTTTCAGTCTATCCCAATAATATAGCTTTGGTAGTCCTTGTCCCCAGCTTCTGAATCTTCAAGTCCGGAAACTTCACATATGCCAGACACTCCCACACTCGAATGACATTCAAGTTAAGTATGACCTTGAACCAAAGTTTATGAGGAGTGACATCGAAAGTCGCGTACGATACTCTATTCAGGATGAACGTAGCCATCAACACAGCTTCTCTCCAGAAGCAGTTTGGAAGACCCGCAGTCAACAACATTGAGTTCATTATTTCTATCAACGTCATGTTCTTCCTTTCTGCTGCTCTATTTGATTGAGAAGAATAGCAGTCTTCTCATTGATAATTCTATGTTCTTTGTAGAACGATACAAATCCAATAGACCTATACTCTCCGCCTTGATCACTTCTAAGTCTCTCGAGTTATTGCCCTGTTTGACGTTCAGCCTCAGCCCTGAACTCCTTGAACTTCTCGAATGGTTCATCTTTTCTCTTGAGCAGATAGATGAACGAGTACTTCGAGTAGTCGTCGATGAAAAAATTTATCTTGGCCTTTTGTGGAGAACTGCTTGAAATCATAAATATCTGAGTTTACAAATTCTAGAAGATCTGTGCTCCGGTTTATCCTTTTGAACGATTTTTTTGTGATATTTGTCTGCGCACAGACTTCACGCTTCTCCACCTCCTTACCCCCATATTTGAAGATAAACCCTAGACTAGACATATTATGGTACAAAGTACATGTCCTAGTCTGGTGTCCCCCAACTCATATAATGAGACTCTACTTATAAGCAAAAGCTCGAACATCCATCTGATACTGAAAGTCTTATTTCAAAGTATGTCTTATGCCAATATATCACCATCTAGCAACCATGGATGTTTACCCTCAAGTCTGCACAAGATTTCTTGAGATCAGGTCCTTAGTAGTCACTGGTACTTATCTACACGCGCTCCTTTAACTGTAACTTCTAGAAGTCCAGAACCATTGTCCCAATCTCCAGATTCTCTGCTTGATCCTTGTTTGCTATCGAGACCTTTGACCTTCTTCAATGATAGGCTTGACGTCGGTGAACTGCTCTTCCTAGAGCTCTCATGGCTAGATGCACTAGTGTCTATTCACCAGTCAACAACCATGCCAAATGACTTAACCTGCGGAATCATATCAACCAAGTTAAGTAATCAAAGTAACCAAGTTAAGCTTTTACCTTGCTAATTTGGTTTGAAATTGGATATGCAATCCTTGTTCTCATGTTCCTTCATGCTTGAAGAGACATTGGCTAATGTGCGCATAGCCATATGCGCATATCCTGGTTCAGAGTCAGCCATAAGGGTGCTTCCATGCGCCAAGTCCTGTCTTGCGCTTAAAGGGTTCCATGCGCAGTGACTACATTGCACCGAGCCTGCCATGCGCAGTGAGTGCCCTACGCCGAGACTGTTATACATCGAGTTCTTTCATGTGCCAATTGTTGCCATGCGCAGATGCAGCTAACGCATAGTGCCCGTCTCTCTTCGGCGACCACAGTAGACTCCTCCATGCATCATCTTACATCAGACATCTCCATTGGACAACTTGCATCGGATGTCATCTTCCTTCCTCTTGGAATGTGCGTCTCCAACGACGCCAGATAAAGTTTACCTCCATCCGCAGTAATGGTAGATCCAGGATCTGTCTATACACGTCCAATATTTGGCAGATGACCCATTCCTCATCCAAATGATTGAAGTGTAGCACGTCAATCTTTTCAAGTTTGTTAAAACTTATATCGAGAAGGTTTGTACGAGTGTTCTCCATCTTTTCTTTGGATCTTGCTTTAAGATTGTTAGTCTCGGGGCTTAATCAAAAGATGGTTTGAGTACGACCAGGGACAGAGCTACTGATAAACTTTTTAGTCTAGCCTCTGTTTGATCCTGATATTGTAGTCGAAACTCAGAAGCTTCAGCAAACAAGTTTGCCTTTCGAGATCTCGATTCCGACGAATTACTATATATAATATTTTTTATTACAACTTGCTTACAAGAACAACAAAATCGAAAAATAATCTCTATTCTTTCTTACAATCATAGTTGCAGGCGAACAGAACGAGTTACAAGAGGAATAAGAAGACGATGAAAGAAATTTTTGCTTGCTAGGGTGATGTAGATCACCGTTGCTCAAAGCAAGATTTGCCCCCACACGATTTTCTTCCAGGAACCAGCAAGTTCTCGAAGAACTTCTGGAATGCTCGTATCACCTCTTCCGACTCGCGAACTCCCTGTACTCCTCTTGGCGGTGCAACAACCTCTCTTCAACTCTCTCTTTCTATCTCTCTCTCTCTCTCTCTCTCTCTCTCTCTCTCTCTCTCTCTTTCTGTCACTTTCCGTTCCCAAAATATACGTAATTGGAGCATATAATTTTCTTGTTTGCATGTTTAGTATATTGCATGAGACTAGACTTTGGTAATCTTGGTTCATGGTTTATTTATTGAGTTGGTTTAATCATGAGTTGAACCCATGGTCTAAACCTCAAACCCTCCATGTATATAAACCAAACCTCTCCTTCTCTCTCTTCATTACTTTATTTTTCTTCTCTCTCTTAACTTTTCTTCCTCCAAGTCTTAGACAAGTACACCTTGCATGAGAAATGGAGAAACCCTCCATATTATTGGTTCATTATGTTTGTTGTGTATTTCTAAGCACGTTTAATACTTGGAGTTTTCGGTTTTGGTAGGTGGATTTGAGTATATCTACATTTAAAGTTTAGAATTTTCATGGGTGCCATATATTTTTTGTGGGTTGATCTATTAAAATATAGTATTTTAAAAAATAGTTTTTGGGGTTGATGGAGCACTTTATTTCGAGCATTTTGGCTTTTGGTTCATTGATTCAGAGTTAAAATAAAATTTTTATGGAGAAAACAAAATTTTAATTTTTGAAGCTTCCGTCATGGCTGAACCTGCTGTTGGAGAAGACAAAGTTTTCATGCGGCCAGCGAACTATGAGGCCGAGAGCGCTATGCGGCATGAGAGGACTATGCGGCCTGAGCTTTCTGCAACATACTGACCAGCATGTGTCCATCTTTGTTGGAAGCATGACTGATTGCTACACAAGTGTTCTGGGACTCCTTGTATTTCCACTCGCTGAACGAATGAGAAATTTGTAAGTCCAAGATATATCTATGCGGCTAGGGGTGCAAACGAGCCAAGCCGAGCCAAGCTTTCATAAGCTTGAGCTTGGCTTGATTAGAATTAACCGAGCTCGAGCTCGAGCTTGATAAATTTTTTATTTTAGAGCTTGAGCTTGGCTCGAGCTCGTTTATATTAAGCTTGAGCTTGGCTTGGTTTGAGCTCGAGCTTGGCTTGATAAGCAAGCTTGATAAACAAGCTTGATAAGCTCAAAATCAAGCTCGTTAAGCTTGATTTCAAGCTTGTTAAACTTTATTTCAAGCTCATTAAGCTTGATTTCGAGCTTAACGAACTTAATTTCAAGCTAGTTAGGCTTGAATTCAAGTACCTATAATATTAACAATTTATTTATAAAAATTTAATTTAAAAAGTTTCTTAATATCAATTATTAAGGACATATAATTATATAAAATGCACACAACCATATTGTTATACAAACATGCATAAAATTAGAATTCAACAAAGAATAAATTTAAATTTAAATCACAAAATAAATTTGGAGACTGCCAGCAACGAGCTCCTAAACGAGCTTCTAAAAGAGCCAGGTTACGAGTCAGCTCGCAAGCTTCTAAACGAACCAGCTCGCGAGCTCAAACGAGCCGAGTACTTCTAAGCTTGAGCTTGGCTCGTTTATTAAACAAGCTCGAAAATGAAGCTTGAGCTTGGCTTGTTTACTAAACGAACCGAGCTCAAACAAGCTTTTATCGAGCCGAGCTCCGAGCAGCTTGCGATCGGCTTGGTTCGTTTGTACCCCTATATGCGGCCGAGTGTCATATTCGGCAAGCCGAGTATGCGGCCACCTTCCTTGGATGCATGACTCTGAACCGTTGGCGCATATTTCTATAATTTTGTCATTTCTCTCTGACATACTTTATTGCATATCACATCAGTCACGTCAATCACTTTATATCACTTCACTGACACTTCATTTATTGGCCGTCACTTCGACACTTGTCCCAAAGAGTAGACTTTAACCCTTAATATGCGGCCAGGACTTCATATGCAGCCAGGACTTCCCATGCGGCCTTGATGTTAAATTGAATGTTTTTCTTATTATTTTATGGTTGATTTGGGTTAATGTTTGTGTTACGAGTCTAAGGAAGAATGCACTACTAGAATAAGCGGTATTAGCGGCGTAATTTAGCGACTCCTAGTAAAAACGTCGCTAAATTAGCGACTCTATAAAAATCGTCGCTAGACGTCGCTAAATGGCGACATTTAGCGACGTTTAGCGACTTTTATTAAGATTTTAAAAGAATAGTCGCTATAAGTTCAATTAAAGTCGCTAAACGTCGCTAATATATCTGATTTAGCGACGTTTAGCGTCGTAATTAGCGACGTATCTATCAAAAATATTTATCAACGTATTTAGCGACGTCTTTGGCGTCGCTGATGTTTATTGTAGCGACGTTTTTATTTGACGTCGCTAAACGTCGCTAAATTTTGGTTAATTAGGGCTCAGTTTTCTTTTCTCCATCTGTCAAATTTTTTGAAACGTTTCGATTTTCCCCGCCCTCCCCTCTCCGGCGACCGGGTCTCCGACCGCTGCGGCTACTCCCGCATCCCCCTCCTTCTCCTCGAGCTCTAGGTAATCTCTCTCTCTCTCTCTCTAATGTGACACTGACACAAGACACACTTGAAAGACACGACATACGCACACAGACACGACACACACACACAGACACTGACAGACACACACGACACACACACACAGACGCAGACACACACACACGACACACATTCACGACACACACACAGACGCACACACACATACGACACACACATACAGACGCATATTAGGGTTAGGTTTAGGGTTAGGATTAGGGTTAGGTTTTTTGACCTGGGGTTAGGGTTAGGGTTAGGGTTAGGTTTAGGGTTTTTAGGTTTAGGGTGTCACATTAATGTTTTCAATGATATTATTAATAGGATTTCAAATTACTTAGCTGGACTCGAGTCATTGTTCCTAAATGGCGTCGCTACAACTACCAAAATATTGGTATAAATCAACAACAACTTCAAAGGTTCCAATTTTTGTCTGTAGATGTTGAGGGGTTACACGCAATACAAACTAGTTTTGATAGTAATACATTGTAGATGTTGAGGGGTATCCAGATCGTATAACTCTTATACGAGGAAACCATTACAGCCGACAAATAACTCAGGTGAAACTAAAGAATATTGATCTTAACTAAGAACTCATACCAAGCATTTTTAATCTAATCATCATCATCATTCTTTTGCATGTAGGGCAATAGTCCAACATGGTTTTATGTCAAAACCCAAGTTTTTCAAATCTTTGGCAGTTGGAACAAGAGCTAAATATATAGTGTAAGTTTTGGTTAGTGCCAATTGGGCCTTTGAGTAAGTTGAGCATAATGTGTAAACTATCTTGAGAAAATGTTGCCTGGAAGTCATCTACGATCGGTCCAAATTCCAAAGTGAAGAATCTAATATTGGCTAACATCCCAAAGTATACATGTCTAAACCACGCGTATTTCCTAGGAATTACCAGATGGAGAACTTGGCATCCAAGGTACATATGCATTTCTTTAATTCACTAGATCAAATTTTATCCATTTTGACAAATCATTTTCCTTTTTATCTCTGTCGTGCAATTATTTTCTTACTTTTGGTCTTTTGCTAGATACAAGCTCATTGCCAGTTTGCTGAAAAACTCTAAGATTGAGATTTTCTTTTTATTGTGATGTTCCAGTATGGTTTCTAATTATGCATCATCTTTATTTATTGTTATTCCTCGAGTGGTCGCTTATGAACTACAAATAAGGAGCCAATATCTCGATGCACTTTGCATTTGCTCAAGTTCTCCAGAATTGCCAAGTCCAGCTATCTATCTAAATGTCAGTAACAATAAAAAGAGTTCCTTTAGTATTGTACTTCGAATCAAGAAATCGGCTATTCAAATCGGGTGAAGAAATAGTAGTAGCAACCTTATTCACACATCTGCAAAATCGTAGATAGACAATTTTTTAAAAAGGATCTTCTTCCCCATCCTCTTAGGTTTCTCTAATATAAGAGTTCATTAAGATGACTAATTTTCCTGAATGCAGCTAAGTACCAATTTAGGAATAAAAATTGGAACCTAATCGATACTTTGGGAGTCATACAGCATTCAGGAACAATGACTCGAGTCCAGCTAAGTAATTTGACCTCAAACATCAAGTAACTTGATTCCATTCTTTATTTCGTTTTGTCCGACAGTATTGGGAGGCATAGCATAGTGCACTTGGAATGAGAATAACTTGATTCCATTCAATTTCAATTTCAATTACAATCATATAATTTAATATTGGATCATATTTTCAAACTAGTTCATTAAATCGGTCCAATAGCTAATTCTTTGTGAGTCATATAATTCTTCCGTTCCGGTCCAATAGCTAATTCTTTGCTAATTCTTTGCTAATTCTTTGCTAATTCTTTGTTTTCATCTATCTTACTAGATGGCACCCAAGAGAGCGACACCTCCTACTGTTAAGGAGGAAGTGATGTCTCCTACTGTTAAGGAGGAAGTGATACCTCCTACTGTTAAGGAGGAAGAGATACCACCTGCGGGGAGTTCCAGTCACCCAGCACCTATCGCGGCTGTATCTCAGACGGGGAGTTCCAGTCACCCAGCACCCATAGCGGAGCTTGATAACATAAACGTTGTTTATGCGCAGTACTTGAGGGACTGGTATCTGCCCCGTTTTGGAAATCCTCGAGATTGATACTATGATGTTTCATATACTTATATATTATGAATTTTGTGTTACTGTGATACTCTGATACTTATATATTATGTATTTTGTGATGCTGTTTATGCCCATTTTGTGTGACTGTGATACTGTGATACTTTTATGACTGTGATACTTTTATTGTCTGTCTATAATATTTGTGTGTATTAATTGTATGACTGTGATACTTTTATTCATATTAAATATTGTTAATCCTGTGTTGAGTGTTCCACCGAAGGGGTCGACGAACCCATAGAATTCAATGGAGGGTTGCTCCGGGTCTATTTTTAATTAGAAATTTATAAATTGCAGGAATAATAGTTTGGAACAATTCAGGTTTTTTTTTACTTTTTTTGTAAATTTAGTGACGTATTTAGCGACGTTTAGCGAAGTCTAGCGACGTTTTTATAAGTCGCTAAACAAGTCGCTACTTAGCGACGTGTCATTAGACGTCGCTAACGACGTCGCTAAACGTCGCTAAATATGTCGCTGTACGTCGTAAATTGCTGACATGGCAGTACTGCCAGGTCATTAAAGACGTCGCTGTTACGTCGCTATATAAGTCGCTAATTAGCGACGTTTAGCGACTTTAATAAACGTCGCTATTTCGTGACGCGGCGTCGCTAAACGTCGCTACATTTAGCGACTCAATAAAGTCGCTAAAAAACGTCGGCATAGCGACGTTTAGCGACGTTTTTCCGTTCAGCGACTTGGTTTCTTCCGACTGCGTTAAAACGTCGCTAATTACGTCGCTAAACGTGTTTAGCGACGTTTTTTTGTCATTTAGCGACGTTTTTGGGCGTCGCTAATTTGACTTTTTTTGGTAGTGATGGATCTAGTAACCAGACCTTGTGCTAGACATGACATGAGCTAAAATTGGCTATGAACATGGCATGAGTTGGACTGAGACTTCGGTATAAACCAGACTAAATGACAAGTGACTAACCAACTATGTGCATGACATAAGCTTCGTGTTACAATGTGATCTTGATTCATGTGACCCAATATGAAATTGGTAATTGGACTCAAATACTGTATCTGTGCTGATACAAATTATTGCTATATGATCGGATGTGCATTGAGGTACGACATACCGTGTCACGTGTTAAGTGATTTATATTTGGGTTGTGCATCGAGAATGCCTCCAAATTTTTTTAATGTGTAATATTATATATTTTTCCAGCACGGGCATGATATACGAGTCAAGTACCAAAGCGTAGCTAGGATATTGATTGACTGAATATTGCATACACACTCGGGTGAATCCAGATTGAACTTCCATGAATTCGTATCTAGCATGCTCCTAATTGTACATCTTAAGGGAAATTCTCATGTGACCACGCCTTGAGATTTTAAACACAATATAGGTCTAATTAATTAACTAAAAGTGATAGTAATATTTTAAGGGAACAGTATCCCGAGATTATGCCAACAAACCTTCCCACGAAGATTCATTCTAAGTGTGCTATGGGCTGGCCATCACAGATACTGTATATCATTCGCCTTAGTGGAGTGCAGTATCTGACCTATTATAAATAACGCCGAGTTATTGTCTCCCTATAGGAGCACTAGAACCGCTAATACCGTGATTTAGCGCAGCGGCCCTACGAGAAACTGGTGCATAAGTGAAGTGCATGTATATTTCTTTATTTTGGCTCGGTTAGCCATTTTCGGCAATGGCGTGATCTGAGGACACCTAATATGCATTATTTCTGAGATAACCTCAGACTCCATAAATAGCAAGCCGTACAAGTAATTGGCCGATATAAATAAATTGGACTTGGTTGTGATTATATTATTCTGTTGGTAGTCTAGGGTCATGGACTATCATAGTGCAACGGTTCAACCCTTGTCCTTGTTTGGTTGTAGGGTTGGGCCTTTATACTAGGATATGTCATGGACCGGAACTATGACACATAATATATATATATATATATATATATATATATATATATATATATATATATATATATATATATATATATATATATATATATTGTTGGGGGTTTTTGTTTCTCCATTTTTCGTGCTCCTTTGTGGTACTTGCTATTTGGGGTCTAACCCCACTAGTTTTTGCATGGCCAAGTTTCAAGCCAGCACCCGAGGACCCAGCGTACTATCCCCCAACTCATGGCACGTACCAGGAACATTGTCGCAGAGGATAACGAGTGAATTTTTTTTCCCTGCTCGTCATTGTACATTTATTTCTTTTGGGCGTTTAGCCACCGGCACCTATTAGCCGGCACGTCTGGACATTTAGTTTCCTTACATGATTGTACTAAATCAGACTGCAGCTGATCACTATCATGTATTGTTGCTACTCTCCCAACTTCTTATTTTGCACAGCTGGTTCCCAGAATATTTTGAGAAAGCGTTCGGGATGCCTTATTACTTTATCATATATGCTCTATGTTTATTGTTTCTTGTTCGATTGATTGAGACATAAATGTTTGTGAGACCCTAAGTGACTTGATTGCAGCATGCGCCCCTTGTCTTATTACAGTCGTGATCGTCGTACGACGTATAGTACCTTGTACGGGATAGCTGGCCATGTTCGTCTCCGTATTTTGGTACTGTGGCGTGACACTCTATCTCTGTCTCGAATTATATCTTTAATGAGGGCTGAGAAAAGAGTATTTATAGAGGAGCCTGGCCACCTAGTCGGTTACAAAGAGATAAAAACGAAATTAATTCAAATCCCACAAAATCAGATCTGAATTAAAGACGCAATCTTTCCATAACCGAATCTGAACCGCTTCTTCCAACAGTGCAGCATCCCAGCGCCCCAGTAGCACATGCGCGCATAATGCACATGCGCGCATAATGCGCATGCGCCCGCTCCGCTCTACTCCCTGCTCATGAGCCCGCGCATGCAACCACGCTAGCAACAGCACATAACCGAGCGCATAACCATGCTGACATGCTAAGTGCAAAATGCGCCAACAAAGCGCCACTTTGCGTCCTTGAGCCCGAGCCCTAGCCCGAGTCGCTAAGTCCCAAATTGGCTTAGCTCTTTTGAAAATAATCCCAAAGGGGCACACCTCAACACTATCAAAGCTTTATATTGAGATACTCACTTGGTGGTGTAGTCAATGTGGGACTAAACTTCTTAGTCCAAAGGCAAAAATACCAACATTATACATAGGGGAGAAGAGAATAAAGAGAGGAGAAAGAAGTAGAGTAGCAAGCAACAAACAGAAGAAACATGAACAACAAAAAATGTTAGTTTTTTTTAAAGTTAAGTTTAGATAAATAATATTTTGTAACTTGGATAAGTAAATTCACATTTTTGTATTTTGATGTTTAAATATGAAGAATGGAGAAAAAAAGAGAGCATAATGGTAATAATGACAAAATTATTTAATTATCTAAGTAAATTGATAATTATTTAACTTTTTTTAAAGTTAACAATCAATATCACCAAATATTTTATTAAATAAATATAATATATTAAATAATATTAATATTGTATATTATTTTGATTTGTCTTCATGCAGTGTTCGTGGTATATGTGATACGTTTTCGGCATGCGTTTCGCGATCACGACCGATATTAATTTTGTGTATGTACTTCGTAGCTAATTGTTTAACTTATTATAAATTAATAATTTCTATTAATAATTATTTAATATATTATAAAATAGTTATTTATTATTAACAAAATTGATATTTTTGAATTAAAAATAAAAGAATGGCACTTCCGGCCCATATCCTAACCCAATATTCCTTTCATCCAAACAACAAATATAGGCTTGGAGAGCTGCATGTACAAAAACCAGCACTTTCATGCCACTTTCAATCTAACAGCCCCTATTTAAGCTGCATGTACATTAGCCCTACTCTCTCTCTCTCTCTCTCTCTCTCCAAAATTCCAGCTTCAGTTTCTTCAAGATCACACGTGAGAGGAGAGGAAATGGCCGATAATCGTACACTCTCCCCACTCCTTCTATTTTCTTCGATTAAATTCGAAACTTTTATTTATTGCTCGATCTCAAATTATCAATTACAGACGAATTTCTGTAATTTCTCGATATGCAAGGCTCGCTCGTGGAGTTCCTTGCTGAAGCAGTAGAAGCAGCAAAAATGCCGGAGAAGTATTTTCGAACCCTAATTTTGTACGATTTTTATCGTATTTTTTTGG
This sequence comes from Iris macrosiphon, assembly GCA_036927795.1. Classification (NCBI taxonomy): domain Eukaryota; kingdom Viridiplantae; phylum Streptophyta; class Magnoliopsida; order Asparagales; family Iridaceae; genus Iris; species Iris macrosiphon. The sequence continues at coordinate 13,246,889 of JAYESA010000013.1, forward strand.
TTAAAGGTTTGATTTTTGGCGGATTTTTTATCTGGATTTTTCAGATTATTCGCAAGGGCTTCCACGAGAAGAAGAATGTGGAGCACAAGGGACAGGTGTGGTTTTATACTTAGCATTTTGTTTATTACGGTTTTTGGTCATGTAGCATTTGTAGGAAGCTACATTTTGGGTGTTTTAAGGGCCTTTATGGCAATTGTTTGGGTAGCGGTTACGAGGTGTTTTTAAAGTACCAGTTACGAGTGGTTCGTGATTTTAAGTAAGATCTTTTAAACTAGTCCAACCAATTCTTGAGAATTGTTTCCGAGCAGTTCTTAAAGTTTTTTTAAAAGAATAAAATTACCTATATGCTCATATATAGATAAAAGTCCTTCCAAAGAAAGATTATATCGATCATTGTCTCACAAAAAGAAAATATTGTCACTCTCAATTTGATGTTATGTGATTAGGAATCCATAACCAACCTAAACTATTATATATTTGTTATTTATAAATATTAAATTCATGTCATTATCAATTGTTTAAGCACATCTGACATCTGCAAGTTGGTAATATACTATTGAAGATAATGAGAAATTGCTTATATGGATTGAATTGAAAATAGGGTATTAGATTATTTTAGGTAGTAGTTTTAATTATGTATTTTTGATGACGGTATAAATGGAAGAAAATAAGAGAAACCCTTAAAACCCACCGATTTGATTGGGGTGTTTATAAAGACACAAAATTACACTACACTAGTTATGGTGGGTTTTTGAGCTGACCAAAACCAGTGCCTAAAAAAAAAATACCAATTATGATTTTTTTAAACACTTCATAAACTATTGGCTTAAAGTTTCATTTGGTTTATATTTGTTAATGTCTCTTAAAATTCTTGTGAGGAATCTTATTTTGGAAGTCTAGTGATTTGACTACTGGAAGTGTCTATTTGTACGTAAATTAGTGGTACAGTTGTAGGAAGTAGCATCTACAATCTTATGGATTTGGTTCGTGTATACATAATTATTTGAGAAGAGGATGGGGTCAAATAGGTCCCAGCCAAGTTTCATTAATTGAAATCAAGTTTGTGTATACATAATGGAAAGATTGATTTCAATAAAATGCTAGGAAACACAAACACTGCGAAGTCGGTTCCGTGTGCGTGTCGAGCCGTGTTGGTAATTGTGCCGGACATGACACATACACTATACTCATGGAGAAGCGAAAACCAATGACATGTCTGTATCGTGTCATGTGTTATTCGTGGCCGTGGAACATAGGTAATGTAACATGGACATCAGAGTGTTTGGGTACAATATTGTATTGATATATCAAGTATTCATTGTTGAAAAGGGGAATGTAATATTTCTTTCAAATGTGGGTTTGTTTCTTTGTGACAATACTGCTTACACATGTTAATGGAGACATGAACTCAAAAGGTTTATATTGATTGGAGTTTTCTGGCTTCTAATTGTTGAAAAACATCTTTCTTTCTTTTATCAATGTTGTTATTTGTATTAAATGGGCAAAACATACATAATGATTTCTCTGTGGTTTTTTGTTGAAGAATTAGTATCTTGGGGTTTAAATTGGAGAATCATGGTTAATTTTGGATAGTACTTTTTGCAGCTCAAGGTGAAACTGAAATTTCTGATATATGTCAATTGTTTTAAAAACCAGTGCAAGAAGCCTTTCTGTCATTGTACTGAGTCATACTAAAAGAGGCATGAAGATGCATCTTTGATGTGTTATGGTTTTGTATCTTTTGATTTGGGGATTTTTATGGAGGTACCAGGGTAACAGCTAGCTTTCGCTTTTTGTTGTTTTTGTGGAAGCTAAGACTAGGAAAGTTTTTCACGGGATGAATTGCTATTTTTTCATTCCTTCTCTGTTTGTTGCTTATTTAAAACAATACTCATTAAATTTGATAGTATTGGAAGTTAGGGATTTCTTTGTAGAAAACTTTATTATCTTCTTCTTTTAGAACTTTTTGCTTTATATGGTTACTGAAAGCTCCCTAGAGGGTAAGGGAGTGATTAGTGTTTAACGAATAATTAAGTACAACTAAGAATGTCAAAAAGCAATTTAAAGCAATGCTAGAAATGAGGCAATAATACAAATACTCGATGTATCCCGATATCCTCCGTGAGGCACTCCATTTCATGAACTCTCTCCGGCTTTAATCTGCTATTATGAAAATAATTTCACTTGCAAGCTCTTTGATCCGAAGGTCTCACCGACTTCTTACACATGAGCTTTGATTTGAAGGTCTCGATGGATTTCTACACAAACTTTGATCCGAAAGCTTGCGGATTTCAACCTCTTACAAGAATGATTTGATCTTCTAACAACAATTTGAAGATTTACTTTACATCTTAGTTAAACTCTATCTCAAACAAATTTGACAAATAAAAGCTTATGTATATGTGGAGAGGTTTGTGCGTGACATGTGAAACCTTTAGGCCCAAAAGAGTAGAGGAATGAATGAGGCCAAAAATTGCTTTTATATGAGGCAAAAATAGCTCAAACAAAAAGAGCCGTTACTGTGCAGCTCAAACAAATAGAGTGTAGTAACACTTATAAAAAATAGTCGTTGCAACTTTGAATGCTGAACATACTGCTCACAGACAATACACCACCGATATACCATCAATATACTGTTGTAGGTATTTTTGAGTTGCTGGACAAGGCAAAACTTGCTGGAATGAAAAATTGGGTCCAACAATATACTGGCGGGGTATAATTGATAAACAACCACGTTGAAAATGTGGCTGAAATAGCTAAGTTTTGGAACTTTCATTTGCCTTAATCTACTGAGTTACAATCGTTCATAGAGTATAAATATAAATAAAGATTATACTAGGCTTTGAGAGATTGATAGCTTGAATTCTTCAACTTTGTTCATTCTCAGAACCCACCCCGGAAACTCTGTTGTAGACCTGAAAATATCGTGGGGGTGTTCAGAGAAATCTTTGGACTAACAATGTCTTTGACCATCATGATTTCTTTATTTACATAAGTTCATCTTTAATCTTGTTTATTGTTTTTCTGCAAAATAAATGTTAGACGAACAAAGCAATATCATAGTAACAAGGATGATAAGATTAGTGCACACTAGGACTATGCCAAGTTTAAGTATTATCAATATAGTGATTATATGATCATTAGTATTATCAATATAGTGATTATATGATCATTAGTGGTTTCATAATATTAAAAGTAATACGATTAATCATACTCAAAAACTCAAATTAATTATTTGGCTAATACTTACTACAATATGTGGTTGTTTGGATGCCTGCAAGTGTGGTGCAAGTATGAAACTGGAGTGACATCCTGTGCACAGTGGCGGACCAAGGATTTTACTTATGTGGGGGTGGAAAATAAACCAGTACTCTAATTTTCAAAAATAAAAAGACAATAATCTTATTTTTCATTTGTACCTTACAAATTCTCTCGTAGAGCCTTTATATTTTGAAATCGTTAAATGATAAGTTCATTATCAATCTCCTTAAATATCTTTCTCAAGATATACAACCAAACAATCATTCATCCATTGAACTCCCATTCGATGACGCACTCGATTTTTCACATTCTTCATCGCAGAGAATGCCATTTTCACATAAACTATTGCAACTGGAAGAGTTAAAGCTAACTTTATGAGCAAATAGACTAGTGAGTGTAGTGCTCCGTTCCCCCTATTCGGGGAGCGCGGCTAAGAAATACTTGGTATCGTTCGATCGGGACAGATTTAATCAAGATCATTTCCTCGTTATGGATTGGTTTCTTCGGAATCAGGTCCCATATTCAACGGATCGTGCCTCAAGGAAGGACTCGGCGGCAGAGTCGAGAGGGGCCTTTCCGTTGCGCTGGTTTCCTTGTCCGTTTTCGATGTCGCTTGGTTGCTTTCTTGTTGGTTTTATGACTTGCATTTTCTTGAACGGTTTCGATAGATTTTATTGCCTTCGTTCTTAGGATTTCGCATTTCGTATCGAACCTTTGGAGACCGAAGCAGGAGATATTGATCATCTGTTGGTGCGTGCAGGTGATCGAGTAGGCGACGCGCAAGCGGAGTCTTGAAGATATTCCCTTTTCTCTCCTAGTTCACCAACTTGTGAATGGCTTTACTCCGATTAGTTCCCTTCTTCCAAGCCTTCGTTCTAAATAAATTGACTCATTTGTGCATCCCGATTAAACGATACCAAAACAATAAAATTGAGTCAGAATAAAGAAGAAGCAGACTTGAAACACTAATAATGCTTGGCACACAGAATTCCAAACGATCACATTGATGCGTGCATGTCCGTTATACATATAGCCATCTTGTGTCAGTTGTAGTTAGAACTCATTTATCTATAACTGTTCATGTATGGTGCAAAGGGAGAAATGTGATCAATTTGCAAGTAGCTTGGACTACGAAAAATGCATGAAGTTCATTTACTTATATTGCTTGAATATGTGTTTCAATCGATAACTTAGTTGGTTGAGGAGGCATGGTCTTGGACAACTTGTATACAAGGGATGACGTTCTACGAACGGTCGCCGGGGCACTGGGACCGCTTCGACCCGGGTAGAACAATTTGCTTGTATAGTCCTAGCATTGGATGAGTCTGTGCGTCCGCCAAGGGCTAGCTACCCTAGGCAGAATGGCAGCCGACCCATCCCTAGTCCGACCAAGTGATTGTTATGTATATTTAAGCTGTGCAGACTAACTATTTCTTCGTGGCAGGGAAGGTCACGGTAAGTTTTGTACATGTGGTTCAGACGGTACAGATAAAGTCACCGAGCGGTGGCACATTTGGTTATGTTATTTTATTCTATCATATTCAAAGAATTGAACTAAGACAAGATAGAAAGATCATATAATAAAAATGTTGTATGCACATATGAATTCGTTATAGATTTTGGTAAGTTGGGTTAGCTCGCCCTCACTGGTACTCTTTGAAATACTGACCCTCGTTGCAGCAGGTTCCCCGAGCCAAGGCGACCCGGCGAGGAGTTGAAGCTTTCTCCGACCCTTCCTGAATCAAGGCGTGTTCGTGTCGTGACTTTGGGGAGCTCCAGTACATAAGCAAGAAAGGAGCTCGCTCTCACTTTTTGAAGCCACTAGGCGATGGTGCTAACTCGCACCCAAGGTATTTTGTGCTTTTGAAATACTAGTAAGGGATGTAATGTATGGATTGGCTATCTTAGTTTGTGTCCAAGTTGTAAGCCCGTGCGGCATCGTTACTACTTTTGGGTCAAGAGTCTGTAACAAGATGTTCATTATCAATAAAGAAAATTTTTCTATGCCTCAAATATGTGTTATCTTATTTGCGTACTCTGTTGCATTTATTCTAAAGTATATCATTATGCCTAGGCCTTGTGCACGCGCGCCTTACGCGTGCACGACAATCACGTCCGGGGGACGATTATCGACTTAGCGAAATCGGGACATGACATATTGGTATCAGAGCATACTCTTCAGATCCTTTGACTTCGTGTCAGAAAAGTTTCTTGAAATGACCCTGTCCCTCCCAGTTGAACCCTTGAATTCGCTTAGCCAAAATGAGATGCGTTCCATATAGTGAGTCCATAATATATTTTGAGACTGATACAAATTACTTTTCTTTGAAGGAATGGCCTCAGAGCCTGGTGCACAAGCACAAATAGTGGTACAAGTGCAAGGGAGCAGTTCTGGCACGTCAGGCAGCTCAAGAAGTCCGGCTGCCGCACCCTCTGTTGATCCGTTCGAACGAATGATGCGTTTGATGGAAACGCAACAGAGACAGGGCGAACTACGACAGAATCAATTCGAGTCCCGGATTGAGGCTCAATTTCTGGCGCAGCGAACTCAGGCCGAAGCACAGCAGAAGCAAATTGATACCTTGCAAACGATTGTGACGACGCTAGTCCCCAGCAACCATTCTGCATCAGCGGCCGCCGTGGCAGCGCCAGTTGTCGCCGATACCGCGGGACCTCGGGACTCTCCGGAACCTTCGCCCTCAGATGATAAGGGTCCTATCCTTCAAATATTAGAGTTCAAAAAGATGTGTCATGCTACCTTCAAGGGGACTGAGGATCCCTCCGTGGCGTTGGACTGGCCGGTTGAGTTGGAAGACCACTTCGAAGTGCTTCGCATGGACGAAACCAAGAGAGTAGCTTGCGCCCAACTTCAGCTCCATTTAAACGCACATGATTGGTGGGATGTATACAAATAAGCTTTATTGAGTGAAGGTGGCAGGACGACTATCTCTTGGTCCGTGTTCCGTAAGGCCTTTGAGAAGGAGTATCTTCCACCTGCCGTCCGCCACGAGAAAGAAGACGAATTTACACATCTGCAACAAGGGGACATGACAGTACGACATTACGTCTCAGAATTCAACAGGCTTGCAAAATTTGCTAAGTCTCACCTCTACGATGCCGAGACTCGTGCACGAAGATTTGAGATAGGACTGCGACCTTCTATTCGTGCCCACATCGTTGTCCTCCAGTACCGAACCATGCAGGAATCTCTAAACCATGCCCTCTTCCTCGAACCGCAGTACCCCCCAGTTCGCACTGGCGCTGTGCAAAATATCAATCACAAGCATCCTAGCAACACATGGGGTAACAATGCGCCCAAGCACTCCAATAACGGCGGTAATCAGGGTGCAAACCCAGGGAAAGGTAGCGTGCTCGTTTGTCACCGATGTAATCGTACCGAACACATCGCTCGAAACTGCCGAGTATTTAATAGATCGTGCTTTAAGTGCGGTCGCCATAGGCATATGGCAGCGAACTGTCGGACAGGTGGACCAAACCAGCAGCAACAACAAAACCGTGTGCCTCAAGATCAAGGGCAAGTACTTTGAGAGAATCAGACGGCACCGTAGAACGCTCAAAGCCGAGTCTATGCTCTGACTCGGGATGAGGCACTCGCATCAAACACGACGGTGTCAGGTATATTACTCTTCAATAATGTACATGCTCGAGTATTGTTTGATTCTGGTGCAACACATAGTTTCATTGCGGCGGATTTTGCCGCCGAAAACATATTCTCTATGACACCGCTAGGCCTAAACCTTAGCGTCCGTACTCCAAATGGCGTGGATTTGCCTGCTCACTTAGTCTGTCGTGAAGGTAACATTTGCATCGGGGGACGGAAATTATTACTAGATGCGATAGTCTTAGACATTAGGGACTACGACATCATTCTGGGGATGGATTGGTTCGGCACTTACTCGGCTATCATTGATTGTGCGGAAAAGAAAGTCGTGTTTCGTCTGCCTGGCGAGATCAAATTTTGCTATGCGTGCAGTCCACAGTCGAGAGCGTCGAATGCCTGCATGGTGATCTCAGCAATGTCTGCTCGACAGATGATTCACTCCGGCTGTGAAGGGTACTTGGCGTCCGTTCGAGACACTCAGCAAGATTGCGCAAACGTTGAGTCTATTCCCTTTGTGGCGGATTTTCTTGATGTGTTTCCAGACGAGTTGTCTGGCATGTCGTCCGATCGAGAGATAGAGTTCACTATTGACACATTTCCAGAAACCCGACCAATTTCCAAGACTCCGTATCGAATGGCCCCGGCAGAACTAAAGGAGTTAAAGATTCAGTTGCAAGAATTGCTAGATCGTGGGTATATTCGTCCGAGCATGTCTCTGTGGGGTGCGTCTGTATTGTTTGTTAAGAAAAATGATGGCTCGTTACGGCTCTGCATCGATTATCGGGAATTGAATAAAGCTATTATCCGAAATAAGTACCCCCTTCCCATGATTGATGATCTCTTTGATCAGTAACAAGCTGCAACGGTGTTCTCGAAAATTGATCTTCGTTCGGGTTACCATCGGCTTAAGATTAAGCTGGACGATGTGCCAAAGTCAGCCTTTCGCACTCGCTACGGCCACTATGAGTTTTTGGTAATGCCATTCGGATTGACCAATGCCCCTGCCGTATTTATGGACTTAATGAACCATGTGTTCCGGCCGTATCTCGATAAATTTGTAGTAGTGTTCATTGATGATATCTTGATGTACTCGAAGAATAGAGAGGATCATGCAGAGCACCTGCGGACCGTCCTAGAGACCCTTCGGGACAACAAGTTATATGCGAAACTGAGTAAGTGCGAATTCTAGCTGAGCAGTATATCTTTTCTCGGACACATCATTTCTGCGGGAGGCATTTCAGTCGATCCAAAGAAAGTTGAGGCCATCGTCGAGTGGAAGCGACATGCATCCGTCAGTGAGATTCGAAGCTTCCTCGGGCTAGCGGACTACTACAGGCGGTTCGTAAAGGATTTTTCTAAACTAGCATCACCTCTAACTCGCCTCACACAGAAGGGAGTCGCGTTTGAGTGGTCCGCAGACTGCGAAGTCTCGTTTGAAGAGTTAAAGCATCGCCTCACCTCTGCCCCGTTACTTGCACTATCAGACGAGACCTCGAGATTCCAAATCTTCAGCGACGCGTCAGGGCAGGGCTTAGGGTGTGTACTTATGCAACAGGATAGGGTGATAGCCTATGCATCCAGACAGCTGAAAAAGCACGAGAAGAATTATCCTACGCATGATCTGGAACTAGCGGCAATTGTGTTCGGGCAAAAATTGTGGCGACACTACCTTTATGGAGTGTCTTGCCGAATTTATACCGATCACAAAAGTTTGAAGTACTTATTCACCCAAGCAGATCTTAACCTACGACATCGGCGTTGGCTAGAATTAATAAATGATTACGACTTGACGATAGACTACACACCTGGTAAGGAAAATGTGGTAACAGATGCGTTGAGTCGGGTCTTTGCGGGATCCCTGTCTGTTGATAGCAGGTTACAAAGGGACTTTGAAAAGATGGGCATCGAACTCCGAATTCGATATCGCGGCGCGCGGGTTGCTCAGATGCGATTTATATCCAACCTGATAGAGAGGGTCACATCTACTCAGAGGGACGACCCATTCCTAAGGAAAATGCGGGAGCAGATTCTAACGAAGAAGGCGAAAGACTTTGCAGTAGATGAGAATGGAGTGTTGCGAGTGAAGGGAAGGCTATGCGTCCCCAACGACTCAGAACTCAAAAAGGAGATCCATGTCCATTGTGTTCGATGACGCAGTCGATTTTTCATATTCTTTATCGCAGAGAATGCCATTTTCACATAAACTATTACAACTTGAAGAGTTAAAGCTAACTTTATGAGCAAATAGACTAGTGAGTGTAGTGCCCCGTTTCCTCTATTTGGGGAGCGCGGTTAAGAAATACATGGTATCGTTCGATTGGGACAGATTGAATCAAGATCTTTTCCTCGTTATGGATTGGTTTCTTCGGAATCAGGTCCCATATTCAACAGATCGTGCCTCAAGGAAGGACTCGGCGGCAGAGTCGAGAGGGGCCTTTCCGTTGCGCTGGTTTCCTTGCCCGTTTTCGATGCCGCTTGGTTGCTTTCTTGTTGGTTTTATGACTTGCGTTTTCTTGAACGGTTTCGATGGATTTCATTGTCTTCGTTCTTAGGATTTCGTATTTCGTATCGAACCTTTGGAGACCGAAGCATGAGATATTGATCATCTGTTGGTGCGTACAGGTGATCGAGTAGGCAACGCGCAAGCGGAGTCTTGAAGATCTTCCATTTTCTCTCCTAGTTCACCAACTTGTGAGTGGCTTTACTCCGATTAACTCCCTTCTTCCAAGTCTTCGTTCTAAATAAATTGACTTATTTGTGCATTCCGATCAAACGATACCAAAACAATAAAATTGAGTCAGAATAAAGAAGTAGACTTGAAACACTAATAATGCTTGTCACACAGAATTCCAAACAATCATATTGATGCGTGCATGTCCGTTATACATATAGCCATCTTGTGTCAGTTGTAGTTAGAACTCATTTATCTATAATTGTTCATGTATGGTGCAAAGGGAGAAATGTGATCAATTTGCAAGTAGCTTAGACTACGGGAAATGCATGAAGTTCATTTACTTATATTGCTTGAATATGTGTTTCAATTGATAACTTAGTTGGTTGATGAGGCATGGTCTTGGACAACTTGTATACAAGGGATGTCGTTCTATGAACAGTCGTTGGGGTACTGGGACCGCTTCGACCCGGGTAGAACAATTTGCTAGTGTAGTCCTAGCATTGGATGGGTCAATGCGTCCGTCAAGGGCTAGCTACCCGAGACGGAATGGCAGCCGACCCATCCCTAGTCCGACCAAGTGATTGTTATGTATATTTAAACTGTGCAGACTAACTATGTCTTCGTGGTAGGGAAGGTCATGGTAAGTTTTGTACAGGTGGTTCAGACGGTACAGGTAATGTCACCGAGCGGTGGCACATTTGGTTATGTCATTTTATTCTATCATATTCAAAGAATTGAACTAAGGCAAGATAGAAAGATCACATAATAAAAATGTTGCATGCACATATGAATTCGTTATAGATTTTGGTAAGTTGGGTTAGCTCGTCCTCACCGGTACTCTTTGAAGTACTGACCCTCGTTGCAGCAGGTTTCCCGAGCCAAGGCGACGCGGCGAGGAGCTGAAGCTTTTTCCAACCCTTCCTGAATCAAAGCGTGTTCGTGTCGTGACTTTTTGGAGCTCCAGTACATAAGCAAGAAAGGAGCTTGCTCTCACTTTTGGAAGCCACTATGCGATGGTGCTGACTCGCACCCAAGGTATTTTGTGCTTTTGAAATACTAGTAAGGAATGTAATGTATGATCGGCTATCTCATTTTGTGTCCAAGTTGTAAGCCTGTGCGGCATCGTTACTACTTTTGGGTCAAGAGTCTGTAAACCAGATGTTCATTATCAATAAAGAAAACTTTTCTATGCCTCAAATGTGTGTTATCTTATTTGCATACTCTGTTGCATTTGTTCTAAAGTATATCATTATGCCTAGGCCTTGTGCAATCGCGCCTTACGCGTGCACGGCAATTACGTCCGGGGGACGATTATCGACTTAGCGAAATCGGGACGTGACAGTGAGTGTGTCTTGTCTTTTCTTTGTCTCAACGAGCTTTTTTGCAAGTAACAATTCCTTGTAGTTCTGAAATTTTTTCGTTCATATCGTCAATATAAACCTCAAGCTGATCTTTAAGTGCCTCAAGATTTGAAATAGAAAAATCATTCGAATAAAGTTGAGCAAGATGGATTAACTTTTGCTTGTCGAAAGCAAAAAATGAATCATTCAGACTTAAGAACACCAAACAAAGTAGTAATTCAGTTTTCGCCTCATTAAAATGGTTTTTTTTAGCTCTGCAGTTGCAAGTCCATCACAACATAGAAAAAGTCAACACAATAATAATGTATATTTGTGATTTTTTTACCATTTCATTGTGATTTCCCTTGAGCTATAAATATAACATCCATGAGGAACAACAACATTTTGTTTAGCACAAAAAGGAGAAACTTCATCTAGTAAAGAATCCCATCCATCATCTCTCATCTTTTGCAATTGTTGTTTACATATTTCAACCAAGTCCATGGCATTAAAATATCTTGATCATCTCTTTGTAAGGCTTGTGACCATGCATTTGTAATTCCAAGTATATTCCTCATCAGAAATATGCTGAATACGAAGTCAAATGTCTGCACCAACTTTAACATAATAAATTCTTGATGCTTGTGCTCGGTGTCCAATTTATCATAGGCGGTTTCATCAAGTACATCGATTATAGCTAAGAACTTGCAATAAAGTTTAAAAGAGTACCATACTGCATCGTGCATCAAATGAGCGCTTAATCTCAATTTTTTTATTTAAGCCTTTCAACTTGAAAGTTCACTGGTATTGAGGCTTCAATAACTTTCTGAGCTTGCTCAACTCATTATTGTTGCTTTGGCCACTGCCACCTCGTCGGATGACGATGCATTCTACACACCGAACCGGTCGGTTTCGGTCGCATCATCGATGAATAGTGGTAGCCCGACTAGTCCGGTGTCGAAGAAAAGCCTGCCGGCTATGACGGTTAGGGGTGACCCGAAGGAGGGCCTCCAAATCGACAGTTCCAAGCACTTGCACCCCCAAGAACTCCTTCCTTTCTTCTGCAGTTCCAGAGGAGTTCACCAAAAAATGAGGGAAGTAAAATGTGAAGGAGAGAGTAGGAGACAGGAACTGAGACATGTCTTGTCACTCACTTCCGACTTCCAAATACCACCAAAGTCAAACAACTGATCTCATCCGACTTTCACAGGAAAGCCAAAAAAAGTGGCCAGTTTTGGCCAGACAATTTAATGGTCTCAAATCACTTATTTTGAGAGAAAATGAGTGTGCTTATTATGTTCACTGATTTGCTCATCAGCTTCAACTCACTATTGTTGCTTTGGCCAGAAAACACAGTCTAACATGAGCTTTCTTCCCATTAGTATCGAATGTGGTAAATATTGTTGGGAGCTTTTTAGTGCAGTCTTCTTGTTGCTGTATACTTGCTGTATTTTCCTTCTTGCTCGGATGTTCTTGGATTGGATCTTCTTGTTCATTTTGGGAGCTTTCTACTGCAGTTTTTACCTCTGGTGTATGTTGAAATCTTGTTTCCTTCTTGTTGTCTATTCTTCCAGGTTATATATACGTTCTGAATTTCACATTATATTTTGTGTGAAAATGCAACAATTGAACTTCTGTTTCAGCCTCACATGTGCATATATTCTACTTTGTAGGTTATGGATATTGTGTTGCTTCTTAAGCTAGTGGTGCTCTGTCATAGTTGAGACATGCGATCTCTCGTATATGTTCTTATCAGTGTTTGTATGTATGGGAGTAATGAGAAGTTTTGGGTCTATGCCACCTGGACTGCTCTTTATCTGAACTGATGCTGTGTGGAAAGTTTTCCTACTCATACTTTGGTAATGAGAGAACTTCGGGATATTATATGTGCAATATGACGGATGCTGCTTATGTCTAGGCTGTAATGAAGCAAAAGTACATGCTCTCATTAATCCTCTGAGGCTGTAAACATGATTTGTTTTGAAAGTTTTTATTATTAATCAAAAGAAGGTATATTTCAACTCCAGTGCTTGGTGTAAACTGGCATATTTTATGTTGATTTATCAATCCTCATTTTTATTAGTTTGGAGGAAATGACATAGATACATCTCTACTCAATGCCCTGCTAAATAGTTCTCCATTTTTTGTTGATATATAAATTCTCATTTTATACTTTGGAGTAAGAAATGGCATAGTTCTTGGTTGATAATTATATCGTCTATAGTGATCACATGAGGATATGTTCATTATGAGGTGGTAAACATACCACGGATGGGTTATGGTGATTACAGCACATACAAAGCCACTTCTTTTCTAGCCAAAAAAGGAAGTAATGAATTACTACTTCGAAGTTCAATTATATGTTTGCATCCAAACGAAGGAACTCTTCTAGACCCCGCTTCCAGGAGACAAAACAGTCCCCAACCAAACAGGTTTTGGGAAGTGAGGCTGGTTGCATATGCAACCTCTGGATTTTGCACTTCCATACTTCCATGGATTTACAGGCATCCAAACAGCCTCTCTGTAAGAAAGAGATGCAATGATGCATTTTTAAATTGTGTTTCTATTGTTTGTGTACCTATTTATGTCAAATAATTAGTTTATTAGTGTTTCAAGAAATGTTACATGTCTCGTGATTCAGCTAGGGGAGCTTATGCTACTTTTCTCGACATTTTTAATGGGGTGGCGATTCACTCAAGAGCAAGTAGTTGGTATCTACTCTATTTATTTTGATATCCAATTGATTTAATTATCTTTCTATTTCTGTTTGATAGATATCTTTGTTAAATTTTGAACTTCATCTTTGTTGTATGTCTAGTAAGTTCTGATAAATAGGTTTTTGTACTGTTTCATATGTATATTTTATCAAAGAACCATTAATTATCGGATAAAACTATGTGTGTATAAGTCTAGTGTTTTAGTCTGCATCTAAAAAAAAAAAGAATTTTCAGGTCACATAGTGATAGTATTGATGAATGGCCAAATGGATTTTTTTTTTTTATTCTGGCATCAGGAAATCACAGGAATAATTTGCTTTGTCGTGTGGTAACTTCTCTGCATGTGCGGGTATAAAGTTACAATGAACAAATGTTCTCTAGTTGTTTGGTTTGTCTGTAGTTTTTCAAATGGTGATACTAAATCTTTGTTGAATGTAGGTTGATTTGGTGACTGAAACAGATAAAGCATGTGAGGACCTCATATTCAATCACCAAAAAACAAGTTCCCAGAGCACAAGGTGAATTTCTACCATCTTAAATAAATGTATATATGTTGTGATGTATGTATCTCTCACTTGTTTGTGTCTACTCTTTTCATCTAGTTTATAGGTGAAGAAACTTCTGCAGCCTTTGGGACTTCTGAGCTGACTGATGACCCAACATGGATAGTTGACCCCCTCGATGGAACAACTAATTTTGTTCATGGGTAATTCTAAATCATCCTTTTATGATTTGCTATTTTGTGCTCTTCATTTTTGTTCTTGTTTGTGCATGTATCCAAGTTGTCACTATAATAATTTATATGCTACCTGCAGGTTTCTTTTTGTGTGCGTATCTATTGGTCTTACTGTTGGAAAGGTTCCTACAGTTGGTGTTGTGTGTAACCCTATATTTGATGAGGTAATCTTTGTTCTGTTTGTGCTATTTCATGCCAGTTAGATTTTAGTTCGGAACTACTGTTTCTGGTGTTTTTATCTTGAGAATAAATTTTCATTCCTAAACATTGCATATAAGAAGATGAGTTTTATCATGGAGCATTTTAAAGTTTAGGTTTTGGGAAGGATGCTGGAAGAAAATGCAATAAAACTTGGACATAGGACTTATTTAACCTGGTCATATAGTCACCAAATGCTTTCTTCTTTTTGCGCTCTTGGTTCTTGATCTAAGCCTTCAACCAGAATATTTAGAGATGCTAGAAATTGGATTTTCTAGGTAATCTAGAATTCTAGATAAAGATGATCATTCAGGATATTGATGTGCCTTCTAAGGACAATTTTACTAGTTTGGTGAGTGGTTGACTTTTTTATGGATTCTTGAAACTGTGGAAAAGGAACTTGTGGATCTTAAGAATTACAGTGACTGAAGAAGAAAAGAGCAAAAAAGAAGTAGAGGGCTTCATTGTGAAGTAAAAAAGAACTGAAACTTTCTAACAACGAAAGAGATTATTTATTCAAGAAAGAAGCTATGTTGCATGGATAGGACATGACCTGGCAATGGCATGGCGACTCCTAACGGCACCACCTATTATGGCGCGTCCTGTTGTATTTTGGAGTGTGAGTTGTGTCAGATACGTGTCCAATATCGACACAGCCCACATTTTTATATCTTTGCTTCCTAGGACAAGTAACTATAAACATAATTAGTCTGATGGGAGAAACTTAAGTTGGCTTCACTTAGACTAAGCTATTAAAAGGAGGCTAGTGCAGACTCAAGCTTATCTTACTAAGACGGGTTTGTAAAGTTTTTTGCTAAAAAGGCTGGCTATATGCCTAAAACTTAATCCAAATGCAGATCTGGCTAATTGCAATTCTCACAACTTAGACTAAGCTATTAAATTTTTTCTTCATATTATTATCTAATATTGTAAAGGGTCGTGTTTGTATCAGAAACTGGCCTTATTAATAATTTGGTTATGTTTTACTGTAACACAGCTAACCATATGAGATCCAGTAAATCTCTGTTTGACCTAATCCAGATGCAGTTTGGCTTAGGATGTATAGTGTAGCTAAAAGTTCGCTCTCTTTAACAAAAGGCTAAGCATAAGTTTCTTATTTTACTTGGGTGCATAAAAATGTTGTAGAACACCTTCAACAAGAAACAGTATCCTCTAGTAGTATGCAACACATTAAGGTTAATGCAACAGCCACTATAATAATGTTGCTGATCTAAAAGTGTGACCCTAATTGTATTGCCATAGTGAATACTTTTTTTGAATAAATTGATTGCTTAATTATCTAAAACGGGATATTTATAACTTTCAATGCCTACTTTTGTGTAGGTTATATAGTTTAAGATAATTGATAATAGTATGGTTTAGGTGGATGAAATCGCTGTTTAACCATATGAACGTATAGCTAGGACTAAGTGATTTGTTATTATATTGAGCAGTTTTCATTACAAACCCAGTCCATGGTTCATTACGGATGAATTGGAAGCTCGGCCTATTTACTGCAATTATACACCACTGGAATTTTCAATTGATCAGATAAGGCCCCTTTACTCGTCTCGTTAATCATTTCTTCAGTATACTGGTAGATATATAA
This sequence comes from Iris macrosiphon, assembly GCA_036927795.1. Classification (NCBI taxonomy): domain Eukaryota; kingdom Viridiplantae; phylum Streptophyta; class Magnoliopsida; order Asparagales; family Iridaceae; genus Iris; species Iris macrosiphon. The sequence goes on from JAYESA010000013.1 coordinate 13,263,046, forward strand.
TAACGACAACAACAACAACATCAAAATCTTTAAATTGTATCCCTATTATTAAGGGCCATTTCCTCCGTAATGGTAGCAAAATCTTTGTAGTGATCATTTAGTAGAGATACTGACAAGAAATTAAGTTGGCTGTTGGGTACTGAACACGAGCTTCCTTGTTTGGCTTTAGGACCAGCAGTGAAAATGTAAGACATTAAGCACAACACGAGTTAATTAAATTCTTGGTAGTGATGATGCAAAAAGTTCATAACAAACAGTGCCTCAACACGAGTTACTTGGAACTTCTAGTCTAGTTCAGTCCTCAAAATTATATTAGAAGATTGTATTCTAGTGTACTAAATGGATTTCTTCTTTGATCTCTGAGTTCATGTAATAAATTGCTCTATTTGTTTTTTAAAGTTTAAACAGGAAAATATGTTAATAGTCAATGCCCAACACCTTAAAACTCTTTCTTTTTAAGTGAAGTGGCTGTAACACATTAGTTCATTTTAAGTGTTTTATTACTATTTTTCCCCCTACTTTTCAGGTTTATAGAGTTTGAAAGTAACATCCAAATATGATGATATGAACAAGTGTAGTAATCTGATTTATAATTTTTTTTCTTATTTGCAGCTCTTTACTGCTATCCGTGGGTATGGCGCTTTCCTGAATGGAACTCCTATAGGGGGTAAGAGTTTTTCTCAACTAATCAATTGATAGTTTTATATAGGTTGAAATGTCTACCCTCAGTACCCTTGACCACTTGCTAGCTCCCATCGTAACATTTAAAATTTGAACTGTGCAGCATCATCCCAAACAGAACTTGTGAAGTCCCTCCTTGCATCAGAGGTATGCCTTTTGGGTATGATATCCTTTCTTGAGAAACAACAAAGGTTTAGCTGGTATGTCATGCTGTAGAGATGTATCTTTGGTTGCCAACATTTATCAGTTTCCAATTTTCAGTGCGAACACCAGTTAGTTACCTATGAAATAGTAGCTCTAAGGAAACTGAAATTTACCACGAGGATTTGATGGATAATTAAGTTGTAGCAGGAGCAGATTTTTAGAAATTTCATGGCGGTCCTACTGTTTATGATTCTGAGTACAGCTTGGTATGCAACTGAGTTAAGAGTTTTTTGGGGATCCAAATTTATTGCTCTACATGCAATGATATACTTGTAAAAGTATGAAAACAATGAACTCATGGAAGCCCTAAGAAAGAGAGAATAAAGGTGGTTTAGCTACAAGGACCCAACTCCGGATGAATTCAACCATGGACAAGGATATCCAATAGGCGGTGCTTCTCCTAAAGAATCATAGAGGTTTTGTGAAGAAGTTACTGAGAGAACAAAATAGTAAAACTAATATATATATGCTTGAGCTAAGTGCCAAGTGGGAAAGAATTTTCAGTTGACAGCTCAGGTTGGACCTAAACAAAATAAGTTATGGGCATAGGTAAATATAATTTTTTATTATTTGGCTTATCTCTTGGGAAAATCGAGGAGTTTTTGTTAATGATAATCCAAGTATCCTTTTGTTCATACTGTCCACACATTATCAGTTAGCATATAAGTGAAGTTATACATCACTATTGTGTCAAAAAAGTGTGCATCTGATAGATGAAACTCGCACCTTTTCTTTTCAAGCAAATTAGTGATCGCAGTGTCAATCCATTGGCTTGGCTGGATAGCTTGGCATTACCATTTTAGCTCGTCTGGATGTAAAAGTGGGAACTGGAAAACGGAATTACTACTAGTTTCAATTTTTTTATCATGGGTTAAGAATTACTTATCCAAGTTCCTATTCCCATAGCAGCCTTCCCATTTTAGAAAATGGGTGGCCGATGCTGAGGATGCAAAATCTTGAACCCTTTGTGATAATTGGTTCACAGTGAAACCTGTTTTACTTACTTGGACCGATCCTCTACAGGATGCTTCTTGCTGTGACTGTACTATGATCCTTCTATATTTTAGTCTCCTTTTTGCATCAGGCAAGTGTAGGGAATAGTTTTTTTCGATTCAACCAATTCATTTGGCTGAGTCAAGTGGCAGAATGACACAGTTCTACAATATATAATAAAATTATGGAAAAATAGGGTGCATGTTGGCTGTTGTTTGATGCCAGTGCACTTTTTAGGAATACTAGTATGAATTGCAGGTAATTATGTGAGAAATTATATGTGAGAGAAGAAACTGGTATGGCTACGAAAAAGCACATTCCTTGTGGCTTTGCTCTGGATGATCTTTAGGGGTCACGTCCCAGAACCAAAATACTGGAGAGCGGGGGCGGACAAAGCCAGCTACGTACACCAGAGTACTCTATACCCCGAGATACGGTCACGGCTGTCTAGACATGTGAGGGTTTACTCTACAATCCAACAGTCATTCATTGGTCAAGAGTCCTAGTTGTCTCAATCTCGAACAAGCAACAAGTTACAAGAAGTATAATCACCAAACATATAATAGTAAGGCGTCACAAACTATACATACATAGATGATCATGAAGCTAGTTACCAAAATGAAGAACTAGCAGAGTGCAATAATACATGATCAGCTCTAGCTATAGTCTTGAATATACTTTACATGTAGGCCCATATGATAGAATGTCAAATACCAAAACACAAGCTAAACACGTGATCGGTGGCTAAATGCCTCAAAAGTACAAGTATAAGATCAGGTGGGTGATGAAGAAGAAACCCACTCAAGTCTTCGGGTGTTCCTCGTGTTCACCATCTGGAGGCGGGATGTACGGGAGATCCTGCGGTGTTGCTCCAAAATCTGGCCATACAAAACCAGTAGGGTCAGACCCCAAAACAGCAAAGTACCACAAGGGAGCCAACTTAGGAAGTAAAACCATCATGCAAACATTCAATAGCATAAGAAAATATAAATAAGAGCAATATGTAAATAAGCAGTTTAAGCAGTTTCAGGAATCAGTTACGGGTACAGTTCATGATTAGTAGCTGGATAATCCAAGACAAGACAATACTAGAAAATATATAATCACGGTCAATCATGACCTACAGCTTGCTACCATTAACTAACTAGGGTTATCACAATCCTGGTTACTAACAAATGCAGTTGATATTCCATACAGCCACATGTCCTGCAGAGTATCCGGGTTATCCAGACGTAAGAGTACATAGCATAGATTAATTAAGTATATAGTATTTTCTGGTAAATTGTAACACTTGGCGGTGTACTGGAAGTGTGCCCCTCTTGAAGGAGAGTTCCAAATCCATCAGGTGTCGCTGGGATACCGGGATTGCATGTAGCCAGAAAATCTCTCTAGATGCTTCTAGATAATTATTCTAGTTATTAACTTAGGCAAGTTATCAAGGATTCCTGACCGTGGTGCTCAGAAATCTGCCTTAGACATGATGCAAGACTGGACAATAGCTTGACAAGTACAATCAGGACAGGGACAAGCAATCAACCACGGGAATTATCTTATCAGTACAAACATTTCAGTTCTGGAGATTCTAGCATGTCCGGAGTGAGCTACGTCGAGCCACTATCAGGTTTCTCAGTACATGTCAGGTATCTGGAGTCAGGGATCAAGTTCATTCAGTACAAGTCAGGTGTCGGGAGTTCTCAGTTTAACAGTGCCATTACATTCCATGTTCCGAGTATTCCATATTCTGGTAAATGTAGCATCCAGGTTATAAGCAATTTAGAAATAACATGCATCATATAAATTTAACTAATTGGGCCAAGCACAAGAAGTAAATAATCCATAAGAGAACATATAACAAAGGAAAACATTGCTACTATAAGTGCTAGAAGTGCAGGAGATGAGCTGGCCGCAGGCAAAAAACAGGTCGCGTGCAACAAGGGTTGAGTGACAGAGAATAAACACAAGGCCAGGAAGTGACTGAAATGACTAGCCAATAAAGCGTATTAGAGAAGTGACCGATGTGACTGGCCAATAAGGCGTGTCAGAGAAAAGACAAATTAAGGAAAAATCGTGTCAAGGCGGTGATGAGTCATGCATTGGAAAAATGAACGCATAGCTCGGACCGCATAGACAATTTTGGCTTTATGCTCCTCTGGGCCGCATGGAATCATGAACTTAGAGAAATTTCTTTCGTTCAAGTTTCATGCATTCGGTCAAGGGATTCATGTGCAGATTCAGTCATGCATCCAACAAGATGACCGCATGCCGAGTTTGGAGCGAGGAGTCCAGGCCGCATGCAAAGCAGGCCGCATGGGACTCCTTCGTCCCAGAACAACAAGTTTCAGTCATGAAAAAGTTTCAAGTCTTGAAAATGTGATTCTCCATAAAATCCTCATTTCCAGCCCAAATCCAGAGAAGTAAAGTTCTAAATTACTTGAAATCAGATGCTCTCTCACATAGAACAAGTAGTTTTGGAAAATAACAAGTTTTAAGAGATCAAAACCATAAAAATGTCAAGAACACATTAAACTAAAAATGTAGATCTAGTCCAACCAAGCTATCAAAACCGAAAATACCAAGAAGTAAACATGCATAGGAGTTCATAGAGCACAATATAGACCTTAGAAGCCAGAAGCGGGAGCGGGGACGGAAGCGGGGGCGGGGAAGCGCGACTACTTAGAAGATTCTAAATTTGGGAGCGTGATGGGAGCGTGTGCTAATAAATTTTTAATGTTTATAATTATTGTTATCAAAGCTTATAAATATCTTAAAATTTATTAGAATTTATAAAGTTCAGTTCAAAGTTACAAAGAGATCTTTCGCATGTTAATTTTTTATGACGTCGAAGTAAGAAATCTTTAGTTTCTTGGTACTTTGATAAATGTGTATTGAAAAATATTCCAATTTCTCTCACAAAATTTATGTCTTCTAAAATTATGGTCATATTATGGGAAGCGATCATGTCGTCGGAGAAACAAGCTTCCGTCCCCGGAGAAACGAAGCTCCCGTCATCGGGAAAACGAGCTCCAAACGAGCTCCCAAGTAAGAAACGCCGAATCGAAGGTTCTTACTGAGATTCGTTGACCTCCTAGGAGTTTCTGGCTTCTAAGATATAGACTAATAAAATACAAGAAATTCCAATAATGTAAAAGTGCAAGTTCTCCATCATTGGCAAGATGTACTTGCCTAAAACCACCACTAACTACTACCACTAGTACCAAGGAAAATGGGAGGGGGAACCGGCCTGGGCTGCTCTCGGCTAGGGAGGAGGGGAGAGGAAAGGAGAAGAAATGAAAATAGAAAAAAAGTGAAAGAATAGGGAAGAGAGAGAAATGGGTTATATATCAAGGATGGTTAACACTATTTACAAATCTACAAATTACATGAGAGCAGCTAGAGAAATCCAGAAAAATATATGAGAAACAATATACAGCAATAGCACACATATACAAGATATGAACATGAAAAATATGCAATAGTGAGACGAGTCTCACATTAGCAGTATTCCGAAATCAGCCGGTACGACCGATATGCGGTTTTGAGAAGAAATCGATATGGTTTGAGTGTTCGAGACAGAAAAAACGGTCCAAAAATATATCGGACGATTTTATCGATATACATGCCAATATTTGACTGGTATACAAGCCAATATTTGGCCAGTATTCCAGTCGGTTTGATCGATATACTAGCTGGCTTGACTAGTATAAAGGTTAGGTTTGTGGGTTCAAACTCGATAGAAATTATACATATTTCCTTATTTTCGGGTTTGGAACTTTAAATTTTAAAATCCGATAAGATTTTTTTCTTGTCCTAAAACCAATCGTATCCCCTCTCTCTCTCTCTCTCTCCCTCTCTCTCTCTCCGTCCGATAGAAAAAAATAGAGAATAAAGGAAGGAAAGGAGAAGAAGAAAAGAGTTGAAGAAAGAAGACGTACCCTTCAAAGCGAAAATGAATAAACTTAGCTTTGGAGAATAGAGAAATGACAGGCAATATCTTTGTTAGTTTACTACCTTATGTTTTTTTATTTTCTTTTAGAGATGCTTCTAAATAATGTCTGGTAAATCTAATAGAGAAGAATTTTGCTTGATTACTAGTTTGAAGGATGATTTTGAGTTGTTTATTATTAAAATTATTTAAGGATACTTGTAAGATTTATGTTAAATGTTTTACTTTTGTTCGGTGTTATAGATATCGGTTGATATATCTGTTTGAGGCCTAAGTTGACATATATTAGCCATATATATCGTATATATCTTTTTGAGAAAAATCGACCGATATATCGGATGGTATTGACCGATATCTCCCAGTATATTAAAATATCTTATATTAGAGATGAATAAGTGTTTCTGGGCCGGGTCATATCCTACCCGTTAACCAAACTTAAACTTAAAAAGTCCTAAACCTAACTCTCTCAAGCTGTGTGGAAGCCTCCTCTCTCTCTCTCTCTCTCTCTCTCTCTCTCTCTCTTAGATTTTTATATTGATACGATATTATTAATATTACTAGTCTTTTATCTGTACTTGTAATTTTATAATTGTTAGTTTGTTACCATGTTATGATGTTCTACTAGATGTTTTATGTTAGTTACTTAGTTTTAGTCTTTTAGGACATTAAGAACATTTAGTACATCTCGTAATTTGAATTTGATAGGACATTTAGTATGTATAATATATAATAGGGGATATATTTATTGATATATGATATTTCAATATAACTCCGATATCTGACACCCAATATCTCAAAATCCAAACATATATGAACCCGATATCTGTTATCTCGAACATTGCTTATGTCATATATATGAAGTGAATTATTGTTTTATACGTATGGGTCCATATAGTCCGATATGTCTGGTATATCGTCTAGTCGTCTGGTATCGGTATCTGGTATGACAAACCACCAAGAGGTATGGAACTGATATTCGATATTAGGAACCTTGTCTCTTGAGACTACTCAATCTAACTAAATAGTTCAATTTCCTCAATATCTTTGAACTGAATCTTTGGTATGTACATGGAGGAGAAAGAAGGTTCACCGTATGAGAAAAATCAAGGGACAACCAATAAGAAGTCATATGTGAAGTAAATTTTTAATGGGCCTTGCAAATTTATCTATTGTGATTTATTGACTGTTGAAAGGTGGTAGACTTGTTCTGATGTTCGGGCATGAAGATCTGTTAGTTTGAGAACATTTTGCAAAGGTTGCATAAGTAAATGACATCAAAAGAATTGGTATCCTGTAGAGAGATCTTATATGCAACATGTATCTGTTGCCACCTCTCTTTGGGTCAGGTGGTTCCTGTTCCAAAATTATGTTGAAAGAGAATGAGTTCCTCAAAACTGGAAGCCTGGAATTTGATTAGTAAGCCTTACTGGAAGCTAGAACTCTTGTTTAATTCCAAGTTCTACTCCTTGTTCCAATTCCTAAAATATGTCCAACTTTTCCAGTTCCCTTGGAACTTCAAACATAATCTTATTTATTGTTTTCCATTTTCTTTTAAAAAATGCAGCTAATTCTATGTTCAAGAATGTAAGTATGTCTAATATTTAAGAAATCCTTATCGCTCACAGTCATGCTTTGATGAGAAAATGATGCTTAGTGTTACTTATGGAAGCAGTCTCTGACTTGCATGCAGATGGATTTTTGAAAGATTCTATTTTGACGGTAAGGTTCATCAGAATCGGTTTCGGACCGTTCCTATGAGTATCAAAATTGGTGGTATCGACGGTTTCGGATCGGAATATCAAATATTTTTGGTATCGTAAGCAAATAATTATTAATAAATTATTAAAAATCTGGAAGAAAAAAAAAAATATATTTAGGCATATTTTTAAGTATTTTATGTGTGTCTTGGTAGATTTGAAATTGAATGAATAATAGTCACCCTTGCTGATTGGTTTACCTGCGGTAAACAATAAATAAGTTTTTTTTTTTCATTTACATACTTTTACAATGTTACTGTGCTTTTACATCCTTGTTGATTAGTCTTTTTCGTTCAATTTTCTTTGCCGAATTGACTTTGACCGGGAAAGAGACCCTCAATGTTTGTACCAGTCACTATCGGTAGCAGTCGGTACCGGATTGGGACATGCCAAACCATATCGGCATCGGCCGATAGTGCAAACTATGTAAATTTTCTTTAACTCTCCTCCCCTAACCCACCGCGACACAAACGACATACACAGACGAAGGTTATGAAATGGGATCTTAGAGTTTCCTAACTACTTATCCTAGTTATCACTCCTACTCTCTGTGTGATCTTTACTGTATTTATCAGTTCACATAAAACAATCTGACTGCGAAAGACTTCGTGTACCCAACGTGACAAATACTAGAGAATGATTAGCCAGAAAAGAAGATAGCTATAACAAGTTTATTATGCAAAAGAATTTGTTGGAAGTGAATACTAATTTCAATTTGGTTCCTTATCCAGGTGAGATCCCTTAGGATGAGTGGCTCATGCGCTCTAAGCCCCTGTGGCGTCGCCTGTGGTAGGATCGATCTCTTTTATGAGCTTGGATTTGGTGGCCCTTGGTATGTTGCTGTAATTAATTGGCCTAATGAATCAATAATTCAAAGGTGAAACTGAACTTGCTATTAATCTTGCTTCTGGACCTCCAGGGATGTGGCAGCGCTGGGGTTGTGATTGTTCAAGAGGCTGGAGGTCTCGTTTTGTGTCAACTGGAGAAGCATTGATAATTTGGTCATACCATACTATAGTCAATTTTTGATTCAAGATAACCTGATAAAGTATGCATTTGTATCAGGAGCGGAGAAGATTTTGATATCATGTCTCAGAGAATCGCAGCATCAAACACCCATCTGAAGGATAAATTTATCGATGCACTGCGGGAAGCTGAGGCCAATATTCATCAATCCTGAAGCTTGTGGATTTCATATGCTACAAACTTCACCAGTTAAATATATAGACATTATATATATGTTTCGTTTGCTTGAACTATAAACCATCATTTCATTTTTTTTTTCCTAGAAGATTTGTTACATACTCCTAAATGGTATGTATTCGAATTCCTGAGAGACTGAAGAGATTGTTCTTGGAGAAAGCTGAATACTTAGTTGGGATAAATGAAATTTTTCAAAAATGACCAAATTGTGTTGTGTTGGCCAGTCTCATCCCTACCTACCCAAGGAGAGATTATTCAATAGGCCGGCCTCACCACGTGGTAGTGGTAAGGTCTTGTTCTTCTTCAATAGCAGCACAACACGTCACATTACGTTTGTAGTGTCATGTTGTTTGCTCTGTCCGGGATGTGTCATATTATTATTGAAGGAGGGCAAGGCAGAAGAGGGTGATGCCGATGTTGCGCTGGGCGTTGTACGAGATTCCGGCCGACTCGCTGCCGAGCTTAAGCCCAGTCTCCCATCCGGCCACCCGGACAGCATAGGCCGACAGCTGGCAGTCTACGTGGAGGTAGAACCAGGCAGGGTCTGCCGATTTGAACACCTTGAGGTATCTCGCTATGATGGCTCCCATTGGCATCAGCACTCCCCGGCCCACTGCATTCAGCACTACGTGGGTCTGCACTCCACCACAAATAGTTAAGAACCCTAACATATAAGCAAGCGGCACAGTTTTGATAGGTGTCCATTGTGTTAGCATGCAGCGTTTATGTAAGTAAGTTATAAATTCAAAAAAAAAAAAAATCATATAGAGCATTTTAAAGAAATTACGGGAATTTTTTTTTGAGATAATTGCGGAAAAGAACAAAAAATAGCATTTAAAAGAAATTACGGTAAAAAAAAAATTGAGATAATTGCGGAAAAGAACAAAAAATGTCGTTCCAAGAAGGAAGTAATATTTAGTCGTCCAAAACATCTCTACTGGGGACCTTTTCATTATTATTTTATTTTATTTTTTGTTTGAAGATAGTTAGAAAAATAAAAATAAAAAGTATATCCAAAATGTCCATGATAAGGATGTTTCAAGTTTTTGTTTCTTTCGATTTTTAAAAAAAAATATTAAAATAAAATATTTAATTGAAAGAAAACGTCACCTTAATAAAAAAAAAAATAGTTTTACCTGTAAAGAAAATAAACAAAATGGAACATTTTCAACTTAATTCTTTTTAATGTTTCTCCGCAAAAAAAAAGAGAAATTTTGAGTTGACACCCACTTTTGTTATCCATAATCAGGATGTACTTCACTGAATTAACATAATGCAAAAAAAAAAAAACTTTTGACGGAAATCGTCTTCCACTAACGATCAACTGATTTGTCCATTTTTTATTGAACAAAAATACTCACATTGTCTTCTTCCCTGCCCTCTCACCTCCCTTCCGCTCGTCCCCACCGGCTGCAACCCCCCTCCCCCCCATCGCGTGCCTCCAACCGTCGACGATCTGCTGCTGCTACTGCCATTGCTGCTCCCGCCGCTCGACCCTGCTAATGCCGGAGAAAGAAGGGGGTGCCGAAGAAAAGAGGGAGGAGAGAGAAGGGAGGATTTCGGCTGCCCACGACGGGGGGGGGGGGGGGGGGGGAGGCGAGACAACGAAGGAAGAGGGGGTGCGGAGAAGAAGACGAAAATATTTTCGTACAAAAAATTGGTCAAACAAGTTTTGAGGGAAGACTGTTTCTGTTAAAAGTGGTATAATTTATTGTATTATGGTAATTCAGTGGGATTAAGATCGATCTGGAAGGTTGTATTATCATAGTCGTGGCTAATTTTGGTTGCTCTTGGATCTTACTAAAAAAAAAAAAACATTTTGGATACGACGACTACAAGGACACTCCAACATATACTAAGACACACAAAAATTAGTGACATGTACATGATGTCGTGCATTTATCATGTTCGGACAAATATTAGACTTCTAATCAGCAATATAAGATGCTCAGTTGATTGGGAAGCATAAACCATAGGATATGCCTTCTATCCATGTTAATGCTTTTTTTGGTACCTCTTCCAGAAAAGAACCACTATCCACTATCATCAATAAGAAAAAGAACCACACATGCAGAATTACTACTAAATACAGTCTATGCTATTGTTTGCAGTATCGACCGATATTGATACAGTTTGGCATATTCTGGTTTGATACCGACCGATATTCGATATTGATCGATATCGACATTAGAGATATCTTTTTCGGTCAATTCGACAAAAAAAATTGAATAAAAAGACCAATTAGTAAGAGTGTAAAAGCATAATAAAATTATAAAATAAAATAAAAAAGAAAAACTTATTTATCGCATGTAAATCAATCGACAAGGGTGACTACTATTTCATTCAATTTCAAAAATACTAAAAAATAACACTAAAAATACTTAAAATTATGCATAAATGTATCAAATATATTTTCTAAAATGTTAATAATTTACTTAATAGTTATTTGCTTTTCGATACAAAACAATCCGTTACTCCGATCAGAAACCGTAGATATTACCGATACCGCCGATCCCGATATCATAGAAATGATCTGATATCGATTCCGATACTTTGAACCTTGGTCTATACAGATGATTATTTGTGCATCTCTAGGGAACAAGTACATATACAAAAGAAAATGATCATTGTCCAAGCGTTCCACTGAAGTATATATGTAGTGCAAAAATAGGAGGTTGCCTAGGCCCAGGGGCTTACCTGACTAACACTTCGATCGACTATGTTGTTGAGTGTATCCTGAATATGGATAACAATAGTGGAGGACAGGTCAAAATTTCTCTAAAATAAAATAGTGGAAAACGTCATATTCTCTCTCTTCTACTAATACTTCCTTTCTAACTAAGTTTGTGTTCTCTTCCTGCAAACTTGTCAAAAAAAAAAATCTTGCTACTTAATATAACAATACATTGTTCTGGATGAAAATTACTCTTATATACATTCTTCCGTCGTCGATGTCGATGGAGCCCTTGGAGAGAGAGAGAGAGTGTGTTGTCCTGAGCTGATCCCTCTTCCCTTCAACTCCCCCTCTTCTGTCTACTGAGCTGATCCCTCTCCCCTCGAGAGGGCTTTCATTGGTATTTGAATCTCCAGGCCGGACCATTTTTATTATTTTATTTTGGAGAGCTGTTGGTAATTATATTACTTGAAGACTGTTTGGTAATTAAATGGGTGATTATATCACTTAAAAGTCATTCTCTTTACTTGCGAAGACAAGAACGACTGTATCTTCATTTTGGAAAGTTTTACATGAAACTGCAAGTCAAAAAGTCACACTTTCACACTTTCGAAAAGTTACCGCAATCCAAACAGTCACAAAAACGACTGTATCTCCAGGCCAACAACTTGATCATGCAAAAAATAGGGAGCCTGTGGGGTTTTCAATTCCGAGGACCCAGATTGTATGCAAGTGGGGTTTTCAATTCAAGGCTTCACTTTAGTTTCAGGTGGTAGGTTCCAAGAGAAATTAGGGGCTTTACTTACTTGTCAAATTGCAGCCTGGTTACTTCAGATGCAACCAGAGTTCAATTTCTCAAACAACCATGCTACGTGGACTGTGTTTTCGGCCCACACTTTTGGTCCGCGGTCCACGTGACGGCTCTTTATTGACAGGTCAAATGTCGACTAGTCTAACTTTGGACGCAATTATAAACTACAACAAATGTGTATAAAAATTATAATTTTAATATAATTTAACCACGATTACAACATCGGGTCCGATCCATTAGGCAATAGAAACATTTCAACAACAAAAAATCGAATAAACAAAATAAACTGAATTGATTATTGTTCGATTTTGGTTTTGATTTTTAAAATTTTCGGTTTATTCGATTTTGACTATTTTTGTTCGATTAAAACCGAATAAACAGAATGCTCACCTCTATTAGTAGGGTATGGGAGGTCCTGGACTCAGAAACTGGAAGAAGTTGGCGACCTCGCTTCCATTCAAGATAATAAAAAACCAACTCATAGAACCAGTACTTGGGACTCTAAATGCTTTGTAGGGAAGTAGTACAGCCTGGATATTAAACTGTGCAAAATGATGTAGATAATTTCATCCTCGTACCTAGAGATCTAACGGATTGTGGAGAACATTGAACAATTAGATTTCTGAACCTAGGACTTTCATGCTTTGATACCATCTTAACGTAATATATATACTGGAACACAAATCTCTGACAATCATTAGCCATGAGATGGTATCCCATCTACTGGACCTTCTCTGCTACCCCCAATGGAGATGGACTAGCAGATCATACCAACAAACACAAACTCTTAATAGACCAAAATCACATAGGATGGTATCAGGGTGATGTGAAAACATACCAATGACACAACCTTAGGTGCAAAATGAAGTCTTAATCTCTTGCACAGGAAGAAAAAGTTCCAAAATTGTGCATGGTGATTATGTGCTTGATATCGTGAAATATTTAACAGAAAGCATTCCAAGTAAAACATGCGAGTTCTTTATAAGAATTGCAGGCTTCACTTGGGGAATGTAGGTCCTAGGTTCAAATTCAAGGGGCAGTAAACATTGGCACTTAATTGCAGAAGAAAAAGAAGAAGAAAAAACATTTTTACAGTTTTACCAGAGCAAATGCGGCAATAGACAATCACAACTTCCCAATAGTATAATCTGCTAGAACTGAGTCAAAAAAATCCAGAAGATAATGAAACATACAATGGCACACAAGACAATTAGACAAACAGACCATCTAACCTATTCAGCTATTCTTATTTTGATGGCCAAGAAAATATTAACCTTTCCATATGTAAATGCCTTAACCCAAAAGAAATACTGAGCAATTTTCATTACTAGCATATACTTACAGGCCTCAAGAAGTACCTCAGATATTCATACTTCTCACATGTGTACTTAGGCATATACTCATCCTTCAACTTCACCTGCATATGTTATGCATCGTATTTTCTGTATTTTCTCTGTGCTCCCTGTTGTGGAATAATATAAGCAGTCATTATCAATTTGAAGCTAAATCTAAATGTGCTCATAGGCTTTCTTCTCTCCAGTGGTTTGGCCTTTTGGGTAACAAAAGACTAATGACGCACGGGTAATCCATGTCTATTCAACATTTAAGCAATAGACATTTTCATTGGCTCAGCAATTTGGACATAAACATTTTAAACAAGCATAGCACAAACCTATCACACTAGCTGTTAAGACAATTTGGAACCCTAAATCATTCTTGCAAACCTAAAATAATGCAATTACTTGTATCCAGCAAACAAACATATTTTGCTTACTCCCATCATCATTTACACAACAGAAAACAGGGAAGGGAAAAGAGCACGCCCCGCAAGTAACAAATGTAGAGCAAAGGAACTCAAATATATCAGCACTTGCTTCTATTTCTCAATACAAATAAGATGCATTGCAATATGAGAACATTTAGAACATACCAAACAACTAAATCTAGAAAAAGTCAAGAAAATTGATGAACTGATGAAATAGGAAACAGGTCAAATCTACTCTCTCAATTAACAAAATATTTCTTTTATCCAAAGAGATGACGAAGCATCATTAAGTCAACTGATTTCAAGTCACAGACAGGCTGAATTACTAGACCTGGGCAAGGATTTGCAGAAAGAAGAGAAACCCTCTCTGAGCTCACTTGGAAGAGGGAGAGTGAACGGTGGAAGTGCATTGTGGGCACCCGTCACTATGCTCTCCTTACCTGATAAAAGAGGGTATGCCAGTGCAGGCTGTTGCTTGTTGAACCCTTCTATGAGGCATGAGAATACTCCCATAGTGAGGCAGCTCTGCAGTAGAGCCTGTGGTCCACCTGGGATGGAGTAGGGCAAAGAAAGGATGTGTGAGGACATTTTAAACAAGTTACAGATAAGGTACCTTATTACAATTAGTTGCATAAAGAAATATACTTCCTTGTAATACTTGCACAACCAGCATGAACCAAGACATCCATATGTTTGTAATATGAAGCTAGTCTGCATTTTTCTTCATGCTTTGAGTAGATGCTAGGAATAAGTACTGACAAACTAGTAGAACATCATCTTAAACAAATTTTATAACGACACGCATTTGTAGGATCAAATGTGCTTGAGAACAGTTGAGTACAATAACCCAATAATAGCTACTTGTACCATGCCATTCTTTCATTAGGGTGTATCAAATTTTATTAAGAATTGGTATTGCGTGGACATTTGGTTTAATCTAACCCATTCGCACATTGGATTTTCACTAGACCTGACTTACAGCTATCCAAGTTGGATTCTGTATTATTTGAGTCATCATCAAGCTTTAATAACAAAAAACAATAAGGCAAGTCAACTGACAATAAAGTAGGGTAATTTGTGAAGCTGGACTAAATGGCACAGTCTTAATCTGTGGAAAATGTAAACCTAGTTAAAAGTCCTTTAACACTAGCTTTAACTTCTGAAATGCTACCAAATGGACATGGAATGTCTTGTATCCTCATGATTGACATTTTTAGATATATCTATCTTAAACTAAGCCTACTTTGAGATAGCTGCCGCAAATTTATTATTTCGTATAGAACTTCAACAACCACACTCAAGGGGGGGCATCTGTCAAACAAATAATATAATTTCGAGGGGTTTGTAGGAGTTTACAAGATTGCACAAATTATAAATTTAAGGGACCTACAATGAAATAATCCCAAATTTTAATGTATCAATTATCTAGAAATATCTAGAAATCTATCAAAGGTATCCACCCTTTTCAACTCTACTCTCAATCCCATAAGCTTGCTCCATGAAATAGACATGAACATGTTCTTTAGAACATTTGCTAGTCTATAACAGAAGAAAATCAGAAGTGTGAGATGATGGAGGTGCACAATCACATATCAGAAATCCTATAATGTAAATATTAACAATTGGTTGAAGGAACCGAATATCAAGGCATGACTATGTTGATGATAGGACAAGGCTGTTACCAGCTCAAGGAGAGGAGCTATAACGAGCTAAATCAGCAACCAACGAAATTGCATATAGCAGTGAATCCAGCTCCAGATAAAGTCATCAAACATTCTATTGGGTTTGCTGGAAGCAAACCCAGTATAGAACTTCAACAACCACTAAAGGGGGCATCTGTCAAACAAATAATATAATTTTGAGGGCTTATAGGAGTTTAAAGATTGCACAAATAATAAATTTAAGGGATCTACGATGAAAGAATCACAAATTTAATGGATGAATTATCTAAAAATATCTAAAAATCTATTGAAGGTATCCACCCTTTTTCAACTCTACTCCCAGTCCCATAAGCTTTCTCCATAAAATAAACATGAACATGTTCTTTAGAACAACTTCTAGTCTATAACAGAAGAAAATCAGTAGTGTGAGATGATGGAGGTGCACAATCACACATCAGAAAATCCTATAATGTAAATAGTAACAATTTGTTGAACGAACTGAAAATCAAAGGTGTTGTAATGTCGATGACAGGACAAGGCTGTTACCAGCTAAGGAGAGGAGCTATAAGGAGCTAAATCAGCAACCAAAGAAATTGCATATAGCAGTCAATCCAGCTCTGGATAAAGTCATCAAACATTCTACTGGGTTTGCTGGAAGCACTATATGAAGAAAATGAAGTTAATGATACTGAGACTGGGATTTGGCAGCCCAGTGTCAACTGCAGAAGAACAGACGTGAATGAAAAGTGGAGTCATGGAGTGACGGGGTGAAGTGAAAGCAGACGCTGCCCAAAGGCCTAAAGAAGTGTTTTTTTTCTTAGAAACAAGCCATCAATGGAGCCATAGTTATGGAAAGCAAAAATGGTGACATGACAGTGAGATGGAACCTTAGTATAACTACTCAGGTCGATCTAAATAATTGGCCAGTGAGAACCAGTCTGAATAAACATGAACATGTATAGTAGGAGATAAATCCATGAATAATGAGACATAATGTTTCATAAAACACTAAACTAAGGGATCCACCACAATGTCCATCAAAGAATGCAGTGCTTAAGTTATCTTCTATTTCCAAATAAATTTAAGTTGATAGTTTAACCTATGTTGTTAGTATCTTACGATACGCGATAGGAAATATTATGATTTTGTTCCTTAATCTATTGATCCGTTACAATACATATAGCCTGGTAGGTAGTATCGGTTTTCTTACTCGAGTCAGAACTTCCTTTCCCGATCAATAGGCTGTTAGGGCTTTGGCCCAGGAACCAGATGCCCATTCAATAGATTTGTTCGACCTTTCTTTCATTTAGTTTGAACTACCCGACTGATAAGGAAAATAAGGCTATGTAACGTATACTTAAGAATCTGTATGTTGGAACTAGATAGACTTGTAATGATGAAACAAATAAGAACACTATAAAATGATTAAATCATGTTCCTATATGGATTTAGAAGAATAGACATAAACTCCTATATTTAAAAAACCCAACGATACACAATATGATATAATACGCAAGCAAATCGATACACACGAATGATACCCGAGTTAACAACCTAGAGTATAACCTAACGTACATGAAAAAAAAGGCGGAGCAAGAAGAGAACACTCAGATCAGTACAAGGAGAACAACACCCCCCCCCCCCCCCCCCCCACAAAAACAAACAACCACCAAAGACACCACAAAATACACAATCAGACATGGAGCATACATACAATTTTGTCAAAAACCCGCAAGGCATCATAAGCAAAATCAATCCAAGGTAGGATCCACATGCCTAAACCTATTATCTTTTGAAAAGGGCCTCAGGTATTATCCAGTTTAAGTTCTACCTCACTTTGGCAGACCCATTAGGAAATAAGATGAGCCAAGGACACGACTAATTTGTATGTAGGGCTCATGGATGGATTTGGTACACAATGGATAGTTAAAAGGGGAGAACGATGATATAAGACTCGGAACAGGATAATATTAGTCAAGGGCAAAGCTGGAGTTAAGAATTAGGACACAATAAGATAGCAAGATCACTAACATAGGAAGCAAACTTAAAATAAATAGCATTGCAAGCAAACAGAGATAAGTTTATCTACACACGGTAGGAAATGAACATGAACCACGAGTATGACTTTAACATGATAATATACAATTGAACAAGCCAAAGCACAAATTGCAAATGATAGATAAAGGACCAAAAGATGATATAAGACTGGAAAAGAGATAATTAGTCAACTGCAAAGCCGGAGTCAAGATTTACAACACAATAAGCAAGCACGATCACTAGCATAGGAAGCAAACTAACAAGAAATAACATTGTAAGCTACCATAATGGAACTGGCTAACCAATGACCAGTCCTGAGATGGAAACATTGACGCAATAAGCACCATAAGATGGACTGATGCCAGTAATAGAGAAAAGGACCTCTTACATACTCAAGTGCCTTCCTGCTAATTTACTTGGTTATCACCAAACACAATTACTATCCTAAAAATAATTTCTAGATGGCTGGAAGCGATTTAAGTCATAAGTAAATATTCAATCAATTAAATTTTACGGAAGATAAATAAGACCTTAAACTAACTTTTGTTTTATCCAACAAAATCGTTAATAAATATTAAACTAATTTAATTAACAAAAAAAAATAATTTAACATGAGATTAAAAAAAATCTAAAACTAACTTCCTTCTCATCATCCGTAATCCACTCTTTTCGTCCATAGTAATTATAATTAAAATATTTTTAAATATTTAAACTATTTTATAATAATATATATAATAAAAAATTATGTGCGTTCATTTTCTAAGTATTTGTTAATATTTTTATTCTCTCCTTTACTCTTGTGTCTAATATTGGCTCAATTGATTAGTGTCATATTATCACCCTTTCTAGCCATGCGCATCTTTTAATCTTCTTACTTGGTACAATTTTTCTCATTTTTATTCTCCGCCTATCTTTGTCCAAAGTTGACATGTAAGCGTAAATGGATTCCCTTCCCGTCTTTTTCATCACAAAGTTATGGCACTAATCCAAAAGCATCCCAAAGAAACTTCTCCTCTCTTCGGATTTACATTTACTAAGACTATATATAGTCAACCAAGGGCTCCATCGTCCAACTGAAATCAGTTTCGAAAACATAAATAAAATAAAAATGCTAAAATTTAGGAGATGCCATAACAAATTTTAATACGTCAGAGTCAAAGGTCTCCAAATTCACCAAACTTAGTGTCAATAGGTCAGGAACGATGATACGAACCCAACGGAACTTTCAGAATTGAATTTCGATGAGCCGATCACAAAATCGCCCGTCGAGCGGGGCCTGTGGGGCCCACGACACGCGATTTCGTCAACGTTCTCAGAATCGAACCAAACTTGACCCACAGGACCAGCGTATCGCTACGAGTCCGATGGCGTAAGTTTCGTCTCGATCCGATGTGTGTACACCAAGTTAGGGTGAATTGCAGAAAGGGCGAATACGGGGCGATGTCCGCGGATACGCATCGATTCCGGTGCGCACGCACACCCGAATCAGCTTCCGTGAAATCTCACACGTCCGTATCGACGAGGCACACGTATCTGTGAAGACCGTGCGCGACCAAGTCATCCCGTTTGGCGGGGCGTACTCAGTTCCGGGGTGAAACAGGGTCTGGTTTTTCCTGTTTTCGGATCGCGGTGTGCGATCACCACAGGACGCGATGCCCTGAACGGTTTGTCCGGGCACCGAGAGGGTCATACAGGCTTCGTAACGCAATTTGCGGAATCAAAAACGGAGCTACAAGCAAAAAGTTGCACGCACCTGAAGGGGACCCAAAAATTAGGGTCAAACCGTGTCCGACACGTGTCCGACTCGTGTCGGACACAGGGAAGAATTAGGGTTAGGGTTTAGGGCTAGGGCTAGCTGCCGGCGGGCACACGGCGGAGGGGCGGGGGTGTCACGCCCCGGTCCCGCCAGGGCCGCCGCTCCGCCCTGCCCCGCCCCGTACGGCCGGGATTAAACGAACCGGGCACGAATCACCGTGCCCCGGCGCGCCGGACGCGAATCACCGCGCCCGTCCCGCTGGTGCGAGGGAGGAAGGGAGCCAAGCGAATGGCCCGTTCGAGCTTTCGGGGGACGTGATGCCGCACGGTGATTCGCGTCCGGCGCGCCGGGGCACGGTGATTCGTGCCCGGTTCGTTGAATCCCGGCCGTACGGGGCGGGGCAGGGCGGAGCGGCGGCCCGGGCGGGACCGGGGCGTGACAGAATGGTATCAGAGCGGAATTGATTCTCTGGCCCAAACCGTTGCTATGACTCTGAGATATTATCGATATGGTTTTGCAAAGAGCGTTCCATACAATAAGTCCGTAGATATTCTCAAAGTGCAAAATGTTTCCTGAACTTGAATTGCTTGATTGTTTCGATTGAGTACGGCGAGGGACGGCACTATCGCTACTCGGGATATCGAGAAGTTTATCCTTGAAGTTTCGAGGACGAAACTTTTTGTTGGTTGGTAAGTATGTAACGCCCCGCTCCGCGCCGGCGTTATGTATCAAGGTGAGTGGGCAGAACTTCGTTCTCTGATTCTTGCACGCCTTAATAATAACCTGAGTTTTTGCTTGCAATATTTTCTTAAGAGAATGATAGAACCTGCCTTGCATGTTAATGAACGAACTCACCTAGCTTGTCTTTGAATCAATGTCTGCTTAACGAGAATCCTGAATCGCCTGCTTAGAGTGCATGAATATGTTCACTATCGTCTATGCTTCGAGAGAACCATACTGTGCCTGAACGTGTTCAAGTGATAAGTCGGATTGCCCCGCAACAACGAGTGTATTCTAGTGGTTCGTCTCGTCTGCATACTAGAGTTTATTTGATAGTGTTCCATGCATTCGCACGCGGTCGGACAATGGCTATTGGTGGAGAGCTGAACTGCATGTGTCCCGGCTGCTACCATGATAGTGCAAAGCAACCATGAGTCACAGCTGCCTCTAGCATCAGATAATGAGTCATTGGTATGCTGTTCCACCAGCTGCCGATCCTGAATACTCGGGGACCGCCCTGCATATAGCTAAGTCATTGTGTTGGCTTGGATAGTGACTGCCCCTAAGAATGTGCATCGTGTGTCTAGCTTTGCATCAGACCCTCGAGTCGCACGAGACACGCTGCGCACACCCTGAAACATGAACGGTTTGCTTGCTTGCATATTCAATATGAAACTCTGTTTCCAAACATGTTTCTAAACAAGTAAATCGACTCTGCTAGAACTGCATGAAACGAACCTAGGTAAAACTAGAAAGATCACTAGTAATGTAATGTTTTATAACATGATTACTTAGTGCCTGTTTGAGTGAATGCTTGTTTCTGTTCAGTTGATTTATCTCACCAGTACTTGTATAAAGTGCTGACCCACCAACAGTTTACTTGTTCGCAGGTACTGGATCGTCCGAGGAAGCGATAGGCGTGCCACAGTCCCGAAGATCCGGAATCCTGGTTTCGATTGTTGCCTCGAGAATGCTATCGTATAAGGGGGCATAATGTATGGAACGAACGTGTGCCTTTGCTAAAGGAAACCCAAGTTGCCTCGATTGTCCCGAACACTCAGTTGGCTAATGCATTGCATTGCAACAAGTTCCTTTCCGCTGCTTACTCGATTGATGCGATGATAGCCAACTATCAACTTAAACGATTGGCCTTGCACGGGCGCAACCCCAGGCCCGTGCGGCATCACGTCCCCCGAAAGCTCGAACGGGCCATTCGCTTGGCTCCCTTCCTCCCTCGCACCCGCGGGACGGGCGCGGTGATTCGCGTCCGGCGCGCCGAGGCACGGTGATACGTGTCCGGTTCGTTAATTCCCGCCCGCACGGGGCGGGGCAGGGCGGAGCGGCGGCCCGGGCGGGACCGGGGCGTGACAGGGGGCAGCTCGGTGAGGGGCGGCGCGGCGGGCGGCCCTCGGGCGGCCGGAGGCGGCGTACTGGGCAGCGCAGGCGGCCGGCGACGGCTGCTGCGGGGGTGTGGGCCGCTGCTGGGGGAAGGAGGAAGGAGGAGGGCTGCGGCCTGCGCGGCGGAGCTGGGAGGTGGGGTACGGCGGGTGTGCGGCGAGGGACGCGGGGGTCGGAGCCGGTGGAGGGAGGCGGTCGGGGCCGGAGCTAGGGTTCTGGGGAGGTCGGGTTTGGGGGAGGAAGAGGGCAGAGGGGAGGAATTTATAGGGGGCTCGGGCGGGGGTTGGCCGGGGACGTGGCGGAGAAGGCGGAGAGGCGTCGGGTCGTGGGGGCGTGCCGACGGAGGCGGCGGACGATCCGGGCGGCGGAGCGGGAGACGCGGGCTGGCCCGATCGTGGGGGAGGGGGAGGTCGCCCGGGTCGGGTCAGGGCGGGTACGGGTTGGGCGGACCCGCCCGACCCGATAGCACTGCGGGCTGGGCTGGGCTTCGCTTCGGCCCACTGGGCCGGGCCTGGGTTTAAAAAAAAAATAAAAATAAAAAATAATAATAATAATAATAATAATAATAATATCCAATAATTATTTAATAAATTAAATAAATAATAAAATACTTTTTAGGCCTTTTAAAAATAGGTCCGGGGTCCGATAAATTCCAGAAAAATTGTCCTAAGTCCAGTTTTTCATTTTACACCCAAAAATATTATTTTCATAATATTTTAATATCATTTATTATCATTTAAAAATTATTGAATAATTAAAACCCTATTTTTAATTTACAGAAAAATTCCAGAAAAAATTCCAGAAAATTGTGAAAAATCCAGTTTTTAAAATTTTGAAAAATCAGGGGGGTTACAGTAGTGGCTAGTGGATGATGTCCTCTTGTAAATCCACCTAAACATTAATGTCTATCTTCAAATGTACGAATTTTAAATGTACTACCATCACCATTAGCTTTAGCTTATACTCTCCAACAGCAGTTTGGAGAATCATAAGTATACACTATTCTTTGATGATTGTTATATTTAGATGAACAACTAAATTTATATGTAATTGCTAGGTCGCTAATAAAATTTCAAAAATTCTGAGGAGAATCAAATTGTCTGCCAACAATTAACCCGGGAATGCAACCAGCAACATTAGCATCATTATTATCTAAATAATAATCTAAATTTTTAACCAAATCATCACTTTTTTCATCGTCAACATCATTGTTTTCAGTATCAGAGTTCAGTTCAGTGTGATTTATACAACTAGGACCAACATTAAAATCATGGTTATCACAAAAATGTTGACTACTTGAAATGATAGTTGTGTCGATATTTGCTAGTGATGGAATGATGTAAATTTTAATACAAGATGAAACTAAATTACTTTAAACAATAAATTTTTATGTTTCTTCACAATCTACTATTATCAACGCATCTTCATAAAACCACCTTATTGTAAATTCATAACTTATGGAAAAACGATTACAAATAATACTACGCAAACTAGTTAATGTGATATTTTGATAAGTGGTAATAAAATGAGTATTATCTCCTTGGTAAGATAATCGATCTAGTATATCTCCATGTTAGCAAATTATTACTAAATTTTGATCCATAGTCACAAACTTCCGTCTTAATTAAGACTTACAGAGTTATGTCAGGAAATAGCTTAGGAGACAATGGATAAAAATATCTTCTTACTTGAATTTGGCTTATGAATTCACCGATTGTAAGCTATTTCATGTATGCGAAAAATATGGTGAAGAGAGTAAGAATGAATGAGATATACAAAACAAATGAGTCATATATATAAGCTAAATTTAACCGTTAAAATTCAAACGTTACAAATTGAACGTTACCTATTGTACAAAGATTAGTATTACCTAGTATAATAGCATACAGAAAAAAGTGACAGGGAGAGAGAGTAAAGAGAGGGATGGAACTGACAGAGAGAGATAGAGTAAAGAGAGGGAGAGAGAGTAAGAGTGACATGTTGAGAGAGAGAGAGAGAGACAAGAGACGAGAGAGAGAGAGAGAGAGAGAGAGATGAGAGAGAGAGTGACAGAAATAGATAGAGATGAGAGAAAAAGAAAAAGAGTAAAGCAGATAGACAAGAGAGAGAAATAATATATATATAACGTCGATCCGATGGACGTTTCTTAAGGATATATATAAAACGTCCATTGGATGGACGTTTTCTCCTTGAGAAACGTCCATCGGATCGACGTTTTTAATACTTTATTAATTTTATTTTTTACAATAAACATCCGTTAACGAAAATAATATTATATTAATTTTTTTAATTATAAATTATATAAAATATTTTTTCAATAAACGTTTTGATACTTTGGATAAAAAATTTAAAAGTTCGATATTTTCGATAAAATTAACGTAAAATATAATAGTCTGTATGAAATTTTTCGTTGTTTTTATTTTCACAACAAGAAGTATACGCCTGAACAACATATTTGACCATATATTAAAGTGTGCTATCTGCATCATAAGTCCCGTCCTCAGCAATAAATTGGTGGCCTGATTGCTCTTCCAACAATAAATGTTGACATTTTTTAAATTGAAAAATAATCAAAAAAAAGTTTGGGCATATCCACTTATTATTATTGATATTGTGAAACTGTCACTCTACATTTTTGATGCATTCTGGTTGGCATGAACATTAGACAAATGTGCACAGAGATGGTATCAGTATTAGTGAATGGTTTATACGTTTACATATCTGTACTATTATGTAATGGAAAAGTTCAGCTCCACAATAGTTTTTTTTTCTCTCAAATATACTCTTATATATATTAATATTATTTATTAAATTAATAAAAATAGTTAAATAATTACAAGAAATATTTTTTAGTCTTTTTAAGTACTTTTAATAAAAATTAGAATAACTACAACAAATATTTTTTATTTTTTAATAATAATTTATAAAATACGGATAACAAACGTACATATGTACTAGCAATAATAAATTTATATTTATAATTGCTGATGAAATTTTATAGATAATTATGGATGGTTGTCACATTTTTTTTGGCTCAGTGACATGCACGCACAAATTGATTACACCCGCAAAATAGAAAACTTATGAGAATTTGGAGAATGGACTGATAGTTATGTAGTGGAAAAATTGATTATGTTTGGTCATAGCTTTATGTAATTTTAATAAATTTTTTCTTTCTCAAAACAAAAAAATATTAACTTATAAGTTTGAGAAAAAAATATTATATGGAATTTATGAAGAAGAAAAAACTATTAAACTTTTTTGCTTGCTATCAAGTGAGTATTGAGTGAACACCTCAAGTTCAATTATGGAAGAGAATTTACCAAATGTACACCCTGATATTAAGGTGGGTCCACCCCTGCAAACAAGTTAGTGTCATACCTACAATTATGATTTATATTTTTCACATCAAATCTTTGTCACTAAGTCCTATTTTTGGATGATATTTCCAGTATGCTTAGCCTAATTTGTCATGCTTACCTAAAATGTGAACACAAAAACATTACAAAATTTTAAAAAAGAAAAATCAAAAAGTTGTTACAAATTTACTACTTATTAGCAGCCTAGCAATCTTAAGAATAAAAAAGAGCAGCCATGAAAGAAATAGAAAAAAAATAATGCTACGAGGACATATTCCTCTTGACACATTTTATAGCCACACTGATGTGGCAGTACATTATTGAAACATAATTATTTTCTTCCTTTTAAAGTTTTTCTTGACATCCAATAATGCATTGCCACATCAGTGTGACTATGTAGTATGTCAAGGAATGTGTGTCCCCATTGCATTGTTCAAAAAAAGAAGAAGACGAACATCCTACAAAATAACTACTACTTATTATTTATTTATTTTGACAATTAACTTTCATTTAGGAAATGCTTCACAATGTGCAAGTGGTCTTTAAGTTGCAAGCAAGTTTATTGATGTTGCGGTTCGCTGTAACTAACATGTTGATTATGCTCAACCGACAGATAGAGATATCACATCTATGAGATTGTGTAATCACGACTTGTAACCATCTACTAACCATTGGCTAGAGAATCCAACTCTCAAATCTCTTAGTCAATTGACTACAACACGTTATCAGTACGTAGATCTACCACACAAAATTTCACGATCGCAAGATCATTCTCCAACAGTAGTAAGTATGACGTACAAAAAAAATATGATCTAATATCTTTTGTTTTCTTCTTCTTAAGAGACAAAAAGAGGATTCCTCCTATGAAGAGCAGTCCCCCCGATCTCTTCGGCCGGTTGTCTAAACTATACAGATACTCCTAGATCAATTAGCTTGCATTGTCTCTCAAATATTTTTTAGATCCTCCTAGAACATTCCAATATTTTTATATTCTCCATGATCATTAGTCAATAGTGGCTCTCAAAAAACGTCCCTGACATTATGGACTTATGTACAGCCTAGCTGTATGCGAGGCTAACAATGGATACAGTATCGCCTAAAGCGATGATAAAAAAATTCTAAGCCATTAAGTAAACCCTATGTCTCGTAACTCTGAAATTTCCATGATTATCGTTTATTAAAATTAAATAATTAGAGTTTTATTAATATGGGGTAGCTAAGTAACAACTTATTTAAATAAATTAATATATGATTATTAAAACTATTAAGTACTTATCTAAATTAATTAGATAATAATATTAAGTAACTTGAGCTTTGGAAAAAAAAAACCTACGGAAAAGCTAATAGAAATTAGAGTAGGATACTTATGAGAATTTTATAAATAAGTTAAATAAAGTAATAAATATATATATATTTATTATCCTTAATTTATTTTTTTATTATAAACTTGCGTCTCAAATATATTTTTCACCTCCATCTATTGAGAATACTATTATAAAACGGATTATTTAGAGCCGATTTGAATTAACTCATTATAATACAAGTAATATTTACTAATAAAAAATATAAATTGTCGATCTCGAGTGACTCTTGTGATTATCGATAAGAGACATAAGATTCTGATTGAGTGACAAAAGATCAATGAATCGAATCACGAGAATGTATTCTTCCAGTTGAAAGATAGTAGATCCAATAGATATATAATACACTTTATCATTTATCCAATATGCACAAAGTTTCGAACCGGACATATTAAAAAATAAAATGCAGATTTTAGTCATTTATCCCCTCCCCGTACCAAAAAAAACAGCTGGTTTGAACACCATATGCACTTTTCCCAGAAACCCATTAGACCAATCCTCACCGTCCATTCCCCAAAATCTCATATCCAACGTTACAAACCACCTTACAACTGAGATTCCACCACGCAATTCCCATCCCACCCCCACAAGTAAGACGACATTCTCTTCAACCCCGACGGCATTCTCGTCTTTGTACACTCCTCTTACAACTGAGATTGCACAAATAAAACGAACCAACTCCCTCTTCCTCTGCTTCACTTTTCCCGACTTTTCTCTTTAAAAGTTCGTTATGGTGTCCCTTCCCGGGTCCCAGTACCCGTCCTCCTCCTCCTCGACCCGGATCCGCTCCCACGGTCGCTCCATGCGAACTAAGCGCTCGCACTTTTACGAGGACGCGAATTACTCGCCCCCACTTCCGGCTCCGAACTCGACTTCCGTCTCGGAAGTCCTCACCGACTCCGTCGTCGACTTCCACCTCCGGGCGCTCTCCTCCTCCGCAGCATCCGCCGCCTCCAAGTCCGCCGCCGAGCTCCTCGAGCTCTCCAGAGACTTCTCCGACTTCTCCAGCTTCAGCTCCGACATCTCCGGCGAGCTCCAGAAGCTCGCGCTCGCCCCGAGCCGCGCGACCGAGAGCGGCGGGAACAGCCCCCGCTCGTCCGACGGCGCCTCCGCCGACGCGGCCGACGCCGTCTCCGTCGGCGCGGTCGAGCCGGCGGTGAGGTCCAGCGTCGAGACCCTCCGGTCGGGGTCCGACGCCGAGAAGCGCGCCGCCGCCGCGAGGATCCGGCTTCTCGCGAAGCACCGGTCGGACTTCCGGTCGCTCATCGGCGGGTCCGGCGCCATCGAAGCCCTGATCCCGCTCCTCCGGAGCGCCGACCCTGCGGCGCAGGAGAACGCGGTGACCGCACTCCTGAACCTGTCCCTGGAGGAGTCCAACAAGGGTCCGGTCACCGCCGCCGGCGCGATCAAGCCCCTCGTCTACGCTTTGCGCACGGGGACCGCGGCGGCGAAGCAGAACGCGGCGTGCGCGCTGCTGAGCCTGTCGATGGTCGAGGACAACCGGACGACGATCGGAGCCCTCGGCGCGATCCCGCCGCTGGTGTCCCTGCTCGTCCGCGGCTCGGCGAGGGGGAAGAAGGACGCGCTGGCGACGCTGTACAAGCTGTGCTCGGCGCCGCGGAACAAGGGGCGGGCGGTGAGCGCGGGGGCGGTGGGCCCGCTGGTGGCGCTCGTGGGGGAGAGGCGGGGAGGGGTGGCGGAGAAGGCGATGGTGGTGCTGAGCAGCCTCGCGGCGGCGGAGGAGGGGCGGGAGGCGATCGTGGGGGAAGGCGGGATCGCGGCGCTCGTGGAGGCCGTCCAGGAGGGACCCGCCCGGTGGAGGGAGTTCGCGGTCACGGCGCTGCTGCAGCTGTGCGCGGACAGCCCGCGCAACCGCGGCCTGCTCGTGCGCGAGGGGGCGATACCGCCGCTCGTCGCGCTCTCGCAGTCCAGCTCCTCCCGGGCCAAGCACAAGGTAAAAAGTAATATTAAGAAAAATGATATTTGGACCGCCAATGAACGTGACCATCATTTGCTAGCCGCCGCTTGGGTGCGAACAAATGACGGTCACGTCCAGTGACGAAAAAATTAAATCTTTTACTTTCCGTTTGTTACCTTGTTTTCTAGGATTAACTTTGGATAGTAAAAATGTGCAATTGACTTATTTGTCGGTGCGGTTCCAGTAGCTTGTTAAATAATAGCACAACTTTACATTAATGGTGAAAAGTAGTACTCGAATTAACATTCCTGCGGCACTCGCTTACCGTGAGAGGTTGGACTAGATGCATGTTAGTTGTGATCATGCTTCACAGGTACAACGCATCACGACACGGCAATGACACTGAGGTATGGACACGACATCTATTTTAGTGTCTTTTTGTTGTGTCCACGTGCCCTGCGTCTTCCTAGGTTGTGATTGTGTATAATACCTGTGACATAGGATAGGAGTGGATGCATGTTAGTTGAGATTATGACGGACAGATACGATGCAAAAAGACACGGAAAGGACACTGAGGCATGTTGACGAGACACATGTTTTAAATTTAGGGACGGACCTAGAAATTTAAATAAGGAAGATCAATCTCAAATGTAAAAAAAAAAATTTAAAATTTTGTTAAATAAAGTTCGTTAGATCAAAATTTTGGTATTCCTCCACAATAATTTCTCATTCTGTATCGAGTCGTCAAAAAATAAAAATTATAAAAAAGAAGAAGAAGTAGAACCTGACGTAAATATGTATATAGAAATTAAAAATTATAAATTCTGGAGGGGTAAATTACAAAATTGATTAGGTAAAT